>OY294045.1:8458615-9097977 GCA_958510825.1 Brachypterus glaber
TAGTACACTCAGAAATGTCATTGTTATTTTAATACTAAATTTTATTTGTAAATACATATTTGTTATTTGGTATTTATTAGTTCATTAGATTTTTATAAAACAGCGTCATGGAGTTTTTAATACTTTACTTGTGATATTAAATACTGCAATATATGTATTGTATACAAAATGTTGTCATACTAACATAGAAACTTTTTTGATAAAAAAAAAATAAGAAACTTTGACTGACGTTTTTTGTGGACACGATAACTCAACGATCGACTGGAAATGAAAACATGAAACGAATTTATATCCAAGATTTTTTTAATTTTTTAAATATTATTCTAGCGCAGGCGCTGTGATTAATATAATAATGGGCCTCACCAAAATAACTTTTTACAATTTGTACAACCCTGACTTTCATTAATTTGAAAGCAATTTTCGTTTGAGTGAAAATCAATGTGTTCAGAAAGAAAACTCGCCATTTCTCATAAGAAATAAAAGTTTGATAAGTAAACATTCGCGTGCAGGACACTGCATGCAAAGAAAATGCATTAACTGCATAAAAATTAATCTAGAAAATCTACAAGAAAAACATAAGTTATAGTTATGAAAGTACATGGCATGATCTTGCTGCAACATTACTGAAAAAAATTCTTACATGCATGTTTCAAATTTTTTGGTAAACAATCCATCTGTTTGTCTAGGGGTTAGGGACTGTCCATACATTACGTAACGCAATTTTTCTAAAAAATTGACCCCCCCCGGGTAACAAACTGTCACATTTACCAACACCCCCCCCCCCCCCCTGTGTAACGCGTAACAATTTAAAAATTTTGTTTCGCAATAAATTTAACTGTATTCTTACTATTGATTCGTTTTTCTCGACAAAACAAATATGAACCTAAAATATGGTATAACATAACCTTAAAAAAAATTTACACGAAAAATCAAACTTAAAAAAAATATTCATAATCAATATCAGACAGGGAAAAAATACTAGGTACCTCTTTTTACACTGAGTGTCACATATAACACGTATATTGTTTATGCACAGGTACACAAAATAGTACACACATTAGTGTTCTGTAAGTACACATTCCGCAAAAATGTATCATCGCCGATGATTCATCGGCAAGATCACGCAAGAACAGGGCCGTAAGATTTTTTTTTAATATCAATGTCAACAGTTTTTTTACTGATTACAATATTATTTAAATATGCATAGTTTCGTCAATTTTTGTGTGAAAAAGGGAATAATGGGCCACTAAATAGTAATTTATGTAAATAAAAATACATCTACCAAGCTTAGGAAATAAACATTAAATTTATTAAATTCCGTTACGTAACGTTTACCTAGAACCACCCCCCCCCCTGTCACAAACTGTAACAATTTCTCTGACCCCCCCCCCCCCTAGGCGCGTTACGTAATATATGGACAGCCCCTTAAGGGTTAGTTTTTTTCTACTGCACAATTCAACAAAGGATGCGGCGCATTCACCAAAATTGTTAATAAAATAATTTTTACCTTTCATTTTTGCGAAATGAAATGCACCATACGCAAAATTTTCGAGTTTATTTTTTCACATTCAACGAACAGTAATCTACGACAATAAACAATTTTAGATATCATTTTTAATCGATATCGATATCTTCTCAATGTTGGGCAGTTAGGAAAATTGCACCATGTATACATGTAGTTAGGAAATTTTTTAGATGTGATGATCCTTTGGTCGTCAGTTTTAATTTCCTTTAAGCAGTTAGGAAAATTTGGCCTTGCAGTTGGGAATTTTCGGGCTTAATGATCTTTTCTTTTGTCCCCATGATTTATAATGGTAAATCAAATTTAGCCAAAAAACACAGGGAAAATGGCATACGTGCAGACCTTCACTATAATTGATCTAGCAAGCGGGGGCATCGTTAGTCTGTGGAAATACAATAGAACTAAAAAGTTGGATACCTATAGTTTTACGCAAATATGGTTCTTCTGAACATCATTGCCCCCTCTAGAATTTTGCTCTCCAAAAAAGTTATTATTTTACGGAAAATTGATCACAGCGCCAAATATGAACGAATAAGAGTGTACATTTTTGTCATAGTTACTCGGCGTTAATAGTATATTATTCAATGAGTGTAAAATATTTGCTATTAATCAATGAAGGTGAATTTTGGGACACGAGCCGATAGGTGAGTGGCCTAATCACCCGAATGATTAATAGCTATTATACACGAGTAGAATACTATACTTTATCCACGGCTGTTTTGAAGTTTAAACGGTTTATTTTTACAGACCCGTGATTAATAGGCCTATTTATCACGGCCGTGGATAAAATATAGTATTTGTAAAGAAATTCGACGTTGCCTACTATAACTCGAGATAAAAATTAAAAATTAAGTTTATCGAAAAACTGATGTGATGGAATTTAGTCTATATTTTTCTGATAATCAGTACGACTATAGCTACAAAAATCAGTAATTAGTTTTCAAAGGGGGGACCATTAAATAAAAAAACACCGTCTGAATTAAAAACATTGAAATCACGGTTTGGACTTTTTAAACTTTCGAACCACTGTGCAGTGTATGTGAGCCCATTGACTTGAAATTTGGTATATGAGTTATAGGACCATAATATTACGTTATGTTTAATGATTTAACTTAAGTTGTATTTTTGGTGGTAAGTTATTTATAAATAAAACATACGTAAATAAGATATAAAATAAAAAGTGGATTATTAGAAAATTGGACTAAAGTTATGTTCCCGGGAACCCTGTATACTAAAACTCGAAAAACTTAAAAATTAAATTTCTCGGAAAACTGATGTGATGGAACTTTTTCTATATTTTTCTGATAATCAGTACTACTATAGCTACAAAAATCAGTAATTAGTTTTCAAAGGGTAAAATCACTGTTGACCTGTGTAATTTAAGATTTCTTAGCAAGCGAATAAATGGAAAATAAAGAAAAATTACCCTTGAAATAAATCTTTCTCTCATTACATTTCTGAATAGCAATTACACGAATAGAACAAAATAGACGAAAAAACACAATGAAAAGATTAAATTTCTTTTAAAACGCAAATTAAATTTTTGAACAAAAGTAGGTAATTAAGGAAGAGGCTATTTCCACGTCCGACGTACACGAGGTGGGTATTACAGCCGAAGATCATACGGCCGAAAGCGAGGTTTGTAGTAGTGGAAGCACTGATTTCAGTGGCTCTCAAAGCGTAGGCAAGTAATTATACATTGAGAGATATAACTGGTTGCTTATTACAATTCTCTGAAAATTAATAAATATAATAAAATAATTGTTGAAATTTTTATAACAAAAAATTGTTAAAATACTCACGAATTTCTGGTTAGTGTTTTTTTTAATGGGTGCCTTGGTTTACGTTAACAATGGTTTGGTTTGGCAGTTTGCTGGTTTGGTGTTTTTTTTTAATGGGGGGCGTTGGTTTACGTTAACAATGGTTTGGTTTGGTAGTTTGCTGGTTTGGTGTTTTTTTTTAATTGGAGGCGTTGATTTACGTTAATAATGGTTTGGTTTGGTAGTTTGCTGGTTTGGTGTTTTTTTTAATGGGAGGCATTTTTCAGATACGATATTTTAGAATTTAGAAGGCGATACATTTTAAGAATCAAATAGGATTATATTTAGGCTAAATAATTTAGCTTTAGCTAATTTAATAATAAATGCTCGCCTGGTGTAACAATATACATAGGAAGTTCATTGTTTTAATCAAATATTGAGAACCTCTGGAGAATACAGTAGAGGGGTAAAAGCGTTTATTCGGCCGTACAACTTTCGGCCGTATGATCCAGACTCGCTATTTCCACGTCCAGTATTTTTTTGCCTATTTTTAGAGTTTTTTGAAGCTTTTAAGGTAGGTATATTTTTTTCGAGAATTTTAAGGTATATTTTTCGTCAGAATTGTATTCTCCTCGTTTAAAAGGGGGGGGGCTACGCTTATTTAAAACCTATTTTTAAAATCTCATAAAGCAGAGAGAGATATAAAAAATAGCTTGTTTTGTTCGGAGAAAAAGATAAAAGTTACTTTACTTGGCTCGTCTCCTCCGTTTTAATAAAGATAAATTTTTGTACTTTGCCCTATCAAATTTACTTCAGGACCCCATTATTGTGTTCTTATTAGAATGGTATTCCCTAATAACACTAGGCAACACGGTTTTTTGCCATGAATGGAGTCATGTTTTTTAACCAAGTTAGAGTCGCTGAGGCCGTATCTGGCCTCAGAATGTTTCTATTACTTTATATATTATATTTAAAAAAATGGTTTCTGTGAAAAAACTAAGTAGGGGTTGGGGGTGAGGAGAGTGGTGCATAAGGAGACAAGCTTAGAGCTACGTACTCATGCTAAAAGACATCAAAAAGTAAGTAAGTAATTTATAATTTATGTTACGTAAAGGCATATCCAGAAGGTTGCATGAGCACATAAAACATAAGAATGCGATGCCGTGATTGGCTTACAAGATACATGGCGGCACATCAAGCCAATCACGGCATCGCATTGTTATGTTTTATGTTCTTATGCGAGCTTGGGAATAGGCACTAATACGGTCCTTATGTAAAGAAGTAAAAATGTTTTTGGAGTGGACACAAACGATAAAAATTACGCAATACTTTTTTATAAATATTTTTAAATATGCATAAATTTAAAAATAAGACGATAGTTTTTTTTTATTCGGATTCGATTTGATAAGAAAAATATATATTTTGTAATAAAAAGTTTACAAACTAATTAAAATAACTGTGTAGAATATCGATTTTTAAATCTCTCGTACTATTTTTAAGATTTTGAAAAAAAACATCATTATTTCCTGGACTTATATCTCAAAGATGTAAGGTGCTGAAATTTTTCTTAGATCAGATTCAGATTCTTCGCCCTTGAATTAGTAAAAAGAAAGTTACTTTCAGATCAGGGAACAAAAAAGTTGCGATTTGTTGCATTGTGTAATTAATTTTTTTTCTATAAGTTATAAACAGTATTCGGCGAAAATTCAGTTATGACTCATCAACGTTGAAAATAAACACATAAACATAGGCTTACGAAATAATTTTGCCGAATTTTAAGGGAAATTTTTATAAATCGAAACATTTAACGACTAATTTGTTACCCACAACAATATTAACTATACATACGTATATATATAGTGTTTTTCAAAGAAAAAAACTACATTCGATTTTTATCTTTTAAGAATACAAAAGTTTTTAATTTTTATTTGTCAATAACTTTTTTCCCACCTTACGCGGCGCCTATGCGAGTACTGGAAATTCGCCGACTACTGGTTTGGACTTTTCTGCATACACATTACAGATGTTATGTACAGATAAATTTATAACGTCGTTTTTGCGTTGTTTCAAAGCTTCAATTAAAATGCATTTGTGCCCTAATAAACTGCAAGAAAATAGTAACTGCGAAGTTTCCTCGAAATTACCCATATGTTTTTCTACGACCTAGTCAAAGAACTTTTACCTCAAGAAGTAATTTCAGACCAATGTTTATGAATGTGTCATCTTTTTGTTTGTTTATTTACTAACAGAAACACGATCAGCTTTGTGGTGTAAAATGTAGATGTCGCTAGTCGACTTTCAGGCTACCTACTAGCGATGTTGCGTAGTTTCCGCCTTATCATGAATTCAAATTATTATACTTAAATTAAAAATGTAAAAAACTTTATTGTGTATACTATAATTATGTTTAATAATATAGTATACTTAAATCTATTAAAATTAAACTACTAGTTCATATAAAACTCATACAGAACTAATGTTTCTTAAAATTTACAACAAAATATCCAAAGTATATGTTTCCGATCGGCAACACTGTACCCCTGTCAGTCATTTTACGACATTAGACTGTGAGTTTACACATTCTTTCTCTCTCTTTACGCGTACTAAGTGTAACGCTTCAAACAAAGCATACAGTAGATTTCATCATGCTCCTTCTTGAGGTAAAAGTTCTTTGGACCTAGTAGATAGTGCTCATTTTCCACCCGTTGCCATAAAAGCGGTCGGAAAGTGAAAATCAGCTGATTTTACATACAGGGTGTTCCAGAACTCGCGTAGAGGCATTTTAGAGGTGATTCTACATACAAAAATATTAAAAAAAGTTCATATAAAGGTTGGTCCGAAAACGAGCCCTTTTAAGAGTGCCCCTAAAAAAAATGTTTGGATTTTGGTATTTTTTTGCGGTTTTTGTAGTTCACGGCACAGTTGGCTGGCTATTCAACGGGGTCTATGACTTTTGACTTTTTTAGCAGTTTTTTGACATTAAATTAATAGTTAATTAGTTTTTGAAATATCTTAGTGTAAAGTTGTTTTGCAAGCGACCTGCACCATTAATACGCCTATATACAGTACGATACTTTAAAAACGCTGACACAGATTTCAATTTTGGGCCAAAGATTTTCAACGTGGCAAAATAATTTTGGTCAAAATTTCAAGTCTCAATGTCGAAGCGTCCTTGAATATCGTAGTGTAAAGTTGTTTTGCAAGCAACCTGCACCATTAATACGACTTTATACGGTATTTCAACGGAATTTTGAAGTCATTATTTCTCCTCATCCTGAATAGGCTTTTAGCAGAGAGCAAACAAGCTAAATAGATTATCCCAGAATTTATAAGCGTACGTGCATCTGCGTACGTTTGCAATCATCATCAATTTTAAAACTGAAAAGTACAGATCCGTACAGTGGCTTGTTAGCTTTTCAAAAAAGTTAGCCTGCGGCTCTAATATCTCGATTTTTCTTAATAGATTTTATAAAATAATATGATCCATCAAACTGAAAAATGTGAAGCATCAATATTTCTAAAGATTTTTCCTGCGGTGTTGTATTTTAAGAGGTTTTTACCTACCCATTTGAAGTTTTATAAAATAATTTGCTTATCCGGAAAAAACTATAAAATCTTAAAATTTTCTTGATAAGCAATAAGGTGATATTACAATTTTAATTAATAGTGTCTGGGAAATGCAAAAACTTAAATTTCTAAAAATTTTCGCCTGCGGCGCTAGGCATAATAAGTTGTGTTTTAAGAGGATTTACCTACTTATTTGAAAATTGATAAAAATAATTTACTTTTCGAATTCTTAGAAATTGTTTGCCCTGAAGCGAGGGGCATGTCACAGGGGCGGTTTTTCGTCCCCTCAAGAGGCGATATGGGGGGCAATATCGAGGCGATATCAAGGCGATATTGTGTCTCGAGAGCTTTTGATGTTCGGTTCGCACTGATATTATAGTCTAAAATATAGGTACCGCCTCTATAATTTTACAAAGAATCTGCCCCAGCTTCCCTTACTTTTCTATGAAGATCGTGGCTAGTTATTTTTAATCCAGGTACTAAGCTTCCAGGAAATGTTTTATTGCGATAATTGTCACATTTCAGTTTTTTTCTTATTTTTCTTCGAAGAATTAGAACCAACAGTAACAGATTCTAGTAATTATCCAGGATGCCTTGACTTTTAGCTGAACTTTCTCAGCAAAGTCAATTTGTGTTAGTATACTCGTCACAGCTCTCTAGCTAGAAAAACTTAACCAAAAAAAAAACAGATTTTTTTTAACCCTTAATTTGGTAATGTGTAGTATTTGATATGTATGTATTTTAAGATAACATAAATAGTTATTTACAGTATAAGTGCGGTAAGTAGGACATTATTCACGAAACAAAAGTTCCTGGGCCGTGTGGGTTAATTTTTGAGTGGATAATGTCACTTACCCAACGTGTGTTGTACAACATTGTATCCAATACCTCTTAAAAACACTTCTCAATCAAATTCACAAATGACATTTCGACTAAGTTTACTTGACATTTCAGTTTAATGTCACGTTTCGGTGATTAGAAATTTCATAACACAACAAAACGTCATTTTTATTGATTAAAATGTCAAGTGTAAACTAACGTATGTATTGGATAAAAATTATTTGGCAAAAAAAAAAAATTGGCAATGTCAGTCATGACACAAGTCAGTATTAAGTCACGTGACTGTTTTTTAATATTTTTTCTTCATAAATGTTTTACATTTATGACTCTAAATTTCCCCTTAAAAATTTTTTATATACTTCATCCCAAAGAGTGTTTGCCAAATTAAGGGTTAATTGACCCCCTTAACCCCTTAGTTGGTTGGAAATTATTAAACAAGGTTAGTACAGACCTCTTAAGAAAGAACTAATTTTAGTTTTTAAAAATCCGTGCGAAGATCGTGTTTCACCTCATAGAACTTGATTTTTCCTGAAAATTTCGAGTCGATCGGATTATTCATTCTTGAGTTATCGTCTACACAAAAACGTGACATCGGACGGACGGACAGATGGAGAAAAAAAAACAAAAATTTCTTATTTTTTCGGAAACAAATTTTTATCCAAGAGTTTTTTGTCTAGGACGATTTTTGAAATTTTTTAAAAATTCGGAACTACTGTATATTATTCTAGCGCAGGCGCTGTGAATAATATAATAATGTGCGACCTGGAACGGTTCAGAATAGTATATTCTATAACTAGTATGGAATAGACAATATTCCGCGCGAGCGGAAAGTTTGTCATACGAGCCGGTAGGCGAGTATGAGGGTCCCGCGAGCGCGGAATGACTATTCCATACGTGTTGTAGACTATACTTTTTCTTCGACTGCAAATATGAAACACTGTATGGCTTTAAACTGCGGACAAGGTTAAAAACCATGTTTTTTGTGACTAGACATTTTAAATGCAACAAAACACATATTTTTAAATAAAGCAATTAATGTTATTTAATAATTTTATCAAATCAGTACTTAAAAAAGATTTTTATTTAATTTTAGCACATATTTACTAATTATAATGCAAAAATTGAAGGTTATGTCAGATTGTTGTGACATATATCAGGTTTAAATATTTAACAATAGATGGAGCAGTTTTAATTGTTTGTACTAAATTGATAAAAAAATTGGTCAAATATTAAGAAAAGCTAATAAACTTTATCTAATTATAACTCAAAACTTTAAATTGCATTAAATTATTCAATATTTCATGGTAAAATATATATATTTTTGCTAATTTTGCTACAGTTTTCTTTACTTTTATAAACAAGAGATGGCACTACATGCGCTCATTCTAACACTTGATACGGAATATTCATAACGTATCTAGAGCTAAAATGGATTCATTCTGTGTTTAAAAAGTGTGTGTATTTGCTTACATTTTAAAGCAGTCGTATAAAAAATCATATTCTGGTAAGTATATTCAGAGAAAACGCAATATACTATCCACTGTGTATAGTATACCATGGAATGCGGAGCATGACAAATCTTCACGACTTGGTATTTAATTTTAACGTCACGTTTCATCATTTTGTTTTATTTTACTCGTTTAAGTTTCGAAACAAAATTTATTATGCATTAAGAAAATATTGGATCAATAATATTCACTAGACAATATTCTACAGATTTTGAATTTCAAATGAAGACGAAAAGCTTATTTGAATGTCAAAATACAGTTTTCCAACTCCGATTTTCACCTAAAAATACAATATTTTCTTCAACAACCTCAGTTTATAATAAAGTGAAAAGACACTGCCCAGTAAAAGAGCTTTCCCATTTTTCAACTCTGCCCGTAAAATGGATTTTTTATTATTAGATTCACTTTCAGCAACCATAAAAACCTTAATATACCAATTTTCATGAAAACTACCCTCTGCCCCTTTAGGAGTAAAGCTACTCCCCACTCCTCAGGGGGTGGATTTAGAAAAATGTTATTATCAGATTCACTTTCAGCAACCTCAAAAATCCCAATACACCAGTTTTCACGAAAACTACTCCCACCCCTCAGGGGGTGAAATTAGAAAAAAAGTATTATCAGATTCATATTCTTCGACCCCAAAAACCCCTTTATATGGGAGGTATAGCGTAGTGGCTAGCGCGTATGCATAGCAAGTCTACTATCGTGAGTTCGATTCTCACTAGCGCCGATTTGCCTTTTTCAGTTAATTAATAATTGAAATTTGGCGAAGGCGATAAGTGAAACGGACACTCCCTAGAAACTGGTTCGAAAATCAGTATAAGCCGGTGGTTCCCTCTACTACTAGCCCACACAAGTCCTGGACTTAGGGGATGCTTAATTAAGTAGAATAGTACGAGGTTAAACAAAACAAAACAAAACAAAACCAATTTTGAAGAAAATATTAATAATATTGAAAAATATTTACCCCCTCACCCCCTCGGAGATGGAATTAGAAAAGTTTTTTTATTAGATTCAATTTCAGCAACCTTGAAAACCCATATATAGCAATTTTCAAATTTTTCTAAAAAAATGTATTTTTCACCATTAGCCCCCCTTGCCGCACCCCAATGTTTACCAAAAACAATCCCGAGCGAGAACTTTTGGTAACATACCTGTATGCCAAATTTCAAGTCTCTAGCTTAAAGCGTTCTGAAGTTATCGTGTCCACAAAATTTCCCGGACAGACCGATCGACAATTTTTTTTTGCTCGAAATTGATTTATATCGACATAAAACGTCATAAAACGCAAAAATACACAAATAAAATTTTTGAAAATTTTTGCACGAATACAAGGCTTTCCGAAATTTTAAAAATTTTCAAAATGGGAAAGCAATACATGTGTCACTTCATCTTAAATGAGTTCTCTTTCCTTTTTACTTAATTTTCTTATGTATAAAAACTTTCAATGATTATGTATATAAAAACTTTCAATGAACCCATTCATTCTATACCTTACGTTTTAATCTATTCTCCGTATACGGTATTAAAAGTGATTTAAAGTGCATTAGCACCATTGCAAGATGCAGCAAATTATCTCGAGCAAAAACAGATGAGAGTTGCCGAGGCACTTGCATCTCTTCGTGAAAGATTGCTATTATACACGATGTAACTACGACGCACAGTTGTACAACGAACAAAAGTTATAGCAAACTAGCATCCCTACTCTCAATTTCCATACTAGCATCCCAACTCCATAAAATTCCTACTCCACAAAATTTCTACTCCCCAACAACACTACTCCGTGGCATCCCTACTACATAACATCCCTACTCTCCAACAACCCTACTCCGTGATTGTTCTAAATTTTTATACAGTCTAAGACTGATGATCAGATGATTTCTGACGTTATTAACAGAGATATCACTATGAAATTTTTACTAGTCAATATAGACCAAGTTACATTCAATTGACCCCAAACAAAAGTTTTCTACCAAGTTCTTAGATATTTTTTCCGGGATTAAAAATAAAAAAAGGCAAATTTATATTTTTTTATAGAATAATGCAATAAAAAAGGCATTTTCCTACGATCCTCTATAAAAATGACATTTAGCACACTCTTTTGTTCTTTAGAAAATGCCTTATATCACACTAGTTTGATATTTTCATATCACCCTAGTTTGATATTTATGTATGGAGGGTTGCCTAATTTTATTTAGACATTTATCTAGTAGATTATACAAATTTTATTCACCTTGTTATATAAGCCATGTTTCACCTTTCACCACAGCCTTTTTTGATATATTTTATGTTTTTTAATCCAAATATTTCTGTTTTTCACGTCCAAAACAGAAACTATATTTATAACGTTACTATTTTGACCATTAAGTCTAGATTTTATAAAAATTACTTAATTTTGATTTAGTTACATTTAAAAAAAAAAAAACATCAAAATATACACTATTTTTCTTATGAAATGTAAAACATAACAATTTTACTGTCTTATATGGCAGCATAACCACAAAAACGGTCAAGTTTGCCTTCATTAAGGACAAGCCTATAGGCAACCCATTAAACAGCTGTGTAATATAATAATACCTAAATTGTATTAAATATGAAACCAAGAAAACTAAAGGCAAATGAAAATCATATTTCCTGTTTGACATACATATATAAATTTGTATGTTATTTATTATTATTTTGTGCTTTGATTTTCTTAAAAATTGATAACAATAAGAAACTTTTATATTTTTTCGGGATCGTAGGAAAAATAGTGTACATAACTCGTTGGAAAGTGTATTTCATACACTCGTGGGGTTTCCGACTCGCCTGGCGGCTCGTTTGTAAACCTTCCCACTCAGGTGAAATATGTCACTTTCCACACTAGTTACGTAATATACTATTTAACATCTCTAATCCACATTTCTCTACTCCACAACATCTCTATTCCATAACATCCCTCCTCCATAACATCTCTACTCCACAAAAACTCTATTCTGCACTACATACTTGCTTAATATCTAAAGATAATTTTTCCTTAGTGGAACAAAGTCCTGGTGTTCATTAGTATGTCATCTTTGACATTGTTTATGACAATTTTAAAATCATAGAGCGCAAACGTTTTTGTTCCACCAAGGAAAAATTATCTTTAGATATTAAGCAAGTATGTAGTGCAAATAGAAATGATGTGGAGTAGAGATGTTATGAAGGAGAGATGTTATGAAATAGAGATGTTGTGGAATAGAGAAATGTGGAGTAGAGATGTTAAAAAGCCATAAAAAAAACCTATATTTTTGTCCTATGGAGGGGTAATTACCCCCCCCCCCTCATCTACGCCCTTGTCTTGGAACCACTTATTTATTAATAAATGGCTAATCAAGTGCATATAGTGCGGAGTGAGGTTATTGGGGAGTAGGGATGTTATGGAGTAGGGATATTACGGAGTAGGGTTATTGTAAGGTAGGGATGTTAGAGAGTAGGGAAATTGCGAGAAGGAATGTTAGTTTGACAAAGTCCTTCTTTCGGGCCCTGGCAGGCAAATATGGCAGGGCCTGAAAGAAGGTCTTTGCTGGACGATTTAGCAATTGGCGAATCCAGCAAATAAGAAGTTTCACGATTCGCTCACCGCATTAATGAGAAGAATCTAGCACATGCGCACTGGTTTGCTTATTTTTGTTTCGACGGATGTCAAAAGTGGCATCCATTTAGGCAGTTTATGAAATAGTTTAATTTGAGTGGGGTTACGGTGCGCATCAGGGCCGCAAAAATGAACTATATTTTTGCACTGATTTCTGGTTTTATTACTAAAACTTACTGTCTTGAGATATAATCAGGTGCGGAAAATCCAGTTTTTTTTGTTAGAATATATAGCAAAAGATTGTTAAAATACTCACGAATTTCTGTTTGATTTTTTTAATGGGAGGCGTTGGTTTACGTTATAATGGTTTGGTTTGGTAGTTTGCTGGTTTGGTGTTTTTTTTTTAATGGGAGGAATTTTTCAGAAGGATATTTCAGAATTTAGAAGGCGATATATTTTAAGAATCAAATGTTTATTAATGAATATTCCGCGATTAGCTCGCAAAGAAAAAAGTAGATATTTTTGTAAAATTCTGCAAAAGAATGTTACATAACCTTAAAATAATTGTTGGCATACGTCAAAACAAAAATAAAGGAAATCAGTGCGCATGCGCTGGATTCTTCTCATTACTGCGGTGAGTGAATCGTGAAGTTTCAGACATGGCGCACACAAATTGTGTGACACAATGTTTTTTAGGCCAACACAATGAAATTAATGTGCTAAAATTTTGGTTTTAATTTATATAAGTCCAAAATTAAAAAAAAAAATGGATACTTTGTCCAGGACGGTCCAGGATGTTTTGTCGCAATTTTTATTCAAGATGTTTTGGATCTGAATATAAATATGTAGTAAAAACGTCAAAACTTATCTGGAAATTTTCGCGAGTGGAACCACTTGCTTTTACTTTATTTGCTATCTAATCAACTACGTATATATTAATCATTGTTTTATATCTTGAAAAATTTTAAGTATCTTGTCGACGTCGACTTTTGTCAGGTTTCTCGGTTCAAATACCCACAACGCGGCGTTTCGTAAACGAACAGATAAATCTAGAAGGAGTGACTTAAAATGTGGGAACTTGCTAGAGAAATTTAATACAAAAAGGGTTTATAACGTGATCTTTTATGGTGAATTTATTGGCGATTTCGATAAATTTATATCGGTTTCGGTTTTACACTTTTATAGCGGTTTTAAGGCTACAAGGTAGTATCAGATATTCTATTGATTTTAAGGTGTTTATAAATATTATACAGAGCGGTCGACTTCAAATTTGAAACTTTTGAATAAGACAACTTAAACTATCTTTTAGCATATATTTAATACTTTCAGCTCTTAAAATGTGGGCAGGGGGGCATGGGGGCACATTTTTTTAAATTAAAAGGGGGGTCGTGCAATACATAATTTTAAAGCTTATAAAATTCTCCATTTAACTCCATATTTTTAAATTAAAAAAAAAATTGGGTTTAAAATGGGGTTGAAAATGGGTATTAATGTCAAAATTCCTAAAAAAAACAAATAATTTTTTAAAAATGCCTAATTTCATCATAAAAAAATGTTAATTATACTTTTAAACTAATTTTAGTTGACATAAATAAAAATTTATAAAAAAAAAAACGAATGTTTTAGCACAAAAAATTGAAAAATCAAAACCTTAAAAAACATTTTTAAAAAATTTAAAAATGTTACTTTAAATAGAGAATTTTATAAGCTTTAAAATGATGTATCACACGACCCCCCTTTCCATTTAAAAAAATGTCCCCCCATGCCCCCCTGCCCACATTTTAAGAGCTGAAAATATCAAATATATGCTAAAAGATAGTTTCAGTTGTCTTATTTAAGAGTTCTAAATTTGAAGTCGATATCTCAACTCGTTCAAAAGTTAAGAGGGGAGGGGGTGACTTTTGGACCGCACTGTATATGAATATACAGGGTGATCAATAACTGGCATGCCAAAATTTAAGAGGTGATTCTATATCCAAATATATCAAAAAAAGTTCCTATAAACGTTGGTCCGGAAATGAAACCTAAAGGAGATACGACCCTTTAAAATTGTAATAAAAATAAGGTTTTTAATTAATAACGCTGGTACCCTTTAAGCTAGAGCGAGGAGCTTTTGCATGTATACTAGTATTAATAAGGGCCAGAAGTTCATATTAATCTATTTTTTTTAATTTAACCAGAGGCGTGCCTAAACGGACAAAATATGTGAGCCTTAACACATTTTTGCCCCAAACTTTTTTAAGTGTATGTTTTTTTTATTTTTTTTTAATAAATATAAATTCCTTGAGTAAAAATACATAAAAAATGTCAGTGTAACACTGTAGGAGTAACCGTTTTCAAAAAAAAAATGCAATTAAGAATGAAGCTGAAGTTTGCAACGTTTTTTTGCAACGAAAATTCAAATAGTATATTAAAGTACTAGTTTCATAACATACGTTTTTAGCGCACGAGTACAAGTTTAGAAAACAAGCCGCCTGCATCGAGTTTTCTAAAGTACTAGTGCGCTAAAAACGTGTTAGGGAATAAGTGCTTTTATATACTATTTGAATTTTCGTTGCAAAAAAACGTTGCAAACTTCAGCTTCATAATTAAGAGGAAGTAACATTTTGTGCCACCAAAAACGTTACTTTTTAAAAGGCTATTACTCCTTTAATATTAAATTTAGGTGTATTGCTGAAGAATACTTTTATGCTCAGTTTTAAATGAAGAATCACTCTACAGCATTAAAATTTTATTGATGCTTTTTTTTGTTCCTCATTCAATATGTAATCTTCGAAACTTGGTACTCCAAGTTACTTTAAATATTTACGCCTGGGTCTAAAGATTTTAAACACATTAACCCTGTTTCTGAAACACCCGTATAACAAAGGAACGGCCTAGGAATAATGTTCGGTACCACCTCTCGCTTGTGCAAGGTTGTTCAGTACAACTTTTTGTATCTAAAAAATAACGAAATATCGAGTCTGATCGCACGACTTTATATACCTATGCACATCTCCAACAAAGAAAGTGAGAGTACCTGAAAGGTCATCGTCTATACAGGGTTAATCAGAAATAAGTTCGAGAAATTTAAGAGGTGATTCTACGCTAAACAATATGAAAAAAAGTTCCTATAAAGGTTGGTCCGGAAATGAGCCCTAAGGGAGCTGCGGCCCTTCGAAGATGTACATATTGAATGGGGAACAAAAAAGCACCATTAATTTTTTAATGCTGCAGGGCGATTCTTCACTTAAAACTAAGCAAAAAAGTATTTTTCACCAAAACACCTAAATTTAATATTAAAGGAGTTATAGCCTTTTAAAAAGCAACATTTTTAGTGGCACAAAATGTTACTTCCTCTTAAATGCATTTTTTTAAAACGGTTGCTCCTACAGTGTTACATTATATGACATTTTTTATATATTTTTACTAAAGGAATCTATATTTATTACAAAAAAATCCAAAAAATGTATATATAAAAAAGTTTGGTGCAAAAATGTGTTAAGCATAACATATTTTGTCCATCTAGAAACGCGTCTGGATAAATTCAAAAAAATAAATTAACATAAACTTATTGCCCTTATTAATACTAGTATACATGCAAAAGATCGTCGCTCTAGCTTAAAGGGTACAAGAGTTATTAATTAAAAACCTTATTTTTATTACAATTTTAAAGAGCCGTAGCTCCCTTAAGACCGATTTCCGGACCAACCTTTATAGGAACTTTTTGTCATATTTTTTAACGTAGAATCACCTCTTAAATTTCTAGAACTTATTTCTGAATAACTCTGTATTTAGTTCTTTAGGTTTACTTTCTATAAACTATTTACATGATTATCTTTTTTGCCTTAATCTAAAGTTATAATTAAAAATTTACGAAAATCCAATAAGAAACAATCCATAGAAACAGGAAAATCTAAAAATTCATTTTTCCACAAAAAAGCTTTTTTGAATATTTTGTTGTTTTTGTCAGAATTAATAGAGCTCACAGTACATGCAAAAGTATGGTCTTTTAAAGAATCGTATTTATTATATGAACTGGAGATTTGAAATTTTGTATCCATTTTCAGGTCCCGTTTTTGGGTTTAACCTAAATCCCTTATTTCTTAAGATTAAAATTATAAGTTGGTAAACCAACGAACTAATAACTCTTCCCTCTAGAATAGGCATTTCATTTGTAAAAACTGACAAAAACGTAGCCAACATATGCATTTGTCTGTCTTACTCGCACAGCTTTGTTCTAACAGAAACAACTGGTACTGGTAATTGTAATTTTTCGTTGTGGAAAACCCACGTGTTTAGAGGCCATCACACTTTGAAGGTTACTCTTCTAGAGTTCTTTAAAATAACATTAAAATGTGAGTCATGTAGACAACGCTATTCTGTCTGCATACGATTATAAATGTTTGGTTAAATATAAAAATACAAGTATACAGGGTTATTCTTTTAAATGGTACACCCACCGTAACTTATCATATCACACAACAAAAAATAACATTTGTTATATTTTTCAATTTTTTATTCGCTAAGGCGGCGCCAGGGGGGCATTGGTGGACAATATTTCAAATGGCACCCTAGGTCTTGTGATACGTCATTTTGAAGAGCTTAAAATTCTCTATTTAGTCATGTAACTATTTATTTTTAATATTTTTTTTTGAAGATTTATTATTTATGAAAATTTCAGTATTTTTGAAAAATTAATTTTGGATATTTTACGCAAAAGGGTCCAAATAGTTAATACATGGTGTATGTGTATATGTTAAGACCTCACTGGCGCCGATTGCCTTTTTCAGTTAATTAATAATTGAAATTTGGCGAAGGCGTACTCCTCGGCGTACTCCCTAGATATATTGGTTCGAAATTCAATTAAAGCCGGTGGTCCCCTCTACTACTAGCCCACACAAGTCCTGGCCTTAGGACTTAATTAAGTAGAATAGTACGAGGTTAAAAAAACAAACATAATAATTGATTATTTTCATGTAAAAATTTTAATATTTATGCACAAAATATTAAAAATTTTAATAATTTTGAAGAAAAAATCTTTAAAAAACATTTAAAAAAAAATATAGTTACACAGTTAATTAGAGAACTTTAAGCTCTTTAAAATGAAGTATCACAAGATCTAGGGTGCCCTTTGAAATATTGTTCCCCATTGCCAGGGGGGCACTGGCGCCACCTTACCGAATAAAAAATTAAAAAATATGGCAAATGATATTTTTTATTGTGTGATTTACATATTCCAAATTTAAAGTTTATATCTCACTTCGTTCAAAAGTTACGGGTGGTGTACCTGGTACACCTGGTGTACCTGCTAGACAATTGCACTTGGACAGCTTGTTAGGAAGGTCTCATCCAGAATGATTGCCTTATACCGGGTGAGTTTCAGTCCATGGACACTGTCCATCTGGAAGATCCAAGTGTCCATGGACTGAAACTCACCCAGTATAAGGCAATCATTCTGGATTAGATCTTCCTAACAAGCAAGTGCAATTCAGTTTCACGTACCGCGTAAAAAATGCAAAATACTACACTTCCTGCTTTGCAGACAAATCGCCTCAATTGCCACTCTGTGGATTGCACTTGAAATATTCAAAAGGGTTGCTAGACTCCCTCAAAAAGAAAAAAAACCGAGGGCATGACACGTATGAGTACATGCTACGTTGCAGGAACTCCGGAATTTTATCCTTTATTTGAGATTTTTCAAATATTCATGTGTACCTAACTTGAATGTGTAAAGGCACATCCAGAGGCTCGCATAACAAGCATAATATATAAGAATGCGATACCGTGATTGGCTTACAAGATACATGACGGCACATCAAGCCAATCACGGCATCGCGTTCTTATGTATTATGCTTGTGATGCGAAACTGTGGATGTGCCTTGAGCACGTAAAATTCAAATAGTATATTAAAGCACTTATTCCATAACACGTTTTTAGCGCAGTAGTAGTTTAGAAAACTTGCCGCAAGCCCTTGTTTTGAAACTAGCACTTTAATATACTATTCATAGAAAAAACGGATTCCTTGAACCAAGGACACGTGTCTTTGGATATGTTTAAAGCCATATTCTCTTGTTTCAAGGCTTGCATTTTCTTGAACCAAAGTCAATGTCCTTGAATGAAGAGCACGGGTTTTGGAATAAAAATCCGCGCTCTTTTTGAAGAGCACGGGTTTTGGAATAAAAATCCGCGCTTTTTATTCAAGGACATTGACTTTGGTTCAAGAAAATGCCAGCCTTGAAACAAGAGAATATGGCTTTGAACATATCCAAAGACACGTGTCCTTGGTTCAAGGAATCCGTTTTTTCTATGTTTGAATTTTCGTTGTAAAAAATCGTTGCAAACTTCAGCTTCATAGAAATTTACGGTTTCTCACACTTTAAATCTGATGCCCTGTGAGAAAAGATATTAATATTCAAAATTTTAGCTAAATGCAATTAAGACGTCATCAGGTTGCCGACATGGAAGGAAAGCTATAATTCGACCATAAACTTTTTCCTTCAAGTTTTATATCGATCGCTCATTTTCAATATTTAGGTAAGGGGCTGTCCATATATTACGTAACGCGATTTTTTAAAAAATTGACCCCTCCCTCCCCCTATGTCCAAACCAACACACCCCCACCCTGTGTAACGCGTAACAATATAAAAATTTTGTTTCGCAATAAATTTAACTGTATTCTCACTATTGATTCGTTTTTCTCGACAAAACAAACATGAACCTAAAATATAGTATAACATAAGCTTAAAAAAAAAATTACATGAAAAAATCACTCAAACTTTAAAAAAATATTCATAATCAATATCACACAGGAAAAGAATACTAGGTACCTCTTTTTACACTGAGTGTCACACACGTATATTGTTTATGCACAGGTATACAAAATAGTACACAGATTAGTGTTCTGTGAGTACACATTCCGCGCGAAAATGTATCATCGCCGATGATTCATTGGCAAGATCACGCAAGAACAGGGCCGTAAGATTTTTTTTTAATATCAATGTCAACAGTTTTTTTACTGATTACAATATTATTTAAATATGCATAGCTTCGTCAATTTTTGTGTGAAAAAGGGAATTATGGGCCACTAAATAGTAATTTATGTTGAAATAAAAATACATCTGCCAATTGGCCAAGCTTAGGAAATAAACATTAAATTTATTAAATTCCGTTACGTAACGTTTACCTAGACCCCCCCTCCACAGGGGGGAGGGGGGGTCTAGGTAAACAGTAACAATTTATCTGACCCCCCTCCCAGGCGCGTTACGTAATATATGGACAGCCCCTAAGCAGGTAATAATGTTGGCAAAATAATGTAAACAACAATTCGTTATATGTAAATAATAATATTAAAATCGAGGGGTCCCGCAATAATGAAGGAGACGACGCACTTAGCCAGGAAGTCTGGGAAGTCTCTAGGAAGTCTCAGGAAGTCCGGGAAGTTTTTGAGAAGTCTAGGAAGTCACTAGGAAATCTCAGAAAGTCCGGGAAGTCTTTGGAAGTCGCAGGAAGTCTCAGGAAGTCTCAGGAAGTCTGGGAAGTCTTTAGTCGTTATTTTAATAAAAATACTTGGAAAACACGGTGTAATTTACCCCCTCCACACGCGCCGTGTAAGTGGCGTGGTTTTCGGCATATCGGCAGCACACTTCATTTTGTCTATTTCGCGAGAAAGTGATCGATTTTTAAAAATTAAGGTGAAATTTGTTAAATATGAGTTATAAAAACTCGGATAAATATAAATTGGAGATATAGTTTTATTACACAAAAAAATAAATGTCTGCCCAAGTTTCTACCATAAATTAAGCAAAATTTGGCCAGAGGTAACCTCTTCCTACCTCGTAACGCAGTTTCTTATAATTTCTCACTAAAATTCTACATGGTGTAACGCTGTATTCGACCCCACCTAAACCCTTTATGTACTTTGTGAACGAATTCATTGGGTTTGTTTTTTTGTCGAAAATCTCAGTTCTAAACTGGTTCGGAACTGGTGCAGTTGCAACTGGGCAGTGCTCAATGGCAACTGCGCACGTTCCGAACCAATTCAGAACTGCTATTTTCGGAAAACAATATAAACCTAAATAAACCGATTGTTTCATGTTTTTACTTAGTCACAGAATGATCATCATACCTCGGGCAAAAGCGGGCATAAATTCAGCACTGCAGTGCATTGATAAGAAGTAGCTGCAAGACGGCTGACCCCACTCCACAAGAACGCAACGCTAGTAAATCTATGATAAAAGTTAAAAAAGATGACAAAAGATTAATAATAATAGCTCGCAATTGTCCGGGCACTGTAAATCATTATCCGTGATAATAATTATGATAATTATAATTATTATTATTAAATTAGGTCCTTATAAAATAATCAGAACCGAAAACTAACTTTAACAATAAATCCCTGAATAAAAAATTCGCGGGCTAAATTTAAAAATCACGCATGCGTAGAATTGCAAAAAGTTGTTAGAAGTCTTTAGGAAGTCACTATAAATCTTTGGGAAGTCGGAGGAAGTCTCGGGAAGTGTCAGGAAATCTCAGGAAGTCGTAAGAAGTCTTAGAAAATCTCAGGAAGTCGTAAGAAGTCTTAGGAAATCTTTGAGAAGTCCGGGAAGTTTTTGAAAATTATAGGAAGTCTTAGGAAATCTTTCGAAATATTGCAAAAGACTTCCGATTTTGAAGGAGACGACGCACCCAAAACCTATTGCGGGACCCCTCGATTAAAATATTAGCAGTCAATAACCAGACTGCAGGTATATTATATTTAAATTAAGACAATTTAAAACAATAAAAAATTATTAACAAACAGGCCTCGTAAACAACTTTTAAGTTTGTTTTAACAAAATTCAAATCCTTAGATTTATATTGCTTTACGAAATTGTTCTAAAAGGCCAGACTATCTCTTAACGTGAACTTAAATAATTAAAAGTTGCAACATGCAACAAAATTCCTTAGATCTTGTTTACGCAAATAGAATAACGTATAAAACTTATAAACCTTAGAAAATTCGAGATGCGCGTTCGTTTTTTAAACTTGCGACTTTTTAAATTGTAATATAAAAAATATTTTAAATCCGTCCCTGGACCTAAACCTAAATATTCGCTCTATGATAATAACAAAACTATGACAAAAAACGTAATTTTCTTACCTGTGTGCAGGAAAGGAACAAAGCGGCCCAAACGAAAAATCCAGCCAACCCCTGAGCGAATTTCGTCTGCAGGAAGAAATGCTCGGTGCCGTCTCCGGAGACCGGCTCCGATTTCACCGAGGAGGCGGTGGTCATGACGGCGGAGACGTTGTGGGCTATCGAAGACACGGCTGTCGATAACGTGCTCGCTGTACTCGACGACGACATCCTGAAACAAAGAATAAAATACACTTTAGATTTGTTTATTTCGTTTTTTTTTTAGTTATTTGTTCTCCATTTTTTTCTAAAAATGTGAGGCGGAAAGGAAGAAGGGACCTCTTGTCGGTAATTTCCTGTTTTTAGTTATTGATATTTTTGAATTAAGCCCTTAATTCTGAACAATTTGGTGCAAAAATCAGGTCTCTATGATTTTTTTTGTTTAATTTACGGGCATTTGAATTTTATAAAATGAAAAGGGGCGTTCTGAGAAAAACATACTTAAAAATTCAAAACAACACAAAATCTTTATTTTTTATTTAAGTAATAATTAAGGTATGAAACAAAAGGTTTTTTAATAGATTACAACTTGAAAAGGACAAACTGAACTATAATAGATCGCAAAAATCCGAAAATCGATAATTTTGACCCAAACCACTAATTTCGACTGTACTGAAAAATTGACATCGCCGACAAGAGGTCCCTTTTTCCTTTCCGCCTCACAAATGTTACTTTGAGTTTTTTTTTATTTATTAATTTTTTCTTAAACTTTTGATTCTTTTTACCTTATTTATATTTTTTTTTGTAGAAACGCCAAGAAAAATAAAAATAAGCAACAAAAAGATAATGTCTGTCTGTCTGTCGGTTTGAGCATGCGACTTGAATCTTTGGTATGCAGATGTATTTTTATACTTATCTTGGACAAATTCGTATTTGAAAAAAATCGGTTGGGGGGAAGGAAGGTATTTTTTTATTATTTCCAATAGAAGGATAACTTGAAAACCACATAAAAGGCAAAATAAAATTAAACAATTTTTTTTGTGAAGCTGAAGTTTGGGAACGTTCAAGTATTACGTAACGCAAATTTGGATCATTTTGGACCCCCCCCCTGTAACGCTATTTTCCTATACCATTAGCATGGGCGTAACACTCCATACAAATGTAATTATCATTTTTTCTAGCGCCACCCCCAAAATGTAAAAAAAATGGTTCTGGGCATGACTTTTTTATTATTCACAATAGAAGAAAAATTTAAAAACCACCTAAAATTTAAAATAAAATTATACAAAAATGTTATTATCATTTTTTCCCTCTCGCCAAAATGTAATTAATTTTTCTGAACATAACTTGTTTTAGAATACACAATAGTAGAAAAATTTAAGATCCACCTAAAAGGTAAAATAAAATTACACAAAAAAAAGTTATTATTAGGTTAGGTTACCCCGAGTTACCTCGGGTTACCCTATATGTGCATAAAGCTAAAGTTTGCAACGTTTTTTTGCAACGAAAATTCAAATAGTATATTAAAGTACTAGTTTCATAACATACGTTTTTAGCGCACGAGTACAAGGTTAGAAAACAAGCCGCTTGCGGCGATTTTTCCAAAGTACTAGTGCGCTAAAAACGTGTTATGGAATAAGTGCTTTAATATACTATTTGAATTTTCGATGCAAAAAAACGTTGCAAACTTCAGCTTCATATATGGGCAAAGAGGAAGGTAGTAAAATGGGCCCAACAAGGCGGCCTAAGTGCATGAATATGTCAGCACCCTTCACCCCAATTATCCAGTACCCAGTATGGACAAAGAGTGTAAATGATATAGATAAAATAAAATATTTAATTTTACCACTGGTATTGACCAACTGACGTTAATGGATTCGAGTATATTGTTGTAGACAAAAGCAAACGAACAGAAAAGAAATCTTGGGAGAAATCTTGCGGCGATCAAGACAGTGCTTCTCTAGAATACTTAATCAGGATTCCCACGGTTATTCGATTATTTTTGTTTCCAGGATATTTTACACATTTTAAGGTCTAAAATTATTACCAAATTAAAATACAAGCAAAATTACATAGCTAAAATTTCAGGGGAAAACGGGGTAATAAGAAAAAGGGGTAATAAGAAACGGTGAAGAAAAAAACATTAAAAATGTCTTGTGAAAATATGAAAAAACCTTGATTCATAAGCTATTATTCCTAAAAATTTCAGGTTTCTACTTAAGCATTTTTATATTTTTTTTAGTAAAAAGTTAAACTATAGTCATGAACTTTAATGTTGAAAGTGGGAACATTTTATCTTTGACTTTTTAAAAGCCCCAAATAAGCTTTAGTCTTGTGCTAGGGGCAATAATAACATTGCAATGTTTTAGTCGGGATATTTAGACGCCGAATATTTTGGCCTATGATATTCTATAATAAATTTATGAAAATTTATCATACATGCGGTATGTGGTAGGTTACTAACGTATGTGGTAGAGCTAGTAAAATATCTCATGGCTGTTTAGCCTTGAGTGCGTATGAACATAACTCCACTCTATCTTAAAAAAACCCTTTTTACCAAGATTTAATGGCAAGGCCTCTAAATTTCAATAATAATAAAAAAAAGTTCTTATAAGAAGCTTGCCCATATTGTTAAACCTATTGACTGTGATCATTCCCGGATTGCTGCAGTGACCATACAGACAAGTAATAGAGTGATTCTTCTTATGACCGTTTACATGCCTGTGTATCGCGTTGAAAATCTTCCAGAATTCTGCCTAATCCTTGGTAGGCTTTCTGCCATTATTGAGGAATATACCCCTGATGACGTTCTTATTCTTGGCGATTTCAATGCAAGACCTCTACCAGATAATATATTTTACCAAGAAATCCTTAGTTTTTGTGAAGTTGAAAGACTTCTAGTTCAGGATGTTATATCTCTGCCTGCTGACACTTTTACCTTCGTGAGTGATGTACATTCTACCACTTCCTGGCTTGATCACAGCTTAGTCTCTCATGCTGCCTCTAACTCTGTGGATTCAGTAATGGTTGATTTGACGACTACCTCTTCAGACCACTTTCCTCTTTCGCTCAGTCTCAAAACGTCCATTCTACCGGCTATAACAAGATCTACGCCTTACTCACCAGATATTCCCAAATGGTCTGATAAATGTAATTTGTCTATAAATTCCTACAAGCATCGCTCTTACTTAAACCTAAAATGTGTAAATCTACCTGATGCCGTCCACTGTCGTAACTCTATGTGCAGCCGACTTGATCATAGCAGAGACATTGATAGATTTTATACTGATATTGTAAGTGCTCTCCGTCGTTCTGTATCAGAATCCTTTCGCCACAATAGGCCTAGAGCCAAACCTATTCCTGGATGGTCAGCAGAGGTAGCTGAGGCCTACAGAAGAGCACATGAAGCCTTTTTACTTTGGGTGGAAGCTGGTCGCCCTCCTGAGGGACCCCTTAATGACAGAAGGCGTCGTTTACGAAAACTGTTTCAGCACAAGTTAAAATCTGTACGCAGCCGCGAAGAACAAATCCGTGCAGATGCCTTGGCTACTCATCACCTGGACAAAAACTTTGTGAAATTCTGGAAAGCCTGCGACAGAATAAGCAAGACTTCAATTTCTCTGTCGAACTCAGTCGATCAGGCCTCTGGTGAATCTGACATTGCAGAACTTTGGGCAAAGAAATTCGAAAAGCTTAGTAATCTGTTTGATGACGAGACTTCTGAAGCTTTTGAAGCTGAGAACTTTGAAGCCTGTATGGTCCCCTCAAACGATGTTAAACTTGCCATATCTCAGCTTAAGCGTGGAAAGGCTGCTGGTTGGGATGGCCTTTCTCCGGAATATATTATATATGCGCATGAAGCTTTATATCCTATTCTATCCATGTGTTTTTCGGGCATGTTATCCCATGGCATAACTCCCCCGTCACTAACGAAGAGCATTATCATACCGATTGTCAAAAACAAAAGCGGCGACATATCTGACTCTTCTAACTATCGCCCTATCGCCATATCAACGTCTCTTTCTAAAATCCTTGAACTTGTTATTCTTAGCAGATGTAAGAATTGCCTAAAAACCTCTGATAACCAGTTCGGGTTTAAAAGCAATGTGGGGACTGCTGAAGCTATCTACCTTCTGAAAGAAACTGTCGGCCACAATATAAGGAAAAACACTCCAGTGTATGCTTTATTCTTGGATTTGAGTAAGGCTTTTGACAGAGTTCATCACCCTACCTTAATAAAAGCTCTCTTGAAACGGAAAGTACCCTGCTACATATGCCGACTGATTCAGAACTGGAACTTCAATGCGACTGCCTTCTTACTGCGAAATGGTGTACGCCAAGGAAGCCTTCTAGCTCCTGATTTTTTCAATGCGTATATTGACGAACTTCACTATATCCTGTTGGCAGTTGCCGCTGGTTGTTTCTGTGGTAGTATCAAAGTTAACTGTATTTCATATGCGGATGACATGGTGCTACTATGTCCTTCTTTAGAAGGCCTCCGGTTACTTCTTCGTAGGTGTGAAGAATTCGCGTTAAAAACATTTCTTAAATACAACACGGACAAAAGTAAACTAATGGTTTTTAAACCCCCAGTGTATAGGCATCTGATTGTTCCCTCAATTTCCCTTAATAATACCCCTATCGAGCAGGTATCTAAACTTAAATATCTCGGTCATATAATAGACAATACACTGTGTGATAACTCTGAAATTCAACGTCACTATAAAAACTTGTGTGTTCGTGATAATATGATCGCAAGAAAATTCAGCAAGTGTTCTGTAGAAGTTAAAAACCTTTTGTTCAAGACTTTCTGTTACGACCTGTACTCAGGAGAACTCTGGTGCAACCACACTGTGGCTTCTTGGCGTACGTTACGCGTTTGCTATAATAATGCCTATCGCATTATTCACAGACTTCCGCGGTATAATAGTGCCTCTGAAATGTTTGCTACAGCCCGAATTAACACCTTGGACGCTCTTCGGAGAAAAAAGCTTGCCAGCTTTGTAGAGCGCCTTTCCTGCACCCAGAACAATCTGTTAAGAGCTGTAGTGTCATCAGATGTTTTCTGGACCTCTACTATTTTTGGAAGTTGGCGACGTCTTTGTTTTTTGTTATAATGACTGTAAACCCAACCTTTTTTTTATGTATATATTTTTGTGTATGTTTTATTTTTATTTATTTTTTTTCTTATATTCCTATGTGATATGGCTTATATGCCGGAATAAATGCTTTATTATTATTAAAATGGGGCAGGGCGGAGTTATGTTAATACCAAGGTTAATACGCAATCAAGTCATGACCAGTACCCGGCATATTTCCAGTTGTAGTTCAGTCTTCAGGTCAATAAAAGAGCCTTTACCTGGAAATAATTCAGGGAGTTTTGATTTTCGGTTTATTGGGTAGGGTTAATGGCCGCAAATAAAAAAACAATTTTGTGACGTTGAACACGATTTGAAACTGTTATTTTTTTAACGTGTTTTTTACAAAAAACGGATTTTTAAAATATCTCTTAAACGTTACACTATACGTTTTTAGATTTTTATTTATTTTTTTTTTCGAAAAACCAAAAATATTCTTTATCGTTGGTTAGGCATGCCCCTTAGAACATTTTGGGTGAAAATTAAAAAAACATCTATCTGGGACTTTTTTTTTACGTAAAATTAATTTTTTTTTAATAATTCACACATTTGTGCCACATTATCTCGAGTAAACCGATTTTGGATTGAATCACCATTGTATTAAGCATAAAAAAATCTTCCCAACCGAGTCATAAAGAAAAATCTAAAACCCTACAGTGTAACGTTTAAGGCGCTGCCGTGAATTAGCTATAAGTCTTACAAAAAAATACATGACAAAAAATGTTAGAGATTTGGTCCTCTTTATTTTCATATCAAACGTTTTTTGTCCTAGGATCTAACTAACCTAAAACGGTCTCAAAGAAACAAAAATCCAGAAACGACTTTCTTGATTAGAAGGGCAGAGTTTGTCAGCGGATATTTTGGGGGAAGATATTTCAAAGGAATCGAGAAAGGAATATTCCGAGGGATATTCCGAGGAATATTCTGTCGTACAACAATTCATTTCTACGTTATTCACGTTTTTTCATACGTGAGAAATCGGATGATAATTATTTAAATAAATAAGATATAAAAAATGAATCATAAGTATAATCAGTTAGGTATAATTTGTAGTGAATTTTCATATAAACATTAATTTATTAAAATTTGTAATGTTTTATTTTATCGATTATTTGCATTTAAATTAAGCTAACAATTTTGGCTGTTATGACGGGGGTATTGGGGGTAATTATCGCCATAAAGTAATTTTTTTTTAATTTTATACAAAATATGGTAAATGTGTGGTATATGTATAGGCTGGTACAGTATCTCATGAGTCATGACGCTTCAGACGAGTGCGTATTAACAACTCTGCCCTGCCCCATTTTAGAATTTTTTTTAAATTATTATTTAAATTTAGAGGCCTTGCCATTAAATCTTGGTAAAAAGGGTGTTTTTAAGATAGAGTTATGTTCATACGCACTCAAGGCTAAACAGCCATGAGATATTTTACTAGCTCTACCACATACGTTAGTAACCTACCACATACCGCATATATGATAAATTTTCATAAATTTATTATAGAATATCATGGGCCAAAATATTCGGCGCCTAAATATCCCGACTAAAAAATTGCAATGTTATTACCCCTAGCACAAGACTAAAGCTTATTTGGGGCTATCCACGACTTATCTGTAATAACTTCAAATAAATAAATAATAAATAAATGTTTTCTAGTTAGGATATTTTGGACCTGAATATTTTAAGAATATTTTTCGATATTTTGAAAAATTAGGTGCGATTATCGCACTGCCCTGAGACGAAATATCGTAGCCCAAAAAAATTTGATTATGCGAAAAAAGAGCCTACATGATAATCACCAAAATTCACCAGGTTATTTTCAGTTATTGTTTCTATATTTTTTGGAAATATATGGAACCGGATATTTTGTCTTCCGGATATTTTATTTCCAGTTATTTGTTTCGAGATATTTGGTACCGAAAAAAAAAAGAAAAAGGTTATTACCCCTACCCGGGCCTCCAAAAAAAACTCCGGGGACCCAATTTTTTTTTACCTTCTGAAAAATTTTGATGACCATTAAAAAGAGACTTATCGCCCCACCCGGGCCCTCGACGAAAAATTAATCCTCCGGGCCCCCGAATTTTTTTTACCTCCTGAAAATTTTGATGACTAAAAAAAAAGGAATTATCACCCATACCTCAAAAGTTTTGATGAATAAGAAAGAAACAATCCGGACCCTCTCAGAAACTCCGGACCCGGGGAACACCCCCGAACCCCGCTCTCGACGGCCCTGTCTGTGGGTAAACCAACCTTATCTATGGTCTGTTTCATCAAGCAAGATAGTAAATGAAAATTCGCACAGTAAATATTTTTACAACAGGTTTGAATAGTGTATGTTTGTGTATAGAATATAGTTATGTTTTATAAAATAAACTACGCAGTATATTCCCACATCCAATATTCGAATCTGTTTTGAAAATATTCACTATGCGATTTTTAATTTACTATCTTGCTTGATGAAACAGACCATAGGTTTCCCAGAAAGACGCAAAATTTGTGTGGACCGGTGAAATTGATTTATGACGTAAATTTACGTTACAGGTAAGGGAACACCTACAAACCATTATTTTTCACAGAATATTTTAAACATATTTGTTTAATTTTATTAAATTTCGACTAATTTTTAATTTTACGACTTAAAAATCTTTATTTTTGCAGACAATACAAACAAATATTTCTTATTTTGCCATTTATTTTTTTAGTTGCAAAATAAGATTATGTTTATCATTTCTTGCAATTTACTGTAATCTACTTAAAATAGATAAAGGATATTTTTGTAATATTATTTTGGCATATGTTCTTACCTGTAAACTTTATCCAAGTCAAAAACACAAAATATTGTTTATTTTTCTCAGTGTTTAACTAGTTTGTAAGTTTGTTTCACTTTCACGTATGTTAAAAGACACTAAACCATTAATTACACATTCATTTTGTATTGTTTAAGCCCTAAAAGGGGCATATTTTCACAAAAATACGGACACCAGTTTCACTCTGCGAACACTTTTCCACCATGTTTTTTTCTGACCTCAATTCCTGCGCATGTCCAGTTTTGCAAAACTAATAATTGTCAATAATGAAATTTTTAAACATGTTTTTTTATTTTACTACAAATAAAATCTCTATAAAAATATGTGAGCTGTTTATAAGTATTATAAACTGACATGATAATAGGCAGTTTTTATTTTAGAAAACATTATTTTTCGTTGTATACAACCCGTAAAACAAAAACGTGTATTGTATGTTGCAAAAAAATATTTTCGGTGTTTTTTATACAATTTATTATACACATACTGGGATTACCTTGACTGAGTTTTAAGTTTATATTATATAAACCATTTATTTTATTTTTGTTAAAGATATTAATAATAGTTTAGCCTCATATTGTTTTCTATATTTAAAAAGAATAAAACTGATATTTCCAGTCACTTCCGAGCACCAAGCATTTATTTATTGTAAATCTGATTTTTATTGATATCCTCTTGTCAATGTTTTACGATTTTAGCTGTCACGCTTTATACCTGTATCTTTTATAATTTTATTTTTTATTGATCAAATATACACCCTTGGTAACAAATGGCAAACAACTCGGGGGATGGTCCTATTGCATGCAATGAAAAAGGCCATTTCGAAAAAGCTCAAACACCCTGCAAGTTAGCAGCCGCATCAAACATTGAATTAAACAAAACTTGTTGTAGAGACCTAGAAAACTCCAGTTTTCAAAAACCATATGACGATTCTTGTAGAGAAGATCCGCTTTTGAGCAGAAAGGAACGTAAACTATCAGTTGAATGTGAGAACGGCCAAAAGGAGGGCCAAAGTGGTCAATTGAAAGGTATTCTGAAAACCCCTGGAAATAATATCTGCTGCTGCAGTAATCGAGAGCAAAATAACGAAATGCACGCTACAGCAGGTAGACAACACCCTGCAGTGGTAAATCCAACTGTCAAACCTCCCGTTCCCAACGAATTACGACCTACACCTGAAGGTGGTCGTGCACCATGCTATTTACCCCAACCAGGGGACGAAATCCAGCAAATAATCGATCATGAAATGTCCCCCATTGGACCCTGGGCTACTGGAAGAGTCGATTGGGGGCCTTTGTCTGGACTTACTGGTACAAGACCAGTTGTAGATAAATATTCCATCACCAGATTTAGTGAAGCTGAATGGAGGACTCATAACAAGGAAATCTTGGATATGGCCAAAAGCGAGCAACACAGAGCAAACCTCATAGATTGGAACGGACGTCAATGCTTGGAGCAAACTCAAGCAGATGTGGATAAGAACCAAGAAAATAACACCAAGAGATTGAACCAACGCGAACTGGAGATCCACAAGTGGAAATGTGAGTTAGAACGTGCTATAGCAGCGGCTTCAGAGGAAATATCGTTTATGGAAGAGCAGAGAAAGCGTTTAAAGCAAGCAAGTTCCGTTCTTCAACTTCCAGAATCCATAGCTGGAGAATGTCTGGAAAGACGAACAGGGCGACTGGACTCTGAACTGGTTCGTGACGAAGTAGAGGTAGAATTGATGAAAGAACTTGCTCTAACAGCTGAACTACGCGAAACTTTTGCCAGAACTTTAAAAGACGTTGAGGCACAGCTTCTGGAGGATAAAACTGCAAAAGCGCGACTCGAATTTGATTGGAGCGATAAGACAGTATCTCACGGAATTGAAACTATTAACGTCTCGCTCACAACAAGGTCTAATATTTTGCTATTTCGTCCTGGATCAGTTATAATCCCAGATGATCAGTCAACAATAGAATATTGGGAACACTTCACCAGAGAAACCTTGCTGGAGGGAGAGGCAACAAGGCAGAGATCTGTAACTTTACGCGGTACTCTCGATGCGATTCTGAACAACGCGGCTAGAGATCTAAGGTCCCAAGCAGATAAAGTGGAACTTGCCTTATCCAAAAAAATCGCTTGCACTCAAGAAATCACCACCCAACTAGAACAAGATCTCAAACAAGTACTCCAAAGATTAGCAGACGTGGAAGAAATCATAGACGCAATTAGAGCAGCTATTAGAAGATTAGATTTACCAATGAAAAAAGCTCAAACGAGACTTGATAATCGACTCCAAAGACCAAGAGTTGAAAATTGCAGAGATGAAGCTCATTTTGGTTTGATTGAAGAGGTAAAAACTATTGGAGAAAGTGTTGCTGCTCTAACAGCTCAACTTAAACAAGCTGAAGAATCTCAAGCAAATCTCATTAAAGCCAGAAGCGATTTGGAAAGAGAAATTATGGTCAAGAAGAAAACTTTAGAGATAGATCAGGAAAGAACTAAACGATATAGATCATATTACCCTTCTGCAACTGCACTGTCTGGTTATTAAATATCACTTGTAGATAATACACGATAAATAACATATAAATAGAACGCAGCAAATTACTTTTACAAATTCAGCAAAGAATACAGCAAAAAAAAACACCAAAAATAAACGCACTAAATACTTGTGCTGCCATCTGTTAAGTTTTTTCTTAACGATTTCTGGTTAAATAGCCCGTTCTCTTTTTCAACCGGGTTCAATGGTATATTTTAAATTTATGTTCTTAATGGTATTTGGATAAAAATTTAAAAAAATATATTGTTGCATAATCATAAATACAAAAGTTTTTTAAGGGGTTGCAGCAAACTAATTTACAAGTATTTATTTAACGAAATATCATATTTTCCTGTGACGTCATAGTAATTGACATGTAAATACTTGTCAACCTCAGAGACCACAACCTCAAAAAAATATTGTTTTCAAAACAATTTTTTAATGTTTTTTATTCATTGTGACGTCTGTTTTACAGTGATTTTATGAATGTGTTTATTTTAATTAATAAACATGGCTTTACTTTATTTAGGAGAAGATCCATGGTAAGAAAGTTAGGTTAGGTTTTTTTTGTTTCAAACAATTTAATTGTTGTTTTGTAGGATCAGAGAACATGAGTCATGTGAGAAATTAAACAGAGATATTTTGGAACAATTATCGCAAAGGCAGACATGTCCTAGATCCAGTGAAAAATATTCTCAGTTATCAGCAAATGTACGCCTACGGCTAAAGCAATATTTAAATGAAGTGGGACAGTTGAATCAAAAATTAGATATTGCAACTAGAGCAGGTTCAATGTATCCTTTTTAATATAAAATAGAATAAAAATAATTATTAAAATGTTCCTGAGCACAGATTTTTTTTTTCATGAAACATAGTGGCACTATTAGGTACTATTTTATTTATTTTTTTTATTTTAAATGTTTTTCTTTTCAAAACAAAATATTTTTTGAATTTTTTTTTTCAAAATTTTACTTATAGTCTTACACACAGTAAAAAGCTCCGACAAAAGGGGAAGGTATCACACATGCTCTCTTCTTTAGGTCATAAGGCATGCATGTGTTCAAGTGAGAGGCACCACATTCCTCAAATATTTTCCATAGCTACACATCTGTGTGTCAAACAATATTTCATTTTTTAAAAAAGTTTGTTTTTTTTGTTTTTGGTAGAAGTTTTATTGTAGGTCTCATTGTAGGTATTAATATCCCTACAAACACAGGGTGCTGGGCCTTTTATGGCCTGTTACTGGCTAGGAAAGGGCCTTTACAGTCTAAGCACCCCGTGTTGATAGGGACTATTATTTTGTTGGCAACAGTATTTATATCAGAATAATCAGTTATGTTGTTGTAATTTAAGACATAATTGATAAAAAGGTTAAATTATTTATTAATAATTATTATTAATTTTTTTTTGTACAGTTGTTTTTGAATTTTAATGTTATTTTAAATTAAAATTCAAACAAAGATGTGTAGGTATAATTAAATTCTTTTAAATATTAGTGAGGTAAAGATTTATAAGCACTATTTTTTACATTTTTCCTTATTTTTATTTATCACTTTTAGTTTTTACTTTTTTTATCAATTTTTTTGTCAATTTTTTCTGTGTAATTTTTTTTCTATTAATTTGTTCAATTCTTTTGCCACAGTGCTTTTTTCATTAAATTTTTTCCCAATGTTTTTTTGTAATAACTTTTTTATGTATATATATTTTTTAGCAGCTTTTTTACATTCTTTTCCATTAACAGTTAAACTCAAGAATAAAAATAATTAAAATTTTCTTTAACACAGTAAAGTACCTCAGATGAAGCAGAAAGAAGGATAAGACAAGTGGAGGTGTTACATTCCAAAGGAATCCAAATGCAAAAACAGTTTAACAATCAAGTCATGAGTAAACTAAAAGAAGATCGAGCCCAACTGATGTCTGGCGTGGGATCTTCCGTTTGGGCTGAAGATAGAAATTTAGTTCAAAACAACACCAACAAAACGGTAGAAGAATTAAGAGCGGATCAGAGGAGACTGTTAAATGAGCAAGATCAAGGTTTGGAAAACTTATCGCGGATTATTTCCAGACAGAAGTCTGTAGCTAGTACGATTTCTACTGAAGTGGATTTTCATAATGGTAAGTGTAATGTATGCGATCTGCAATACACACATAGAGGAAGTCAGAGTTAACTGGGCAGCTTTTTTTCATATCGAGTTTATGAAAAACCTGTAAACAATATTCAAATATTTTCTATAGCAAAAGGTAGATTATTACTATAGTAAGAACATATTAATACTTCAGACAAATATTATTTATATAAAAAAAGTTACTAATGATAAAGCAGTTAACCACGCTGGACCAGTTAACCCCATAGGCCAGGGTTAACTGGACCACTATTCAGGGGTAACTGGTCCACTAACAAAAATATATTGTATTGTAATTATTGTGAATAAAAACGATTTAAAATCAAATGGAATTTAATTCTAACATAAAAATAGACAACATAATATGTTAAATATTAGATATATCTCAGGATTAATTGGTCCGGGGGTTAACTGGATATGGCCCAGTTAACCCCAAACTAATTAATATTGGCATAAGTGATTTTGACCATGTCCAGTTAACCCCGAACCAGTTAACCCTGAGTGACACCACTGAATGAAATCATAAAATTTTAATACTTAATAAGATATTAAATGCGGCAATTGTGCAGAATAATTAACAAAATACTCAGTATATTAGGTAAAATATTAGTCTAGATCCTCCTATTAATTTTAATTTTGGAGTGTTACGCCCATGTTAATGGTATAGGAAAACAGCGTTACAGGGGGGGGGGGTCCGAAATGATCAAAACTTGCGTTACGTAATACTTGAACGTTCCCTTTCGGAAAATTCGTAAGCTGATTAACGCTTTAAGCTAGTGATTTTAAATATGGCATAGAAGTTTGTTACAAGAAGTTCTTAGTTTTGATTACCTTTGTTATAACAAGATTTGTAAAAAAAACAAAAAGTTTTTTTTTAATATTCGAGTTATAATTAAACAAATCTTAAAAAGTATAAAATCGCTTTTTCTCAGGACTTACTTTTCAGAGATGTGACAGTTCAGAACTATATCTAAATTATAAAGAACTTTCACTTTCGGGTTTAGACCGTGTTAATGGATTTTCACTTTCCGACGTTTCGTCTCTTACTACTAGAGACATCTTCAGGGATTAATCTGAAACTAAGTTTCGAATAACCACAACTCGTCATAAATAGTGACACAAGTTGATTCGAAACTTAGTTTCAGATTAATCCCTGAAGATGTATCTAGTAGTAAGAGACGAAACGTCGGAAAGTGAAAATCCATTAACACGGTCTAAACCCGAAAGTGAAAGTTCTTTATATCTTAATGGCCGTGAAAGCTTAAAATCTAAAATATATCTAAATTCACCACCCTCAGGGGTGGGGATAGTTTTCGTGTAAATTGGTATATTGGGGTTTTTGAGGTTGCTGAAAGTGAATCTGATAATAAAAATCCATTTCACGCGCGGAGGTGAAAAATGGGAAAGCTCTTTTACTGGGCAGTGTATTTTTTTGAAAAAGGCTTTTGTTCTATTTTTAGATTTTTATTCGTTTTTTTTTCAGAAATTCTGGATGGTTTAGGAACTCAAATAGATAACACAGATCAACGAGTGCGAGCGGAAACCCAACATATCTCTGTGGTTGATACCAAAGACAGGACTTGCATTTATTGGGTTACCATTATATTTTTATTTATAGCTATTTTAATTGTTGCGTTCATTTAGGTCTTAAGGTTTAACTCAACAAAATGAAGCAAATTTAAAATAGACTGCCGCACATTAATATCCGGACACCTAAAAAGTTGAAATTTTTTTAAATTCAAATATTTCGAAAAATAATTAATGGATATGACTAATTCTTTTTTAGTTTTAAAGCTTAAACATTCTCTACTTTTGTTTTTTTAAGAATGAATATTTTTTTTTTCGTATTAACAGCAACAAATAATGTACAACTATGTTTCTTACCCCATCTTCTAGGACTTGCATGGTACGCCACTGCAACTGTTTATCAAATTATTAAAGTCTTTCTTATTGCCGCAGTTTTAATGAATATTTTATTTTTTATTTTTTTACTTCTGGTTTAGGAGATATCAGGATTTTCCTGAAAGTTGTCATTTTTTCAGTCAACTCAATAAGTAATAAATCAGCAAAGTTTTTTATTTGAAGCTCATCTCTTTTACTTCTATGGTCATGTCTATTACTTCTTCTACAGTTTCTTCATCCCGGGGCAACTTTATATTGCCGTCTGACGGAGGCTTAACGGTGATTTCGCAGAACTGCCGGCGGACGGAGTATTTTTTCTTCTACTCAAGTTTTTCAAACCCAATTTATGTTTTTGATAAACTTGATTATAAGAAAAACGTAACTCGGTTAAGCTTCAAATTTAAAGCACAGCATCAATCAAATTCATGTAGTACTTTTTAAGTTAACTGAAAAAATTACAACTTTCAGGAAAATCCTGATATCTCCTAAACCAGAAGAAAAAATATAAAAAAACAAAAAAGAAAATATTCCTTAAAACTGCGGCAATAAGAAAGACTTTAATAATTTGATAAACAGTTGCAGTGGCGTACCATGCAAGTCCTAGAAGATTGGGGTAAAAAACATAGTTGTACATTATTTGTTGCTGTTAATACGAAAAAAAAAATCTTTTTAATCATTCTTAAAACACACAAAAGTAGAGAATGTTTAAGCTTCAAAACAAAAAAAAAGAATCAGTCAAATCCATTAATTAGTTTTCGAAATATTTGAATTTAAAATATTTCAATTTTCTAGGTGTCCAAAATTTAATGCGCGGCAGTGTAAAATTATATGAATGTCAATGTATCCAAAAATACTAAACAAAAAGTGTTTAGGTTTAAATTATGCAGTTAAAAATTTAAATATACTGGGTGATACAGATCCAATGTACACCCCCCTTAACTTCTGTATTTGTAAAGCTAACATTTTGAAATTTGGTACCTATAATGAAGTTAAGGAACCTCAACTTTTGACATATAAAACGACATTTTGATACTTTTTACCGGAAGTGCTGCCAACTTTCACATTTTAAGTGCGAACTCTAAAAGCCATACATTTTTGGAAACTGCACGCTTTTCTGAAAACATTGATACCACACAAGTGACATTTTAAATGTCAAATTTTATTTGAATTTTAAGTTAATTTTTTTAATCAGGTGGGCCATGGACACTACTACTACTAAAAAATAATAAATTTTCTCTTGACTTGTATAATTCTTTAAATTAGGAGGTTTTAAGAGATTCTCAAATTTGGTACACATATACAATGTATATTATACATCCATGGTACCATTTAAAAGTGCAAAAAATATGGAATCAATCCATGTGCAAGAAAGCTAACAGTTTTTTTATTATTATTAAATTAAAACTGTCAGGCATTTAATTTTGCTGCGTATTGTACTCCTCGCTTATTTTTTTTTTTTCTATAAATGACAAAAACATTGGAATTTACTTCATTTTGTAAAAACTATCCACCAAATTATGTAATCTTTATTTTAGATATAACTTTGTACATATTTATTAAGTTTAAGTGTAATTTTAAAATGTTATTTATATTTTATATCAATATATTTATTATTAGCCAACTGTTTTGCTGTTTAATATACAAGTAATATATCGTCATCTAAAGGCTCTAACGGTCTAACTCCAAAACGTCATATTTTTCAGGAGACGTAAAAAACGATTTAAAACTTAATTATAGCAATTTAGAACTTTAAAACTAGCTTGTTCACAGGTAAAAATGTTTGAAATGTGTTAATGTATTTAAAACTTTTCATTGTTCCCATTTTATATAAATTATTTGAAAATTAAATTTTAACCACAGAATCTAAATTCACTAATGGTCTAACTCCAAGGGAAGATAAAAGAGGATACCTATCGTATTATATCGCGTAATATTATTACAAAAAAATTATATTTTTATATTTAATATATAATATTACTACTAGGTAGGCATAATATATATACATTATTAATGGCAATAATTATAATTATCATCAAACAGTAAATTAACAAATATTTGAAACGGGATCCCCTGTTGTCGAGAAATAGTTTGACATTAGTGACAGTTCTCATTTAATTGTTTTCTCACAATCATATGATGGAGTTAGACACTTAGCGACTTAAAATATTTACATTTTTGCATTTTTTGAGGCTGATATTGGTTTAATGCAACTTTTTTTTTTTGAAGTATGTTGGTAATCAGATAATGAAGCAAATTTGATAAAAATCTCATTTTTGAAAAATTTGGAGTTTGGACAACTAGAGCCTTTAGTGGACGATATATTATTATTAATAAGTATTATTATTATTTTGCTATTAAAATTCAGACTTTTAAATAAAAATTGTACTGTAGAAATATTTAGTCTACATATCAGTAAAAATTTCTAGTATTGTTTAACATGCTAATAACGTTTTTTAATTTTTAAAATTGATAAAAAAAACTGGGTAAGTTTTGTTTTTTTTTTAGGTAAACAGGTAGAAAATATCCTAAATATTAATTTTAATAACATGTACGTTATATTTACAAATAAAAATATTTTAAATAGGAAAAATTACAATAATAAAGATTGATCTATAAATACAAATTATGGTTATTGGGTTTAGATTTCATCAAGGTATGGTACAGCACTAAGGTTTCCAACTGCAGCTACTGAAATTTTGCTACCTTGAGCCTTTTTGAGGGCCTGAAAAAAAGTTGAACATTTAGGTTTATGGTTTATACACGGTGCCCGTTTTTCGGCTCACATAAGAACGTAATACATAACAATGCGATGTCGTGATTGGCTTGATGTGCCTCCATGTATCTTGTAAGCCAATCACGGCACCGCATTCTTATGTTTTATGTTCTTATGCTAGCTTCTGGATAGGCCTTTAATTTAAAACGTTATGAAAAGTAGAGTTGTGTGATCACGTCAATAAGCAACCATGAATACACCTGCATAATTTATTAAAGTTTGAAAGTCTGTATCTTCAAAACGTTAAATTCTAGCAAAAAACTATATAGCATTTTTTTACAGGGCTTAAAAACAGCTTTCATTTAAAATATATTTTTTTGAAATCGGGTTATAAATAAGTGAGATATGCTAAAAAAACGTTTTACTGCTTTAAACGCCAATATCTCGAAAACAATGCATTTTAGAAAAAATAGTTTGTAACATTTTTTGACCAATTTAAAATTATCTTTCATATTAGTGTTAGATTAATAAAATACAATCATAATTGCCTTAATTATAACCAAAAAAACGATAAAAATAGGAGTTTTACCCCATTCTTACCCCCTTACCCCCAATTGTTTACCCCCAAAATTTAATCAGCTCTTTGAAATACGATAAGAAACAATATGCAAAAAAACGCTTGTCGATATCTTATTTAGAAATTGAGTTATCGAGTTTACAGACAGACAGAGACAGATGGACGAAAATTATTTTTTTACTGATTTCGACTCAGAAAGGTCTAAAACGTCGAGAAATGTGAAAAAAACATGGTCAAAGATTTTGACGTTTCGACGAAGATTTCAATACATCGGCACTCTTAGTAGCACTAGGTGCCGATGTAATTATCTATAATTGATCATATCGTTTTTTGCTTAAGTGTATTACACGGAAAAAAAATTATAGCTAGGAGCGCTATAACACATATACCAAGCAAATTATAATCGCTTATTATATAAATACAAGGCTTTCTCTTACAATTATGGCAGTCAGTGTAAAAATTTATATGAAATACTTTAATTGTTTAGTGAATAATAAAATATAACAAATAGTATGGCATTTATAGCTTAAATAGATTTAATTATTGTCCGTGCTAATAATTTTTATAATATAATAAAATTTCTGTAAATTTATAATAGTGCCTGTAATAAATATAATCGTGTCTGTAATATATATAATCGTTTCCAATTTATTTTTAACATTATTAGTTATTGTGTCCCTTATAATCTATAGCTTAAATCACTATAATTTGCCACTGTTACCAAATATCTTATAATGTATAGCGCAGAGCCCACTAATTTCTTTCCGTGTAGATGGCCACTTAATAAATTTGGAAAACATCTCTTATACCTACTGCAAACTGGCCACAGAATTATAACTTTTACTCTTAACAACTATGTTAATATTGTACTTACACTTTTAACATCTGCAGTTGTGATAGCGTCAACAGCAGCAGCCAAATCGGTTGCCGATTGAGCGGCACCGGCTAGCGCCGCTTGGCGTCCAAGAGCGAGAACGGCGTCGCTGGCGCTTTCGGATTCCAAGAGCAGGGATGTTTTCAACTGATTTTTACCTGAAATTAAAACAAAAAAAAATAATAAAATTTGGATTTGGACGTACTGAACACGAAGCTGACCTTCAAAATTACAGAAACCGTGTGGAAGACTGTTTTTTTTTTCGTAAAATATTAAAATAGGTCAATTCTGACCCAAAAATGCCAGTAAAAAAGTACAATATGCGTATAATACTTGCTATTAATCAATGAGGGTGAACTTTGCGACACAAGCCGATAGGCGAGTGGCGTAATCACCCGTGGATAAAGTATAATAGCTATTAATCAATGAGGGTGAATTTTGCGACACGAGCCGAAAGGCGAGTGGCGTAATTGCCCGAATGTTATTATACAATCGTTGAATAATATAACATTTTTACTGGTATTTTTAGCTCAAAATTAACATATTTTAACCTTTTCATGAAGAGAAAAAACAGTCTTCCACGCCGTATCTGTCACTTTTGAGAACGGAATCGTGTTCAGCGTGCCCAAATCTATAGAGTATATTTTTTCCACTTGGCATTAATAGCTCAAAATCAACCTTCTTTTACGTTTGGGAACGTTCAAGTATTACGTAACGCAAATTGTACCAAAATTCATACACTTTATACCCCGGTTCTCACGTTATTATAGATTATAGAGATTTCATATTTTGGCTACCCGCCTAATAGGGGGTGTGTTAGGGGGGGGGGAGTAGCCAAAATAAGAAATCTCTACAGGCTTGAATAACGCGAGAACCGATGTATGAAGTGTATGAATTTTGGTACATTTTGCGTTACATAATACTTAAACGTTCCCTTTTTACGAAAAAAAAAGTCTTCCACACGGTTTCTGTAATTTTGAAGGTCGGCATCGTTTTCAGCATGTCCAAATCTATAAGAATTGGTATGTTTCATACGAGGAAGGGGCCAAAAACGGCCTATTTTCAACATTGTCCTTTGAAGTCGATAACTCAACTGGTTTAAAAGTTATATGTATATGCACATGCTTTTTTTGTAGTCGGTAGAACCTCAGTTTGTTTTTGTTCTGTTGTTAAATTTTTGAATTCCCTCGAGTCGAGGGCCCCACTTTTGGGCAAAAATCAACTTTTTCTCTGATTTGCGATAAGGGTGTTTTTGACATCTTACCTCTGGAAACAGCGGCGTCATCAACATCAGCACACTTCATGAATTTAACAGCGGATTCAACCACTCTGCAAGCGCTCTTAGCCGGAGCAGCGACTAAAATACCGAAAAGACCGGTGTCTGAGTAGCTGGAATTGATGGCGCTGCAGGTGTACTCGCATCCGCTTGCAGAGATGGCCTTGGACAATGGACCGTTGTCGTTGGCGCTCCATTTGACCTGGGGCCCGACTCCGATGGCTGTTTGGAGGACGGCGAAGGCTAGGGCTTGTTTGGGGTCCTTTAGACAGCCACCTTCTCCGGCGATGGCTACGTAAGCTACGCTTCCACCTTTGTCGGACCTAAAACAAACGTTTTTCGTTAACACTTTCGCTGAGCATGAATCTCTTGAGAGTCAACCTACAGGGCGATGTCCCGGTCGTAATTATTTCCAGATAGCAAATTTTCATGAAAATAATGTTTTTTTTCCCGCATAATTCTCAGTTTCTGCAGTATGTAATGTTCTTGAATGGACATTCCATGTTTACTAGGTCGCTAGACACCCTATTTCTACTTAAACTAATACACTTACCTAACTTCACCACCCTTGTATGGAGATGGTTCAGTGTTGCCATCACCAGTCTGGATCTGAAGAGCAGAAGCATAGTTGGTAAGGGTTCTGTGGTCGATTCCAAGACCAACCACGGCGGCCCGACCGGTCGTGAAGTTGCTGTTCATGAAATGTTGCATGGTTTCGGAGGACATCTTGCCGATTTGGAATTTGGGAATGAACATAGAGTTGCCGAGACCTCTACGGAAGGCGGCTTTGTGCAACAAGTCGATAGCTCTCAACTGAAATGTGTAACAAATAGATTAAAAACTATTACTGTTAGTTTTTTTGGTTTGAAACTAAATATTTTCGGGACTAGTCCGGAAAGTCCTCGATAAAGCCTTTTCCGGATTAATCCAATGAAGATATTAAACATATTGGTCTTATAATTGACAAAAACCTCTCTTGGACTCTATAAAACTCTGAAAACAATTATCCCCAAAAATAATAATAATATTTTCAATAATTAAAATTATCTACAGAATCTTACATGTTTTGAGCATATTCATTCCAAATTTTGTATAGATTGGTGAAAAGGCAAACAAGTAATAACGGTTTAAAAAGTGGCCGGTTTTTTTTGGCCCACCCTGTAATAAGTCACACTAAGTTAAAAATCATTTGAGCCTCAAATTATTTTAGAGATACTCCCCACATAAGGCATTTTACCTAGATCTAGTGTCCCTAATTTTACCTGTAGTGGGCGTGTAGCAATATCTAACTGTAATCTTGGAGCAAGTTCTACAAGTTCCCATGGCTTGAAAACTTGCTGAGTAGCAACTTCAGTGAGGAAAGGCAGTACTTTTTCCACAGCCTCCCTGGTACCCTCCAGAGTGTAGGAAATCGTCTCACGATCGGCAGTGGCTGTCAAACTGGCACCAACTTGTTGAATACTGCGGGTGATCAAGAATTGGGAGGCGTTTTTGGTGGAGAGACCAGCAGCGGATCTTAACAAATGGGCGGCTCCCAAATTTTCGTTGGTTTCGTTTCTCGAACCAGCTCTGGAATTAAGATTTAAGATTTTTTTACTTATCTATTATAACTGGGGCTCGGATTGAGGTATTAAGTTAGGTAGTGAGGGCTCAAAAAAATTGGAATTTCACTAATTAAAAAATAATACATACTGGGTGTAACAAGACCATGATACACCCCTTTTTTGGAGCATCTTGTATTGCCATAAAATGTCAACTTTTAACATAAAAAGTACATTTAGGTCACTTCCGGTTTAGCCGGAAATTACGCGAAATTACTTTCGATTTTTAAATGGGACACCCCATATATTTTTACATATTTCAATTTTGCGCTTCATTCTTGAATGCTTCAAATTTCAAATCTTTTACTTTTAAAAGACAAAAATAAAGGGGGTGTACCAAGTTCTTGTACCACCCGCACAGTGGGGCAAATTGAATTTCTAGAAGGACAAAATTCTAAAAATTTCAATATTAACTGTTATTAACTGTTTATAAGGGGAAAAATAGTTCAAAAATATTAACTGTTATTAACAGTTTATAACGAAAAAATAATTACAAAAATCTAAAACTTAAGGGGGTCAATTTTTAAGATGTAAATTTTAATTAAAAAAATCTAAAAACATAAAACCAACTTTAAATAAGCTGCTGACAAGGAAAACAATAATTGTAAAAAATCTAAAGCTTAAGGGGACCAATTTTGAGGGGTTAAATATTGTAAATTTTAAATAAAAAAATTAAAAAAATATATGTATTTTTTTATTTTGACCAAAAATTCGTATTCTACGACCCACAAAATCCCCATATACCGATTTTAGTTCATAAATGTCAATATTCTCCATATTGGCGACTCCATTTTGAATTTTTAAATTTTAGCCCAGAATTCTTAATCTACGACCCAGAAAATCCCCAGATACAGATTTTGGTTCGAATCACATAATTGTATCATTTAATTTATTTAATTTTTATTTAAATTATGTGGTTTATTTTATTTAAGTTATGTGGTTCAAATAGGCCATAAACAACACAAGTCGTCTGCCATATTGAAGCCGCCATTTTGATTTTTTAATTTTGACCAAATTTTTTTAATTTACGACACAGAAAACCCCCAGATACCGATTTTGTTCCGAATAGATCATTAATGACACAAATCGTCCGCCATGTTTGCGCCGCCATTTTAATTTTTTAATTTTGACCAAAATGTTGTAATCTTTGACTCCGAAAAGCTAGATTTAATTTGATTTGAGATTATTTTCAAGTAATAATACTTTAATCCGTTTATTTAAAAGTTGGTTTTGCTTTTTTGTCCTGCTATGGTCTGTTTCATCAAGCACGATAGTAAATTAAAAATCGCACAGTAAATATTTTTATAACAGGTTTGAATAGTATATGTTTGTGTATAGAATATAGTTATTTTTTATAAAATAAACTACGCAGTATATTGGCACATCCAATATTCGAATCTAGTTTGAAAATGTTCACTGTGCAATTTTTAATTTACTATATTGCTTGATGAAACAGCCCATAGATTCGAAAAATTCCCCACCGTGACCCGGTATATAAAAAAATTAATTGAAAATTATATTTGTTTTTTTATATTTTACAAAAATATATTTTTTATTTTATCCAGCTTATTACATTTTTATATTGTGAAAAAAAGATTACACAAAAAAAAAATTAGCAAACAAAATTGATGAAGAAAATTTTTTACAAAAAAAAATGCCGAAAAATACCTATTGCTAATAATCATTTAAAAAAGAATGTTGATTTCCCAAAAAAAAAAAAATAGGTCTTAGCTGTCCTTTGACAATGATTAAATAAGAGAACCTTACCTTACCTTTTAAATCAATGCCTTTGAGAAGTCAAACAGTTACCATAAAAAAAGGACTTACCTAAAGACAATAGATACTCTGGTGAGGGGGGACTCATTTTCAGCAGAAACAACCACAAGTTTGTTTGGGAGAGTGGTGCTTTCTACTCTGTAGTTAGTAGTACCACTTACTGGGGCCAGCTGAGCATATCCTCTAGTCTAAAAGTCAATAAAGTCAATTATAATTAAGGGGTTTCTCTACCTTAAAATTTTAAACATATTTTGTTTTTAAACATTTTTTTTAATATAGAAAGAAAAAATATATCATTATGAAATTTTGTAGGTAAGATAATTTTTTTTACATTTTTAAAGTGCCATTTTTTGACATAATTTTTTTTTTTTTTGAAAAAACAAAAAACGGTGGTGGCCATGATTCGTGCCGTTTGGATCGACTGAAAAAAAAATGGGACATTATTCAGTATTGAACTCACTATAGCTCTCTATCTAGAAGAATATTTTTGGCCAAAAAATAAAATGCCCGACGTTTTTCTTGAAAATTATTTAAATTTTTTTGAAAAAGTCCGCCATTTTTTTATTTTTTGGCAAAAAAAAATTCTTTTAGAATAATAACTGAACAATATCCCGGAACGGCCGGAATCATGGCGACCACCGTTTTTTGATGTTTTTTTTTTTCAAAAAAAAAATTAATGCTAAAAAATGGCACTTTTAAAAATTAAAAAAAAATGTATTCTTTAAATATAAATAAAAATACCTACAAAATTTCACAATGATATCTTTTTTCTTTCTATATAAAAAAAATGTTTAAATACAATTATTTTTTTTTTTAATTTGAAGGTAGAAAGAGCCCTAAGGGTATCAGAACCAGAATGATCTAGCTCATTTTGCAGTTGGCTGGTTCTGAATTAATAAAGCTAGACAAGTGCAATATGGGTTCCATTCTGGTTCTGATAGCCTGAATTATAATTAATCAATAAATACTGATTTATTTTCAAGTGGGTTACTTGAATTTATAATTATAATTAGTCAAGGTGCACCCCCCCCCCCCCCAAATCACTCTTAAGTTGGGAAAATTATGGGGTTGTGATCTTTTTTTTCATCACCTGAAAATTTAACCTTTTGTAAAAAGTTGGATAAATCAAAATCTTGAATAAAAAGTTGGGATAATTTTATTTCTACCCCCCAAAAAAAAAGGGGGCATCACTCTTATGGGGGTACTTTCTGGAGAAAAGAAGTGTACAATGTTAACACATAATTGCAAAAGAAATGGTGGACAATCATATCCATTATTGTCAAGAAAGTGTACAAAGATTGTTCCAGAATTAACCCCCTGGCCAGGTTACACATTTAATAAAAAATTTGGTTTAATCTGATGAAAGATATTTGCTGAATATTTGCCACTTTTGCTATGATCCTGGACCTATGTGCCTGGTGGGCAGTTAAACTCTGGTAAGTTGCCTATTTATGAAGCTGAAGTTAGTGGCAAGTCTCCACTAGAAACTTCCCATATACCAGATAAAAGTAATGTAGAAATTTTAGGTGGATACTTCTTTTTCTTGCCTAACTGTACCTAAATAGGCATGAAGCTGAAGTTTGCAATGTTTTTTTGCAACAAAAATTCAAATAGTATATTAAAGTACTAGTTTCATAACAGGCGGATTGTTTTCTAAACTTGCACCTAGCGCTAAAAACGTGTTATGGAATAAGTACTTTAATATACTATTTGAATTTTCGATGCAAAAAAACATTGCAAACTTCAGCTTCATGCCTATTAAGGTACAGTTAGGCAAAAAAAAAGAAGTATCCACCAAAAATTTCTACAATACTTTTATCTGGTATATGGGAAGTTGTTAGTGGAGACTTGCCACTAACCTAATAACTAGTTTTCCCCAATAAGGCACTAAGTAAACAATCCCTTGAGCAGTGTAGCTGGAAATGTGAAGTCTTCCCTGTATTGTTGCGCTTGCATATTTTTTTAAGGTTTGGGGGCTCCCCGAATTCAGGGGCCACTTGTATTTCCTGGTTTTTATACACAGCTTTCCCTGGGTCAAGGGGTGAAAAAAATTAATAAGGTCCCTAAGTTTAAATTACTTTTTTATTAGGATAGAGAAGCTAGTTTTTAATATTTCAATTAAAGTAGAACCCTTTATAATGAGCCTTGAATCATTTAAATCTCGACAACCATTTACATAACAGGTCTGTCAGTGGGCCAGTTTTAAAATCGACTAAAATAAATGTACTTACTGCGACTTGACGCAAAAGAGGAGTTTTGGTAAGATTTGTAGCCATTTCCCTGCAAAAATATAACGTTTTAACAGTTTAAATAGTGAAAAATCGTATTTTTCTCACCTTTGAAATAAATTTAAGTGTCAAAAGTGGCTGCTGTCAAATATCCAGGTCCACCAACAAAACAAACGAAATTACGTAACTAATGTGAAGTTAGCCTCAAGTGCATTTTCTTCAATCGTTAGGCGATTTTTTGTGAGTAACCGGTTTAGTATCCAAACATATCGTCGGTGTAGTCGCAAAACCTCCACGTACCACATTTTGTTATTTTATTTGCATAGAAAAAATATATTATGATCTGTTTTTCTTCGCCACTTTTTAAACTCGAAAATTTCGAGTCGAAATACAACGATTAACTCAAATAATAATTTTGATTAAAATTAAAAATTCCTGTCATTAATTTCATGAAAGCTTTAATGCTGGAAAAAAATCTGTTATTTTGATACAAATAATTTATTAAGTAAAAGTTTTGAAAAATTACAATTAACTAAATTAAAACTTGCATGTACTTTATAATATTTAACAAAATATATATGTATTTAAAAAAAAAAGCAATTTTAGTTTCTTACAGTCAAACCAGTACTGGTTCCTGGAGCGACAGTAATTTCTCCGCTTTGTCCAGTCGTTTCACGTTGCGGACTCTGAAAATAAAAGCGTATTAAAAATGGGTCTGAAACAAAATCCTATTTCAATCCAATAATAGGATTCCTATTACATCGGCACTTAGTGCTACTAAGAGTGCCGATGTATTGAAATCTTCGCCGAAAAGTCAAAATCTTTGACCACGTTTTTTTTTTTCACATTCCCGACGTTTTAGACCATTCTGAGTCGAAATCAGTAAAAAAAAGTTTTGCGTCCGTCCGTCTGTCTGTCTGGGTGTAAACTCTAACTCCATTTCTACATGAGATATAGACTTGCGGTATTTTGCATATTGTTTCTTATCGTATTCCGAAGAGCTGATTAGATTTTGGGGGTAAACGATTGGGGGTAAGGGGGTAAAAATAGGGTAAAACTCCTATTTTTAGCGTTTTTTGTTTATAGTTAAGGCAATTATTATTGTATTTGGTTAATTTAGCACTTATATAAAAGATAATTTTAAATTGGTCAAAAAATGTCTGTCTGTCTGGTTGTAAACTCTCTAACTCCATTTCTACATGAGATATCGACTTGCGGTTTTTTGCATATTGTTTCTTATCGTATTCCGAAGAGCTGATTAGATTTTGGGGGTAAACGATTGGGGGTAAGGGGGTAAAAATATGGTAAAGCTCCTATTTTTAGCGTTTTTTGTTTATAATTAAGGCAATTATTATTGTATTTGGTTAATTTAGCACTTATATAAAAGATAATTTTAAATTGGTCAAAAAATGTTATAAACAACGTTTTCCTAAATCGCATTGTTTTCGAGATGTTGGCGTTTAAAGCAGTAAAAGGTTTTTTTAGCATATCTCACATTTTTATAACCCGATTTCAAAAAATTATATTTTAAATAAAAGCTCTTTTTAAGCCCTATAAAAAATGTTATATACAGTTTTTTTGCTAGAATATAATGTTTTAAAGATACAGAATTTAAAATTCTTATAAGTTTAGATAAAACAATGCATTCCTTGACTTAGTACTTTTGAATCTCGCACTTACCTTTACATGGATTTTATTCTTTAATACAGCAGCTCTTAAAATAAGCATTTTTGTTCTTCTTTGATACTCTTTACCCATCAATAAACTCTTTTCAAACGTAGTGCTTCTTTGATCTACATCTTTTGCAAATAGAATCTTGTTGTGTGAATCTATTCTAGCTTGAATCTGCCCTTCCAAAATAAGTTGCATTAACTCATCCTCTAACGCAGGGACTGTTCTGTTAAAAGCAGTGGCCATTTTATGCATATCTGCAGACAAATAGGGACTAAAATACTGAATCAATGCCCTGTTCCTGATTTGAGTGTACAGCGTATTCACATGTGGTGCAATATACATATCCAGCAAAAGATTGTCTCTTACTTCATCTAATAATTTTAAGCAAGATGCATATTTTGATTCATAAAATTTAAAGATTATATCTCTAAGTTGGGGTTCTAATTCTAAAAATAACTTAAAAGAGCTACTAAATATCACGTTTTTTTGCAATTCATGTCTGTCAAATGTAGCCAGAGCACATAAACCTCCATACATTGCCACATTATTGGGAGATAAAAGTTCAGGGAAATCACAATGATCTAAATTAGCTTGGAGGAAATGTTTTGCAGCTGATTTGTATTTTTTAGTAGCTAATTCAGCTAATCCAGCAGCACATTTTAACTTTGTTAAAACTACCTGGTTTGAGTCTTTTGTTTGGCTTTCTGTGAAGTCAGGGGTTCCTTCTGCTTTTGAGACATAACTAAGGACATGTGACCAATTTTGCAAATATACAGATACGGTAATCACATTCAAACACATATTTACAACATGTTTTCCACTTGTGCAGTAGTCTCTTGCTCTTGAATAGCATTTCAGGGCATTAGATAGGTCTCCACAGTCTAAATAATGGTCTCCTAAATCATCGTGACCTCTTCTTATACTTTCTTTAATTGAGTTGGACTTGTAATTTTTCAAATCATTATCTAACTTTTCCAACTTTAAAGCAGCTTTCTTAGATCTAGTTTCCATCCATAAATTATCAATAATGGGTATGTCTTGTGAGGTAGAGGATGCTGCTACATCAGGAACACTAAGAGATGAAGTTACGTCAGCCAATTTTTGGTGTAACACTTGGTATAAATTAACATTGTATGTTGTTATAACATAGGATATAGCTGTTTTTAAAGCTTCCAATCTCAGTGTTGGACAGTGATCTATTATGTATATAAGGCGATATAACTTGGCTAGCCCAGTGTAACTGTTGGCATAGACTTCAAGATCCAATGAAGGGTTTTCAACAATATAAGTCTCTTCTTCGTTATTATCGTTATCTTCGGGTTGAGCATCAACTTGCATAGGTTCTACAGCATTCTGCAAATAACGCATAGTTATTTTATTATTGATTTATGAAGAAAAAGCCGTATAAATATGAAAAATTTAGATATGTTTGTGACAGTTGACAGCAAAATATGATAAATGTTGTATTATCACGTTCTAAAGAATTTTAATTACCTGGGCCATATTAACCGGTATCTGCAAGGGCATTAGAACATAAAATCACTTTTTAAAACTATTTTCTATTTTTAATATGCAATTTTTTTGACATTATTATGAATAACACCAACTTTTTAATTATTTTTATGTTGGTTATACTGCAATTTTGACATTGTGGCTGAGGTTACGGATAGAGGTGTGCGCGTGCGTAAATCAGCTTCCGTTAACGCACGACGGAGATAAACAACGATTTTTTGTCACTAAAGTTTTGTGCGCATTTCTCGACTACACGTGTTTTTTTTCTGCTCCTCCGTGAAGCGAAAAATCGCCGAGAGGTTGCAATAATACGTAATTTTATTCAATTTAAAGATTTTACAACTGAATTAAAATGGTAAGCTGAAAATTATTTCTTTAATCTTAGTTTTAAGAAAAACGTGGTATAAGTGAGGTTATGTCTGTTTATTTACGCATTGTTTATCTTGCAGGCTGAAGAAGTTAACCCAAAGGCTTACCCATTAGCTGAAGCTACTCTAACAACCAAAATCCTCAACTTGGTTCAACAAGCTATGAACTACAAGCAACTCAGAAAGGGAGCCAATGAAGTAACGAAAACCTTGAACAGAGGTATCGCAGAGTTCATTGTAATGGCCGCCGATGCTGAACCATTAGAAATTTTGTTGCATTTACCACTACTGTGCGAAGATAAGAATGTTCCTTATGTATTTGTCCGCTCTAAGCAAGCTTTAGGCAGAGCCTGTGGGGTATCACGATCTGTAATTGCTTGCAGTGTTACGATTAATGAAGGGTCTCAGTTGAAACCCCAAATTCAAACCATTCAACAAGAAATTGAACGTTTATTAGTTTAAGTATTAAAATACAAAGTACAAATTTTATAATTTTGAGTTAATACTTTATAAATAAAAGTATGTTTTTTATTAAATAATATTTTCTTATAGTATTAAATAACAAGCTGAGATATGTAATGCTACGCATTCCATTATACATATAGTATTCACAACTTAAAAAAAAAATAAAAAAATAACATACATTTTTTTTTTGTTTATTCAAAGGACAAAAAAATTTTGAAAGTTTTCAAAAAAAAATTTCGTGATAACAGCGCCTGCGTTAGAATAATATACGGTAGTTGCGAATTTCCCAAAATCGTCAAAAAACGCCCTAGACAAAAAATTCTTGGATACAAATGTGTTTCATGAAAAAATAAACTTTGAAAATGTCCATCCTATGTCACGATTTTTGTAGACTGATAAAAAATCAAGTTCTATGAGGGGAAGATCCCCATTGTTTTTCAAAGTAATCCCCCCAAAAACAAAAAAGTTTTGGGGGGTTAAACTTTTTTAAAAAATAAACTATCATTTTCAAAAAAAAAAAAATTATTAATTTTTTTCGTTTTTCGCAAAAAGAATTTAAAATAAAAATTGAAAATTTTTAAAAAAGTTATTTTCATTTTTTTTTATTGTTTCGTTTTTTATCTTTTTTTATTTTTTTTATATTTGGGAAAATGCAATATACCATTTACTGTGAATAATATATAATGGAATATCTACACGGCTTGTTAATACCTAATTTCGTTTTCTGAATAGATATTAAAAAAATCCCTGGTAATAAATATAAATTATATTTAGTTTGCTCTCATAAGTTATAATAAGTCTTATTTATTCATAAATATTGTGTTTAAAAGTACTTTTTATACATATTTATATAAAAGTTATTTAAAATATGATGAAGCCATCATTTCCCAGTTTTCATCCCATCTGAGCTGTTGAAATGATTTTATTTCATTTTTGAACTTTTCTACAATATCTACTTGTTTTTTATTATTTCCAAAATTTTCAAACCAAGTCAAAAGTTGTGAAGATAATTCTTCTGAAGTTTTAAATGTATAACTGTTTTTCTCATGTTGAACCAACTCATTCAGGCTAAAAAAAAATTGCAAATTACTAAGAATAAAAAAAATATTGCTGCAAAATTTCTAAAAAGAAAAAATATATCTTTGGCTTGGTTCTAAAAAATATCCCTGTACAAAAAAACAAGTAGAGACCAAACCCAAATAAAAAAAAACCTCACAATTTTTTTTTAATTACATTGGCACTTAGTGCTACTAAGAGTGCCGATGTATTGAAATCTTCGCCGAAAAGTCAAAATCTTTGACCACGTTTTTTTCACATTTCTCGACGTTTTAGACCATTCTGAGTCGAAATCAGTAAAAAAAATTTTTGCGTCCGTCTGTCTGTCTGGGTGTAAACTCTAACTCCATTTCTACATGAGATATCGACTTGCGGTTTGGATTAGATTTTGGGGGTAAACGATTGGGGGTAGGGGAGTAAAACTCCTATTTTCAGCGTTTTTTGTTTATAATTAAGGCAATTATTATTGTATTTGGTTTGGGCTTTAGCAGTCATATAAAAGATAATTTTAAATTGGTCAAAAAATGTTATAAACAACATTTTCCTAAAACGCATTGTTTTCGAGATATTGGCGTTTAAAGCAGTAAAAGGTTTTTTAGCATATCTCACATATTTATAACCCGATTTCAAAAAATTATATTTCAAATAAAAGCTCTTTTTAAGCCCTATAAAAAATGTTATATACAGTTTTTTGCTAGAATATAATGTTTTAAAGATACAGAATTTAAAATCAAACAAAACACCTAGTTTGAAATTTGCAAACTAGATGGCTCTAGAGTACAATAGTGCCGATTTTTGACAGGGTGCTTGCAACGTTTCATCTGGTTTTCTTTTTGCGGAAAACCGCAGAGGAATTCAGGTGTACAAATTGGAGGTAATCTGGAGGAAATCTTTGAAGTACAAAATTTTATCAGTGGTTTACCCCTCTCGAAAAACGAACAATTTTTGTAAAACACTTTTTTTCAAGAAAAAAAATCTTAAAAAGCTTTAAAAATTTTACAATCAATAAAAAAAAATCTTTTTTGAAAAACGAAAAATTCAAAAAAATGAAAAAAACCTTAAAAAATAATTCAAAAACTTTTTTTTTATTTCCTTTAAGCGCTACGCGCTCTTAGTAGTATAATACCGGCGAATCGTGATATCTTACCATTTAAAATCAAAGGCACATACAGGCAACCCAGACCCGAACATATCCACAACCTTCATGGGCAAATCCAGCCCACTGGAACTCGTATGCAAACACACTCCCAAATCTGCTGAAGCCAAAATTAAAGGGTAATCCTCGGATTCCAACCAGGGTGTGATTACAGTGACATGGGTCCAGTTTTGTCCTGCTATTTTACTGCAGTAATAGTCCTTTAAATGTCCTTTGCCTGTTATTATGCAGATTAAATCGGGAAGGTTTCTTGAATTTCCTGAATTATGATGATCCTCAAATTCTAAAATTTTTCAGAAAAAAAAACTGTTTACAAAAGAAGATTAAAAATTAAATTCTTATTAGGTAGTTTTTTTTTTAGAAAAAAATCAACCAAAAAATCCAAAATGATTTTTTTTTTTAATTTTTACAATGAAAACTTTTGTCCTATAAGACAAAAATAAATGACCAATATTATGTGAGCATATCGACCAACATTTTTTTTAATCAGATTTTTTGCATTTACAAACATTGCCAAATTCTTGGCGCAGACGCTGTGAATAGAGAAGCGTAAAAAAAAATAAATATTGGTGAGGGTCAACACATATTTTTAACATTTTTCGTTTTTTGAAGACATTTTCTAAAAAAATATTTTTGAATTTTTTTTCCACAAAAAAAATTGAGAAATTAAAGGTTTTTATATTTTTATACTTACCTATGAACAATAGGGACAAGTATTTTTTTTTGCTAGCACCATTATTTTAGAGGCTTTAGAATTGCAAAAATTTACCTTGTAATGATAAAAACAGTACAGAAAAATCCTCATCTTCAGTCCAACTTGTACTTGATACCAGCAATCCAGGTCTATTTCTTTTCAATTTAACTTCACCATCAATATTTTCTGTAAAAACTGTGCAGTCCTCATTGCTATCCTCCATTAACTGAGGATACTTTTTACCCATTTTCTTTATAAACTCATGTTTTTCTTCTAGGGTAATTGAATGAAATATCTTGGGTGGTTTATCATACAATGTACTAGCTTCAATATTCCAGTTTTGCTTTAAATCAGCCTTCATAGCTTTAGTCACGCAAAAACTATGATCAGCCTTTTGTCCAATGTAATTTTCAACTTTTTTGGTTATCCGAACCAATGGATGTGTTGGTTTTAAGTTTAAGGCCATTATTGTGTGTGCATAGTTATGCCAGTCTATTATAAATTTAGCTCTAGTTAATCTGCTGAATATGTAACATATTATAAGGCTTGGAATTGCTGGGGGGTTTTGTACGATGAGATAATCAGGTTTCCGACAAATACATAGTAAAAATAATAAATTCACTGCTTGCCATATAGTTTTAAATGCATAGTTTACAAGTTTTATAGATAGTTGTGGGCAAGGAACCATAAAGTGGTAAAACAATAAGGGGGTTTTCTTCACCTCATCCATGGGTTCTGAGTCACCATATCCGATGATATCAACCTTATGGCCCATATGAGCTAATGATAGTGAATGATATTGCATTCTAGGGCTACGCCCTATATCACCCAACACTACAACACAAACATTTTTACTTTTTTCCTGCATTTTATGTGGTTTTACCCAGAAACACTACAAAACGTCAACATATCAACAAGTTTGACGTTTTCACATAACCTAATTTTTACTAAAAAAAAGCTATTGAGATTATTTTTTTACTATAAAAAATCTAAATAAATATTATTAAGTATGTCTTTTGACTTTTGGTACAAATAAAACTCTACATTTTTCCTTAGTTTAAGGCTCTTTTTGATTAAACATTATAACGCGCGGGAAAACTTAAAAATATTAATTTTCTCCATTCCTGTTTTATAGAGTCTAGAACGTTCAGAATAATTAATTTATTAGTTAATTTATAAGATAATTCTAAAAATAGAGCAGTTTTTTTCTTATAAATAAAAATAAAAAATTTAAAATCAAAAATAGTTTAGTAAAATTTTGATTTGTTACGTTGGTAGAGCGTAGTTTTCTGGGGAATTTCGTTAAAAAAATAGAAAAAAATAAAATTGACAGATGCACGTAAATTATTTGCCAGTGAGTAAATTTTGTAATAATTATCGTTTAAAAGTCAATATTTGCTGTAATATCTTGAGTTTACTTTCGTAATTTTATAACTTTTATTTTAGAACGTGTGTGAGTCTTATTTTTGGATCGGTATGTAAGTGATGATATCAAATAATTCAACTTCATACAAGCATAAAGCTTCAAAAAATCACGACTATGATTACAACCAGTCGGATTACGATAACAGCAGTATTGATGGTGACCTAGGAGACTCCAATTTATACCAGCCTTATGGCCGGGATGGAAGAGGAAGAGGCTCAGGCAGAGGCCGGTCAGAGTTTCGACCCACTGGAAGAATTAATGATCGGAGAGGTGGTTTTAGAGGAAGAGGAGGGAATTCTAGTAGAAGAGGTGATAGAGACTTCTCCGACAACTTCTTTCAAGTGAGAAAATATGATTCTCGAAATTCTGAAACTGTTGGTAAGTTGAAATTTAATATTTTTGCTTTATAAACAAAATTTAAATGTTATTAAGTAACATTAAAAAATAGGCATAAATGTGAAAATAGAGTTTTTTTTATAATTTTTGACTTTAAAATTATTCTTTATTTTTATGCCCCTTTGGAAGACATTAATTTAACATTTTATAAATAATGATATATAAATCACACATACACACTAAACTAGAAATTAGCAGATATTTTGTAACCTAAAGTTATTTTAATTAATTTTTATTTATTTCAAGGTTAATAGGTACATATTTTTTTCAAAAATATAATTATAGGTAATTATGCATAAGAAAAGCAATATAAATTAAAAATACAAAAATAAATTTATGTTTTAAAAATAAAATAGAAAGATAGTGATTGTACCAAATTTAATCTTTAATGCCATAACCCAGATACAACAACCATTTTTTTTTGTGGTATTTTCAGTCTAAATATTTTTTTTTTCTTCAAGGAAAAGTCACGCTTTTAAGGGATTTTAATCAAAATTTTAATGATGCAAGTCGAATGTACATTAAAAACTAAGAAAAAAACTCATATACAGGTACTTCCAAAAATCAATCCTAATGGAGCTATGGTCTCCTAAATATGCACCATTAGCTCTAAAAGCGTTTTTTTGACCTACATGTATGGAAACTTTTTTTCTTAGTTTTTGATGTAGAATAACATTGCATCATTAAAATTTTGGTTTTCGACATTTTAGTATTTAATTTTTCGTCCTCGAACCGTGAAATTTCACCTTCAAATGAACTTTTCTCGAAAACGGTTAATCCTACAGTATTACAACAAGAGTACCTTTTTATGTATTTTCACCTGAGGAATCATATTTCAAAAATAAAATTGCAAAAAAGTTACACAGAAAAAGTTTGGGACAAAAAACTGATAAGGCCCCCCCGTTTCGCACACCCCTGGTTTAAATAAGTACGTGAAAATGACATACAAAGATGGGCCTTATTAGGATTAATTCACGTGCAAAACCTCGTTAACATATCTCAAAGGGTTCCTGAGTTATTAAATAAAAACCGATTTTTCTAGCCAATTTCAAAGGGGCGTAGCTCCCGTATGACGCATTTTTAGACATACGTTTATAGGAACTTTTTGTCATATTTTATCATGTAGAATCACCTGTTAAAATTTCCTACGCTATTTCAAATACACCCTGTATAAAAACTTTTATTGGCTGAGCATTAGGGATTCCAATCCCGAAATTCGGCATCCCAAAATTTCGGGATAGGTAACTTGAAGATTCTTTCAGGGGTGGGGATCCCCTGAAAGTTATCCCGATTATTTTTATTATTATTATTATAGTTGGCAATAGTAAGAGTTTCTAGTATTGCTTTGAGTTCACATGTAGGTCGTACAGTTCTATCACAGTATAGATTTTATCACATTTCACAGTTATTACAGTTAATATCACTAGAGAAAAAAGGTTATCACAAAGTGTAGTGGACAAAGCTAGTATTCCATGAAATTATTTCTCTATCCAGTCTGTTTTAAATAGGTTCACTGAAGTTGCATTCACAGTGTCCTCACTCAACCTGTTCCAATGGTAAGTAGTAGTAAGGGTGGGGAGGCTATAAGCCAGGCAACTAGGCCATTATGGCCCTTTTTGCCAGCCCCGAGCCACACATCTACCCTACTCCCTGCCTAAACCTGCCGGACCTTCTTATAAAGGTCGCGATATCTGTCCAGGCAAGGGTACGCAACTCCTCTCTTCGGAGAGTTGCCACTCCGAAGATCTCCTGTCGTATTCTGCCGAACCGATCGCATTGTCCTAGGAAATGGAAGGGCGATTCTTCGTCTATCCCGCAACCCGAACAGACGGGGTCGTTACCGACCTTCATCTTGAACAGGTGCCTTCCTAGTCCACAGTGACCCGTGAGGATCCCCAATGGTAAACTACATGATTAGTAAAAAGTTTCTCTGAAGTAACTTATCACATTTTTCTTCCAAGACTTTTATTGTGACCTCTGAGTTCTTGGTGTATTTGAGGAAATTGGAAAACATCCAGGTTACACTTATAAAAACCATTAACAATCTTAAACGTTTCAATCAAATCGTCGCGCAGGCGGGTTTCATAGGACAGGTCTTTGAGAATGGTTGGTATTTTCGTTATTCTTCTTTGCACTTTCTCCAGAATATCTCCATTTCTACATGAGATATCGACTTGCGGTTTTTTGCATATTGTTTCTTATCGTATTCTGAAGAGCTGATTAGATTTTGGCGGTAAACGATTAGGGGTAAGGGGGTAAAAGTAGGGTAAAAGACCTATTTTTAGCGTTTTTTGTTTATAATTAAGGCAATTATTATGGTATTTGGTTAATGTAGCACTTATATAAAAGACAATTTTAAATTGGTCAAAAAATGTTATAAACAACGAAAACGTTGTTTATAACGCATAGTTTACGAGATATTGGCGTTTAAAGCAGTAAAAGGTTTTTTTAGTATATCTCACATATTTATAACCCGATTTCAGAAAATTATATTTTAAATAATCTTTTTAAGCCCTATAAAAAATGTTATATACAGTTTTTTTTCTAGAATATAATGTTTTAAAGATACAGAATTTAAAATCAAACAAAACACCTAGTTTGAAATTTGCAAACTAGATGGCTCTAGTGTACAATAGTGCCGATGTTTTGACAGGATGCTTGCAACGTTTCATCTAGTTTTTAATTTAAAAAAAAGTTTGTTTACACGGTTGTTTAATCACATAGCGTCATATATTGTTTATGATAAACAAGCATGTCAATAATATTTTTGGGTTTGCAGGTTATTTGTTTAACAATAAAGCAACCTTGATTATTTGAATATGGTAAAATTAGCACCAATTTATTATGCAAATTTTAATCTTCATTTATTTATAAATAAGAAAGAAAGAAATAATAATTAAAAACAATTGTATCCACATAATAATAAATAAAAAACGGGAACCAGAAATCCAGATTGTTTCTTTTTTATTAAAATTTTCTTATTTAAAAAAAAAAAATAATTTTTGAAAAAAATAAATTTTCAAGATTTTTTAAAAAATTGTTTAAATTATCTTTTTGCGAAAATAAAAAAAATTAAAAAAAAAATTGAAAATAATATATTTTTTTTTAAGTTTAACCCCCCGTAACTTTTTTATTTTTGGGGGGATTACTTTCAAAATTGGTAGAGTTGATCCTTATAATAAAGGTAATTTTTCCTGAAAATGTTATACTAAGGGAACGTTCAAGTATTACGTTACGCAAAATTTGGCCCACTGTAACGCGGCGTAACGTTTTCGGGACCCCCTACCCACCCTAGCGCGTTACGTAATACTTGAACGCTCCCTAATCGGAATTTTCTTTCAGCTTTTTTCGGTTTTTTAAAAAGTTTAACTCCCCATAACTTTTTTGATTACTTTCAAAAACAATAGGGATCTTTGCCTCATAGAACTTGATTTTTCCTGAAAATTTCAATTCGATCGGATTATTCGTTCTTAAGTTATCGTGCACACAAAAACGTGACATCAGAGGGACTGACAGACGGACATTTAAAACAAAAATTACTTATTTTTTCATGAAACAAATTTATATCCAAGAATTTTTTGCCCAGGACTATTTTTCAAATTTTTTGAAAATTCGGAACTACCCCGTATGACTATTGTACTTCAGGCGCTGTGAATATTATAATAATAATACTAATAATAGTGAGGAATGAAAAAGTTGTTAAAGGTCGAAAATCAACAGATATTAGTCTAAAATTACAAATTTTAAATCTGTAAACTCTAGTTCAGTTTCACGTGGCTACGCCACAGATCTAGTGTCCTTATTTTTATCTCCTCAACAAAAAAAAATCATTTCCACTACTGCTAAAATTACAAATTTTATTCCCTTGATGAAAAAGTTGATGACAAAATAAAAAACGTTTCCACTGCTGCTATAATTACAACTTTTATATTTTTAACCCATAAAATTTAAAATTACTGACCTGTAATTAAAAACACGCGACTAACGTTATAACGAAAACTTAAAAAAAGGGGAATTTTTCAACATATTGATGGGTCATCATAATAGCATTGTCATTTTTAAAAAGAAACCTTCCCCTTAGTTTGTTAACTTGTCTTATTAATGATTAAATCTTTGTTTTCAGGAAATTACAATAGAGGCAAAGTTTACGAACCTGAAAAGAAACTAGATTTCAAATACAGTCTTCCAGAGGACACTCGCATCTCAAAATTATTACGCCGCCTAAACAACGAGCAGGATCAAGAAACCTCCTTGGCCATCTCAAAAAAGCTACTTGAAGTCCTGCTTCTCCCCGAAAATGGTCTCTACGTCCGCAAAGCTTTTCACATTCTCGGAGAATCCGTCTTTGAGATTTTCAAAAATGCCCCAGGCCCTCTGGCGAAACAGCAAGCCGCCAGAGTACTGGGACGTATGGGATACATCATGGGACAACAGAACGATTTCGACAGATACCAAAGATGGCTGTTTCCTAAGATGAACAACTCCTTTGAATATTTACAAATTTTGTTGATGAAATCGTTTAAAGAAACCTTGGAATTGGAAATTAAAAACCCAGTTTTAGAAACGCATGCAAAAAGTCTTATAAATTTATTGGTAGAGGCAATAGAGTCGACAGAAAACGCGGAAATATTCAAATCCATCTTGGACTCTTTAATCGGAGTTGTAGAAATTTATCCGGCAGATTTTTACGAGCAATTTCGAGATACTGTCGACCTGCTTTTTGGCTGGCATGTTGATCACGCACAACCCCTGGCCAACATCGAGTTTATCTCAAAAAATCTCCAACGTATTTCCCAACATTTTATTGCTAACATTGATTTTTCCGTATCTCTAATCGAAAACTTTTTGGAAGATATCACAAATTACTTTGTCCAAAATGCTGAGAACGATCCTGCTTGTATAGAACACGTGACATGTCTCATTCTAGCTCTCAACACAGTTCTGAAGTGTTTGGGATTTAGTTACCAACCGGCCACAAACAAATATATTACCGCGGAGTTAGTGACTAAATGTTTTGTAAGAGTTGTAGAAACTATCACCGAATTTTTGGACAAGTTTGCACCAGATAACCTTACTATTGCTGCAAATGACTGCATTTCTATACTATTAGGTGCTATTGAAAAGAAAACATTGGCCATAAGCAATATGGTTTATAAATTGCTTGAAATTGAACTAGCTTTACTTGAGGATTTTGCTGATGCTACAGTTATATCAGTTTTGCTACTGATATCAAAAATAATCAAGGAGCTATCCACCAATTTGCCGATCGAATTGATTGAAAAACTGATTGGTCCAGAATCTAAAATTGTAAAACTTCGATATTCTCAGTTCAAGGATATTCAGGAGTCTGTTATTTATGTGTATCAGTCTTTGTTAAATGTTAAAAACGTGTCGTTGTTGCAAGAAACGTATAGATACGTTTTGGGAGATTTGGAGGTTGTTTATAAGAACATTATACCTAATATAGAGGGTATTACACAGAATAATCCATTTGTTGATACAAAAGTCGAAGATCCAGAATTGACAATGTTGTTTTTGTTGCGTTGTCTGTCACAACTTGCTAACGCAAGCTCTATAATAGTAATGTGGGCTTTAAAACCTACTATTCTGGAACTTGTGGGTCAAAAACTACAGCCCTATAACTCCGTATTGACAAATCGTACTCCAGCTCTTCAGTACAGTATGCTGTATCTGTTATATTCGCACTGTAAATGTTATAACCACTTTATATCTAATAGTACATTAGTGAATACCAAAAAAGATATTACTAATCGCTTTTCTTTGACGGAAGAACTGAATTTTAATGATGTGCCAAATGTTTCGCCTAACTCTGGAAATTTCGCTATTATTCTGGATATTTTATACAAAAGTTTAAAGGGAAATCGATCTAGTGAAGTCAGTTTATTACTTCTTCAGTGGTTACAAGACATACTTAATAATTCTGAAAATTATCTTGAAAATTTGTACGATATTGAACAGTTTACTTTAATAACTGAAGTTCTTGTAAAAACTGGATACAGTTTTAACACGAAAATCGTAAAAGCCGTCTGTGAAAATTTAGAAAAACTATTAAACAACAAACAGCTGTCATGGTCTAATACATTTTTGAAAAACGTATGTGATTTGTGTAAATTGCATATGAATTCAAGTGATGAATCTGTGAGAAATTGTTACACAAAGTTAGTAAGTAACACGCCTTGGGATATTTCGATTATAGAACTAAACAAAATCAACATGATTTCCAACAAAAACAAGAAAAAAACTAGTACTAAAGATTATAACAACTATATGGTACACATGGCGCAGCATATACACCTAAGCGGAAGCGTGACAGGAGATATGTACCAATTACATTTCAAAAAGTTCATGAACTATCTTTTGAAAAATGAACTTACAGAGGAACATTTGCTGGAAGATGTTTTTATCTGTTGTTGGACGCCGACGATGAATACAGATTTATTTTACGATTTGACCCTTAATTCAAGGCAAGTCCTGAATAATTGGAATACTCTGGAATCAGCGCAGTTTTGCATTAACCAAAAACTAAGAACGCCATTGGGCAAACCAAACGAAACATTCACGAAAATCGAAAGTGCCTTGAATCAACTAGGAAACGATTTGATTAGTGTAAAGAAGTCTGGTAAAAACAATGCGCTACAAACCGATTCTATGAGGGTCAGAATGTTATTGTTGTTTATAGAAAATTTGGAAAAATGTATCTACAAAGCGTATGAAGGATCAGCCATGCCCATGTTTCAAGTTTTAAAGGCAGTAAGGTCGTTTTTTATCGCCAATTCCAATACTTGCAACGAATGGTTATCGCGTATACGAATGGTGGTTATGCACATAGCACTGCATTCTGGTGACGCCAACATAGCGTTGCGCAATGGTCAATGTTTAATTAAAGATTTGGTAAATGCAGGAAAAACTAGGTCTCCTGAGTTCGAAAAAGTACTGATTTTCGTAACATTAGCTCTTTTAAACTTGCGAGAATCTGAAGCGTTATATGGGTTATATAAATGGTGTAAACAAGTCGTAGAAAATAGGTTTGGTTTCATAAAATGTGCCTCTGATCAAGCGTTAAAGAAGTACGAAATTGCTATTGAAGGTTATAAGCGTTTACTGGAAGAATACGATGAAAATAAGAATTTGGATTCTGAGACACATAACTTCATTTGTGATCAGATTACCGTGTGTTATAAAGAACTCAACAATATGAATGAGTTGATGGTATGGCACGATCAAAGATCGGAACATATCGAAAATGGGAGGAAGTATTGGTTTAATACCACTGACTGGGATTGTAACAAATGCTTATCAAACTTGGACTTTAGTGCTCAAGCATTCAATGACCTTTCTAGCTGGTCTTATAAAGAAGATAACAATTATTGGAGTGTATATGAATCTCTGTCAGCTACTGAAAGCAATCTTTACAATATAGCCTTAAATCTTGCCTCGCAAACTAACGTAGAAGATTTAAATGTTAAAATCGAAAATAACTTGACCCTAATCCAGAAAAATATTCAAGAACATCTTAATTCTGCTCCATCAGAGTTCCTACAGAACTTCTCCTTGTTGATGTATGTTGCCAAAGGTTTGAAACATGTTGCGAATAATACCAACGCTAATACGGTATTTTTGGTAAGCGAAAACTTTGAAGATCAAATTGACAAAATTGATTCTTCTGTATTAAGAAAGATTCTGTGGTGGTCTGAGTACTTTGGCACCGTGCAAAATCAAGGTTTTAACATCTTTTGTAGTAATTTAAGATTAGATGTCATTAAACGGGCTAGAAAAGAACGTAATTTCAAGTTAGCTTTTCATAATATCTTTAAATTCTTTAAAGATAAGGATATAATCGTTGACAAAGATAAGGATGATATAGCCACCAATTTTATGCAAAATATACACGAAATTACTCAATGGAACGTCGATACAGCTAAAGCTACTCTAGAAACTATTAAATTATCATATTACACTGATAAAAATAAACAAAATACGTTCAACTTGTGCGCTACAGCTTCCACCGCTATTTCAAAATATGCAGAGATGTGCGGAAGTACAGAACTACGAAAACTTAGCAGCCAAATACTTCTAAAGTTAGCTTACTGGTTACAAGTTAATGAAACAATATCTTTAACAGAGATTAAAAGTCCCTTGAGCAAATTACTGATGGTTTTACCAGAAATCGGGATGATGGAAAATATAGCTGCTAATATAATTCCTTTAAATGAAATGGCCGTTGGAAAGCTTTTGCAGTTCAGTGCGCACCACTGTGTTTCATTAGCCAAAAGTTGGAATGACTTTGGTACTTGGTGCTACCGTTGGGGCAAGAAAATCGTTGATAACACTCGAGATGTTAAAAATAATCTAAGTGAAGAACAGTGTAAGGCTATTAGGAATATGTTACCTGTAGACACCAAGGAAGAAGATTTAAACAAAATCTTTGTGATCCTATCTCAAACTAGATCGATTATTGATGAGGAAGATATTGATTGTAATGAAATAAGTACCTCGGAAATGATTCAGTCTCAGTTACAAGGCGTTAGTGTATTAAGAAATGCTACAGAAGAACAGCTTCAAGCGTTGGTTCAGTTTTGGAGAAGTACTCAAAAGAGAATATACGCGTACTTCGCTTTAAGCGCTGATTCGTATTTCAGATATCTAGATTTAGCCCTAAATTCGGAAAACATAAATAGAAATACGGAATGTAGCACCATTTCAGTAACCTTAAGGTTACTTCGCTTGATTGTCAAATTCGCTCTAGAATTGCAAAATATTCTTGAAGAAGGTCTACAAACTACACCTACTCAACCTTGGAAGGTTATAATTCCTCAACTATTCTCAAGATTAAACCATCCCGAAGGTTATGTAAGACATCGAGTAGCTGATCTGCTGTGTAGAGTAGCTGAAGATGCGCCACATCTTATAACATTCCCAGCTGTTGTGGGTGCACTAGAAGGTGGTGTTAAGTTTGACTTTTCAGAAATAACACTTTCCAAAGACTGTTTATCGCAGAGAGATGAAGGGAATGATGAAAATGAGCTGAATGAAGACGATGACAACTATGAGAGTGATACAGAAGAACCCACTAATACATTGCAAACTTGCTTCAAAACTATGGTCGATACTTTAAGTAAGCAAGACCCTGAAACTATTAGTCAAGTACAACTTTTGGTAAAAGAATTGAGAAGAATAACATTGTTGTGGGATGAACTTTGGTTAGGAACTTTCGCTCAACATCAATCGGAGATCAACAAACGCCAACAACAATTAGAATACGAAATTGAAAAAGTTAATGAAAATACAAGCCTAGATAACGAACAAAAGATCTCGTTAATAGCTGAAAAACATAGAATAGTTATAAAACCAATTATATTCATTTTGGAGCAGCTACAAGATATAACAAGCGCTGAAGCGGAAACTCCTCACGAAAAAGAGTTCCAGGAAAAATACCTGGATGAAATCAAGGATGTCATAGCTAAGTTAAAGAATCCTGAACATCCTGAAAAACCTATAGAATCTTTACAACCTTTGAAGCTATTGCAGAAAAAGTTTCAACAAAAGTTCCACAAACGTGCGTCTTATAGTTTAAAGATGCATGATATAAGTCCTGTATTAGCGGAAATTAGGAACACCTTGATTGCGATGCCTGGAATAACGACTAATAACAAAAACAGTGTTACCATTTCTCAAGTTTACAACACTGTAACTATACTTCCCACAAAAACCAAACCTAAAAAACTTGTTTTCTATGGTTCAGACGGACAAACGTATACATATCTTTTCAAAGGTTTAGAGGATTTGCATTTAGACGAACGTATCATGCAGTTTTTGAGCATAGCTAACACCATGATGGCTCAAAACTCGGATCCAAGTGATCATAACTTATTTAGAGCAAGACACTACTCTGTCATTCCTTTAGGTCCAAGATCTGGACTTATATCGTGGGTAGATGGCACCACTCCAGCGTTTGCGTTATACAAACGCTGGCAACAGCGCGAACTTGCGAAACAAAACCTCAAAAACAACGATAAAAACGTTTCTACAAGTGTTTTACGGCCCTCCGAGTTGTTTTATAATAAACTGAATCCGCTACTTCAAGAACACGGCGTTAAAAACATTGAAAACAGAAAGGAGTGGCCACACTCGGTTTTAAAACAAGTTTTGACAGAACTGATGGCTGAAACTCCTAGCGACTTATTGGCCAAAGAACTATGGTGTAATTCTATAAGTGCGGGCGTTTGGTGGCAAGTGGTGAAACGGTACTCTTATTCGGTTGCGGTGATGAGTATTATCGGTTATATTATCGGACTTGGTGATCGGCATTTGGACAACGTACTGGTGGATTTGACGACTGGTGACGTGGTGCATATAGACTATAACGTTTGTTTCGAGAAAGGCAAGACGTTGAGGGTACCTGAGAAGGTTCCGTTTAGATTGACGCCCAACATCAGAGAGGCGCTGGGATTTACTGGAGTTGAGGTAAGTTTTTTTTTTTAATTTAATTTTATGCTGTTAAAAATTATACTTTTGCTCGTATTATCGTACCCAGTGTGTCAGAAAATTTGTACAGGCGAGCGATTCACATTTCTTGTAGATATTATGTGATAGCGAGGGGTAAATCTCCACCGAAATCTTGTGTACAAGCCCCGCGAAATCTTACGAAATCTGCGTAAGATTGCAAAATCTTACGAAATTTTGCGAAATCTGCGAAATCTGCGAAATATTGCGAAATATGCGAAATATTGCAAAACCGAATCGTGCAAAATAAAATGCGAAATCTTGTGAAATCTCACGAAATCTTGCGAAATCTTACGAAATCTTGCGAAATCATGCAAAACCGAATCGTACAAAATAATGAAGCTAAAGTTTGCAACGTTTTTTTGCAACAAAAATTCAAATAGTATATTAAAGTACTAGTTTCATAATATACGTTTTAAGCGCACGAGTACAAGTTTAGAAAACAAGCCGCTTGCGGCGAGTTTTCTGAAGTATTAGTGCGCTAAAAACGTGTTATTATACATTTTTTTTTTGAAAGTTGTTCCCCTCTTCAAATTAAGAATAATAAAAAAACACAATATTTTTGTTTAGCTATTCGTTTTTTGAAAAGAGAAACAATTTAAAAAAAAATAATCCAAAGCAAGCAACTTTTGTGTTTTAAATCCATGAAATATGCAACTTTTTTTTATTTGAATATAGGTGGGGGAGGCTCCCCCCATAACTACGGCCCTGGTCTTAAAAAGTCCTCCCTAGAATGCGCTTAACTATAAAGTGGCCTAAATCCATAATGACTTTTTAAACCAGTCAGATCACGTTGACAGTTTAAAAATGTACTCTTTTGTTTTGTGACTAACGGTCTATTAGAGCACTATTAAAATAATTAACTGACTGACAATATTATAGTATGACGTTCTTCTTTCGATAGGTTTTGAAGGGTTTTCGTTTGGGTCTTGTTGTTCAAGATTGTCAGGCAACTACAAGGATTGTCTCTGAGAGCCCCCCCTAGCATACGCGTTATTATTAGTAAAATTTAGATATTTATGTCTCAAGTAGTGACCATCGTAATCAGGGGTGTGGCCTAAATCCATTATAATTTATTTAACGAATATCTTCTGTCAGTTTAAATAATGATCAACTGTTTTTATTGACAGCTTTTCATTGTGTCTTGCAGTTCTGTATATGCGTTTTTTATAGTTTTTGACCATGTCATTGAAAACCAGCCGTTTTCTCTAGGGTTTTGTTGTTTCTAGTAAAATTACCCTGCAGTTTAATCATTTTAATTCACATATTGGATGTTTATTTACTTCATTTGTTTCAATTAGAGTTCTGTCGGATTTAATATCTATCTAGAAAATTTTCCATATTGTATTTATTTATGGTATATTTACGGCACAAATGAACCTCATTATTGGGAGAATAATTTTAATTAATTTAATAAATTATTGTTCAGCATGGCAAGGTGCCTTTAATTTTCGTTTATACAATTAATTATAATTAGTAAATAATTATTTAAATCATGTTTTCTTAAATACGTAGTATTATAAAATATTATCTATTACACATTCAGGTACCTAATAAAAATAAACAAATAGATTTAATTTATGTTTAAATCCAAATTTTTCAGTAAACGTGCTTAGTAACTAATAGGTTCTTTCACTTGTTTAAATAACATGTTTCAAACATCAGTTCAAACACAAAATTTATGGTTTTCTCTTGTATTATTTCATGCGTTTATTAGACAAATTATCGAATTATTTTGACGGATTATTCATATTGTGAATATTTATATTTACCCAGTTTGTTTTTATTTATAATTTTTCTCACAACCCCTTAATTCCTTATGTTACACGCGAGGTTACACGTACCGTCAACGGGGGTGAAACCGGTCAAAATTTGATTTTTTTGGGTTTTTTTCGGTTTTCTTGCAAAAATAAAAATCCAAAAAAAAATATATATGTTAAAGCTTGAAGTTTCTAGCATTTATAACTGTCAACTCAGTCAAAATAACCACGGTAGTTTTTTTTTATTTAAAGGTTGATCGTTTTCACCGTACTAGGGGGGTAAAACCGATCACCTCTTTTATTTCACGTATATTTGACCCTAGCAACTTTGAGAGTGAAACGGATCATTTATCCTCTTTTAAAAAAAAATTCGTTTTTAAATAAAGAAAAAAAAAAATAAAGTTATTTTTCCAGCTGTTGATCTGTGTTAATACTATACTCCGTCTAGTTATGCAATATAGTAAGGGACGCGGCCTGCTTTACACCACAGAGCGCATAAATAGCATAATTATGCATAAATCGTAGTGTATCGAAAATTTAACAGATGTCGGCACTATTTCCCTGGAAAGGGCCTATCCAAAGACTCGCATAACAAGCATAGTACATAAGAATGCGATGCCTTGATTGGCTTGATTTGTCGTCATGTATCTTGTAATGGTTGTTATGCGAGCCTCTGGATAGGCCTTAAGTTGTAATTGTAACCTAAAAATTTGACGTTTTCCTTGTGTTCAATATAATTTACGTTTTTACAATATTTAGAATATGCTAATTTAGTGTGAGTGTATGAAGAGTAAACCAAAAAAGTACCTTTATCCAATACATACAGATAATACGACAATTACCAGCTTTATTTTAAATTAATAAACTCAATAATAACCCCCGCGTGGCTTTTACTTTATTGAGTGGATAATTATTTATTTTACCCACTCAACTGTCACTTGTCAAATTATTTTCTTGTAAATGTCATTAAAATTTTTAATAAAAATATGAATTCCTAAGTTATTTATTGGATAAAACCTTGTATGGGACTCATGGGTAACCGATATTGCCCTCTCGAAAATTAACCTGCTTGGCTGACGCCTCGCAGGTTAATTTTCTCATGGGCAATATCTTACTTTACCCACTAGTACCATAAATAACTATTTTCAATACCATACAAAATAACATTAAATATAACCATTTTTGTATGTAACTTTCTCTTTTAACTTTAACTTTATTATCTTTAACGACCGTCAATTATTTTCATAGACAAAAAATGTTACAATATTTTATATGTTAAAAGGTACGAGTTTTTAGCTCAAAAATCGCGGGAATTTTAAACTACTATCTTGCATAATTGGACGGACTATAGAATCCCTTAATATTCTGACAGATTTGTTTATTGAACTATCAGAAAATCGAGGGTCTCTAGTTACAATACAATACAATATAAGAGGGGTTGTGAGGCATGGTACTGCCTTTCAAATCACTGCGATCAATGAGATCTATTGTGAATTCCCTTTGCAATTTAGTCCACATGAAACTTTTCACGCTTTCAAAGAAGCTAAGAGTTTTTTGGGGGCTACTTGGGATATATCTGCAGGTCTTGGGTATACCTGTTCTAGATATTGTAGCCTTTTGCGAGCAATGGCTTCGCAGAAGCACATAATGTGTTGGGCCGTTTCTGAGCATAGCCGGCAAAGGGTCTCTAGTTAAATAATAGTATATTAAAGTACTAGTTTCATAACATACGTTTTTAACGCACGAGTACAAGTTTAGAAAACGTAAAAAAAAATACTAGTGCGCTAAAAACGTGTTATGAAACAGTGCTTTATACAATTTTTTCTATTTTGTTCTAAAATTAAAAAAAAACTTACATTTAAATTGATGACTAATTTAGGAATTTTTGTTTTGGATTGGCATTACAGTTTACACCATGTTTAAAATTCTAAAAACAAATGATAATTTGATATATTTTATAGTCATCTCTTCTCTTTTTTACTGCAATTAACCAAGCCACAATTTTAACATGGTAAAAATAACCTAAACACAAAATTTTGTAGAAAATTCAACTTTAAAGCGACATTGACATTTGCACGGAAAACGTCAAGCGATAGGCTAGGTCTGTTGCCAACCCAAAAGAACAAAAAGTACAGACCTCTTATGGGCCTATAAGAACACGCAAAATGCGTGTGATTATGAGCTTATAAGAGAAAATAGAAAAATTCACCATGATGTGTCTTTTCCAGAATGTTTTCATACGCAAAAGATTTACAGTAAAACCGATTTAAAAAAACCTGATACGTTATTACTTAATGGATCTTGAACAGTAAATTTGTTCAGCAAATGCAATAAACATGATCACTTGGGAATTATAAAAGGTTTATAAAATGCTTTATTTAAATACTTATGGATCTGCTAATGGAATACGTTAGCTGCAAATGAATCTGCTTAAATAATAAACAATCCGTGAAGATATGTAATGCTACGCATTCCATTGTATACTACTCACATGTGCACAGTGGATGGTATAGTATATTGCAAAAAATTTATTAAAAATTTATTTTTTTCGTGACGAAGTAATTTTCAAAAAAAATTTTTTTTCAAAATTTTTTTTTTTTTTCAAAAAAAATTTTTTTTTCAAAAAAATTTCTTTTTTATAAAACGAAAAAATAAAAAAAAAATAAAAAAACAATTTGTTTTCAAAAACATTTTTTTTAGTATTTTTTTCAAATAGGTACGAAAAATTAATTGTTGAAAAAATAAATAAAAATGGTAGTTTTTATTTATTTTACTTTTTTAAAAATTTTGCCAATTTTTTTACAACTGCTTTTTTCAGTGGACATCCAGTATAATTTTGCTAATGGAAACATGAATAAATATGTAATAATTTCCTTTAAAAATCATAAAAACGATATCGAATTTTAATTTAACTTTTTAAGTTTAATTTAACCTTTAACTAGTAACATAAAATGCAATTTGTGTCAATATATACTTGGTACAATAATAAAAATGCAACTAAACGATGTGAAAATATTTAGGTATATTACGGAATGAAAGGGGTCAATCAGGGGCGCATCTAGAATAAAGGTATGGAGGGGTACAATTTTCGGGCGCATTTACCAAAAAATTAAAAAAAAATAAGTGAAAATCTTTAACCTAATGACACTAACGAAGAAAAGCGCCGCATGCGATTTTAGTTTTTCATATATCTTATTCTTCTTCTTCTTCTTCTTCTGCTTATTCTCTTCATTAATTATGACCTTTTGGTCACTTATGGTCTTGAACTATCGTCCTTTTTGACCAGATACAAGTGTTATAATTGTTTCAAATAAATAATTTTTTTTTATCATAACCTCAAAAACATTTATATAACCCCAATCCAGATCCAACCACTAAAATACATCACATAAACTAACTTTCCATTGTAAAATCAATATCAAAAGTTATAACGATTGTAGATTTAATAATATTTTCTTAACGAACACATTTTTACATAAAATACTTGATGCAGATGGCGCGAAAAACTCACGCCCTTTTTTTTCAAAAAATATACAGAAGTTATTTAAATTATTGCATTTCATACTACTTTTTCTCTTAAAATTATGGTCTTGGGGGGGGGGGGGATTAAAACAATTTTCAATTTAATATTTTTATTTAAAATGTAAGTTTTCATTGAAAACAATATTTAACATTTACAGGTATATCATAAAGCGTGATTCTACATTTTGTGAAAAACCTCGTGATGTTAATTTTTCTGTTCTGAGGTAGAAATGAGAATTGATCAACTGAAAACATATCACATTATCATAAATTCAATAACCATATAAAAATTACAATTTTACCAAGTTTTTAATAATTATACTTAAACTAACTAAATACTTATTTAGAAATAATAATTTATTTTAATAAATATAGGCATTACCTACATGATACAAATATTGCACCTTTAAGTACTACCGTGCGTTTAAGATTATACGATACATAGAAAACAAAGATAAACCGATCAGATCAACGCTGACGTAATTGTAAAAAAAATCACGTCAGCTCGCGTCAGCCTTAATCTTTGTTTTCTATAATCTCAAACGCACGGTATAAAAATATATAGTTTTTCGATTACTTAAATACAATTTTATCTAAAAGCGCCACTTTTTGTATAATAAATCTACGAAAAGTTTGACTTTTTGTACTAGTCGAAATCTTTAGGTACTCCAATCGTTGAATAGAGGAATTTTTAACTTTTAATCAAAATTATAAAAATATTATTCATATTTTATTTAAATATCGCACTGTGAATGATATTGGTAGACCGCATTTCCAAGCTTCTGGTGCTCGTCAGATTTATTTCTATACGTTAATTAAACAAAATGTTTATTCGTTTAAAAATTAAACTAAGATATATGTATTATTGCGCGCCATCTATTTTCAATCAACCATCAATGTCTTTGTAAGCCAACACTCGTGATCTCCGTATCCACACTACATTCTTGCACATTCACTCCGTTCCCATTGGAGCACCGTAATTCAATGTCCAACTCGCTCCTAATCATATTTTCTGCTTTCCCATTTCAAATTCCGTTCAGCGAATTCTTCTTGCTAGGAACGTGGTTTGTGACAAAATTTGCACTTTAAACGTTGGGAGTTTTGCACCGCAAAAGGCACGAAAAAGCCTTGCGGAAGTTGGTGTTCTTCCACTCGTAGATCAGCGGGTTTATGACTGAGTTGGCTAGCGCCAGGTTGAAGCTTAATAACATTATAAAAATATTTCATATATTTTATCCAAATACCGCATTTCCAAGCTTCTGGTGCTCGTTTGGACTTTTATTATTCGTTTAAAAATTAAACTAAGATAGATGTATTATTGCGCGCCATCTATTTTCAATCAACCATCAATGTCTTTGTAAACCAACACTGGTGATCTCCGTATCCACACTACATTCTTGCACATTCACTCCGTTCCCATTGGAGCACCGTAATTCAATGTCCAACTCGCTCCTAATCATGTCTTCTGCTTTCCCATTACAAATTCCGTTCAGCGAATTCTTCTTGCTAGGAACGTGGTTCGTGACAAAATTTGCACTGTAAACGTTCGGAGTTTTGCACCGCAAAAGGCACGAAAAAGCCTTGCGGAAGTTGGTGTTCTTCCACGCGTAGATCAGCGGGTTTATGACTGAGTTGGCTAGCGCCAGGTTGAAGCTGATTTCGTAGATCGGCTTGCTGCTGTAGCCCGTGGTTCGGGCGTACGTCGTCACGATGAAAAAGGGCATCCAACAAATTGTGAAGCAGCCCAATATGATCATCATGACCTGAAAAAAAGACAAAAGAAAATGGTTATTAAAGTTTCGACATAAAAACATATTAAGAAACTAATTTTAAATGGATTTATGGTCCAGCGTAAAATTTAGCTCTTTGTTTAATTTTTAATTTTAGTTATTATAGGTAACGTAACGTTATAATATAAGTTTTTAGACGTTTACGTTTTGGATATTTAATCGTTGAGCATTTGTTTAATACATATACCAGTCAGAAAAATCCATAGTTTTCTATTGGCCCTAAATTAACGACTGACGTTCACAGATCCTATGTCTATTTTTTTTGTTGCGCAGTATTATTAATTATGTAGTTTTTAACTCGGAATGTTTCTAGTAAAAGCGGTTAACCGGTTGTGTAAGAAAGTCGAAGGGGCTAGAATAGTATATTCTATAACTAGTATGGAATAGACAATATTCCGCGCGAGCGGAAAGTTTGTCATACGAGCCGGCGGGTAAGTATGACGGTCCCGCGAGCTCGGAATGACTATTCCATACGTGTTGTAGACTATACTTTTTCTTCGACTGCAAATATGAAACACTGTAGGGCTTTAAACTGCGGACAAGGTTAAAAACAATGTTTTTTTTTGTGAATCGACATTGTAAATGCAACAAAACACATATTTTTAAATAAAGCAATTAATGTTATTTAATAATTTTATCAAATCAGTACTTAAAAAAGATTTTTATTTAATTTTAGTACATATTTACAAATTATAATGCAAAAATTGAAGGTTATGTCAGATTGTTGTGACAGATATCAGGTTTAAACATTTAACAATAGATGGAGCAGTTTTATTTTTTTGAGCTATTTTGATAAAACACTGGTCAAATATTAAGAAAAACTAATAAACTTTATGTAATTTTAACGCAAAAATTGCATTAAATTATTCAATATTTCATGGTAAAATATATATATTTTTTATAATTTTGCTACAGGTTTCTTTACTTTTATAAACAAGAGATGACACTACATGTGCTAGAATGGATTCATTCTGTGTTTGAAAAGTATCTGTATTTGCTTACATTCTAAAGCAGTCGTAGATTTTTTTTTTTTTGTAAAATTGTGCTTCAAAAAACTTGAAATGATATGAAAGATTTACTATAATAACTATAATAATAATAACCTGCCCTACAGGGGAGATTATTATTTTGTCGTTAGTACTGTTTTAAATACAAATATAATTTTAAACCATGGTTTCTGCAGAAAGCTAATTTAGAACAATTGTATTGTGAACAAATGTTTATTTGGTTTTAAAATTACACCACAATTATGAAAAACGTTAATTTATTTCCGGACTCTTTTAAATGTGCACTGTTTAAAACCATGCTTTTAAATAGTATCCCATGTCGAAAACAATGTGTGGGTTTTATGGAATTAGAAATAATCTTTTTATTAATATAGAATTTTAATGTGAACACAGTAAAATAATCGAATTTGCGGATGTAGGGTACTAGAAAATCTTGTTTTCACAATCATACAGTGCCCTTTTTGTACATTATAAAAAGTTGCGAAAATATGCCATTCTTATTTACTTTTTAACAAGTTAGAAAATTTATCTTTTCTAATCGTGGGCAAAAAAGAGCTCTTGTTTTAACCCGTATTGGCTTCAGGTTTTACCTCATAGATAGCGCGCCATAATTGCTATTAGGAAACGTTCAAGTATTACGTAACGCAAAATGTACCAAAATTCATACACCATACCTTTGTTTTCGCGTTATTCAAGGCTGTAGGGATTTCATATTTTGGCTACCCCCCCCAACACACCTCCTAATAAAGCGAGAACCGGGGTATGAAGTGTATGAATTTTGGTACGATTTGCGTTACGTAATACTTGAACGTTCCCTTGTGAGAGCAATATTTGCAATTATTTTGGAAATATTTTATGTTTTACATTATTGTGAATAAAATACTGTTTTAACCTCTTAAGAAAATGATATTTATAACTTTCGAGATGCTATTTAGCACGGCATTCATGCTCTACCCGTTTTAATGTTTATAAATAATTTAATGCCTAGTCTAGCGGGCTGTCCATAAATGATGTCACGCAAATTGACCAAAATTCATATACTTCATACCCCGTTTCTCGCGTTATTAAGGGCTGTAGAGATTTCATATTTTGGCTACCCCCCCTCCCACTAATTGGGGGGGGGGGAAGCTAAAATATGAAATCTCTACAGCCTTTGGGAACGTTCAAGTACTACGTAACGCAAATTGTACCAGAATACATACACTTCATACCACGGTTCCCGCGTTATTAATGGCTGTAGATATTTTATATTTTGGCTACGCCCCCTAACATACCCCCTATTTTGGCGGGTAGCCAAAACATAAAATCTCTACAGCCTTTAATAACTTGACAAACGGGGTATGAACTGTATGAATTTTGGTACAATTTGCGTGACATTATTTATGGACAGCCCCTAGTTCAAATTTAAAATTTGGTTTAAGCATAAAAATAATCCGATTGGGTCTGCCATGAATACCAAATCCGCCATTTCTGATAATTGCCACGTTTACATATAGCGCCATCTACCGAGATGTATAACTCTTGTATCAATATTTAATGGGAGGCACAGCGTAGTGGCTAGCGCGTATACATAGCAAGCCTACTAGCGTGAGTTCTATTCTCTCTGTCGCCGATTTGCCTTTTTCAGTTAATTAATAATTGAAATTTGGTGAAGGCGATAAGTGAAACGGACACTCCCTATAAATTGGTTCGAAAGTCAGTATAAGCCGGTGGTTCCCTCTACTACTAGCCCACACAAGTCCTGGACTTAGAGGATGCTTAATTAAGTAGAATAGTGCGAGGTTAAACAAACAAACAAATCTCTCTTTCTCTAAAACAGCTTGATAGAAAGAGACGGACTGCTGCTTGGGTTTATCATCATCATCATAATCATGGGAGTTAGCGCTATGTGTAAACGTGGTAAATAAGTGATTACTGTAAATATAGTTTTAATGGTGGATGTCGCTTTCAAAACAACATTACACTACGATATTTCAAGAACGCTTTGACACAGAGACCTAAATTTTTGACCAAAGATTTTCAACGTGGCAAAAAATTCTTGGTCAACATTTTAAGTTTGTATGTCAAAGTTTTCTTAAAATATTGTAGTGTAAAGTTGTTTTGCAAGCAACCTGTACCATTAATACGACTTTATTAAATTTATTTCACCTTTTCATGGATTTGAGAAGCATTACGGTTTGTTATTGCACATGAACTAAATTTTATAATAAAGGAACATTAATAAATTTTCGAATAAATTTTATGTGTGTTAAGTATACGTCTGGCAACAAGGTCAAAATCTCAACCCACTATTTCAAAAAATGAATTAAATAAATTGCGTCAGGTTAATGAACCATGTTTAATTATTAATTATTACTAATTACAATTAGTAATAATAATAATTAATTATAACTATTGCTATACCACTAGATATTCGTGTCTTAAAACAATAGAAACTTGGAGGATAAGTTGTTTATTTTTACGGTACATAACCTTTTTACTTAAGTGAACAGTAACTGTTTTAACTATAAATGCAACTCGAACACAGTGTTCTACTTTAAATTAGGCTACTAAATAACCCATAAATAAAAATGTTTGCCTAAATTAGGTAGATGTAGAGTTTAATTTTTATATGATTTTTTGAGCATCAGGCACTAAAATCCAAATCTAAACACTTGCCTAAAACTTATCTCCTTTCGTCTCCTTTATTCGAAACATGGCATTTCTCAATTAACTAGGTTATAAAAGTAAGTTTTTTTATTAATAAGGTGCTATTAAAATAAAATTTTACATTACCCGTGCTGGCGATATCTAAAATTATATTTTTTAAATAAAATAATGGACTTATTGTTTTTAACTTGCCGAAAAAATTTCTGCCACATCGTTTACAATGAAACTTTTAATGTGCACTGCGTTATATTGCTTAATTTTGGCACAAATTTGAAGATTGACCCTTTAGTTTCTTTTTTTAGGATTTTTCTTGTCCTTTCTACCACTTTCTGCCATTTTGAGTTTATTTTTTAACCGACTTCCAAGAAAGGAGGAGGTTATCAATTCGACGTGGGACTTTGTTTTTTTTTTTATTTTTTTATGTTTGTTCCCGCATAACTTTGGAACGGATGAACGGAATTTGATGAAACTTTTTTTGCTACTTAACCCTTCGTTAGGCGCGCGGTCTACGATCGTAGACCATGCTTTGAATGGGTATAATATTGTTTTTATTCATATTGAAACCTGCCTGGTCTACGATTGTAGACCGCGCGACTAACCACGTTACCTTTTTTATTTTTGCATTTTTTTATTTTGTGTAAGTTTTTATGGTTTCTTTTTGTGAATATTGTTTTTCAAAGTTAGTTTATTAGTTTAAAGATAAATTAAAGATACAATATGTCTTTACCACCAAAAAAAATAGCAGTTTATAGGAAGACACTGGCACGAGTCTTTTTGGGCATGAAAGAGCTCATACGTAATGTTTTTGATAAATAAGGTAATTTTCTGTTCTATAAAACTAAAAATTACTTTGGACACTAAATGTGCATAAGAAGGGAAAATAAATCGAAAAAAAAAATGCTCAAAATATCATAACTACGATTGCAAAGAGCACATGTACAAGGCGCATGAGTTACTAAAATATTGCATGATTTCGAGTAAAATTTTTTCTTTTAATTTAGGTGTTTTTTATTTTGTTATAATCGTACATGTTAAAAAAAAAAACAAATGTTTTAGTTTCAGAAAGTTTGTTAAGTTATTTTTATTTTATTTTTACCGTACAGATATAAAATATAAGTTAGAATTGTATATCATTTTTCTTTTACCCTTAAAACTTACTAAAACAATAATAATTTGAAAAAAATGTGTAAATAACTTTTAAATACAACCAAATAAATAACATAAGATATTAGGTTTTTAAAAATATAAATATGTTTTTTTTTTAAACAAAAAATAAAATGGTCTACAAGTGTAGACCGCGCGCCTAACCACGTTACAAAAAGAGGCGCGCCTAACGAAGGGTTAAAGAGGACATTCCTGAGGTGGTCCCCTTTTTAATTTGACCCTCGGATAATGCCGGGTAAGCCGGATAATTAAGATAAATCTAATAATTTTAACGCAATTTCACTTAAAAACGGCTTAATTTGGTTCTACTACCAACCAAATTTTTAGGGAAATATCGGATAACTCGGATAAGCCGGATAACTTGATTAAGGGGTCACTCAAATATTGCGGCACACTGAAAATCTTTTAAATGCCGCTAAACTTGATTCTTTAGACCTGTAATATCAAAATACCAAGAGAAAATGATAAATTTTGTGATTTTACCATAAGGCGTTATTTGATTATTACTTAACACTTAAAGTTTAACAAGATTTTCTTTAGTATTTCATTTAAAATAAGGTTGGATGGACTCTTGGGGGCTGAAATAAAAATATTATTTTTATTTTTTATAAATTTAATGACGTCACAACGCACTAACAGTGCGTTGTGACGTCAGCAGCTTGTCGAAATGGAAGGACAATTATAATTTAGCTTAGATGACGTTACAAATCTGCAAGTTCTGTGTCTCTAAAAAGTTAAAAATAAAAACTTTTCGCAAAAAAAAAATGAAGCGACTTCTGTGTCTCTAAAAAGTAAAAAATAAAAAATACTTAAGTTGGTGCCAATTTCACAGCAAACAATAATAAAATAATGAAAACACAATTGTTAGTAATAAATTTAGGGAATGGTGAAATTGGCATCGACTTAAGTATTTTTTATTTTTTAGTTTTTAGAGTCGGTTCATTTTTTTTACAAAAAGTTTTTATTAAATACTACGCAGTTATTAATGTTTGTCGTAAATAAAGTCCTTGACAAAAAAAAACAAATCAAAATCCAGGATTCTCAGTTCACCACTCGATATGAACATGCTTTATCAAGTACTTTCAGAGTATATTAATTGATAACAGATACATAAATATTAAATAATAATATATTTTCAATTAACTAGCGTGATAACTCGAACAACAACACAAAAGCCTACCCTCAGACCTTATCTTACTATCATCAAAATCGGGAAAAATATGACATGTTATGAACTTGCAATAAATAATATTTAAAAATAGATTCTACGTTATATGCGTACTTTAAGTACCTATTAACAAACACTGCAAAAGAAATAGACTGAAAGTGGTTCCACCGCACTTAATTTCTCGCGAGAATGTGGCGATAAGTTTTGAGGTTTTGATTATTTTTTTATTTTTATAACCGCATTTGTTTTGGGTGAAGAGGCTTACATGAATTGCCTCACAACCTTGTTTGTATTGTCAAATTGACAAAATACAATTTGTATTTTTGGTAATTATGAAAAAGTTACCCCAAAATTAATTTAATTATATAATTAATTAATCAAAAAATTGCAAAAAAATACGTCCTTATAAAACTTACCCTCCATCCCAAGGGGTGGGGACACCCCCTTTGTCATTTGTCACTATTTTTTTAAATTTCAAAACGTTTTTATGAAAATTGGTATATGGGGGTTTTTGGGGTCGCTGAAATTAAATCTGAATAAAAAATCTAATGTCGCCCCCCCCCCCTTTCTCACGAGCTTTCTCATCAAGAAAAATTTATATCACGTTATAGAGACCTAATACTGTGATATCTATATCTCATACTATGAGTATGCTACATGTATACAAAGATTAATTTCTACTTTTTAGTCGAGTTTTTAGTGAATTTATAGATTTAATAATAGTAATTATATACCAAGGTAGAGAAGACATTTTTTATAGCCGAGCGTATTAAATCCCGAGCTGCGTAGCAGCAAGGGATTTAAGTGTGCGAGGCTATAATAGTCTTCTCTACTGTAGTTTATATATTAGTTTATTCACTACAAGCACTAGTTAACTATTTGTATTCAAATAATAAAATAAATTTTGAACAGAAATGATATTTCTTGAAACTTTCATAAAAATCAAGTAGCCCTGATCAATGACATTTGCTCAAATAAATACTTTGAACTGACGTTTAAAAATTTAGTTTTTTTTTATTGTTTTCATAATATTTAGCTAATTATTGATTGTATTAATTGGCAATAATTATAATTAATTATATTTAATAAATAAAAAGTTATTTAAAGCTATTTTCTTGGGTTTAATTAGTAAAAATTGCACAAAGAACTGAAATATCTAAAGTGACAGAAATCAATTGTTTATAAAATTTACTCCTACTAGGAAAGAAAAAATTATTATTGCTATAGGTGAAGAAAATTCATTTCACAGTCTGAAAACATGATAAATAATGTATGTTCTAAAGCTAGTAGTGAAAAAAAGCATTTATTTAAAAAGTTTATGTTTGTATCTAGTGTAAGGTCATCAAAAGTAAAAATGGAAGCAATAAGCAAATGAGGGAAAAATACAGAAATTAATATTCGTAATAGTATATGATTTTTTCATTATCAAAAGCGGTGTTAATAATGTATAGCATTGTCATTGATATGTCCAATTAACTACCCTTTACCATTATCATCTGCTATAAAAAAATTCTCGATTATTATCTACATCTACTATGATACTCTTGGAACTCTAAGAAAAGACATTTATATTTAAAAAAATTATTTTTTTTTATTCGATTGATTCTAAAAGCGGCACTTTTTGTTTATTTTTTGCGGGCGAAAAGTTGGACTTTGTGGCTCTAGGTGGCCAAACAGTTTTTTTTTTTGTAATTTTTAGGCTTTTTTAAATAAGATGCTTTTTTAAATAATATGCTTTTTTAAATAATATGCTTTATTTATAAAGAAATATGATCTTTTGGTCACTTTTGGTCTTGAACTATATATCCTTTTTGGCCAGATACAAGTATTATAACCGTTTTATATAAATAAAAATTTCTTCTATAAAATAACCTCAAAACATATGCTTAACCGGTTAATCCGGATTCATCCACTAAAATAAAACACACAAAATTTCAATTGTAAGTAAGAGGTAAGTACTTTTTTTTGGGTTGGCAGCAGACAAATGAATATCGCTTGATGTCTTCCGTGCAAATATCAACATCGCTGTAAAGTCTAGTTTTTAACGAAATTGTGTTTTTAAGTTAATTTTTACCGTGTTAAATTTGTGGCTCGGTTACTTGCAGTGAAAAAGAGGAGAGCTGACTATAAAATATATCAAAATATCGTTTGTTCTTTTAATTTCAAACATTGTGAAAATTGTAATGCCAACCCAAAACAAAATTCCCTGAATTGGCCATCAATTTAGATGTGAGTTTTTTAAATTTTAGAGTAAAATAGAAAAAATATTAAAAACCACACGTTTCATAACACGTTTTTACCGCACTAGTACTTTAGAAAACTCGCCGCAAACGGCATGTTTTCTAAAGTTTTACTCGTGCGCTAAAAACGGGTGTTATGAAACTAGTACTTTAATACTATTATGTCTACACTGCAAATGCGTAAGTCATCATCAATAGTTTGTTTGGGTCTTTAAGAGACAGGCGCAGCCTATGGCTCATTTATCTAAAAAAATATTTAATCTGAATTGAAAGTTGGGGCAGTGAGTCTATGCTCACTGATGCGAGTTGCATCTGTCATAATTTGGGGGGAGTGAGTCTCTGCTCACTGATGCGAGTTGCATCTGTCATAATTTGGCGCTGTGGAGTGGGTGGGAGGGGGATGGGGAGGGATGTGATAGGGAGAGGAGGGATGTGCGGGAGGAGTGAGACTATCTCACTGATGCTGGGAATGCATCTGTCCTGAGTTAGTGGGTACCATTACTGGTTGAGGACGTTCTTGATCTTTTTGTGAGTGTTGTGTATTTCATGATCGTAATCTAGAAAGTTTGAAATGAGGGGGTTTGGGTGATCTAAATTGTCCTGTATAAAAGACGTGCTGTAGCGGATGATTTCCGTTTTTAGGAGGGGCATTTCGAGATCTCTGTGTATTTGGTTGTTCCTCATGAACCAGGGGGCATCGAGGCATATTCTGAGTGCCTTGTTTTGGAAGGCCTGAAGTTTTGCTGAGAGCGTTTTGTTAAGGGTGATTTTATTCCAGGCTGGGGCTCCGTAAAGAAGTACCGGCTTTAGGGTTTGGTTGTAGAGAAGAAGTTTGTTTTTAATGGATAGGGGACTCTTTCTGCCTATTAAGGGATAGAGTTTGGAGAGGCGGCAATTTGCTATTTGGAGGGTGTTTTTGACGTGCTGATCCCACGTCAAGTTTTTGGAGATTGTAATGCCGAGGTATTTGGCATGGTTTTCCCAGTTAATGGGGTGGCCATTTATCTGAATGGGTTGGGGTGGGCCTCTTCTAATCCTAGAGATTAGGATGCCTTTGGTTTTATTGGCGTTTACTTTGATTTTCCATTTGGAGAACCATTTGATTAGGGCATCCATTTGGCGCTGGAGGGCGATATGGATGCGCTGGGGGTTTCTGGCTTTTGCTAGGATGCCGGTGTCATCGGCGAACAGGGCTAGTTCAGTGCCCTGTGTTTTTGGAATATCTGCCGTAAAGAGGTTGTACAGAAGGGGGGATAGTGGGGAACCTTGTGGCACGCCAGCTCTGATGCGGCGGGTGTTGGACTTACAGTCGCCTATTTTTATCTGAAAATCTCTGCCTTTGAGGAAGGAGGCTATGAGTTTGGTGATGCCTGGGGAAATGCGTAAGTATTAGTGGGTGCCGTAATTATACTTACTTACGTACGCATGCGCAGGGTAGTCATAAAATTATTTTTTTTCACTACGAGCTTTAGAACATACCATTATTTATCATGTTTTCTGTAAAATCAATTTTCTTCACCTATAGCAATAATAATTTTTTCTCTCCTAGTAGGAGTAAATTTTATAAACAATTGATTTCTGTCACTTTAGATGTTTTAGTTCTTTGTACAATTTTTACTAATTAAAGCCAAGAAAATAGCTTTAAATAACTTTTTATTTATTAAATATAATTAATTATAATTATTACCAATTAATACAATTAATAGTTAGCTAAATATTATAAAAACAACTAAAAAAAACTAAATTTTTAAACGTCAGTTCAAAGTATTTATTTGAGCCAATGTCATTGATCAAGGCTACTCGATTTTTATGAAAATTTCAAGAAATATCATTTCTGTTAATAATTTGTTTTATTATTTGAATAACAATAGTTAAATAGTGCTAGTAGTGAAAAAACTAATATATAACTGCTCTAAAATAAATAAAAAAAATAAAATAAACTACGGTAGAGAAGACTATTATAGCCTCGCACTCATTATTACCAAGCATGCGCAGCATAGACCTAAAATTGCTTATATTTTTTGTTAGCTTCGTTAATTTTTTCATAAACTACCCTTTAAAGCTTCACCAGGAAAAAAGCTACTTGCTACTACGAGGAGTATACTATAGACGAAGCATCATATATCTTTGCGACTTGTTTCAGTTTGTTTTTAATTATTTTATGGATTTGTTTTGTTAGTATTATGACTGTCCACTGCAGTGTATGTTTTAATGTATTATTCCATGTTTTAGTTTTGTTTATTTAGGTTTTCACGTACCATCGTTTTCATAATAAACGCTTACACCTAAAAATGTTACAGATTATATTGAACTTTATCAAGGTCTCTTTGACATTTATTTGTCAAATATTATTATGACATTACTTGTCAAAATAATTCACATTAGTTATGCCGCAGCTTACAAATTATCAAAAATGTATTATAACAGAAAGAATAAATGACGGGATAAGTGTACGTGAAATAGCCACTGAATTAAATGTTGCAAACAGCACTATAATGCGAGCAAAGAAAAAACTTGAGGAAACTGGACAGATTAGCAGAAAGCGGGGTTCTGTTCGAAGTAGAATGAGTAGTGCAGAAGAAGATATGCAATTAATGAACTAACTTTCCTGGGTCATAATGCTGAAGAATTACGACAGGCCATCATTGAGGCTTGGCACGCAAAAATTACACCAAATTACACAAACCAACTGTTAGAATTACAAAGAAGATTTTTTTATTTTTGATATCTTAAAATAAGTCACTCTTGATGATGTATTTTTTTCTTTATATTTTTGAAGACACTATTTTGAAGAAAAAAACATTATCCTATGAACCGTAAGAGTTGTACAAAAAGCGCTTAGTGTTTTGGGAGTTTAAAATCAAGCAGGGCAAGTTATAAAGAGTGACTTTTTTTGAGATCAAATCAAAAATAAAAAATAAATTCCTCTTTGTAACTCTATCTGGAGACATACTGTATAAATATCATTTATAATAAAATTTGTTAACCTTTTTGCTTATAAGCATATATGCTTAAAGACAGTTATAGGACTTGCACTATATAATATAGACTGTACTTTAACCTTACTTAATTATTACGGAAAATGTCAGTGTCAATCTTAGTAAAGTACATATACCACAACTAAAAATTTAAAATGTTGGGGTACCTCAGGGTTCTGTGATGTGAGCGTTTTCTATGAAAATGATGGTATGTGTAAATATGAAATGAGGTTGAATAATAGATTGTTAGTTGATGTAAATTTAAAAATTGTTTTGTTGATCAGGGGCGTACCGAAAGGGAGGGGGGTTTGAAAAGTTGGCAAATCCGGATTATATTTTAAAAGTTGGGAAATTGTCTATTGAACAGTTGGAAATACGTTGCATAAGGTAGCACAGTCGAAAAAAAAAGGGATTGGGCTTGGATCAACGACTTAATAACTCTTCTTTCTAGAATAGGCATATCGTTAAAATAAAGTATCGCCAACATCTCGGTTTGTTTGGAAACAAATAGTAGGTATATTCAGGCCTGAACAATAACAATTACCAGTAACTGGTATTGTTGTCTCTGTTAAAACAAAGATGTGCAAGTAAGACAGACGAATGTTTATGTTGCCGACGTTTTTGTCAGTTTTTGCGAATGAAACGCCTATTCTAGAGAGAAGAGTTATTAGTTCGTTGGCTTGGATATGTCCAGACCATGAACGTAGACGGTTCCCAATTCTCGAGCACAAATTAAAGAATAACAGAAGTTAGTGGCCAATTATCAGGAAGGAAAAAGCCAAAAATTAATTTGGAGCTGGAAAAGTAGGAAAATCTGGATTATATTTAAAAAGTTAGTAAAATTGTTGATAAAGTTTTTTCCAGAGGTCATCAAAGTTTCTACCAGTTTTTTTTAGTCATCAAATCTTTTCCAGGGGTCAGGGCTTGCGGAAGGGGCGGGCGTCGAGCGCCAAATTGACACTTACGTGTTTAGGTCGGGTTTTGGAGTGATAAGGTTTATTTTATGGTTCAACTGGGCTCCGAACTGGTTGTTGCGGGTTTTTGAGAGGTGATGACCTTACTTTTAAGTCTTTTAATCATAAATAGGGAATAGGGGGCTTGGAACTTGGTTGTTTGGAGGTGCCGACTTTTTTTAGTCTAAAAAATTTTGTCAAAGGGTAAAGCTTTTTTTCAGAGGTTGGAACTTAAGATATATTAGTTGGAAAATTTTAGCAGTCTTTCCCCTCCAACGTTGTTTCTTCGTTACGCCCCTGTTGTAGATTAAAAATATCGTTTCAATGACTCAAAAATATATCTCATAGCTTGGATATTTTTGGAATTTAGAATGCTATGTTGGCGACTTCGCCAAAATTGTAAAAAAAATCAAAGTGCATACCGAAAAAAATATGCAATTTTTTTTTTTCATGAAAAAAATTTACAAGGTAAAACTTATAACGCATTTAAGTGTCCCCCGCGGAGTAGATGAAGAATAGTATATTCTATAACTAGTATGGAATAGACAATATTCCGCGCGAGCGGAAAGTTTGTCATACGAGTCGGTAGGCGTGTATGAGGGTCCCGCGAGCGCGGAATGACTATTCCATACGTGTTGTAGACTATACTTTTCCTTCGACTGCAAATATGAAACACTGTATGGCTTTAAACTGCGGAAAAGGTTAAAACAACGTTTTTTGTGACTTGACATTGTAATGCAACAAAACACATATTTTTAAATAAAGCACTTAATTTTATTTAATAATTTTATCAAATCAGTACTTAAAAAAGATTTTTATTTAATTTTAGCACATATTTACAAATTATAATGCAAAAATTGAAGGTTATGTCAGATTGTTGTGACAGATATCAGGTTTAAATATTTAACAATAGATGGAGCAGTTTTAATTTTTTGAACTAAATTGATAAAAAATTGGTCAAATATTAAGAAAAACTAATAAACTTTATGTAATTTTATGGCAAAACTTTAAATTGCATTAAATTATTCAATATTTCATGGTAAAATGTATATATTTTTGCTAATTTTGCTAGAGTTTTCTTTACTTTAAACAAGAGATGGCACTACATGTGCTCATTCTAACACTTGATACGGAATATTCATGCCGTATCTAGAGCTAGAATGGATTGATTCTGTGTTTGAAAAGTGTGTGTATTTGCTTACATTCTAAAGCAGTCGTAGAAAAATTACATTCTTGCCCATTAATTTGATATGGGAACCATGAACGTAGAGAATAAGGACTGGTAACTTGTAGTTCGATTTGGTTACGTATTGACTAAAAAGCGCTGGTATCTACGAGCGAGATCGGAAGCCTTCTAGATCGTAATTTTAATTTTTAAATGGTAGTTAGTCGCTGGCTGCTAGATGGCGCCATGCGTAAACAATGACATTATAAACATATGTTCACAGTGACGTTTATTTTTAGTGTGTGATTTTATTCTTTCGTTATTCTAAGGTATGTTATAGATACCTATATATGATTTTAGAAATAACAATGAAGTCTCTAAATCTTTATATGTGGCACATAAAAAACTGTAAGCCATAATTCTGGTGATTTAATTGTGAATTCTTAAGTACTATATTTTCTTGTCAACTATAAATATTTTGATTTTGATGTTACCAAACTACAGTAAAACCATTGTTATCACAAAATACTAAAAGTAATCATATAATACCGATAAAAGTATTATAGTTTAGTAGCAACTTTTTAAAGCAAGCATTTTTATGTATTTTAAGTTGTTTTTGCTAATCATTTTTCTTTGTGAGTATTTTCAAAATTAATCATTTATAACCGACTTCCAAAAAAGGAGGAGGTTATCAATTCTACGTGTGACTTTGTTTTTTTATGTTTGATCCCGCATAACTTTAAAACAAATGGGAATGGTGAAATTGGCATTAACTTATTTTTTACTTTTTAGAGACATAGAAGTCGGTTCATTTCTTTTTGAAAAAAAAAAATAAACCCCTAGGACCCTCCTAACTTTTTTTATACAACTGCTTTAGAATGTAAGCAAATACACACACTTTTCAAACACAGAATGAATCCATTCTAGCTCTAGATACGGTATGAATATTCCGTATCTAGTGTTAGAATGAGCACATGTAGTGCCATCTTTTGTTTATAAAAGTAAAGAAAACTGTAGCAAAATTAGCAAAAATATATGTATTTTACTATGAAATATTGAATAATTTAGTGCAATTTAAAGTCTTGCGTTAAAATTACATAAAATTTAGTTTTTCTTAATATTTGACCAGTTTTTTATCAATTTAGTTCAAAAAAATAAAACTGCTCCATCTATTGTTAAATATTTAAACCTAATATCTGTCACAACAATCTGACATAACCTTCAATTTTTTCATTATAATTTGTAAATATGTGCTAAAATTGAATAAAAATCTTTTTTAACTACTGATTTAATAAAATTATTAAATAACATTAATTGCTTTATTTAAAAATATGTGTTTTTTTGCATTTACAATGTCGAGTCACAAAAAACATTGTTTTTAACCTTGTCCCCAGTTTAAAGCCATACAGTGTTTCATATTTGCAGTCGAAAAGTATAGTCTACAACACGTATGGAATAGTCATTCCGCGCTCGCGGGACCCTCATACTCGCCTGTCGGCTCGTATGACAAACTTTCCGCTCGCGCGGAATATTGTCTATTCCATACTAGTTATAGAATATACTATTTTTTTATAAAGTTTAGTCTAAACTAAACAAAATATTGCAAAACCAGATTTCATCATGAAAAATAAAGGAGAATTTCATTTACATTTTAAAAAGCTGTTACAAACTAAGATTTAAATAAATTTATAATGAGGTAAACGAACAAAAAGAGGGTAGTACAAATTAACTTCCGCCTAGCTTTTAAAATTCGGCACTTTTATTTGTATTAGTACTCAGTGCAGAATTATTTTGGGCTTGGTTAAGAGAGCCAAAATGGGTTAAAAACACTTATTTTGTATGCAACCGTTTTTTAAAAGGTTTTTACTTTTAAGTTAAAACTATTATTTTTCCACGACTGCTTTAGAATGTAAGCAAATACACACACTTTTCAAACACAGAATGAATCCATTCTAGCTCTAGATACGGTATGAATATTCCGTATCTAGTGTTAGAATGATCACATGTAGTGCCATCTCTTGTTTATAAAAGTAAAGAAAACTGTAGCAAGATTAGCAAAAATATATATATATATTTTACCATGAAATATTGAATAATTTAATGCAATTTAAAGTTTTGCGTTAAAATTACATAAAGTTTATTAGTTTTTCGTAATATTTGACCAGTTTTTTATCACTTTAGTTCAAAAAATTAAAACTGATTCATCTATTATTAAATATTTAAACCTGATATCTGTCACAACAATCTGACATAACCTTCAATTTTTTCATTATAATTTGTAAATATGTGCTAAAATTGAATAAAAATCTTTTTTAAGTACTGATTTGATAAAATTATTAAATAACGTTAATTGCTTTATTTAAAAATATGTGTTTTGTTGAATTTAAAATGTCGAGTCACAAAAAACATTGTTTTCAACCTTCTCCGCAGTTTAAAGCCATACAGTGTTTCATATTTGCAGTCGAAGAAAAAGTATAGTCTACAACACGTATGGAATAGTCATTCCGCGCTGGCGGGACCGTCATACTCGCCTACCGGCTCGTATGAGAAACTTTCTATTGTCTATTCCATACTAGTTATAGAATATACTATTTTAATATTCCCTTTATAGTACTTTAAATGCTTGGTTTTGCCATAAGTTTAATTAAGATAACATTATTATCTCGCACCCCCCGTTATCCATATCGTTTTAAAATATCAAGTTCCCCTTGTAACACCTTGAACAAGACGTGTTTTGATCTAAAATATGATACTTGATATGTTTGGCAGGGTAGAAGTGTCGAAAATAAGCAGATACAATTACAATCGATCTGCATATTTTAATTAACTTTTTTTTGAAAATAAACAACATTATAGGCTAAACTCAGTAAACTCAGTTATGACTCATCAGCGTTGAAAATAAACACAGAAACATAGGCTTACGGAATAATTTTGCCGAATTATGAAGGAAATTTTTATAAGGGTTTCTAAATCGAAACATTTGACGACTAATTTGTTACACACACAATATTTACTATACATATTAACTATAAATATGTATATATATATATATATATATATATATATATATATATATATCGGTGTTTTTCAGAGAAAAACCCGACATTCGATTTTTATCTTTTAAGAATACGAAAATTTTTAATTTTTATTTATCGATAACTTTTTTCCCACCTTACTCGTTTAAACAGAATCATTAAAAAAATCAAGAATAAAAGAAATAAAAATGTTAATATTTAAAACCTCGCGTCAACGCTAGAGTCGACGCGGCGCCTATGCGAGTACTGGAAATTCGCCGACTACTGGATATTAGATATTAGCAAGTACTTAATGCATTGCCCTGCTTAGTTAAAACGTCCTAACTAACATTTTTGTCATTTTCGACTTAGGGAATGTATTGAAAATTTTGATCATTTTGGACTTGCATTTTTTTTTGACGGAAATCATTCTTTGTGGACATACTTAAAACGCCGAGAAACGTCAAAAAAGCAAAAATGAGAATTTCTTTTTTGGTAATTAGGTTAGGTTTGGCATTTGTAATTTGGAGCGACCTTAAATAAAAGGTTTTCCATTTTGATGTATATATCCCTTTTAAGGTTCCTTTTGTTCAGTCCGCTTCTGACGCTTCTTTTATAAAACCTATTTGGATTGAAGCCCAGTGTGTTTATTTAAAAAAATATATTTTTGATTCCCTATTTGACTTTCTTGAATAAAAAACGAACTCACCGGTATATATATTTTATTTTCACCATAAATCATATAACTATAAGGTGCATAGGTGCATATTTGTAGTGTAAGGATACTAAAAATTACCTGGAATGACTTAGAATCCCTCCCATTCGATATCGAATGCGTACTCCTTATCCTTTTTGCATGTCCCGAGGCCTCCCGGCATATCCTCGAGTACAAAAACAACAAAATTATCCACACCAACGCGAACAAAGGACACACAATAAAATTTATAAAATGTTCCGTTAAAACTTTAACCAATTCACACTTTATTCCTTTGACCCAGTCGTTCCACACCAGGATGATACAGGCTATGGATAGCGAAAACACCCAGGCTATTACCGAGATGGAGGTAGCGGTCCTTCTGGTCATATACCTGGTATAGTGAAAAGGGTACACTATCGCAAAATACCTGTCACTTGCGATGGAGAGTAAATTTAGTATTGAACTAGCACACGCGAAAAAAATTAGAACTAATCTCATCAAACACTTTTGTTTGCCGTTGCCAAAATTATCTATCAAGTAAAATGACATATGGTACGGTATCGAAAAACCCACCAAGAGATCACTGACTGCTAAACTAAACACAAACTGATTTGCTATTAGGGCACGTAGTTTTTTGCTTAACAATATAGCGAAAAGTGTCAATATGTTGCCTAATATTATGGCAATGGCTAGGATAATATTTATCCCTAGCCATAAACCACCTCCGGAGTAATCGTCTTCTTCTGGAGTTTTCGAAGATGTTGTAGTTGTCATGGTAACATCCATGGTGCACTGTTTATTTTTTTAGCCGCACTTTTAAATCAGCTCGCACTTTAAAGATCATTTTGATTTGTAGAAATAGTTGCCTAAAATTTGTTATTAAATATTATTTATGTGACGTTTTTTTTTGCAAATCGATGTATTGTTTTCGTTGTGTTCTTTGAAATGGTCGTCATTTTCTAGCCATGTGTGAGTGGTAGCGCGCAGCACGATTGTTTGTGAAAGACTGTGTTAGGCGACCTTGTAGGTATCAAATTATACAACTGTATATTACACAGAAACATCCGTGTCGGATACACTGAAAAATACTGATGCGAAGATAATGGAGTTCTTTCCCGATGGTCGAGGAGTGCTACCCCGGACTGGCTCAGGGGTGGCTTCAGAAAAAAAACAAGCGGTGCGTGTCAAAAGTTCGCCCCCCCCCTTAAACTTTTATCAGTTTAAAATTCAGAACACTTAACATCCCGGTCTGGAAACGATTTTTAGCTCAACTTTCATACAACCCAAGTTTTTTTTTCATATTTTAATTATTCAGAGCTTTGGTTTGGTCTTTTTAAGACCAAATTTAAAAAAATCTATCGATGCGTTTTTGAGAAAAACGATTTTCATTTGTTTTAACAAAAAAAAATGACATGTTTAATTTTTTTTTTGGATATTCAGACTTTACGTCAAAAAGTAAGACAAAAAGTTTGTGTTAAATGACTTCTTAGGGACATTTTTACAATACTATTCACTTCATAACTCAGGAACGGTTAAACTTATTGACTTGAAATTTTTACTGTAGTATGCAACCAATAAACATTATGATTTTATGACATAAAAAATAAAAATAAAATGTTTAACCAGGGGAGGACTTACAGTTTTACATATAAATTATGAGGCACCCATTATCTACGCCCCTGGTCAAAAACTTAATTTTAATAAAACGTTAAATGCTTACATTTATTGGTTCTATAGTTCAGTAAAAATATCATGTTAATAAGTTAAACCGTTACTGAGATATGAAGTGATAAATATTCTAAAAATGCCCTTTAAAAGTACGCTAGCTCCCTTAAAAAGCAATTTAGCTCAAACGTATATAAAAAATTTTTTCACACATTTAGGCGTAAAATCTGAATATCTAAAATAATTTTTTAATATATCATATTTTTTGTTAAAACAAATGAAAATCGTTTTTCTCAAAAACGCATCGATAGATTTTTTAAATTTGGTCTTAAAAAGATGCCAAAGCTTTAAATAATTAAATTAAATGAAAAAAAAAACTTGGGTTATATGAAAGCTGAGCTAAAAATCGTTTCCAGACCGGGGTGGTAAGTAACTTAACCGAAATAATTTTTTAATATATTTAGGGGACACAATGGAGGCAGTGGGGCAAGGGGAAGATTTTTTTAATGGAAAGGGGCTCGTTTTAAAGCTCATAAAATTGCCTATTCGATCATATTATATTATTTTTTTTTTTAGGTGGTTAAAATAGTACTGAAAATGTTGATTTTCTTTAAAAAAATCAAAAAAAAATTGTTTAATGATTAATTTTATGATTAATAAACTTAAGATATACTTTTAAACTAATTTTAAATGGTACAAAAGAAAATTTAAAAAAAATCAAAGAATATCGCTTTTTAACAACAAAAAAAAAATTGAATATTTTAGTCTCTTTTTTCCTCTCGACTCGCGGGAGCCTTTCTTTTACTCTGATGTGTTCATATTAAGAGCTTATTTTCATATAGTCCGCTTGCTTCTAGTGACTTCTCGTATTTTTTTTCAAATCCTTTTGTTCAAAAGTTATTAGGTTTACATACATACAAACAGACAGACAGACCTAAATTTAAAATATAACATGCTAATTTAATTTCACTCGTAAAGGCATTAATTTGAGCAGTGTTCGATTTTTTAGTCATGAAAAGTAATCGGAATAAACTCAGTTATGACTTATCAACGTTGAAAATAAACACAGGCTTACGGAATAATTTTGCCGAATTATACGGGAAATTTTTATAAAGGTCACTAAATCGCAACATTTGACGACTAATTTGTTACACACAACAATATTGACTATACATATTAACTATAAATATGTATATATATATATCGGTGTTTTTCGAAATAAATACCGATATCCGATTTTTATCTTTTAAGAATACGAAAGTTTTTAATTTTTATTTATCGATAACTTTTTTTCCCACCTAACTCGTTTAAATTGAATCATTAAAAAAAAAATCAAGATAAAAAGAAATAAAAATGTAAATATTTAAAACCTCGCGTCAACGCTAGAATCGACGCGGCGCCTATGCGAACACTGGAAATTCGCCGATGACTGGTCATGAATAATAGCATATTGTTAGCCAAAATCTATTCACACAGTACCTTTTGTTCCTATGCCCGCAATGTATAAAAACCGTGAAAATAAAAGTGGACAAAACGAACAACTAGTCGATTGCAGCGCCCCAACTCGGAACTACAAAGTAGTAGGTAAAGTAGTAATCTCGTTAACGTTTCAATGCATTGCGATGTTGTATTGTATCTATGACGAACCTTTTTATTTTTATTTTATAGTGTTATTTAGGTTTTTTTTTTAATTTTTATTGTTTAACTTTAAATTTTCTATACAATTCTTTAAGTTCTGTATCGATTATTTTATTTTTATATCTATTTAAATCATATACGGGGATAAACTTTGTAAAAACTAGTGTTGGCCACTTCAAGGCTTTCCCGCCATTTTCAAGCAGAGCTACTGTATGTTACTGTGTTTTGTTTTTAGCCCATTAATAATAATAATAATAATAATAATAATAATAATAATCTTTATTTCACAAATTACATCAATTATACGACCATGAACTATAAATAATTACAAAACATTTATGCATAACCAACATGAAAATGAAAATAGTCAAAAGAGAGAAAAAAAAAACATAGTACCTAAATATATGAACTTAATCTATAACATTTACATTTAAATATTCTGACATTGAGTACGGCTCTAATTGAACCAATAAATTAAAAATTTGCCTCTTGAACGAGGAGAAGTTTAAAATAGATTTGATACTGTTAGGTAACTTATTAAAAACAATAATACACATATAAAAACTACCTTTTTCGAACTGTACAAGCCTATGACGCGGCAGTTTGTAACTAATACATCTGTCCCTAGAAGACCTAAAACTACTAAAAATACTTTTGTTTTTAAACATAAAAGTTAAAAGCTCATAAATATAAAGCCCAGTTAAAGTAAGAATACCATTTTCTTTAAAATGACCCCTACAAGAACCATTGTACTGTAGACCTAACATTGTGCGTAAAGCGCGTTTTTGAATTTTAAAAGCATCCTCTGCGTTCGAACTCTGACCCCAAAAAGTGACGCCGTATCTTAGGACTGATTGAAAGTTTGCGAAATACACCGATTTTAGTGTTTCAAAATTAACGTACGATTTTAACACCCGTAGTGAGTAACATGTAATATTTAATTTTTTACACAATTGTGCTAAATGTAAATTCCAACTTAAATTTTCATCCAACATTAATCCCAAAAATTTAGTGTCTCTCGCAGTATTCAAAAATGTGTCGCCAAACGGCAGCACTTCAGGGGTGATAAAGTTCGAACGAGAGGTTTTAAAAACTACTATATTAGTTTTTTCGCGATTTAAAAGAAGTTTATTTTTCAAAAGCCACTGTAAGATATTTTTTACGCATTTGTTATACAATAAAATTAATTCATGATAGTATTTAGCCCTCATTAGCAGGTTTGTGTCATCCGCAAAGTTAATTAGGCTACAATTTAAATTAAAAAAAGCATTTATGATGTCATTCATGAAAATTATGAAAAGCAAAGGACCTATAATACTTCCCTGTGCAATGCCGGTGCCCTCCAAAATTGATGGGTCAGAAAAGTAATAAACTCCATTTTTAACGACAGCCACTCTTTGTGATCTTCTTGTTAAGTATGATTTTATCCACCGCAGTGCATTTCCCCTCACACCGTACCTCTCGAGCTTTTGTAACAAAATGTCGTGGTCTATTGACTCATAGGCCTTAGTTAAATCTAAAAATAAGGCAATAATGTACTCAAAATTTTCAAACCCGGAGAGAATACCATGCGCAAAATCATGCACGGCGGTAGTTGTGGATCGATTTTTTAAATATCCATGTTGGCTTTCGTTAAAAAGGTTATTTACTTCAAAAAATTCAATTACTCTTCTAGCCATGGCTGTCTCAAAAATTTTTGAAAAAGCTGATAGAAGGCTTATAGGTCTATAATTTTCAATTTGACATGGATCATTCTTTTTATGGAGTGGTTTTACTAACGCAACCTTTAACTTTTCGGGAAATACACCATGAACCAATGAATTGTTGACCATATAAGCAAGAGGTTCAGAAATTTGCAAAGCACACAACTTTAATATTGCCACAGGTATTTCATCGACGCCACTGCTCCATTTGTTTTTTAAATTTCTAATAATATCTAAAACTTCTAAACTTAAAACTGGTCTTAAAAAAATTGAGTTTTCATTATTTACAATGTCACAGGTAAAGTCTACATGTTCTAAATTGTCTACAAGGTTTTTGGCCATGTTTGAAAAATACGAATTTAAGTTATCAGCCACTAATTTGGGTTCACCCGGTATATGAAAACTTTTATTTTTTAAATCACCTTTAATGTCTTTTATTACATTCCAGACTGTTTTGTTTTTGTTTTCAGACCTGTCTATGCGCCTAGAGTATACTCCTTTTCTAAAATTTACTAATAGTTGATTGTATTGCTTTTTTACTTGATTATATTCATTAGTAAACCTATTATCTACAGTTTTTAATGTATATAATATATCTAATCTGTGCTTACAATTATTTATCTCTGGCGAGTCATATTTTATATTTTTAGTTTTTATTTTACATAGACTTTTTTTAAAACATTCATTATAAATAGGTACAAAAATATTCATGAAAGTATCATATTGACTGTTTACATCAATCTCTGGACAAGCATACAGGGGCTCCCAGTCCTGTTCACTAAGGGTATTTATGAATTTGATCTTACTCTCCTGGCTGTAATCTCTTTTAATCTGAAAAACCTCTTGACTGTTTTCTATATTAAACTCTAACTTTTGACCCAGATGGTCAGATATTTGATAATTAATATTTTTTGCTTTAAAAAAATCTATGTTACTAAATATGTTATCAATACATTTTCTAGTCGTTGCAGTGATCCTAGTATGATCAAATACTGATTGTTTCAAATTAAAAGAGTTTAGCAGTTCTAAAAAGGATAGTGAATGGTTGGTTTTTACCTTAAGATTGATGTTAAAGTCACCTCCTATTACGATTCTACAGTTTTCTGCACTTATAATATCCAATGCCTTTTCTAGGGCTTCAAAAAACTTATTAATATCCGACTCTGGTGTTCTATATATACTAATCACTACGTATTTTACTTCACAAACCTTGAATTCTACTGCAGAAAATTCGAAAATATATTGTGATGAGAGCTTTTTAATATCTTTTCGTTCTTTCGCTGCAATGTCACCTCTACAATATATTGCTGATCCACCATGTTCTCCCTCATTTCGACAATAGGAGGATACTAGTCTATATCCATGTAAGTTATACAATAAAATTTGCTCCCTGGATTTCCAGTGTTCGGATACACATATGCATAAACACTCTTTGTTTTCGTTAAGTAGTACATTGAGTTTATCTGCCGAGTTGCCAATGGATTGCAAGTTTTGATGGATAATACTAGCATTTAGTGACAAGCTTCTTGTTGATCCTGAGGTAAATCCTTTGTCCTCTTTCTTGCCAGGCTGTATAAAAAATTACTGATACAGGCACCTTCTGGCCACAATTCAGGTTTTTTGAGATCTTCAAGTGCATTATATGGAACAGTTACAATATAAGTCATTAATGACCTTTGGATTAGTGTGACGAAGATATCTCTAGCATTTGTGCCAGCTAGACTAATAAACACCCTAATGAGTTTATTTTAGTACTGACTCATTTAACGCCAACTGCTACCATAGGCAAACATTTTAATTCCATTCATTCACTTTTTGATAAGAGACAATAAGAGGAAATTACGACTTTTATTATTTATTTTTATCGCACAGCATATAAAAATTAAATATTATTTTGCTTTCCCATTTTGAAAATTTTCGAAATTTCGGAAAGCCTTGTATTCGTGCAAAAATTTTAAAATTTAGTTTTGCTTATTTTTGCGTTTTATGACGTTTTATGTCGATATAAATCCATTTCAAGCAAAAAAAAAATTGTCGGTCGATTGATTCTAATTAAAAAACAAAAAATTAAATGAGATTAGCAGATTTTCGTTATCATTGCATTTATTTGTACACTTATAAGTGTACTTCCAAATTTTGTAACATACGAAACGCGCATATAATCTGCATTATTTTTATTGCCAAATTGAAAGTACCAGAAATTCTTGAAATTTTATAAAAAGTTATTAAATTTGATCTATATTTCAAGAAGAAAAACAGAGTAGGATATTTTACAGTGTATTTTTTTCGTAGGCCATTTGTTTTTAATAACTCCGATTTACATACAATCGATTTTAATGGGATTTTTAAATTCGGCATTAAGCGGGTTTATGTACTCGTTTAATGCGTTTAATTTTTGGATTGTCAAAACAACGAAGAAATGGGTCAATAGAAAATTTAGCTCGTCTTACACAGACCTGCGAAATTCTGGTCGTTAGGCTGTTTAGTTCCGGAAAAGTGATTCTTACAGTGTTGGTACTGTTTTCAAAAATAACTTACATTTTTTCCATCACGTGGATATTTTTTTTTAACTTTTCCTTCGAGAATCGAAGAAAGTAGTTTTTGAAAAAAAATAATAAGAAATAATCATTTACTTCAAGCGTAAATAAATATCCTTTTTGCACGACCAAGACTAAAACCTAATTTTACGCTTTCATTTTCGGGACTAAACTTGCCGTTTTTCTCCCTAGGGAATAAAAATTACGGCAACCTTGATAATATTAAAATATTATACTTATGTGCTTTGCTGGATCAAAAATTAGGTTTGGTGGTGTTTTGTAATAAATTAGCGATTCAAACCAATTTATTTGATTTTAACAAAGAAAACCTTTAAAAATAACATTGTTATAACAATTTATACATAACTTAAAATTTATCATCTTCGTCCATTTTTTTGACGTTTGTGTCAACCGTATTAAAAAACAATTGAAATCGCGATAGCCATGAAACTGACTTTTCGCAATTTACAGGCATCTTGATTAAATTACGAAAATAAAACAACCGATTTTAGACGCGTGGTTTTTAATTTTAATTTTATCTACCTACCTAAATTATGTTTGGTCCTGCAAAAAAAAATCTTATATTAAAAGCGAAACAACATGTTTAAATTTTTTGTGTATATTGGTTTTAGAAACCTTTTTGTGTGTACTAAAATCAGGGAAAATTCTAAATTTTGATTAGGGAAATCAGAAAAAAATCAGGAAAACATCAGGAAAAAATCACGGAATCTAAATTAGCAAAACCTGTGGTCACCCTGTTACTAGTAAGATAATGATTTAAAATAAACAATTGCACATACGTAGATGGCAGCGCCAGTCAATGCGTCTGTCACAAGAAAACAGATTTTTTTTTTAATTGGCGTTAATTTTTTGCGTTTATCCCTTACCCTCCCGAGACCAAATTAATGATAATTTTTTAATTTAATTGTGTTTTTTTACATTTGCTATGCCTAAAAAGAATAAAAATAAACCGATTTTTTTTTAGTCCCGAGTTTTTGTTTCCTTATAGTTTCAGGAAAAATTTACATATTTGTTTGCATACATAGAAAGTCTATAAAAGTATTTTGGATTAAAATTGCCTTAAAGAAAAAATAAAGAAGTAAAGTTACAATTGTGACACCTTGGAGGGTAAGGGCCTATTCACAGGCTTGCATATGAACGTAATACATAACAATGCGATGTCGTGATTGGTGGATGTGCTGCCATGTATCTTGTAAGCCAATCACGGCACCGTATTCTTATGTTTTATGTTCTATGCAAGCTTCTGGATAGTGTATTTGGTGCTACATTGTGACAAAGTGGTCATTATCATAATTTTTAGAAATTTCTTATAATTTTAATCATAGCACGCTACCAGAATTAGCTGAAATAGCCAAGTCCGCATTGGAATTATTGATTCAGGCGAAATCCAAACCAAAAAGACAAAATATTATATGAAAAGTTTTGTAAATGGTCGAAAGATAAAAATTTACGCTTTAATATAAGGAATATCTTGCCAAAAAGTCAAATGTTTTAACCAAAATGCACCGAACGAAGTGTATTTAGCAACTAATGTAAAATTTATAATTTGAAGAAAAAATAGTATGTTATACTCGGAAGTAAAGTAACTTTTCCCTATCTTATTTATTGTTACCAATTAATTTGACATATTAGGTATAACGATGCACCATTTTTTTATTTGGTATTTGTTTTTTTTCATTTTTTTTTTATTTTTTCGATTTTTTTTTATTTTTCGAAAACAATTTTTTTTTACCTTTTATGAACTATTATAATTTTATTTTGGATTGTTAAATACAATTTGCAAAAAATCCTGAAGTTACTAAAATAATGGACGTGATTTTCGTAATCAGCGTACCAAAAATATTAAATAAGATAAAAAAATATGGCAGGTCTGTGTGGTCATTGTTCATTTGGAATCATTTTATTATTAAAATATTCACATTTTTAAATATTTAAATTGTTAATGCTGAGACTTGCTACATTATTAACGCACAAAGAAGACATAATAGTTTTATTTTAATCCATAATTAAATTGTCTGTAAAAAACTAAAATTTACTATCAAAATATCGATATTTTTTGTGATAAAATAAAACAATCGACTGAAAAGTTTAAGGGGATTAATCTGTGAACAATTTTACCGAGGAACGACTTTGTGCCGTTACTGAAAAAAGAGGAGCGCCTTATTATAGCTACCCGTACTGAGGTTGTTTTGGTTTTTTGTTGTTTGGTGTTTTTTTTTTAATGAGGGGGCATTGGATCTTAACGAGTGGCTGACCGCGAGGAAATCTTTTGTACAAGCCAAAAGAACTCTGGAAGAACTCCGAGGAACTCTGGAAGAACTCCGAGCAACTCTTTGCAAAAAGGAGGAACTCTGGAGGAACTCTTTGCAAAAAGCAACTCTTTTGTACAAATTTCAGACGCGGTCAGAAACAATTATTATTTATTACCCATCTTGATTAACGTTTTTATTTTCAAACTAGATGAGCCGTTACAAACACCTTATCAAAACATCCTACATTTGGGCGCCAATTTTTTTTTTTTGAATGGGCGCCAAGTTTGGTAGAAACCGTCAGGGACAAAGTTTTTTTTTCACGAAGGTAATTTTGGGGCGCCAAGTTCGGTAGAAACCGTCAGGGACAAAGCTGCTTTTTTTATGAAGGTATTTTTTTGGCCGCCAACTTATTTTTTTGTAGGGGTTCCAAGTTTGGTTGAAACCGTCAGGGACAAAGCATTTTTTTTGTTTTTTTTTGAGGGTGCCTTATTGGCAGTAGTGCTTGCACAGCGGTAATTTCTACGGCTTATTTGCCAAAAATTACCCCTTCCAGAAAGGAACACTGGAGGAACTCCCAAGGAACTCTGGAGGAACTCGGAGGAACTCTGAGGAACTCTTTTGTACAAATTTCAGACGCGGTCAGCCCCTCGGATCTTAACGTTGGTTTTGTGCCTGTTTTTTTTTTAATTGGTTTTGATTTAGAATAATACATTGAAAAACGGTTACCCCTCTACTACGCATGCGCAACTCGATGCGGGTAGCTCAACGAACTAATAACTCTTATCTCTAGAATAGGCATTTCATTCGTTAAAACTGACAAAAACGTCGGCAACATAAACATTCTTCTGTGTTACTCGCACATCTTTGTTCTAACAGAGACAACAATACCAGTTACTGATAATTGTTAATGTTCAGGCCTGAATACACCTACTATTTGTTTACAAACGCCGAGATGTTGATAGAACCAGGCTGGAGATAGCCAGCCCGGGCCCAGCGGAAACTTTATTTCCGGGCCCCCTCGCCTCTGAAAAGAAGCTTTACATCTCTCAGAAAACAGAAAATGTTCGCGGCCCCCTCGGGAGCCGGGGCCCCGGGAAATCACCCCCCCCTGAATCCGGCCCTGGGCAGAACCCAGGCAGCTGTTGACATGTGTTATTAATTCAAAATAAGCAAAATGTTAATTACTATAATGATAGTAAAGTGTAATTGGAAAAAAATCATTAGAAATAGAGAGAACTAGTAAAAGTTAACGAACGGTCAAATCACTCTGCTTTGTTTAGTATTTTTTTTTGTATGACAACACATTTGTTTTAGTTTTATTATAACAGCACGATAAAAATGAAAGTGTAAGGAACTTAACTAGTTATTATTCTACGCCTCGCAGCTTTACAGCAGATGAGTATTTTACGTTTACTTCAAACCCGAAAAAAAAATTGTCTAAAATCAGAAAAAATTACACCAAAGTGCTTTATATACAATTACAAACTTTTAAAAATGTCCGTCCGTCCGTTTGTCACGTTTTCTTGTCCGCCCGATAACTCAAGAATGAACAATCCGATCTACTTCAAATTTTTCGGAAAAATCAATCTTGGTAAGGACACGAAGTCTATTAAAATTAAAAAAGAATTCCCCCAAAAATATGAAAGTTATGGAAGGCTAAACATTTAAAAACATCGAAAATCTCTGATCAACTTAATTTTTTCAGGAAAAAAAATTATTAGGATCTATCCCACCATATTTTAGAAAAAATTCCCCTCAAAAACGAAAAAGTTATAGCACCCTATAACTTTAATCCATATGAGGGCAGAATATAAAAAAACTGGTATTGTAAAGTGAATACTCCATTACTAAAGGACGTGCCAAATGGTTCTAACCGCTCTTTGAAGGTTTAGGCCTTTTTTTTAAGAAATACTACTACTTGGGAAAAAAACGAAAAAAAAAAGATTATAACTTACAACAACTCGGTACTGGGGCCCTAATTTCATCGTTGTCTGCGTGTAAAACTTCTATAAAACTCGCCTACTTGTCTATTTATGTCTCTCAAAAGTCTCTACTCGGGCGCCAAAGGGCGTTCAGAACCAGTTTGGCACGTCCTTTAGTAAGTATTCACTTCATTACAGTATAACAGGATATCATTTATTTTTCTCACTACCATATAGGTAAGTAAGTAAGTAAGGGGAGCCGGACTTTACCTCGAAAAAATTTACCTCGAAAGCACGTTGAAATCAGTAAAAAAAATTTTTGCGGCCGTCTGTCTGTCCGACTTGCGGTTTTTTGCATATTATTTCTTATCGTATTCCGAAGAGCTGATTAGATTTTGGGGTAAACGATTGGGGGTAAGGGTGTAAAAATAGGGTAAAACTCCTATTTTTAGCGTTTTTTGTTTATAATTAAGGCAATTATTATTGTATTTGGTTAATTTAGCACTTATATAAAAGATAATTTTAAATTGGTCAAAAAATGTTGTAAACAACATTTTCCTAAAACGCATTGTTTTTGAGATATTGGCGTTTAAAGCAGTAAAAGGTTTTTTTAGCATATCTCACATATTTATAACCCGATTTCAAAAAAATATATTTTAAATAAAAGCTCTTTTCAAGCCCTATAAAAAATTTTATATACAGTTTTTTGCTAGAATATAATGTTTTAAAGATACAGAATTTAAACTCAAACAAAACACCTAGTTTGAAATTTGCAAACTAGATGGCTTTAGTGTACAATAGTGCCGATGTTTTGACAGGGTGCTTGCAATGTTTCATCTAGTTATTATTACATTATAAAACATTGTTTATTGCATTCATTAAATTTTACTTAAAATAAAAGTGATGCAGTGGACGGATATGGGTTAAAAAGAATAGAAGGAAACGTGCTATCAACTTTAACTTTTATTTATTTTATTTTATGTTAAAATAAGGGAGGTAAATTAAGTTAAATATAATAAAACTCTACCGGAAATACCCATTTTGGTTAAATAAGTGATTTGTATTACTTACTGGGTCTCAATTAGGTATATTTGAAAAATTAAAAAAATGCTTTGAACTAGTCATAGGTGTAGTTAAAATTCATGTCAGTATGTTGTCATTAAAATATTGTAAACAGAGAACGGGTCTAGAGTAACTCCATCTAGCGCCGGTTCCGAATAAATATACCGCCCTATATAGAAACATCGTTTCTCAAACATTCAAGTTTTTTTTGTAATTAGAGCGCAAAATGACTGAGTTCTGCTTGAGCGTCTAGCCGAGATCAGCAATCACGCGAAAGCAGAAATCACATTTTGCGCACTCTGTCAAGTTGACAGCTGTTTTACGATTTACTTCCCGGTTGCCTACACTCTAGCGCGCAAAATTCAACTTTGCGCTTGCTGTCATGGTAACGAGCAGAAAAGTAAAATGCTAAGAAATAGGTTATTTTTCGGTCAGAAAACTTCATTTGTTTTTGTAGAAATGTTAACTTTTCTATTAGATCGTAGAAAAATATATTTGGAAAAGAAAAAAAATCTATGGAATTCAGTCGCCAACTGCTGATAACCATATTGATACTCCCAGTATTAGGTATACAAAGGGCGCCTCATTTAAAGTAGCACGGTCTAGTATTTGACTATTATCCATTATAAAAAGATAGGTATGTACACACAATTATAGTCAGCAAACATAATGACATGTTCACAAATTTGTATTGCCTCATTCGTTTATACATGGTGACTCAGAAGGTACAAAATTTTAAGGGGCGATTCTAGGTCCAAAAATATGAAAAATAGTTCCTACAACGGTTGGTCCGGAAATGAGCCCTAAGAAAGCTACGAGAAACTATAAGTTCCCATATCATCATATTGCTTTTAAGGGAGCTACGGTCCCTTAAAAAGTTTTATTGTTTAAGGCTGTAGTACTTTTAAAACTGATTTTCGAGCCTAGATGTACACGGAAAGAAATTAGTGGGCTCTGCGCTATACATTATAAGATATTTGGTAACAGTGGCAAATTATAGTGATTTAAGCTATAGATTATAAGGGACACAATAACTAATAATGTTAAAAATAAATTGGAAACGATTATATATATTACAGACACGATTATATTTATTACAGGCACTATTATAAATTTACAGAAATTTTATTATATTATAAAAATTATTAGCACGGACAATAATTAAATCTATTTAAGCTATAAATGCCATACTATTTGTTATATTTTATTATTCACTAAACAATTAAAGTATTTCATATAAATTTTTACACTGACTGCCATAATTGTAAGAGAAAGCCTTGTATTTATATAATAAGCGATTATAATTTGATTGGTATGTGTGTTATAGCGCTCCTAGCTATATTTTTTTTTCCGTGTATACGAGCTTTTTTTTACAGTTTTTAATGTAGAATAACCCTGCATGCAGTATTGAAATTTTTATTGTGCTTTTTAAATTTCCTATTTTGGATGCTCAGAACGTGAAATTTTCTCTTTAACTCAAATGTTCACGAGAATGGTTGGCCCTACGGTGTTACATAAAGAGTGCCTTTTTATGTATTTTTAATTAAAGAATTATATTTAATTAAAAAAATTAGATTAAAAATTACATAAAAGGATAGCCTTTATTCTAAGGCATGTGCCAAAAATCTTTACTGCAGTTCATAGGATTTCAGAGATAAGTATTAAATAAAAACTAATTTTTTCTACGACTGCTTTAGAATGTAAGCAAATACACACACTTTTCAAACACAGAATAAATCCATTCTAGCTCTAGATACGGTATGAATATTCCGTATCAAGTGTTAGAATGAGCACATGTATTGCCATCTCTTGTTTATAAAAGTAAAGAAAACTGTAGCAAAATTAGCAAAAATATATATATTTTACCATGAAATATTGAATAATTTAATGCAATTTAAAGTTTTGCGTTAAAATTACATTAAGTTTATTAGTTTTTCTTAATATTTGACCAGTTTTTTATCAGTTTAGTTCAAAAAATTAAAACAGCTCCATCTGTTGTTAAATTTTTAAACCTGATATCTGTCACAACAATCTGACGTAACCTTCAATTTTTGCATTATAATTTGTAAATATGTGCTAAAATTAAATAAAAATCTTTTTTAAGTACTGATTTGATAAAATTATTAAATAACATTAATTCCTTTATTTAAAAATATGTGTTCTGTTGCATTTACAATGTCGAGTCACAAAAAACATTGTTTTTAACCTTGTCCGCAGTTTAAAGCCATACAGTGTTTCATATTTGCAGTCGAAGAAAAAGTATAGTCTACAACACGTATGGAATAGTCATTCCGCGCTCGCGGGACCGTCATACTCGCCTACCGGCTCGTATGACAAACTTTCCGCTCGCGCGGAATATTGTCTATTCCATACTAGTTATAGAATATACTATTCAGATATACGCTTAGGAAGGTCGTAGCTTCCTTAGGGCTCATTCTCGGACCAACCTTTATAGGAACTTTTTTCATATTTTTAGACAAGCGGCTAAATCGTGTGATCCGCGCCGAGTTTGTTTTGGTTTTTTTGTTGTTTGGTGTTTTTATTTAATGGAAGGTGTTGCTTTAAGTTAACGTTGGTTTTGCGCCTGTTTGGTATTTTTTTTTGTAAAAAATTGTTCTTTTTTAATAATATTTTGAAAACGGTCAGCCCCCTACGACGCATGCGCAGTTCAGGCATAGATTTCAGGATTTAGGCGCTTCTATTTTTGGACCTAGAATTACCCCTTAAAATTAAGTATCTTATTTCTGAATCACCCTGTATGGTTAATCTGCTTCTTAGGGTCACTTTATCTAGTGTTACTTTGTTATTTCGTTTTTGGCAGTTTGTTTTTGTCGGGTTTTGCTTTCTTGGACTTAGCTTTTCTAAAACAAAACAAAATCAGAGCAAAGACACCAAGTACAGAAAAACAAAGTTAGCTCAGATGAAATGACTCTACTGACACTACCATATCTATACACGGTGCTTTTTTGGGGGTATTTTTTGTTTTTTTCGAAACCCTGAAATTCCTTTACCATTCGATAGTACCGTCCATTTATATCACTTTGTCCGGAAATGGTAGATAATTTTATCCGGGCTAATCTAACGTGAATTTTAATTTAAAAATATAGTCTATGTAGCTACGTGACCTAGGCAAAAACAAATGGTAGTTATGCTAGTTTTAATCGCGTTCGTGTATAAATTTTACAAAATAGTAAATTAATAATAAAACATTTAAATAATTACATAACCTACCGGACGAATGTTGAATATTTATTAATAGTTTTTGTTTGTTTATATATGTACATGTTGGTTATTATTATAACGTCAAGAACAATTAGAAACTATCTTATTCTCAATTTTAGCGCATTATTTTTGGCCGTCCAAAAAATAGTGTGTGCGCCATGGCCGAAACACTACTTTCCTTTCGGTGCCCGGCCCCATACTGGCCCTATACTGTCCTCGAATTTTCGTGCGTACAAGAAAACGTGACAAACGAACAGGCGGACGGACATTTTTAAAAGTGTTGTAAAAGAATTGTAGGCAACCTGGTATAACAACCTATAATTTTGGACGTTTTTTTTTTTTTTATTTAACTATAATAAAGTTTATTTATTTATTTATTACAATTATTACAGTACATAATGAGTTATTTAAATATATTTATTTATTATTGGTGGGGAGAAGGTGCGGTGGAACCATACCCTTTATTTTCCGGTGAATCACAGGTCGTAAAGTTCTAAATGATAAAGGCTGTAAAAATTTGATTCAAAGCGCCAAAGATTTGTACGTTTTACGATATACGATAACATTTATTGTCGATAAATTATCGAGATTGCGAGCAAATCAATTATGCTGCTATTTTTGGTGTAGGTTATTAAGTTACGAAGTGCTGTTTTTATAAAAAAAATGGGTACGGCATTATAAAGGTTAAATTAAAAAATTAAATTTCTAATATATGGATAATAGATAATTATCTACTTTTTACAGCGTAAAACTTTACACGTTATAGGTGAGGACTCGGGCGCGCCCAGGTGAGTACCTTTTTTTTAGTTATCAAAATTTTCGGACATGGGTAAAGATTTTTAGAGGCGAAATTACATGGAAGTACTTAGAGATGCGCATTTTTACATGAAATTACCCTAGAAGTAGGTGTACATTTTTCGATAAGTGAATCGCCCCTCGCCAAAAATCCTCATATGGCTTTCACTGTTTCAAAAAATGTGTGAGCTCTCAAATTGAGCCTAAGATGAAAAAATAAAAATAAAACCATGCACAATTATTGTATGAATATAAAGTGTAACACGTCAAATAAAAGTCACTTTTTATATTAAAAAACTCCCTAGCTGCCCTCCGAAAAAAAATATATCATTATATTTTTTCTTCTTCCTTTTTTTTGGCCTTTTCTCAGTGAGATAATTAGCCAGATACCTCTTAGTTACTCAATTCATCAAGAGTGGTTCTTGTCTGGCTTTTTCACCATGCCCACTCCTGTTTTAATTATAGAAAATTTCCAGTCTTCTGTAAGACCTTTTATTTTTATTTTCCTTCTTCCCTTTTCGTGTTTGCTGTTGGTTGTGTTAGCTGTTGACAAGGCAGTTTTTTCTAATTTGTAATTATATTTGCGCATGCGCTAGTATCTAGAAAAATTCTGACGTATAAAAACTTCTTCACGTGTTAGTTGCTTCCAAATCAAAATTTATCAGCATTGTAAATGATTAAAAAACATAAAATTCTTTTCTTACTCCAATATAATCACATGTTCGTCATTTTACTGCATTTCATCCATACAATCACTATAAAATATATAAAATCGAGAATCCGGGGCATATCTAAGATAGTAAATAAATAAATAACTAATACTTAAACACTTGATGCTAAAAATTAAACGCGATTAAGGCATTACATAATCCTTGCCAAAAGTACATGTTCCTCGTTTCAAGGGTGAAAAGCAACTCGATTATATTTTTTATATTCTGGTTTTGCCCTCTTATAATTTATCGCTTTTTCCTAATCCTACAGGAATTTAGTGGTTTTAATTATGCTCGATTTTTATTGCATTGTTGTCAATAAGGACAGTTTTATTGGGTGTATGATGTGGGTAATTTACGTTTCATTATTCGATTTATTTTTAATCAATTGCCAGCACATGTTTAAGAGTCATTGCCGTTCAATAGTTTTGCTCTAGGGTTCATTAGTTTTATCACCATGTTTTTGAATTAATAATAACACAGGCCAAAAAAAAATCAACTTCTGAAAGTTGATTTGGATCTGACAGCTGATTTTGGGTAATTTAGTTATGTTGATTTTGAATATAACTTCCGTTTTTGTCCATCATGTAAGGGTTTTGAACAACTGCACAGTGGGCCAGGAGAAAAAAAACAGAGACAAAATTCTATTTTTTTGCATTCGACTATTTTGATACCGCTGATTTCGAATAAAATAACTAAAATAAAAAAAATCCATCATTTTGGAGTGTTACGCCCATGTTAATGGTGTAGGAAAATAGCGTTACAGTGGGGGGTCCAAAATGATCAAAATTTGCGTTACGTAATACTTGAACGTTCCCTAGCCAGAAAATAAAAAAAACCTCCGATCGCAAAATTCTTGTTGGCCTGTGTAATCCATCCTGCTTAGCAAAATTTTCATAAAAATTTTATGTTAATGATTCAAACCGTTCTTGATTTACATGATTAACCATTCTCTTAACCTTAACCAAGGTCCCTTGGGAAGCGATGCAGCACAAAAATATATGCAACTTTTTTCTCATTTTTAATGTTATTTTAGGTAAAATCAACGAACTAATAACTCTTCTCTCTAGAATACGCATACCGTTAATATAAAGTATCGCCAACATCTCGGTTTGTTTGTAAACAAATAGTAGGTATATTCAGGCCTGAACAATAACAGTTACCACTAACTGTTATTGTTGTCTCTGTTTGAACAAAGCTGTGCGAGTAAGACAGACAAATGTATATGTTGGCTACGTTTTTGTCAGTTTTTACAAATGAAATGCCTATTCTAGAGAGAAGAGTTATTAGTTCGTTGGGTAAAATCAGCTAATAATAAATATATAAATCTATTTTTATTAATTATTTTTTAATTAGGGAAAGCTGGAACAGTCGAATAATTAAAAAATGTTATCTGGAAACCGTGGAATTTTACATTTTTTGCCTCCATTCAATTGAAATTATCAAATTCGTAGAAAAAAATATATAAATTGTAATTTAATGGTTAACCATAATAAGCAAATTTAATTAACATTTAATTAAAATTTTGGTTCAACAAATAACAGGCTAACCAATTATTGTGTTGTTATTACGTTAATATAATAATAAATTATAATCTTCACGATGGTGAGTGATTTATTTCGGAGGTACCTACCTATGACGTAAGACCCATTGTTATTTAACAAATTGGCTATTTTTTATTTTTTTAATACGTACCCTTTATAATGTATTAAAAAGTAGCGCCGCCAGTTATAACTTTTTTGTTTTGAATGGATATATTTTTTTAAATTGTTATAAATATTTCCATTCAGTAAGGTTTTCATTTTGTAATGTTTAACAATTTTTATAAATTTTTGTAAAGTTGTGGGATTTTTTTTTCAAAAACCTTAGGGCTATTTTTCATGAAAATTTCATTACGATCGGAAATTATTAACTTTTCCTACGATCCCTTATAAAAATGACATTCAGCACACTCTTTTGTTCTTCAGAAAACGCCTTATATCACACTAGTTTGATATTTTTATATCACCCTAGTTTGATATTTTTATATCACCCTAGTTTGATATTTATGTATGTAGGTTTGCCTAATTTCACGTATTTAGGTTTGCCTTAATTTACGTTTTAGATTCTACGAATTTAACTCAATTTTTTTTATATACCATTTTCCACTTTCATTACAGAATTTTATGATATCTTTTATGTTTTTCAGTCCAAATATTTCTGTTTTTCATGTCAAAAATAGAAACTATAGTTATAACCTTACTAGATTGACCAAGATATAACTTTGGATGTTTTATTTATGTCTAGATTTTATAAAAATTACTTAATTTTTGATTTAGTTACCTTAAATCTTATAAAAAACGTAAAAATACGCGACCTTTTTCTTGTGAAATCGTAAAACAGTACAATTTTACTGTTTTATATGGGAACATATCTAAAGAAATCTAATTTAATTAGCAAACTGTCTTGCCTTGATTTACACAAGAGGCTTGCGTTATAGGCAACCCATTAAACAGCTAGGTATTGTATTGTATATTGTATTAAATTTAAAAACCATGAAAACAAAAAGTAATAAAAATCATATTTCCTGTTTAACATACATAAATTTGTATGCTATTTTTTGCTTTGTATGCTTTGCTTTTCTCAAAAATTCTTTGAATAAGTTTGTTTGTTTGTTTGTTTGTTTGTTTGTTTAACCTCGTACTATTCTACTTAATTAAGCATCCCCTAAGTCCAGGACTTGTGTGGGCTAGTAGTAGAGGGAACCACCGGCTTATACTGACTTTCGAACCAGTTTCTAGGGAGTTTCCGTTTCACTTATCGCCTTCGCCAAATTTCAATTATTAACTAACTGAAAAAAGCAAATCGGCGCCAGTGAGAATCGAACTCACGATAGTAGACTTGCTATGCATACGCGCTAGCCACTACGCTATGCCTCCCACATAAGTACTATTACTATTTCTATAAATTAGAAAATATTAAATTAAGAAACTTTATATTTTTTCAGAATCGTAGGAAAAATAGTGTACATAACTCGTTGGAAATGTATTTCGTACACTCGTGGGGTTCCCTCACTCGCCTGACGGCTCGTTCTTAAACCTTCCCACTCACTTTCCACACTAGTTATGTAATATACTATAAAGTTTGATTTTATTGAAATATCTTTGACTATATGGATCTCAATATTTTTTATTTTCGCAATGGAGCTCTCTACAACTAGAATTATGAAACAAAAGACGTCTACCCTATCTCTATCTCATTTGTGCTACACTTTCCAGCCAACCAAATAAATACTGTATTTGTTTTTCATATAATATGATAATTCTACTAAAATTTAGATGGCGCCAGTAATTTCTTTAATAAAAATAATACAGTTACACTTTTCGCCCGGCCAAGTAAATATTATATTTGTTCAACAAAGAACAAATACAAAATTTGTTTGGTTGGGTGGAAGTGGGAGTGTATGTATGTATTCTATCCTTTTTGGGTAGAACTTTTGTCCCTGTCTAATCTAACGGGAGAAATCGCCATTGGGTCAAAATAAAATTTGTTAAAAATTCTATAAAAAAAAATCTAAGGTAACTTTTGACAAGTTATTCTTATCTTGAGTATAACAAGAATTAATATTTTATTGATAGCCATCAGTAGAACTATTTTTCAAAAATAATTTTTGTGAGCACTTTAAAAGCGTTTATAAATAACATTGAATTTTGATGTATTTATTCGATAAATACTATTTATATCGATTTATATTTACTCATAACTTCAATATTTGTATTCGGTTTAATTCTGATTTGTTATAATTTATCGTTTTCATAGATGATTTGCAATAATTAATAATATTTTGTACAATTCATTGACCTTACGTTTAAACTTGAAATGTCTGGTACAAAGGAATTCCTTTAAACAATGTTAAAGTTAAACAAAAGACGAATCAGTTCTGAAAAAACGCTTTTGGACCAAAATAATTTTTGATTCATGTACTTACCTAAGCCAGATAACTTGATTAAGGTGTCACACAAATATTACGGCAGGTTAAAATTTTTTTAAATGCCGCTAAACTTGATTCTGTGGACCTGTAATATTAAACTAACAAGATAAAATGATAAAATTGTGGTTATACCATAAGGCGTTATTTGGTTATTACTTAATGCTTAAAGTTTAACAAAGATTTTCTTTAGTATTTCGTTTAAAATAAGGTTGGTTGGACTCTTGGGCGCTGAAATAAAAATATTACTATATTCATTTTTTATAAATTTATCTTAGTGCGTTGTGACGTCAGCAGCTTACCGATGGAAGGACAACTATAATTTAGCTAAGATGACGTTAATGAATGAAGTTAAACCGTTAGTGAGATATGAAGTGATCAATATTCTAAAAATGCCCTTTAAAAGTACGCTAGCTCCCTTAAAAAGCAATTTAGCTCAAACGTCCATACAAACTTTTTCTCACTTTTTGACGTAAAATCTGAATATCTAAAAACAATTTTGAAATATGTCATATTTTTTTTGTTAAAACAAATGAAAATCGTTTTTCTCAAAAACGCATCGATAGATTTTTTTAAATTTGCATGGTCTTAAAAATGCAAATTATGAAAAAAAAACTTGGGTTGTATAAAACTTGAGCTAAATGTTGTTTCCAGACCAGTGTGCTCAAAACTAAAGATTCCTACCAAATCCTTCTGAGGGAATTTTCGATTTGGTTAAAATGATGTTATCGTAAAATTAAATCCGAAAATAAAATCAATTTTCTTTTGTTTCAGGGTATTTTCCGACAAGCCTGCGAGAATGTCCTCAAAACGATGCAAAAAGGCCGAGAAACCTTATTAACCCTTCTGGAAGCTTTCGTTTACGACCCTCTGATTGATTGGACGGTGGGGGGCGAAGTCCTTGCCGGAACATCCTTCGGAGGGCTGACGGTCAATGGAAATCCCAGACAAAGCAAAAAGGACCTCGAACGGGAGGTCACTTTGTCCATGTTTAACGTTAGGTGTACGGAAATGAGCGCAGAATGGAACGAAAATAAGTAAGTAGAATGTCAATAAAAAATACCATGCGAAGTAGAAAAGATTTACCATTTTTCACCTTCGCGCGTGAAATCGATTTTTTATTATAAAAAAATATTCTCTGATTCAATTTCAGAAACCTCAAAAACCTCTATATAGCAATTTTAAAATTTTTGTGAAAAAATATTGTATTTTTCCTCAAATGCCACCCCAATATTAACCAAAAACAATCCCGAGCGGGAACTTTTGGTAAAATACCTGTATGCCAAATTTCAAGTCTCTAGCTTAAAGCGTTCTTAAGTTATCGTGGATACAAGATTTCCCGGACAGAACGACCGACATTTTTTTTTCTTGAAATGGATTTATAATTGGATTTATATCAACATAAAACGCAAAAATCGCAAAAAAAAATGAAATTTTTTGCACAAACACAAGGCTTTCCCAAAATTTTGAAAATTTTTATAATGAGAAAGCAATACCTTTTCCTTTAAATAGTTAATTTGTGCAAAAAAAAACTAAAAATGGAAAAAATAATATATTTTTTTAAATAGTTTTAATATACCCAACATTAAGTAAAATATCGCAAAATATAACGGGTTTTACATTCCTTTTTTTTATATTAAAAACTAGATGAAACTTTGCAAGCACCCTGTCAAAACATCGGCACTATTGTACACTAGAGCCATCTAGTTTGCAAATTTCAAACTAGGTGTTTTGTTTGATTTTAAATTCTGTATCTTTAAAACATTATATTCTAGCAAAAAACTGTACATAACATTTTTTATAGGGATTAAAAAGAGCTTTTATTTAAAATATAATTTTTTGAAATCGGATTATAAATATGTGAGATATGCTAAAAAAACCTTTTACTGCTTTAAACGCCAATATCTCGAAAACAATGCGTTTTAGGAAAACGTTGTTTATAACATTTTTTGACCAATTTAAAATTATCTTTTATATGTGCTAAATTAACCAAATACAATAATAATTGCCTTAATTATAAACAAAAACGCTAAAAATAGGAGTTTTACCCTATTTTTACTCCCTTACCCCCAATCGTTTACCCCCAAAATCTAATCAGCTCTTCGGAATACGATAAGAAACAATATGCAAAAAACCGCAAGTCGATATCTCAGACAGAGACAGACGGACGCAAAAATTTTTTTTACTGATTTCGACTCAGAAATGTGAAAAAAACGTGGTCAAAGATTTTGACTTTTCGGCGAAGATTTCAATACATCGGCACTCTTAGTAGCACTAAGTGCCGATGTAATATCGAAAATAGTTATTTGCGCTCCTAGTAGAGGTAATTTAATTTTTCTGTATGAGGTCGTATTTTGTGGACTTTTTAAAAAGTCCATAAACACGACTGAAGACAGAAAAAAATTTACCTACTAATAGCACATTACGTTTTTCTCACTACCTACCAAGAAGTTAAATTCTTATTTTATTAATAATTATTATAATATTTCTGACATTTATATGCTTGGCAATTCAAAATAGTTATTTATGTACCAAGCGTATTAAATAGATGTTTATGCCCTGAGGACGACGATCATACAAACCCCCGGGCTTGTCACTCGGGGGCATACCAACGAACTAAAAACTCCCTAGAATAGGCATTTGATTCGTTAAAACTGACAAAAACGTCGGCAACATAAACATTCGTCTGTCTTACTCGCACATCTTTGTTCTAACAGAGACAACAATACCAGTCACTGATAATTGTTATTGTTCAGTCCTGAATATACCTACTATTTGTTTACAAACAACCCGAGATGTTGTATTTTAACGGTATGTGTATTCTAGAAAGAAGAGTTATTAGTCCGTTGGGTTTAATAGATAATACCCGCGGTGCATACAAACTTTTATGTCATACTAGTTCGTTATTGCATCCACAATATAAATATTAAAAAAAAAATCCGAAAATTCAATTTGATTTTAACACTATCGTTGCTAGGAAATGCTGTATTAATAAGTTAATTAAAAACTGTTTTTTGTGTCTTTATGCCCGCACGGCACACTATTATGTAGTTGGTAACTAAGCAATAAAAACACAATAGTGAATTAAGATGACAAAATAATTTTTTTATGGAATCACTAAAAATTATAAAAAAAGTAGTCTTGTGTTTATATGTCCGGACATGTCCTCTGCGGTAAGTGTCTGGCGCTTAGTGTCCTTGCGCGGTAAATCGTTTTTTCTGTCTTTAGTTACGATTTTTTTGTATTGATTTCATCTATCACTAAGTGTGCTCCATATAGTACTTTCCATTTCTGTCGAGTTTTTGATTAAGTAATGTCAACTTACCTTGTTGCTAGTGAGAAAACTTATATTTATCACACTTCGTTGATCTATTAATCTAGATTTAAAAATACCAAAAACGATTTTTTATCGGCACTTTGTGCTACTAAGAGTGCCGATGTATTGAAATCTTCGCCGAAAAGTCAAAATCTTTGACCACGTTTTTTTCACATTTCTCGACGTTTTAGACCATTCTGAGTCGAAATTAGTAAAAAAAAATTGCGTCCGTCTGTCTGTCTGTCTGTCCGTCTGTCTGGGTGTAAACTCTCTAACTCCATTTCTATATGAGATATCGACTTGCGGTTTTTTGCATATTGTTTCTTATCGTACTCCGAAGAGCTGATTAGATTTTGGGGGTAAACGATTGGGGGTAAGGGGGTAAAAATAGGGTAAAACTCCTATGTTTAGCGTTTTTTGTTTATAATTAAGGCAATTATTATTGTATTTAGCACTTATATAAAAGATAATTTTAAATTGGTCAAAAAATGTTATAAACAACGTTTTCCTAAAACGCATTGTTTTCGAGATATTGGCGTTTAAAGCAGTAAAAGGTTTTTTTAGCATATCTCACATATTTATAACCCAATTTCAAAAAATTATATCTTAAATAAAAGCTCTTTTTAAGCCCTATAAAAAATGTTATATACAGTTTTTTGCTAGAATCTAATGTTTTAAAGATACAGAATTTAAAATCAAACAAAACACCTAGTTTGAAATTTGCAACAATACAATACAATAGTGCCGATGTTTTGACAGGGTGCTTGGAACGTTTCATCTAGTTTCAACTAGATTCGTTTTGTGTAAATTGTTTAATACAATCTTGACAATTAACAAATCTCTTTTCGATGTTTTTACTCTGCTTTTAATAAAATAAAGTACCTTGGAAAATAATGTATGTGATAAAATGTTAAATTTAGATTTTTATTCCGGCGCCTATTACGACATTAAATTTGTTTTGAAAATTTTAAGTGGATCTAGGGAGCTGCTTTGAAGAACACTAAATTTTATTTTCTATCGTATTAAATCAATTTATTCATTTTAAGTTTGATAATAAATTAATTTTTCTCGAAAACGATTTATACTACGCTATTATAACAAGAGTACCTTTTTAATGTATCTTTACCTGAGGAATCCTATTCTGATAATAAATCCACAAAAAAGTTACACAGAAAAAAGTTGGGGCAAAAAAGTGATAAGGCCCCCCATTTCGGACGTCCCTGGTTAAAGTAACTACATGCAAATACCATTGGCTAATAGGCCTTATTAGAGATAGATCACATACAATACCTAGTTAGTATAACACAAATGGTTCCTGAGTTATTAAATAAAAATCAAATTTTTGGAACCCCTTTTGAAGGGACGTAGTTCCATAATGACTCGTTTTAGGACATATGTTTATAGGAACTTTTTTTCTTATTTTTGGGTAAGGAAGTTACGTACCGTACTTAGGAAACACCCTGTATAATGATTTAAACCATTTATTTTCTTTATTTTCAGGGAGGAACTTTTATCAGAAATTTACAAACTTGAACATAATATGATAAATTACTGCAAATCCAACAAATCAATCATTAAAACAGAAAACGATCTTCAAGATCTTCATCAGCAACTAGCTTTGGTCAAAGAAGCTGAAGCTCACGGGGCTCATAAACACCCTCTATACTCCCTGCCTCATCATTATGACGCTTATCATAAAACGCAAACGTCCTTAAACATAGCAAAGTCTGACGTAGAGAATATTTTACTTGATTCGGAGACTCGTATCAACCATTATAACAAAGCTATGAAAACTTTTGAAGGTGATACATTGAATTCGTGGGCTAGAGAGTTAACCAACAATAAAGATAACTTACAGATCTTCGATTTGGTAAGAGAATTTTTACACAACGCTGGAAAAGATGATGTTATACTTCAGTGCGAAAAATCTGAAGCTGAGATATTGGAACTATCTAAAAGTTTGAACGAATCGGCTAAAAACTGTTTGCAAATGTTGCAAAAATACAATATACTGTTAGGTTCGTGTCCTAAATCGTATGTGCAAGACCACAGGTGCAAGAAGTTCCTAAAAATGTGCAAAATATTGATTGCAAATCGTACAACTGAGGCCTGTGACGAAGTTTTTGAGCAATTTAGATCTATGGTTGAAAGTAACTTGTCTGAGCATATATTTTCACTAGCCTATAGCTTAGATGCTTTAAATAAAGAAGCTTTGAATCAAATTAATAAAAGCTATGAAGATTTAGCGAAGATAAGCAACGAAGAAACATTGATTTCGTTAGAAAAACAATATACTCAAGCCAAAACTAATATAGCAACCTTTCTGAGCTGCGAAAAAAGTGCTAGCAATTCTCTAGAATTCGTGATAGCTGGGGAACTAGTCCTACTCAACAGAAACTTCATAACTTTAGAAATAGCTGCGCACAGAAGCGAAAAAGTGCTAATCAAGCTTCAAACGCGAGAAGGCGACTGGTTTTTGGACGACCTCGTGCTCAACAGCCAAAGAGCTGTAGAAATGATTAACAACCTTCCAATTCAGCAAAACCGGGAAGACCAAAGGTTTTTCAAGGTTTTGAACGGCGTGAAGATAGCCAATAACATCTACAGAGGGTTGTATGATTTGCATTCGAACTTTTACAATATTATACTGCCGGAGTGTATGAAGAAAGTCCAGAGTGAAGAAAGTACGGTCCTGGAAATGATCCGGGATTTGAACGAGCTGATTCTTGGGATTGGGATGCCGATTCCCGATATGATTGAGCAGCTGAATAAATTTTTGAAGAGTATTTTAATGCAGATGGATGTTCATGTAAGTATTTAAGAATATTGCAATTTTTAGAAGGGTGACTTTTAACCTCACTTTTTTATGTAAAACATTTTACTATTCCTTAAAACCACTTTTGTTTGATTAACGCAGTCGTCCCTCCGAAGTGACTGATCGATTTCGTGCTTTTTAGCACTCTTCAGAGCCACATATCGGTAGTAGGGACAACTACGAAAATCAAATCCTTTCCATATATCTCTATATAGAGTTTAAAAATCGTTATAAGGAAAAGCAAAAACAGCTAGCGACATCTACTGCTAAAAGCAGGGATTGGATAAACCTATCGACAGTCCAAAAAAGGAGGCAGTTATTGGTTTCAAGAACCTATTGCACGCTGTCGATAGGGGGCAGATTAATCAATGCCACGGTGGACATTGCCGCCAATTGAATCCTAAACGCTAGGAGGTCACCTTTTACAGTGGTATCTGAATTAATAAACTAAATTAAATTGTTTGATATTTACAAATTTAAAAGATCTATATAAAACATTTTACTTGGAGGGACGACTGCGTTAATCAAACAAAAGTCGTTTTAAGGAATAGTTAGTTAACTTATAAAATGTTTATTGGATCACGTTTTTAACAATGATCTAGGCCTAAAGAGACGGATTCCTTGTAACTTATATCCGAGTTGTGCAGGATTCATAATAAAACAAGCAATCAAATAAACTTTAAACTGTACTCTCTAGAGGGCTTCTATTTGGTGTAATTTAAAGATAATATTAAATCCGCCATTTTGAATTTTATAATTTTAATCAGATTCAAAAACCCTCAGTACCATTTTTTTTAAAAACTGCTTAAATTTTTTAATTACATCCGCCATATTGGATCCGCCATTTTGAATTTTAAAATCAAACTTCAAGTTGAAATTTTTAGAGGATTACTTGAATGTTTTCTAATTTTTAATCGACTTCCAAAAAGGAGGAGGTTATCAATTCGACGTGTGACTTTGTTTTTTTTTTGTATGTTTGTTCCCGCATAACTTTGGAACGAATGAACGGAATTTGATAAAACTTTTTGCAACTTAAAGAGGGCATTCATGAGGTGGTTCCGTTTTAATTTGACGCTCGGAAAATGCCGGGTAAGCCGGATAATTAAGATAAATCTAATCATTTTAACGCAATTTCAATTAAAAATGGCTTAATTTGGTTTTACTACCAGCCAATTTTTAGAGAAATGTCGGATAAGCCGGATAACTTGATTAAAGGGTCACTTAAATATTACGGCACACTGAAAATCTTTTAAATGCCGCTAAACTTGATTCTCTAGACATGTAATATTAAAATACCAAGAGAAAATTATAAATGTTGTGATTTTACCAAAAGGCGTTGTTTGATGATTACTTAACGCTTAAAGTTTAACAAGATTTTCTTTAGTATTTCGTTTAAAATAAGGTTGGTTGGACTCTTGGGCGCTGATCAAAAATATTACTTTTATTTTTTAGAAATTTATCTTTAAGATAATGACGTCACAACGCACTAACAGTGCGTTGTGACGTCAGCAGCTTGCCGAGATGGGACAGCTATAATTTAGCTTAGATGACGTTACAAATCTAAAAGTTCTGTGTCTCTAAAAAGTAAAAAATAAAAACTTTTCGCAAAAAAAATGAACCGACTTCTATGTCTCTAAAAAGTAAAAAATATAAAAAAGTCGGTGCCAATTTCACAGCAAACAATAATAAAAAAATAATTATTAGTAATTAATTTAGGGAATGGTGAAAATGGCACCGACTTAAGTATTTTTTATTTTTTACTTTTTAGAGACATAGAAGTCGGTTCATTTTTTTTGCGAAAAGTTTTTATGTGTCACTAAAATTCAAATTCAACTTAATTTTTTATGAACGTTTTTTTTTTTTTTTCAGAAATCCTATGATTATATCGTGGAAAAAGTAGCAGTGTTTAGAAGCAAATTTCAATCACTAGTGGGCTCTCAAAACGATCAGTTAACTCAAGGCAACATGCTGCTAATGGGCTTCAACGGCCTCTTCGAAAAAATAACTCAAGAAATGACAAACTTTGTCAATCTTTTCAACGATTTAGAAATACCAAAATCGTGGCGCAAAATCGATCAAGTAAAAGAAGCCAAAAGTATATCGGCGCATATTTTTAACGCCGACGTTAGAAAAATCTTAGAAGATATATTTTTGTTGAAAAGGCTTCAGACTATGGCAGAGTTCTTTCAAATTAGTCAAGAGATGTGCCAGTCTTTTAATCAACATGGAAATTTAAGAGTTTACAATGATGAGCAGCTAGTCAGACCAGTTAGACAGTTTATAGCTGATTTTATCTCTTGTCAACTTTTGGGAGTTACTACCGAAACCATAGCTTACACAGTTTGCTTTATTTTGCAAAATTTAGGCTTGGATGTATGTAATGAAATTGAACAAAGAGATATAGGTGCTGAAAGTAAGGTTCCTATGGACGAAATTTATAACAAATCCTGGAATAGGTTGGTTAAAGAAGGTGTTTTTACTCAAAATGTGTTGTCTCAGGCTTCAAGTTTGGAAAATAACTTGAAGAACGCTTGGGAAAAGATCCAAATACCGAAAAAAATAGAACATAAACTATCTATTCTTCAATCTACAATAGTAAGAATACAAAATCAACTGACTATCGTAGACTTCATGTATGACGATATTCACGGATATAACTCGATTAGAAATAAGTTACTAGAAGAAATGGACAAAGAAGTTAAAACTTTACAAAAATTATTAGCTAGATTATCAAGTGTTAGGGAGGTACAGCAACAGTTAATAGATAAAGCTCATCAAAGATTAAATTGGGGTAAAGGTGCTAATCCAAATATTTCCGAAATATCTTCCGCTTTTGAAAATGCAGTTATATCTAGAGACACTGTGTTAAGTAAAGAACAAAATATCGCGACCGAAGTTCTGATTATGTGTAACTCTATTTTTAATTATGAAATTTTGAGGAGCAACAATACTATAAACTCCAACGATTACAATAAAAAATTCAGCAGGAGTTTTGAAAAGTGGAGAGTTGCCTGTCAATATGTGAATTGTAAAAATGATACTTTAACGCATACAGAGGAAAGTATAATGAACATGTTGACTCCTGAAATAATCAAAAATCCTAAATGGATACAAATAATTTCTGAAAATTTGACAGATACCATAACGATTTTTCAAAAAACTCTGTCAGACGCAAAAGAAGATATGTGCGTTGAAATACAAGATATAGTGTCTTTACTTGAAAATTTTAAAGCTCTTTATTCCGGACACTGCAAACTAATGGCTGATGTTAAAAGTCTAATCAAAATAATGTCGAAAATTGAAGATTACAGCCTCCAAACTCAAATGTTCATAGCAGATTACAAGTTATATACTGATCATTTTAATGCGTTGTTTGTTAAATTGAAGAAAGACGTTCAAAAGGAAGATGTGGATGAAGCTATGGAACATTTGACGTATGTCAAAGACCACACCGTTGCCATTTACGACGGTTTGGTGAATTTGCAGGTGAAGAGAGGCAAGCCTGCACTGGTGAGACAGGATTGTGTCAGTTTTAGCCCGAAACATTTGTTGCCGCAGAAACAGGAGAGTACCACGAAGGGTCAAATTAGGAACGCGTACGCGGTCGGTGTTTGGCGTAGAGTTAAGATGAAATTGGAGGGAAAGGATCCAGATCCTGGCAGAAAATATACTCCTCAAGAACAGGTAAGTGGATAATGGTTCTTCCAAGTTTAATACAAATCATTAAAAAATACTGCTGCTAACAAAATAGTACTTTCCCCTATAGGCCTATAGATTATTAAAACCAAAAACTAAAAAAAAAAATAAATAAAAATAAAAAAAAGGGTCATAACACGTTAAAACATATTACCTCTTAACCTTGACTCCTGGGATTTTCATCAAATTTGACATATAGGTTCTCTCATGAGTGTATACGATTAAAAAAATATACAAAAAAATCCGAATTCATTTTTGTCGGATTTATGGACAAAAACATGGATGACCGATTTTGACATAACTTAAATTTCTCAAAAAATATATTACCGAAATTTATTAATTTAATTTTTTCAGAATATTATAAAAAAGCAAACAAAAAAAAATAAATATAAACCTAAATAAAAGAGAAAAAAATGTATTAAACAATTTTTGGATGTTTTTACATAATATTAATTATACAAAAGAAATATACCCAAATAAGTATAGTTATTTATGGTACTAGTGGGTAAAGTAAGATATTGCCCATGAGAAAATTAACCTGCGAGGCGTGTGCCAAAAATCCAATAAATAGCTTAGGAATTCATATTTTTATTAAAAACTTTAATGACATTTGCAAGAAAATAATTTGACAAGTGACAGTTGAGTGGGTAAAATAAATAATTATAAAGTAAAAGCCACGCGGGGGTTATTATTGAGTTTATCTATTTAAAATAAAACTGGTAATTGTCTTATCTGTATGTATTGGATAAAATACATTATTTGTAAATTCTTAAAAATGGTATCCAGGGGTTTTTGGGTTCGCTGAGTCTGGATCTGGCATTAGTACATTAACATTAAAAATGGCGGAGCCAATATGGCGCCGAAATGTTGAAAAAATCAATATATTTTACTAAAAATTGGTATCTGGGTTTTTTTATCGCTAAAACTAAATATGATAGTTAAAAATGAAAATTCAAAATGGCGGATCCAATATGGCGTCAAAATTTGGAAGAAAACAGTTTATTTTACTCAAAATTGTAATCTAGGGGTTTTGGGGTCGATGAGTCTGGATTTGTCATTAAAAATGAAAACTCAAAATAGCGGATGAAATATAGCGCCAAAATTTTGAAAAAAAAATCAATTTATTTTACTTAAAATTGTTATTTAGGAGTTTTTGGGATCGCTGAAACTAAATATTATGATTAAAAATTGATAATTTAAAATGACGGATCCAATATGGCGTTGAAATTTAAAAGAAAATAATTTATTTTACTAAAAATTGTTATCCTTCTAAAAAGGGTACCGGTTTCAGGTTTTTTGATTTTTTGTGTTTTGTTCCTTTCAGGTCGACTATGTAATTCGTGAAGCGACCAGTTTGGACAATTTGGCCCTGCTATACGAAGGCTGGACTCCATGGGTGTGAGTTAGAAAATAACGTACGGCAAAGAGCTGCCTGTGGATCTTCCTCAACTAAATAAGTAGCGAAAAGCGCGCCGGCGAAAAGAGCATTTAAAGCGCATGATCGAGCAAGCAAAACGTCATCTATTCACTAGTTTCTCAGAATCAAGACGCACAGTTTTATTCTTTATGCAAGAGGGTCAAAAAAAAATTGTTAAAAAAATACGTAAAAGTCGTTAAAAAGCTGGAATTGGAAAAAATTCACATAATTTTGCATCACTAATAAAACTATGCTCCTTGAAGGCGAAAAATATATAGTAAAGTATAATAAAACAAAACAGTTATGCTGCTTTTTTTGTATCTTTGATACCAACAAAGTATTGTCTGAGACGACAATGTTTAATAAGTATACAATGGTTTGGTATAGTTGTATGTAAAATCATTGTCAAATGTTTGACAAACTGCGCCCAAAATGTATGGGCAGTAAATGTTTCATGAAATCTTAATTGATTAAATTTCAAGAGAGTATGAACAACGCTGATTGGTGCTGAGTGACAAACTCAAAAATGAAGGATAGACTATTTTTATTTCTAGATAAAAGTTATTTCAAATTCAACTGCATCTTACAATAATAAAATGAACTGAATTCTTATCTAAGAAAAAACATAATAATTTTTACATACTATACTATACTTTTAAAAAATTGTCTCGTAAAATCATGCCTCAGTTATATTTTTAGTCACAAGTCGTCACTCAAGTGCAAAAGTCGTATGTCAAAATTTTACTTTGTTGTTCTAAATTGTAGGAAACATAGATTAAATGATATTTAACTTCACACTTTACACAGTGTAAAGTTTAATGTCAGACGTCCTATTAAATTGTGGCGTTTTATTAAAATGCCATAATTTAGCACAAAAATAAAACAGTAAAATTTTGACATATGACCTTTTGCACGTTGAGTGACGAAGTTATATATTTTCATGCAGTTTTGATACAATATTGCATGAAACATAATATTATACATAACTTGTATAGTCGGTTTCACATTTATAGTAGAATAATAAATACGTATTTCTTATTCTTATTCACCTAACACAAATCACGCGTTTTTTGACGTTATTATTATAGTTATTATTACCAGTTAATTTGGACCTAATTACCTACAATTTCCTCTAAACAAAAGTTTTCTACTCTTTTTTGTTTTTGACATAGAGCTCCACACATGCATTTTTGTAGCATAACAACATTTTTAAATGCCAAAATTAAAAATAAATATATTTATTTTCGCTCGATGCACAGAACACAAAAAAAAAACAAATTAAAGCCGGTCCAGTAAATATTTATTGCTACAAATGCCTTGTGGGTGTGGCTAAACCTTATGTGAAATATGATTGGATAGGGTCGATAGTTAACTGGCTAGAATCAGTCCACGTGGACTGGATAAAAATAAATTAGTTTAAATGAGTCTAAAATTATGCAACGTCCCGATTGGACGAACAGTTTGACACGTGCCAGATAAAAATATTCGCTGTTAAAAAAAAATCTCTTATAACTCTGGCAGCGACTATAACTAAAAACATGTAGGCGGTTGAATATTCAAGATTTACTTGAAACTTCACACTTCACACTTCGACGTTTTAAGTCCTTTATAATTATATATATTTTATATAGACTGTAGAACGTTTTTGTGCAAAAATTAAATAGAGGGAATGTAAGTCCCAAGAAAAAATGGTCTATCGTTTATTCTTTGGTTTATCAGTTAGTCCCATTTCAGCATAGTCCATATTAAAGGTTTCGAAATATTGATTGTAGCCTTTACTAAACACCCTAAGGTACAATGTTCATGGTAGAAACAGTTTCATGTACTGTGTGTTACCATCATGTACTAAAAACCGTTCACAATGCTTAAAATGTTTTATGTTTAATTATTTTTTTAAAATAATTTCTTTAACCACCTCCAGATTTAACTAAATTAGCTTCTAAATATAAAAAAACATGTTTTTTTAGTTTTTAAAGGAAACCGAAATTGTCATTTTAAAAATATAACAATTTTTAATTGGATAACTTATAATATTAAAATATGTTTAAAATGTTATGTACCATTTTAAGCAAAGTGAACGCAAATACTAAAGTAAACTTTTTTTTTGCTAAGAAAGTTTTTATTTTATCATTATATTTGATTTTGATAACACAGTAATATGAGTTAAATAGGTGTATATTAAATGTAAAATGTAACAACCATACATATAAAAAATGAGTCAGTAAAGTTAAAAATAGGAATTCATTAAAGATCAAGGTTTTTAGAAGGTATAAAAATAAAAGTACAAATTAAACTTTTCTAAATTTAGGTAACAAATTAATTTTTTGAATATCTATAGGTAAATGAGACTAGGTATAACGCCGGTTGTGCCAACCCCTCCACTTTCCATCTAGGCCACGCCCCTACTTTAATAGCTCCCATAACGACTGTTAAAACAGCTCTCTTATGGGTGCTATTAAAAAAGAGGCTATTAAAGTAGGAACGCTTTTCTTGAATACAAATTAAGTTTTAGTGACTTGCCAAAGAAAACCAAGAGTAAATCCTGCTAGTAGGAGGTCTACACATTATAAAACCATTAATAGTAGAATCTAAGGTGCCCTGTTTCTGAAGATAATGGACTTTTTTCCTTAGAAATGACCATAGCGGACTTAATAAAACTTTATTTTATACTGTTTTAGATTATTCTATATAACTTTTGGTCAGAGATTTAAAATTAAAAAAATTCGTTTGGACTTTAATAACGCGAGGGTATGAAGTGTATGAATTTTGGTCAATTTGCGTGACGTGTTTTATGGACGACCCCTAATATAATACAATAATTCAGTAATAAGAATTGTTTGACAAATAATTTGTCATTAATCGATACAATAATATGCATATTTTTTGATAAAATAAGATGCAAAAAACCTCAGTGGTACTTTATTCCGAAATGGAAATTAATAGTCCGTTTCTGTGAATCGATTTAAATTATCTGATCAAAATTTGTATAGAATAAGCTAAAACATTATAAAAGGAAGAACTATTAAGTTGATTTAACTGCCAATGATTTTATAATGTGTAGACTTCGTACTAACTGTTGGTTTTCGTTGGCAAGTCACTAAAACTTAATTTGTATTTAATATTAGCGTGTAGGGGGCGTGGCCTAAATGGAAAGTGGAGGGGGTTGTCACAGTCGGCGCTATACCTACTAATGAGAATATAAATAGATATCGCAGACTATCATTTGAGCATAAAAAAACTTAAATTAAAAACATTTTTACTTATTATCAGGTATATTTTTTCCTCCAACTGTAACAAAAAGTTTAGAATGAACGAATTTAACTGACTCAACTAAATTTGATGTTAAAAGAAGCAAATTAGAAAATATTCTAATTTCTAAAAACGATTATTTTTTTCGATTCACCTCAAATTCTTTTTATAGATGTTAGTATAACAATGTATCTTTTACTTTTAGGTATTTTTTCATTCATTTTGTGGTGATTGTTTAATTTTTTAGTTTAAGAACATGTAATAAATATTTTCAACATCTAGTTTCAAACACTATACACGGTTCGCCGTTTTTCACTTTCAGTTTTCCTGTACAATTGGTTTACTTATAATTTCAATATTAATTTAAAACCAAAAATCAAATAATTTATCAGGCGAATAATTTTTAACCGGATTCCAGAAAAGGAGGAGGTTATCAATTCGACGTGTGACTTTGTTTTTTTTTATGTTTAATCCCACATAACTTTGGATCGGATTAACGGCAATGGAGAAAACTATTTGCAACTTAAAGAGGGCATTCATAAGGTGGTCCTGTTTTAATTTGATACTCGGATAATGCCGGGTAAGCCGGATAATTAAGATAAATCTCTAATTTTAAATCAATTTCACTTAAAAACAGCATAATTTGGTTCTAATATTAACCAGATTTTAAGAAAAATATCGGATAACTCGATTAAGGGGCCACCCAAATATTACAGAAGGCTAAAACTCTTTTAAATGTCGCTAAACTTGATTTTGTGGACCTGAAATATTAAAATGCCAAGAGAAAATGATAAATTGTTTTATTATACTATAAGGCGTTATTTGATTATTACTTAACGCTTATAGTTTAACTAAGATTTGCTTTGGTATTTCGTTTAAAATAGGGTTGGTTGGACTTTTGGGCGCTTAAATATAAATATTACTAGATTCATTTAAATTTAAAAATTTATCATGGTGCTTTGTGACGTCAGCAGCTTACCGATATGGAAGGACAACTATAATTTAGCGTAGATTACGTTACATATCTACAAGTTTTGTGTCTTTAAAAAGTAAAAAAAAAATAACAACAAAAATTAACCGACTTCTATGTATCTAAAAAGTAAAAAATAAGTCTTTGCCAATTTTACAGCAAACAATTTAACAACAAAAATAATGTTTTGTATTTAAGGAATGGTGAAATTAGCACCAACTGTTTTTTTTTTTATTTTTTTACTTTTTAGAGACAGAAGTCAGTTCATTTTTTTTTATTATTTGTGAAAAAGTAATCACATAACCACCGTAACTTTTTAATAAATAGGTTAGTTTAAACAAACATTACATTTTCTTATTCATTAAGAAAATAAGACTGTTTAATCTAAAAATACAAAAAAAAATAAAAAATATATTTTATTTATTTTTTTTTTATTTTTTTTATTTAAATAGTTTTTCAAAATTGTTTTTTAATTCTTAGTTTTTCTGTAATTTTATATTAAACCGTCTTTCGCTTTCAATGAATAAGTAAGAGAATGCAACTTTGGTTCAAATTGACCTCTTTATTCAAAAGTTATGGAGGTCACGTAACCCTTTTTTGTGACATACAAATTTTTGCCTATAGATTATTTTATATTTGGTTTTAAATCAAAGTCGAACTAAAGGTGAATATTCGAACCGTGTATAGCGTTAGCTAAAACCGGCTATAATGCAAAAAATGTCATCTTTTTTGAGGCACCTAGGAAACAAAGGATATAAGTGATAGAAATAGAACGAACAAAAAAAATAGAAAAGTTTTTAAAATTGGTAGAACAGTATTTTAGACCTTCCTCATGACCTTTCTAAAATCCCCCAAATAATTTGTGGTGATCTCGCGCTGCCATCTTAATTTTAACCACTTTAGACCTACTTGTAAATTTTTAAAATGCTTTAAAGTACCAAGTTTGGTCAATCAACTAGATTTTTTTTGCCAAAATATTGTTTTTTAAGAAGTTACCTTGATGGAACCCCATTATACCGTTAGCGCTTATTAGTACATTAATACAGGGTGTTCCAGAACTCGCGTAGAGAAATTTTAGAGGTGATTCTACATACATCAAGATGAAAAAAGTTTGGTCCGAAAACGAGCCCTAATGGAGCTAAAGCCCTTCTAAGATTTCCCCTAAAAAAGAGTTTTTATTTAATACGTCTTTTACCCTATTACCACACTAACGAATTTTTGCACATGCCTTAGCATTGATAAAGGCTATCATTTTATGTAATTTTTATTTGGTAATTTTAACCAGGGACGTGCAAAATAGGGGGCTATGTCACTTTTTTGCCCCAAACTTTTTTATCTGTTTTTTTTTTGACATTTTCTCAATAAAATATAATTCTTTAGTTAAAAATACATAAAAAAGGTACTCCTAGTGTAACACCATAAAACCAACCGTTTTCGAGAAAACTGCAGTTCAAGAGATTTTTTCACGACGAGGCGTCTTGGGTCTGAGCGTCAAAAATAGGAACTAAAAATTGCGCCAATAAAATTTTTAATATTGCAGGGCGATCCAACATTAAAAAATATAAAAAAGTTCTTATACACCTAGGTTAGAAATACAATTTTAATAGTACTACAGGGTCTTAAAAAGTAACCTTTCCTAAGTGGGCGTAGCTCCCTTAAAATCCATTTGTGTATGGGAACTTTTTTTTAGTTTTTAATTATTGCATTATTAAAATTTTTATTGGTGCAGTTTTTAGTTTCTATTTTTGATGCTCTGAACGTGAAAAAATCTCTTTAACTGCAATTTTCTCGAAAACGGTTAGTTCTACGGTGTTATACTAAGAGTACCTTTTTATGTATTTTTAACTAAAAAATCAATTTTATTGAGAAAATGTCAAAAAAATACAGCTAAAAAAGTTTGGGGCAAAAAAGTGACAGCCCTACCATTTTGCACGTCCCTGGTTAAAATTACCCAATAAAAATTACATAAAATGATAGCCTTTATCAATGTTAAGGCATGTGCAAAAATTCGTTACTGTGGTTAATAGACTAAAAGAAATAATAAATAAAAACTCTTTTTTAGGGGCGCTCTTAGAAGGGCTCGTTTCCGGACCAACCTTTATAGGAGCTTTTTTTTTTCTTATTTTTGTATGTAGAATCACCTTTAACATTTCTCTACGCAAGTTCTGGAACACCCTGTATTTACGTTAAAAAATCAGATATAATTAACGTATCTAACTTTTCACAAAATCTTAACTTAAAATAGCATATTAAAAATGGCTACTTACATATTCTTTGGCATCTAGAAACTTTAAAGTTTTTATCGTTAAACCCTTCATTAACCAGGTGGAGTGTGACCAACCCTAGTGAATTTATTTTAAACAAAAAACATTTAGTCTAATTCTAAGTATCTCAGAATATTTAAAAATGCGTTTTATATATTTTTTTATAACTACCTAAATAAACTTTATTACATATAGGTTTAATAAACCCCACGTAATGGTTTTTCACCTGGTTAACGGAGGGTTAAAAGCATAAAAAATAGTAATTTATTATTTTTATAAAACACTTGTGCAGTTGGTAAGCATTATACTTAATTGTTTACATAACATTTTACATCAGTAATATTTCTTTTTTGTATTTGCAGGTAATGATAAAAAGTGAGATAATTTTGACTTTAAAGTATTTATTACTAATTCTTTATGTTCTAAAACTTAAATATATAGTATACTAAATATATTAGTTTTTTTTTTCATTTCCGAAATCCACAAATTAACAGTGAACTTCAAAACACCTAAAATGCCATAAAAGGATTTTTTTTTCAAAAAAGTTGGCACCAATAACAACGTTGTTTAAATTTTTTTTTAAACCTAGGAGACTGACCCACGATTTTTTTTTTGTCATATATGAAATAAGAGATATTATTAGTCCAGTTGGTTTTTACTAATTTTTTTTGCAAAAGTACTAACACCAGGGCTGACGGGATATTCCGAAAAGTCCCGGACAGGTTATTTACCGGTAAAAACCAGGCCACAATTGCCCAAATACTGGGAAAAATCAAGTGGTTTTTACCGGTATTTACCAGAGTAAAAACCGGGAAAAATTGGGAAAACCCTCGAGAAAAACCTACATTTTTAATAAAAAAATTATAATACAATACCTATGATTTTCATGGATACTAAAACCGAGTTTTAAAATTTGCCCGCCTACTTAGTTACTAAGAACACAACTGTGAATTAAGTCGGTTTTTAATTTTTACAAATCTGTTTGAAAATATTTGCTTGCTTCTCACTCTAGCACATCACAAAATCCCAGTGGGATTTTCTTTGTGGTTTTTACCGGTATTTACCACGTAAAAACCATACGCTATTTACCACCCGGGATTTTTCTCAGTGGTAAAAACCGGAAAATACCACTGATTTTTACCGCCCTGGTTAAAACTTTGCCAGCCCTGAGTAACACGTTTTCGCTTGGTAAACGAGATAAGAAAAATTTAAATTTCACTCGCTCGAAAATAAAAACCATTATTTCTGCATATGCTAAGTCATCTGTATAATTAATTGGAAACAACATGCATTTTGAAACACTCCTTTCAGAAACTTGTAACTCTGTATGAATATTTAGATGGTAGCCTCTGATTTCTTTAGTCAAAGTATTGTTTTGTAAAATTATGGATTTTACCCGATTTTTCCTTCTACGTTTTTAATATTTTTGGAAAATGGTGGATCACATAGCCACCAGTATTCGAATGTTAAGTGAACAATTAAGAGTTTTGGACAAGCAGCGAGGGGCTGACCGCGTCTGAAATTTGTACAAAAGAGTTCCTTTTTACAAAGAGTTCCTCCTGTTCCTTAAGAGTTTCTCTCTGGAAGGGGTAATTTTTGGCAAATAAGCCGTAGAAATTACCGCTATGCAAGAAGCACTACTGCCAATAAGGCTCCCTCAAAAAAAAGTTTTCTCCCTGACGGTTTCAACCAAACTTGGCGCCCCTTCAAATAAAAAATGGCGCCCCCAATTTACCTTCAAGAAAAAAAGCTTTGTCTGTCCCTGACGGTTTCTACCAAACTTGGCGCCCCTTTAAAACAAAAATTGGCGCCCCAAAATACCGAAAAAAAAGCTTTGGAAGTCCTTTTTTGCAAAGAGTTCCTCCAGGTTTCCTTAGAATTCCTCGGAGCTCCTCCTGAGTTCCTTTGGCTTGTACTTTCCTCGCGGTCAGCTCCTCGACAAGCAGGTAGTAAAATAAAATTTGTATATTTGATATTGATATATTTAAATTAACATTACACATTATATTTATCGAAGTATAAATCTTTTAAATTATCACAGATTAAAAACATTTTTGAATATATTTTAAATAACCACTATTCCCATATTGCATCTAATTAAAATTGGTACATAAAAACAATACATATCCTGGCAATAAAACATCACAAATAACAATAAATATATCAAAACTAGGGATTCCAATCCTAAATTTCAGGATATCCCGAAGATTTTTTATTCGGGATTATGATCGAATATGATCCCGAAATATTTTAGAATTAATTTAAATTACGTCGCTTTTTTCGAAGCGACAAGTGGATGAAGGTGCTATTTTTTAACATTTTGAAATTATTGATGTATCATAGAAGGGTCTTATACCTTCTTCATTGAAATTTAAAAAAAATGTTACATCATACCTTCATCCACTCGCCGCACTATGTGGTATTGAGGCTTAGAAAGTAACCATAAGTCGCTAAACAATTTGGGCTATATGATCACAAAATCTATTTAAGCTAGTTAATTGTACTGTTCTCAACGAACTAATAACCCTTCTCTCTAGAATAGGCATTTCGTTTGTAAAAACTGAAAAAAACGTAGCCAACATATACATTTGTGTCTTACTCGCACAGCTTTGTTCTAACAGAGACAACAATAACAGTTACTGGTAATTGTTTTTGTTCAGGCCTGAATATACTACTATTTGTTTACAAACAAACCGAGATGATGGCGATACTTTATATTAACGGTATGCGTATTCTAGAGAGAAGAGTTGTTAGTTCGTTGACTGTTCCCTATTAGGTTTGAACATTTTTTTTTCGAATGTAATCATTTTATAATGCAGTGACTTTTTATCCTAACGGTGCAGAAATTTTGATTCTACACGTTTTGTGATGCGAGAGTACTTAATTTTGAATCAAAATTTCTCATAAAGTTTAAAATGAAACTGTTTAGAGATAAAATCGTAAATATACGGATTATATTCAAGTGGCTATACCATGTTGGAAATTACCGCCTTATCAATTTTTTATCAAAAAGAATATTTTGACATGGTATTTAAAAATTGGCACATAGGCCATTTATGAATTAACTAATGTAAAAAAAAAATATTTTTATTCCATAAAGACTTTAATTAAATTTTAGCAATCAATTAATTATGGTTAATTTTCGGCCCGTTGAAGACAGTGCTGCTTCAATTATATTATGGATGATTAAACCTAAAATGTCCTTGAACATTGATCAGGACTTCAGGATCAGAATCATGGAAACTGGAATCCCTAATAATAACGTCTTAAATAAAAGCATGACTAAAGCATATATAAGGATATTTTAGGATTTAAAAAATTATACTGTTGGTGTGAACAGTATTTTTGAAAGGGCCTAATAAGTGCCTGCCTGGACAAGAAAAAAAAAACTCTTATGGGTCGTAACCACTGGGGACTATACTGGAAACTCAATAAAACCTGCAGTGACTCATACCTCTGCTGCTTTCGTATAAGGGGTCCGCCTTTGCGAAGCTTCGACGAAATTACGCGAGTCGCACCCGAACTGGTATGATCTTCGCCTTTTACCACACATTCGCAACTGAGTCACTGCAGGTTTTATTGAATTTCCACTATAGGGCATTTAAAAAAAAAACACGTTTTTGAAATACCCTACCTGGGACCCTATTATTACTGTTTCAAAACTAATAGTAGATGTTACAGTGAATACTGACGGTGTAATTATTACAAACAGTGCGTTTCCTTAAAATCTAGCAAAGAGGCAAAACGCGTGAAACCTGCCACCTTTCTGCCTCGATGTCACCGATTTTGACCAAACTTGGAGGAATAGTTGTACATCTATTAAAGTTATGTACTCTAATGCAATATTTTTCAAATTGTGCCATGCGTTGCATATACAGGGTGTCTCAATGAAGCCGAGTCGGTCGTTAGTTAGATTTACTAGTAAATCTAACTTAAATCTTCATTTTCCTCAACTTTCTCGCTATACAACTGACACAAAGTGTCATATAGCTGTTGCACCTCCTCAAACTGCGTCGTCTTTAAGTTATCATAGTCGCTGCCCTGACTCTATTTCCTCAACTATGGTCAACAGAGAAGAAATTTCGGGATTTAGCAAAGACAACAATCCCAATTTAGTTTTTGCACTTAATTGAATAGTGTTACGTAACTTTGTATAAATAATCGTTTTCGATCTCTTAGGCATATAGGCCAAGTCTAGATATTACAAGAATCTAAACTCATGGGAGGTACCTTCTCAGAGAACCCAGAATGTATTTTAATTAAGCCCAGAATTAAATGTTGGCGAATCAGAGTCAACATATGGGCAAATAAACTCCTAAAACTGTGACTCTTAGTTAGTTCTGACTTAGAAAATTGCGTACAAAATTACCTAGAATTAAGCTTAAATCCGAATCCTATTATTAATTTTTATTAAGCCTTTGCTGACGTAATAGCTAAGGACACCAAACTAATCTGGTGTCCTTAGTAATAGCTCATTCATTTGACCTTTATACATTTCCTTAACATCTAGCTTTTAACATAATGATGAAGAGTTAAAGTTAGATTTACTAGTAAATCTAATTTTAACTCTTTATTTTCGTCAACTTTCCCGCCATACAACTGACACAAAGTGTCATATAGCTGTTGCACCTCCTCAAACTGCGTCTTTATGTTATCGTAGTCGCTGCCCTGACTCTATTTCCTCAACTATGGTCAACACAGAAGAAATTTCGAGATTTAGCAGACAAAAATCCCAATTTAGTTTTCGCACTTAATTTAATAGTGTTACGTAACTTTTTGCAACTAATAGTTTTTGATCTCTTAGGCCTATTATAGGCCAAGTCTAGATATTGCAAGAATCTAAACTCATGGGAGGGGCCTTCTTAGAGAACCCAGAATGTATTTTAATTACACCCAGAATTAAATGTTGACGAATCAGAGTCAACATCTGGGTAAATACACTCTTGACACTGCGATTCATACTTAGATCTGACTTAGAAAATTGCGTAAAAAATTACCTAGAATCAAGCTTAAAACCGAATCCTATTATTAATTTTTATTAAGCCTTTGCTGGCGTAATAGTTCATCTATTTGACCCTTATACATTTCCTTAACATCTAGTAAATCTAACTTTAACTCCTCATTTTCCTCGACTTTCTCGCCATACAACTGACACAAAGTGTCATATTGCTGTTGCACCTCCTCAAACTGCGTCTTTAAGTTATCGTAGTCTCTGCCCTTACTCTCTATTTCCTCAACTCTGGTCAACAGAGAAGATATTTCGGTGTTTAGAAGTGACCGCTCCTGCTCCCTTCTGTTAAGCTCCCACTGCAGCTGTTGCAGCTCTCCGTCTTTTTGCTTTAAATTGGTCTGCAACATTTGCATTTCAAACATATTGGTGTATCTTGGTGTGTGGCTGATATCAAATGGCTCTTCCTAAAAAAAAGATTTAAAAAGTCCAAACAGGGTTCACATAGATCAGGAAAAGCAGTCAAAAATGGGGAATATTTAGGGAATTAAATAGAGTCATCCGGAAAACCTGGAATTTAGCTATTTTTTGCCTAAAACTCAGGGAAAATAATTAAAAATGTTCAAAAATCATGGAATTTTGCTTTCAGGTGTCATTACTTTTTGCATCGTTGCATAATATACTAATTCTGCTGCCAACCAAATAATACTTTGACCTATAGGTTCATTAAAATCAAAAACAAAAAAAATATCAAAAAAAAAAAATTCCAAAAAAAAGATTTCAAATTTTTTTTTCCAAAAAAGTTTATTTTTACGTAAAACGAAAAATAAATTGAAAAAAATATATTTTTGAAAAAAGTCCAAATTTGAACTCTTTAGCCCGAAGCGTTCTTGAGCTATCGTGGTCACATTTTTTTTTGACAGAATATTTTTTGAATATAAAACGTTCAGAAATATAAAAAAAGCAATAAAAATTTTTCGAATTTTTTACTAACGCAAGACTTTCCTTGGGGTAAGTAATTCATGCAACTAAGGTCTGTTTTTTAAAGATAGTAAATTAAAAATCGCACAGTAAATATTTTTACAACAGGGTTGAATAGTATATGTTTGTGTATAGAATATAGTTATTTTTTATAAAATAAACTAACTATATTCGCACATCCAATATTCGAATCTGTTTTGAAAATATTCACTGTGCGATTTTTAATTTAGTATCTTACTTGAAAAAACAGACCATAGCAGCAATTTTATTTAAATCGAGATTAAACCCCTAAATTTTAGGCGCTAACCTCTGCTAAAGTCATTAAATATAAATACAAATTTTGAAAAAAAAATCATTGATATTTTTTACGTTTTTTATTTTATGATTTTAGTCAGGGAAAACTATGATTCGGGACCCTGAATAAAGAGACACTAAACTTCACACAAGGTTTAATGCTATTTCGTTTCGTTAGGAAAAACATGAAAAATTCGGAGAATGTTGTGCCTTAAAACAAAAGTACTCTATAAAGCGACAAGGGAATGAAGGTGTTTTGTAACATTTTTTAAAATTTTGGAATTATTATTGATATAGAAAGGTCTCATACCTCCCTCCTTCATTCATTAAAATTTCAGCAAATTTTAAAATATTACATAACTCCTTCACCGACTTTTTTAATTTTTAATTATTTTCGATTTTTGTTAGCGAAACTATTTAACGTTAACTTTGTGTATTTTTTTAATTTTAATCAAGTCGCCATGAACACCAGTACAACAAAATTTGACACAAGCAATAATGGTTATTGTTGATAATAAGTTTACTTTACTTAAGACAAGAAAATTGATTAAATATTTAATAAAATGGTTTTTACTACGGAAAATAATACTTTTATAATAGAATCGTATTTTAGCACATGCGTACGAAACGCCGACGGAAAACTGGCACCATCCATGCAGTTCTGCTATTTGGAATACAAGAAACAGTTTCCAGAACATTCCGGAATAGATTATCATTATTTTTCACGGCATCTTCGAAGAATCGTGGAACGGTACAGAAAAACCGGAAATGTGGCATGTAGGTCAAGAAATCCAAGGCAAATTAAAAGTGATAATGTTTAGGCAATCTTTGCTACAGACTGTTCTTTTTTATGATGTATTAACTGAGTTTAATGTAAGTTTAAGTTAGTAATTTTAAATAAATTATTTGCTAATTACTACTTAGTAATTAGTATTAGTAAAGTTTTGTGAACCTTAGGTAATTTTTGCGAAACAATACGAGTAATTTTCTTTAAAATGGTGACTTTAATCTGTGGAGAAAGCTATCATTTCACACTAAAGGAACCAATTAATTTCTTAATAAAAATGTGTATTTCAATACTTTTAGTTCTAGAATTCTAAAATATAAAAGTAACGATACACACCTTTTTATAGGACCTGAATTATTTACTAAAGAAAATATTACTTACTTGTGACCAAAATGAACTACCCACTGAATCAGCTACAGAAACTTTCCCTAAACTTAAAGTTGGTGAATTACTACCAGCGTTCGGCGAGGTTCTGTCCATTAATCGTGGATGATCGGATTTTTCCATTAAATTTTCCTAAAAATATATTTTTTATTAAGTTATCAAACTATATTTTCTATAATATACCTAAACTGGTAGAAATCTAAAGTCCTTTTAAAATCACGGTAGGAACACCTGGATCCGATGGAGCGTTCGGGTAGGACGATCTTTAAACCCTTGTGACTCCATTGCTAACTTAATGTCAATTTTCATCAACGAGTCGTTGCGTAACATACGCAACTGTCAAAAGTCCAAACGACAATGACAGTTGCCATGAAATTAGCATTGGAGTCAAAACAGATAATCCTACCCGAACGCTCTTCGAAATGTCGTAAAATCGCAAAAAATCAAAAAAATAATAAAGGAATAGTGAGAAAAAACCTCTGGATAAAATTTTCTTGAGACACAAAAAAATAGCTGAATTGAGACGAGAGTGTCAACCCCCTAAGTGGAAAAATTTAGAACGATTCCCATGTTAGGGACTAATGAAATGACATTTCGACACTCCCATGCAACAAGGATGTAACTCAAGTTAGACCTATTTTGAGTTATACTCATAGGTAAACGCCTTGAAATAAGACACACATGGTGGTACTACTCAGATTTCTCCACAGGCCATTTTAACCAAAAGTTTACCTAAAAACACTAAAGTAAGAAATTCTAAACTTGAATATTATCAGAAACAAACAGTAATTAAACAATAAATACTTATACAGTTAAATAGAAAATGTTATAAGCTTTCAAATGATGTATCACATGGCTTCCTTTTCCACTTCAATCATTTCCCCACGCTTAAATAAGAAAAAAAATATTTTATAAATTTAGCTGTCGTGAAAAATTACAATATATGAGTTACGGCTTTGTTGCTTGGGGGTATCGATTTAACTTTACACAAAAAGTGTAAAGTTTAATGGCTAGCCTTAAACAAAGTTAAATGGAAAGTCAAACCACCCCGGATATTTTGATTTTAAGTTGTTTTTGGGACATTTCCAAATAGTATTTGACAAAAATCGAAATCGCTCACAAAGCCGTTTTTAAATAAAGTCATTCTTCTTCAAGTTTTTGCTGACATCACAATACGGAGTTTTTTCTATGACACACCCTATAGCATAGGTACTACCCATGATAATATAATCACGACCATTCACACGCCTACTTTGTTAATGTCCAAAATAATTTAATTTATTTAAAAAGTCCATATTGTGGTCAGGAAAAACTCGAAGAAGAAGAATGACTTTATTTAAAAACGGCTTCGTGAGAGATTTCAATTTTTGTCAAAAACTGTTTGGAAATGTCCAAAAAACAACCTAAAATCAAAAAATCTGGGGTGGTTTGACTTTCCATTTAACTTTGTTTAAAGATAGCCGTGGTCACTTTATTTAGAGTCCCTGTCCCATGTCTGTCAACCAATTGGTCTTACCTGTAGAAGCATAGACTTTTTTCTTTCATTTTCATTAGATTCTAGATGCCGCTGTAACGAACCAATTTCCTGAACTTGATTTTCTACTTTTTCCTTTTCTATTTTCAGTAAGTCCTTTAAGTTGCTAATTTCACTAAAATATACATAAAATGTTATACAAAAATTAAAAAATCATACATTTAATAATCTACGCTAATTACATCGGCACTTAGTGCTACTAAGAGTGCCGATGTATTGAAATCTTTACCGAAAAGTCAAAATCTTTGACCACGTTTTTTTCACATTTCTACATGAGATATCGACTTTTTTGCATATTGTTTCTTATCGTATTCCGAAGAGCTGATTAGATTTTGGGGGTAAACGATTGGGGGTAAAAAGAGGGTAAAACTCCTATTTTTATCGTTTTTTGTTTATAATTAAGGCAATTATTATTGTATTTGGTTAAGTTGGCACTTATATAAAAGATAATTTTAAATTGGTCAAAAAATATTATAAACAACGTTTTCCTAAAACGCATTGTTTTCGAGATATTGGTGTTTAAAGCACTAAAAGGTTTTTTTAGCATATCTCACATATTTATAACCCGATTTCAAAAAATTAAATTTTAAATAAAAGCTCTTTTTAAGCCCTATAAAAAATGTTATATACAGTTTTTTGCTAGAATATGTTTTAAAGATACAGAATTTAAAATCAAACAAAACACCTAGTTTGAAATTTTCAAACTGATGGCTCTAGTGACAATAGTGCCGATGTTTTGACAGGGTGCTTGCAACGTTTCATCTAGTTCAAAATAAAAACAGCAGTACATTAAAAAAATAAAAACGCTTGAAAGAGCTTCTTCAAATACCTCTTTAATTCTTGTTCAGATATTTGTTTCTCGGCCTTTTGCTGTTCCACTTGCATCTTCAATAACTCTTGTTGATTATCGAAAGAACTTAGCCTCCCTTCAATATCTGCAAGTTTAGATCTTAGTGAAAGACTTTCTTCAGTTGCTGTCCTTTCTGATGTTTTAGAAGTTTGTAATTTTGTTTGTAGATCACCTAAAATTTTTTATTTTTTAAGGTAGCTTAGTGAAATTTGAAGGAGCTATATAATGTATAATTTTGACATAGTGGAATTTTTGGACACTTGACAAATGAATCGAACTTTCAATTTTTAAATGAAACACCCTGTATATTTTTACATATTTCGATTCAGAAAACAATTCTGATAACAAGAATTTGTCACTTGTCAATTTTTGACAGGTCATGTAATTATTTATTTAAATTTTTATTTATAGAGTGTCGTGAATTAGCTTATTCGCTTAATTTTTGGTCTAGTATCTTAAGAAAAATACTATTTTGATTTTTTCCCCAAAACTCTACTTTTGGTGGGCTCTTAAAAGTTCCAAAATCATACTTTTGTCTATAAGTCATATGGAAAGAGGGTGGCTCATTAAGTTAAAACGAGAGAGAGTTTTCTTGCGAACATTTTGATACCACACATAAACAGTTTATTTGGAAAAACTCGGCATTGAAACACTCTAGATTTAAAATAAAAATTTTATTAAAAAATTAAATGACCTGTCAAAAAGTGACAAGTGAAACATACTTGTTCTCAGAATTGATTTCTTAATCAAAATATGTAAATATACGGGGTGTTCCATTTAAAAATCGGAAGAACGATTCATTTTCGGCGAAACTGAAAGTGCCGAAAAATGTCAAAAAATCCTAAATTATATATAATCCAAATAAAATAGTTAAGGGGTGAACCACCTTCCTGAAACACCCGGTACAGTGCGTTACAAAAGTAATTATATTCAATTTTGACAGTTTTTTTTACTCACTTATTTTAGAAGAAAATTCTTGCTCCAGCTTTTCAAAACTAGCGACTTTCATATTGTGAGTAACTTGCAACGATTCTAGTTGCCTCATTAGCGGTTTGGTAACTTCAAGAATAGATTGTGATAACTCCTCGTTTCTAGCTTCAGCTTCTTCTAGCCTTTGTAAAACATCGTTATTTTCTCGTTTCATTGTTTGTTCTTTCTTTAAATAATCTTGGTCTGACTGTCTTAGTTTCTGTCTTAAGCTTTCCAGTTGATTTATCATCTAAAATACAATAAACAACGTAAATAAACGGTGTGTCAATTAAATAGCAGGACTTTAGGCATAATCTATTTATAGACAATTCTATTTATTATTATAGGTTTAGGACTTTTTAGCTATGGTCCAAACGTCAGAGACACCAGAGCCAGGAGGGCTAAGCCCCGATGGGGGGGGGGGGGGAAAGAAGATAAAGGTTTTGGTAATTTTGATTAATTATTGTATCTGCGGGGCTTACCATTTGTACCCTTGACTGACCACTCCCCTTTTAAAGAATCTCCAAATCCCTGCCTTTTACATTTTTACGTATTTATAAAACCTTAAACTGGGATACTTACCTCTTCATTTTGTGATTCAGTCATTTTCTTCTGGCTTTCCAAATTTTCCAATAATTTTTCCCTAGCATGTAATTCAGACGAAGTTCTATTCTTATCAACTAATTCTTTTTTCGCTGCATCCAAGGACTTTTTCGCTGTATCGTATTTTTGCGTTAAATCGTCTAACTGGCTTTGCAATTTTTGGACTTCAGTTTCTAGCTTTTTGTTTTTGGATGTTAAATTATGAACCGCTTCAATCTGGGTTCTTTCTACTTCGTCTTTTGCTGACAGAGATTTTTTTAACCGATCGGATTCTGTTGTCAAACTATCTACAGTTTCTCTGCAACATTGGGAACTATTAATATTTAAAACATTATAGTCAGATGTATTGTGTTTATATAACGTTAAGCCTGTTGCTATTCCTTCCAAGAAGAAAGTAATATTACGTAGTACGATGCTTTTCTCTTGGAAATGCTTACGAGTAAGAAATCAATCTCTTGCCCAATTAAAATGGGTAATGGAGAACGCACAAAACACCCCTAACTCTTTTGAAATGAGTCATAGGTATTAAGCCTGTCTCTCAAAGAAACCAAACAATCTACAAATGATAATGCACAAAATACATTCTGATCATTTTTTTGGTTAGAAAGGCAGTACTATATTTTACAAATGAAAGATTGGTAAACCTTTTGAGCAGTGCTTAAAAACAAGACATATGAGCTTTCTAGATAATAAAGCGATTTTAAGTAAGCGACAATTTGACTTCAGAAAGGAAATAGGTACTTGTGAAATTTAACAGAGTTATACTAAATGGTACCAATAACAGAAAAAATTCGTATTTATATTTTTGGACTTGGCTAAGGCGTTTGATACGGTGGATCACAGTTGCTCCTAAATAATAATATGAATTGAAACGCTCTCCTGTAAAATTTTAGAATTGTGTTAATTTTGTGAATAAGATTTTGAAATTTATCAAACTTTATCAAAATACGTGTTTTTAAATAGTGCATAAAACATGAATAAATAAAATAAATAAATAAATGAAATAAAAACAGTGGTACGAGAAACTATAGCTGAAGTTTTTAACGACGAAAAATACGTAGATGTGATATTGGCAAAGTTTAAATAATTGTCATTTGAAGACAGCCTAGAGTGAAACTATTACCAACTGCTACACTGCTCAAAGGCACTTTTTGAAACTTAAAAATTGAACTGTAGTGAATACTTACTTAAAATGTTTTATAGTCGACTCGCTCTCCTTCTCTTTTGCTCTCAGTTTCTTAATAATCGTTGAATGCTGAAGCTGCGTTCTCGACAATTTCTCTCCCTCCTCCCTTAGCTCCGAAATCAAACTATCTTTTTCCGAAATCAAACTCTCCAACTCTCCTTTGCTCATCCGCATCGCTGCGTCTTGCTTGCTCTGCTCCAGCTGTTTTCTCAAACCATCCCTCTCCCTTATGGCCTGCTGAAACTTTTTCTCTAACGCTGACAACCTTTGGGTATATTCCTCAGTCACTTGTGATACATCAGCGGATTCAAACTGTTTCGTTAAAAACGTATCGAGTTGGTTTTTATAATCCCTATTCATTTCTTGAAGTTCCGCGTTCATTCGACTTACATCAATAAGCTTGGATTCCCTAGATTCTAAAATTTCCGCCATTTCGGAAATCCGTTTTCTTAGTCGATCGACTTCGCTGGAATGAGAATCGTCGCTAATACTGGACGCTTCTGACAGCTCTCGTGTATGACCCTTGGCTTTTTTCATCGTCATTTTACATAGCAACATATCGTAAGCTGGATCATCGTGTTTCATACGCGACATACAAGTTTGCTTAGCTGGACTTTGTCTACTTTGAGTGCTACTGGAGTCTCCATTTGGACTTGAGATGATTTCTATGTCTGATGATGTAGTTGTTTCCAGTTCATCGCCAGAAGTATGGCCGGAAGTGTGATCTGATCCAATTTTAACCAGATCTGACCTACTCTCAGAGCTTACAGGCGAATGTTCTCTCGCAGGCATTTCTAATTGCGAAATTGTAATACTTTCCAGTAAACTGGAGGGCGTAGGATCTAACATGTTTTGAGTTAAATCTATAAAGTGGACAGAGCTTTGTTCAATTGACGTTTTTTCCGTCATGGCGTCAGCTATCATGTTTTTCAAATAAGTAGAATGACTGCTTGCTTCTGTGGTACTAGTATCGCTACTGCTCTCCATCAGATTATCACTGGCTATCATGGTTCTGTCTGATTGAGAACCCTCATCTGTAGAGGTTTCTAGCGATACGCTTTTCATACTGTCAGTATCTTGTGGTATGTCAATAATGTTTGTTTTCTTAAGGATGTCAGGCAAGTCGGAATTGATACTTTGTGGTTGCGTGTCTATAAGTACTTGATTATTTTGGGTAAGAGAAAGGGTCATTGTAGTACGACTAGGAGCTCGGGTTATAGCATCTGTGAAGTTATTATCCGGGCTTAACGATATGTCGCCGCTGATGCAGTCGTTCACAGTGTCTGGTCTGCTGTAGGATTCTTTTACCATTTTAGAAGGTTTTGGATGCAAACTGAAGGCCGTATCTAGAACTGTAGTAGACGTGCTCTCCGACATCGAGGTGTATGACATTGTGTCTTCCGCGATGCTTGGCTCATCTTGATCCTCTGGTATGATTTCAACGCTCTCAGATGCTTTATCCATTGGACTATAACATATTATTACAATTTACCCGATTTTAAAGTAAGTAGAAAAAAATAATAGCAAAATAATAAAATTATACCATTAATTTTGTCTAAGCACGAAAAGAAATTCCGTATGCCCCTCAGAAAAACGGTATCGCTGAGAGGTCTAAATGTTTAAAAAGTAAGAAAGTTAAATAAATTGTCTGTATCATCTTGGGAGCGCTATATGTAAACGTGGTCATCGATAATAAAAATAAAGAGGCGTCTTTTCTTTTATCAAAATAAAATCATGAAGTGCCTGGCAGCCAAGGAATTTTTTAATTGTTGCGGTTTTTCGTCCAAATACCGACATTTTCCATTCTCCATGGTTCTTATAAGAATAACTTACATATTATGTAAAGAATAACCTACATATTATGTAAGACTAGCCTACATATTATGTAAGAACAGCCTACATATCGGGTGAGTTTTATTTATGTCTACCCGTAAAATTAAGATTAATTTTCATTCGATAAAAACGAAACTTTGGTATTTATATAATTTTACGTTGGCTTTAAAATTGCTTTTTTTTAACGATTTTCAACGATTTGTTACATCGGCACTTAGTGCTACTATTAGTAATCTTTAAAACAGCTCTCATTTAGTTTCAGATTAATCCCTGAAGATGTCTCTAGTAGTAAGAGACGAAACGTCGGAAAGTGAAAATCCATTAACACGGTCTAAACCCGAAAGTGAAAGTTCTTTATAGCTCTCATTAATCAAGAAACCCACATAAAACACACCCGTAATTGGATTACGAGAAACGACTGTAAACATGCAAGAGCAGCCCTTCCCACTCCGTGTGAAAAGACAGCACGCTTTTGTATGCAACTAAAAAGGGATAACCTAAGACAGTTTGCAAGCATCGTAACAGGTCACTGCAAACTAAATAAGCACTGCAAACTAAATAAGCATCTTAACATCATGGGGAAGCCAGTCGACCCCATCTGTAGAGGATGCTACATGGAAGAGGAAACAATGGAACATGTGTCATGTCACTGTCCAGCGTTAGCCTTAATAAGAGGGTCCATGCTAGACGAGTACTGGCTCGACATGGCCGGTATAAGCAGCATCACTCCCAGACATCTTCTTAGATATATTCAAAGAATTGGATGGCTGAGAGGCTAAATTGCTGCGACCAAAGGGAGGTAGTACAATGGGCCCAGCTAAGTGGCCTAAGTGCGTGTAGATAGCTACCCTCCACCCTAATAACCATAACCATAACCATAGTAATCTTAAAGAGTGCCGATTTATTAAAATCTTCGCCGAAAAGTCAAAAACGTTCACCATGTTTTTTTTTCATCTGTCTGTCTGTAAACTTGATAACTTCATTTCTAAATAAGATATCGACAAGCGGTTTTTTGCATATTGTTTCTTATCGTATTTCGAAGAGCTGATTAGATTTTGGGGGTAAACGATTTCCCCCAATTGGGGGGTAAGAATGAGGTAAAACTCCTATTTTTAGCGTTTTTTGGTTATAATTAAGGCAATTATTATTGTATTTTATTAATTTAGCACTTACAAAAAATTTTACAAACTTTTTTTCTAAAATTCATTGTTTTCGAGATATTGGCGTTTAAAGCAGTAAATGTTTTTTTTTAGCATCGTGACATCAGGCGGACGGACAGTTGGACGGACATTAAAAAAAAAGTTACTTATTTCCAAAAATTTTTTGGCCAGGACAATTTTTGAAAATTCGAAACTATCATATATTATATTAAATACTATTCTAATGCAGGTGCTGAGAATAGTATAAAATATTGCAAAATGTTGCAACATTACCTTTTTTCATCCCATGGTGATTCCATAGGTGAAAAATCTTCTGTGTGTTGGGAATGTCTTTTACTGCTAGCTTCTGAACCAATAACTTCAACTGAACTAGGACTGGTCAAGCTAGCCTCTGGTAAAATTTCCAATGAATCTGAAAAGATTTTTGAACCCACATCGGAACTAGGTGTAGTTAACGATTGTGTATTACTGAAAAGATCAGATTCTGGGGTAGTACATTCTGTGTTACTTGATGAAATAACATCTACACTTTCTGAATTCTTAGCACTTTCAATACTGATCGTGGATAGTCTATTACCCTTTGCTTCAGATGATTTATCATGTTTACAAATTTGTACCTTTTCATTTTCCTCTGTTTCATTTATAATTGTTCCTAGGTCATCTTCACTATGTTGCACAACTAGTTTACTTTTGCTAAACTGTTCTGTACTCATATCAAGGGAATCATCAAGACTATCGATGGAATTTGACTTAGTTTGACAAACAGCACCCTGTTCTTTGGAATGATCAAAAAAGGAGCCTGCAAATGATCCCCAAAGACTAGCATTAACTTTAGGGGCCTTATCAGTTTCATCAACAGTTTTTTTATCGTCTTTCACATTTCCAGACTGTGTAATGCCCCATGTTCCAAAGAAATCATCAGGGTTAGTATCAATTATTGTATTTACTGATGTTAAATCTTCTTCTTTTATATCTAAAGCTTTATCTATAGTTTTTTGAGCCTCTTTTAAGGCTGTTTTAGCAATATTTGCTAAACCTGACGTATCAAACCAGCTCATTTTGATTTGAAATTTGATACATATCAATTTAACCTAAAAAAATATTGTAATAAAATCTAAATTCTAGTGAAGTAAATCAATATTTACCGTAATTTATTAGAAAATTATATAATTAATCTACATTTCGTAAGAAAACTGTAATAAAAATGTTTGTTGTTAATATTTGACGTGTACAATCTGACACTTCATTTGACGTTTACCAGATGAAACCAAGATCTAAAAGAAAAGGTCGCCCTAAAAAAAGTTAAATAATTGGGAAACACAAATGTTTTTGCTAATAATTATCTAAAACACTTATTAGATATCATATTTTAATAACTACAACTACTATTTAAAATTATAATTAAAAATGTTGACACAATTTAAACCTGTGGACGACCTTTTTTTTATATTCTACATTTCTTGGTAAAATTTGACGTCATCAATGACTCATCCATAGACCCGTCATAATTTGATAAGAGTTTAAAATTATCAGAAAATAGATATTCTGGCTTTAAAACCCAAAAATAAATAAAATTATAATATTTATCGTAAAAAATATCCCTAATATAAAAAAAAAAACAGCATTATTTGTGAAATATTTGATAAAAAAATATTAAAATTGGATTATTTTACTCCAAAAACATTATTTAATATTTTAATTTATAATTGATACTAAATTTAACATGAGATAATGGTAAATTCAAAAGTTACAAAGTTCAATTTTAATTAATTTAATATTTTGTTTATATTTATCCAAACTCTCTCCGAGTTTCAACGCTCTAGTGGCGCAATTGGTTAGCGCACGGTACTTATAAGACAGTAGTCGTGAGCAATGCCGGGGTTGTGAGTTCGAGCCTCACCTAGAGCATAACTTTTTTCATTTTTTTTTATTAAAATCTCAACGCTAAAAAATAAAATTAGCAAATTTTTTAAATTACTTTTATTTTATTACTTTTAGTTTTAATACTTTTATCTTTAAAATTAGTTTTTTTCTTTAAATTAATTTTTATTGAACTTATTATAGGGTATATAATTTAAAGCTACTATTATTCACAGCGCAAGCTCTATAATAGTATCTTACAGTAGGTAGTTTCGAATTTCCCAAAATCGCCAAAAACGTCCTAGACAAAAAAAATTTGGATACAAAATTTGTATTTTAATGTCCTTCATGAAAAAATAAAAAACTTTGAAAATGTCCGTCAGATGCAGGGGCGGATTTAGAGGGGGCGGCACGCCCCCCCCCCCAGCGAGATATATTAGCATAGAATACCTTCAAAATTATATTTTTGGTGAATGCGATTTTTTTTTCTTATGGATAAAATGAAATAAATCCGCCTCTGGTCCTATGTCATGATTTTTGTGGACGATTCAAGAACGAATAATCCGATCGACTCGAAATCAGGAAAAATCAACTTCTATTCTATGAGGGGAAGATATTAGATTATATTGTTTTTGGAATGAACCCCCTCAAAAAACAAAAAGTTATAATTTTATAAATTTTTTTAATTTAATCCGGATTAAACTTATAAAAAAAATTCAAAAATTTTTCAAATTCTTTCAATTTTTGATTGGAAATATTTTTCTTTTGTTGTTCAAAAAAAGATTTTTTTTTTTGAAAAAAAAAAAATGATAATTTTTTTAATTTTCTGATTTTTTTTTCAATTTTTTTTTTTTTTTCGAAAAAATTAACTTGCGTTATTTGGGAAAATGCAACATACCATCCACTGTAAATTGTATAAATGTAATGTGTAGCATTACATATCTTCATGGCTTGTCTTATATATTTTTCCTTTAAAATTTATTTTTAATGACTATTAATATTAAACTTATTTATTTATTATTTTTTAATTCTATTGGATTCCTAATATTAAAAAAGAGTCAAATATTTTTTTAATTTATTTTATTTATTATTTTGTTTTCAATTCACTTAAATAAAAATTATATTTATCACAACAATTTATATACATAAACATTAAATTAAAATATATTAATACTATTTTATAAAAAATGGAATTAGACAGTATTGGATGGCTGACTTAAAGGATTGGATTGGGGGGCTGTGGCTTGTCGGGCATACATTGAGACTGCATTTTGTAGAACTTGCTTTCTTAGAAAGTCTGATGTTACGGAACCTATGCTTTCTTTATTTCCTACTTTGCATTTAATGTACCCATACAAGTTTGCGCCGTTGAGAGTCAGGGCAATCCAAACCAAAAGCTGAAAAAAAAAATAAAAATTACAAAAATAAAAATACTGCCTCCAACAAAATAATACTTTCACCTATACTGCCCTACTACACTAGAAAGAAGTAACTATATTTTTCGCATAGCAGCATTTTCAAAATAATACATCAAAGTTGAAGTGAAAACGTTGATATGCGACAAATGGAGTTACTGCTTTCTAGAGTAGTAGGGCAGTATAGGCCTATGTTCATTAAAATCAACGAAAAAAATAAAAAAAATTTCATCAACAAAATTTTTTTTTTAAAATAGTTTTTTTTTTTCGTAAAACGAAAAATAAATTGAAAAAAAAAATGTTTTAAAAAAAATTGTTTTCACCCCGTTTCCCCCCTTCCAATTTTTACCAAAAACTATTCCAGCCTAGAACTTTGGATAATCAACTTATGGTCCAAATTTGAAGTCTTTAACCCAAAGCGTTCTTGAGTTATCGTGGTCACAAATTTCCCGGACACAGACAGAACAACAGATTTTTTTTTTACGGAAATCATATTTTTTTGATACAAAACGTAAAAAAAGCAATACAAATTTTTCGAATTTTTTTTACTAAGGGGACGTTCAAGTATTACGTAACGCAAATTGTACCAAAATTCATACACTTCATACCCCGGTTCTCGCGTTATTATAGATTATAGAGCCCCCTAATAGGGGGTGTTTTAGGGGGGGTAGCCAAAATATGAAATCTCTACAGCCTTGAATAACGCGAGAACCGAGGTATGAAGTGTATGAATTTTGGTACATTTTGCGTTACATAATACTTGAACGTTCCCTAACACAAGACTTTCCTTGGGGAAAGTAAAATATTCCAATAAAAGAAAATAGTTCAGTGAATTTTTTTTCTGTGTCAGTCTGGGAAAAATGTCGACCATGATAACTCAAGAACATTTTGCACTAAAGTTCTCAGCTAGGACTGTTTTTGGTAAAAATCCTCTTAAGAAAAATACGAAACAAAACTTTCAACTTCCCTAATTGTGAAAAAATTATTAACCACACTTCTAGAATAGATAGAAACATGAAATTTGGTGTGTGCATAAAGTAATCCCAGAAAAAGTTCAAGTTGAACTCCCTAACCTTAAAAGATATCTTAAAATTAAACAAAAATCTAAAAATTAAAAATAAAATCTAAAAATTAAAAAAAAATTAAATTAGAAATCAAATAACATATCGATCGCGTAGAGTGAAAAGCTCGGATATTTTTTTGACATATTGAATTTTTAAACTGACATTGAATGTGAACGTCAATAGTTTTATACTATAGGGGAGATGAGATCACAGATAATTTTTTAATTACCGATAAATAAAAGCAAAACCAAGGTAGCTTCTTTAACGAATATTATATAACTTTATTAAGCAAAGGCAATGTTAAAAATCATTATATTTTTGCCCGTCCAATAAAAGTTAATTGAAATAAAATAGTTATTTTTGTCCTAAAATAATTGTAAAAAATACTTCGCCGAAAACAATCGGGAACATTTTTGAAATATGCTATTGCGTAATACAGGGTAGGGTGATCATTCGAAAATAATCCACACCAAATACCTCGCAAACTAAGCACAAAATGAAATAATTGTTAATTTTTATATTGTGCTTAGTTTACAAGGTATTTGGGGTGGACCGTTTTCAAATGATTACGCAATAGCACATTTTAAAATTGTTCCCGATTGTTTTTGGCTAAATAAGTATTTTTACTATTTTATAATAATACATAACCTCTATTGGAGGAGCAAAAATTTGATTATTTTTAACAATTTAAAAATATTTTTTAGTTATTTTGGAACCAAAATAACTATTCAATACTATTAATAAACTTTTATCGGAGGGGCAAAAATTCGATCATTTTTAACATTGTCCTTCCACAAATTGAACAAATTAAAATTAATAATTATTATTTAAGGTGAATAAGTTCATCATAAAAGTTATGATATATTTTTGGAATCACAACTTTTAACTCCTGTAGATCATTCTATTTAGTTTTTTCAGTGCACTTCTTTGGTTTATTACGGATTCTCTCAAGTTATGCAAGATTTTCATCCAAAAAACTTTCCCAACCCGCGGGCCCGATACTCACCAAAAAAAAAATTGAATCGGGAAATTTATAGTTTAAGTTGTGTACCGACAGACCTACACACAGATTTTTTTACTTAAATGTGTTTTTGCATATAAAGCCATAAAACGCAAAAATAGGCAATAAAAACATGATTTTTTTACCAATCCAAGGACTGCTTTCCAGCTACTTCTCGGACAGTAGGTATTCCGAGATTTTGGTGGAAAGCAAAATGTATTTATTTTTGAAAAATAGGGCTTACAAGAAAAAAATATGCACATGGTGATATAATCTCCCCTACAATTTTAAGTTTTGACAAAGACATTTAATGTCAGTGACAAATTTATTGAAAACCGATATACGAGCTTTTCATTCTACGCAATCGATATGGGGATCCCCAATAAAAAAAAATCCAAAAATTGACCACCTTGATTGGAGGAAAATTGTTAACAACCCTACAAACACTGATATGCAGCCGCCCAATGGCCAACCTTCTGCCGACACAAATTACCTTGACTGAGTACTGGCCATCAGGCCAGGGTTTGTAAAGAAAAACTAACTAATTTTCTGCCTTCCTCAGCTGAAAGGTCCTATCTGTGTATGTTAAACCTATACAGATAGGACCTTTCAGCTTAGCACGGCAGTTTTATTTTAGTTTTTAAATAATCTTTGTGAAGAATGCCTTTACAGCTGGTATATTATGTAGATAGATAGATATCTGTGGCTTGGTTCTAAAAGGGCCAATATAAAAACAGATACATTAAGTCATAAATTGGCCATTTTAGCAGTTTAAGAGAAATGTTTATTGAAAACACATGTCAGCCCTATTTGCTTACGTCTATCTCACAAGGACATTGACTTTTTTAGGTTATATAGATCTGAAAAAAATTAGTTCGGTGGGTAACTCAAAATATGGAAAAAGTGACATTGGCCCTTTTAGAACCAAGCCACAGATATAATACATACATCAGGTATCAGAATGTTATTTTTAAAAAAATAAGTAGAGCATTTTTACTAAAACTACTTACCATCCATTTAAGTTTGAGTCCAAACAGGGCTACAATAAAGAAGATACCCCAAATCAGAGGAGTTAACACTAAAGCCACCCAAAATATCCTGGATTCTCTATCATTAATTCGATTCTGTAGTTGACCCTAAAAAGGGGCCACATATAGAATAAGTACAAAAGAAATAATCAGCAAATAAAATATTAAAAAAAATAAAGCAAATCATAAAAATAAGAAAAAAATTAACCTTTCTGGACTCAAAAACCCAATGTGAAACCCCATCATCATCCACATAGTTCCACCATCTCAGTCCAACCATAAGCCTTCCTGTTATATTTTTAACAGTCCAGAAATCCATTGACAGTAACAGAACTACTGTTACAAAACTGGTTATAAAACTATCACTAAAAAATCCACATAACATATACACAACTACAGCGCTTCCTCTAAAGGCTAGATGAAAAAACGTAACGTAAGGGTGCCTAAAATATTGATAAAAATTAATTTTTAGGATAATTTTATAGGTTATAAACTTACGTTAAAGATCCTTGTTTTGATGGGTTATTTAGGTCTTCTTCGCCAAAAGCTATCGTGTCATCTTCTAAGAGAGGCATCTGAAATAGATTTTCATTGAAAAAAACGTGATAATAATCAGTATTTACCTACTTACCGTAGCTGACGACATCCCATTTGTTGTCAGCAAAACGTCACGATGACACTAGGGAAAAAATAAATATCCCTAGATTTTTTACAGCGCGAAATTCAAACTTGCATATCTCGATTTTGTATTTGGTAAACTAACAGATTAAGTCGGATTAAGCTAATTTTTGGTCGTATAAAAAATGTATATTATAAAATGTGTTGTATATCTTATAAATATATCATAAAATTACAGTAAAGACGATGTATTTATTCTTAAAAATTAAGCTTAAAAATTCCAAAGATTTTATTTGGGCAAGCTGGTAGCTGGCATGTTTTTTCTTGCATTTCGGTTTCTACACCTTCACAAGTCGCTCTACAGTGTCTCCAACGGATAACCCTGCCTCTTCCGCAGCTTACGCTACACGGAGACCAACTATTCCATTTATCCCATTTGCTATCATCCTCAGATGAGTCTGATTTGTGCTTACTTCTTTTATATGAGACATTTCTCTTTACTGTAAGGGAGATTAATAGTTTAGAATGGTTTCTGTTCGTTATATCAATTTGGTAAAGTTAATCGAAATATATTTGGAATATTTTTGGCGCATTCACCAAAGCTTAGTTTTTTTTCTATAAAAAATTTACATACATTAGTTGTAATTTACAACTTGTAAACTACACTACCCAGTAAAAGAGCTTTCCCATTTTTCACCTCCGCGCGTAAAATGGATTTTTTATTATCAGATTCACTTTCAGCAACCTCAAACACCCCTCAGGGAGTGGAGTTAGATTTTTTTTATTATCAAATTCCCTTTTGGAAACCTCAAAAACTCCCATATATAGATACCAATTTTCTCGAAAACTACTCCCACCCCTCGGGGGGTGAAATTAAAAAAAAATATTATCAGATTCATATTCGTCGACCCCAAAAACCCCTATATATCAATTGGTAATTAATTTTGACGAAAATATTGAAAGTATTAAAAAAAATTACCGGGGGGAGAAAATTTTATTATCAGATTCAATTTCAACAACCTACATAACAATTTTAAATTTTTTGTATTTTTTCCTATTTTTGAGCCTATTTCCTTAAGGGAAATAGGAAAAAATAATTCATTAAGGGAAATAATTGCCGCACCCCATGGGGTGCAATGTTCACCAAAAACAATCCTGTGTGAGAACTTTTGGTAACATACGTCTATGCCAAATTTCAAGTCCCTATAGGTACTTTTTTAAGCTTTAGCTTAAAGCGTTCTTAAGATCTTAAGTTATCGTGCCCACAAGATTTCCCGGACAGAACGAGGCTCGTTCTGTCGCTTGTTCAACGAGCGATCAATCGACAGACATAGCATAGAACGACACCAATTTTTTATTGGCTTTACATGCCGTCATATGTCTTATGCGCATAAGACATATGCGCGCGCAGACTTAAACGTTGCATATACTGGCTTGCATAAGACATAACATATTATTTCTCATGCAAGTTGCAACCAAGAGCGTTTAAGGAAAATAATCGAAATTTAAAGGACAATATCCAGAATTAGACATTTTTCCACTAACATAACTCTACTGTAGTTTAGTATTAAAACTTACCTGCACTTTTATTTTTATTCAAAATTTTGGATAATAATTCTTTTAAATTTTCTAAATTCGGGTCTGTAGATCTTGCTATTCTATCATTACCATTATAAATACTATCAACAAACAATGCTGTTTCATAAATTTTATCTTTATTGCTTACAAAGTTTCTTACACTATTTTTTGATTGTTCAAAGGCATTTATTGATGACCCTCCTCCTGAGGGGTGGTCAACACCATTTACAATATATTCGGGACCATCTACACTTTGCACCAAGAATAATTTCAATGCAATGATTAATAATGGTAACAACATAACATGACAAAATTACAATTTTTTACTGACATTTAAAACGTCAAATTTCACCTCTAATTCTTCAGTGAACTTAGAACACTGGACTGGACTGGACCAATCAGCAAGCTACCCACATAGCCTAACAACCCTCACAATTTTTTTTAGTAATTATTGCTGGTACCAATTAATTGGCAAGTGATTAATTACTGAAAATAATTTATTACTTATTTAAGTAATTTGTTATTAGCAGAAATTATTTACTTGCCAAATTATTACTACATAGTTTTAATTTTCAATACTAGTAATTTATTATTGGCAGTAATTAATTATTTGCATATTTTTTACTCTAGTGTAATTATTACTGAAAATTATTGAAAATTATAGTTTATTATTAGTGTAATAAAATAAAATTACTGAGGTCTATAATAAATTACTGCTGAATAGTAATTAGTAATAATATTTAGAAGTAATTAATTACGGTGGAATTACAAGCCATGCCTAAGTAATAAATTACTGAAATTCAGTAATAATTACTAAAAAATTTAGTGTTTGCTCTAAGTGAACTAATTGATTTTGAGATTAAAATATTTTTCAACAGTACTTGGTCTGTTTTTGCTTTGGTTTTGGGTTTTTCGAGAAAAGCAAAAATTAAAATATTAATTGGCAAGTGATTAATTACTGAAAATAATTTATTACTTATTTAAGTAATTTGTTATTAGCAGAAATTATTTACTTGCCAAATTATTACTACATAGTTTTAATTTTCAATACTAGTAATTTATTATTGGCAGTAATTAATTATTTGCATATTTTTTACTCTAGTGTAATTATTACTGAAAATTATTGAAAATTATAGTTTATTATTAGTGTAATAAAATAAAATTACTGAGGTCTATAATAAATTACTGCTGAATAGTAATTAGTAATAATATTTAGAAGTAATTAATTACGGTGGAATTACAAGCCATGCCTAAGTAATAAATTACTGAAATTCAGTAATAATTACTAAAAAATTTAGTGTTTGCTCTAAGTGAACTAATTGATTTTGAGATTAAAATATTTTTCAACAGTACTTGGTCTGTTTTTGCTTTGGTTTTGGGTTTTTCGAGAAAAGCAAAAATTAACGACCAAGAATGAAAGAACAAAGTAAGACAAGATGAATCAATCTTGTCACTTAAGTTTTGAATAGGCCCACTTTTTTAAGTGCCCCTATTCCACAGTTGTAAAAATAGATATTTTTCTAGGTCAGTCAAAAAAATAAGTTTCCAGGCTAATTAGGTCATTTTTGAATTTTACAGTATTCAAAGTGACCAATGAGCCAAGAAAATTTTTAGTTAATTTTGATTTTAATCGAGTATTTAAATTGCATTAACGTACAGTTGGATCAAAAAAAAAAACAAGATTGAAAATTTAGTTGCGTAAATTCAATAATTACAATACAAACAAAGCCGTTGTCATGTTGACAATATTTGTCAAAATTACTTATAATAATTATAAATTAATTAGAAATGCGTTAAGAAATGTTAAAAAATCTCAAACTACTAGTATATTGGAAGCAGGATGTACGGAAGTGATTGTGGCTAGTGATCTCTACAGAGACCTTTAATTGTTGCAAGGTTATTTAGTGTTTCGGAGAGTTGTGTGAAGATCATATAAAAAAGAATAATGGTTAAGATTGAAGAAAAAAAAGATGGGGAAGGAAAGGGCGTGAAGACTCGGAAAGAAAGAAGTTATCAAATGAAATACAGGATGAAAATTTACTTAATTATTTGAGAGAATACCATTTACAAGAAGCGATACATGCTATAAACAATACAAATTTTCCTGGGTTAAAAACCATCGCCCGTCGCCGCATCGATAGATTAAAAAAACGAAAAAAAAACCTCCGGAAAAACTTTTTTTTAAAACGGAAATCATAATTTTCATAAATTATATGTTTGGTTAGTAGAGTTCAAATTTTTATTTTTTTTTTAAGATTTACTAAATATTGTGTTTTAATTTTTGATTTGATTAAATATTCTAAATGTTTTTTCAGTTTATTATTTATTATTATTATTTTTTTAATATTCGACATTATTCGCATGCATTTTCTGTAATAAACTTTGAAAAAACTGACAATTAATTGTCAAATTAACATAACCTATTTCTTAAAATCTTACTTAAACTATAAAATAATTAGCAAAATTGACATTTTGGCATATTTAAATCTTGCGTTTTTTGTGGGTCCAAATGTACCAAACCATGTAGCTCTTACCTCAGTTAATTTAATATAACCCTGTTGAAAATGACGGGTCTGGGCGGGTATAAATGGTGCAGAAACCCGTCATTTTCAACAGGGAATATATTATAGCTTACTAAAAATTAAAAAAGAAAAGATTGACTAAAAAATTAAATTAGGCCATTTTAAAAATAGCACATGAACATATTTTAAGTTAAAGTATATCCATGGACTTTTATATTTAAACTTTTAACAGCATAATATTAAATGTGCATAATTAATATTAAGCTGATAAACGTTTTTTTGACAGAAATTTTATCACTAAACTACCTATCCAAACTCCAATGTTATAAAATATTAATGGACACCTTATAAAAAATTTCAGATTCAAACGGATAAAAAATAAAATATTTTTAACCCGTTTGAATTATTTATATTTGCAGCAAATTATGAATATTAATCCGTTTCAATTAGTTAATCTGTTTTAATTTGCATTTGCTATTTAAATTTAATTCGTTTTTAATTTGCATATGCGGAATATCATGTTTAAATTCGTTTCTATTCGCATATGCGGAAAATCATTTTTAATTAGATACCATTTGCAAATGAGTAACATGTTTTTAATTCGTTTCTATTCGCATATGCGGAATATTATTTTCAATTAGATACTATTTGCAAATGCATATCAGATTGAATTCGTTTCTATTTGCATATGCGGAATATCAATTTTAATTAGATACTATTTGCCAATGCGTAACATGTTTTAATTCGTTTCTATTCGTATATGCAGAATATAATTTTCAATAAGCGACTATTTGCGTATCTGATTTAATTCGTTTGAACCTGTTTGAATCCGTTTTTTTCTGGGAATTGATTCGGATTCAACAGATTAGAAATAAAATATTTTTAATCCTTTTTAATTCGCAAATGCGATTCCAAAAACTGATTCAAACAAATTCAAACAGTTAGATTTTATTTTCTATCTGTTAAAATCCCAAATTTTTTATAGGGCAGTGTCCTGTGGGAAGATTTCGTTGGACCTTCTGGCACTTTATTTGTTGTAATAAAATCGTTTCTAGGACAAAAACATTTCTGAAAATCTACTGACCGGTTTGGTCTATGTTTGAAATTTTTTTAAAAAATTGCAATTTTTTAGTGTTTTTTAAAATATTATTTACCTAAAAAATTGTTTGACTTTTAACAAAAGGTGACTTTATTTGAAAAAAAAAAAATATTAAATAAAAAAGAGACACTGAATTTTTAATTTTTTTTTTTTGAAAAAAGTATTTTACTTTGCTTGACCCATTTTCCCGCCCTGATTTGTTATTTTATCTTCTCAAAAACAATCTAGCCAAAAACTTTGGATAAGGAACCTATGTTCCAAATTTGAAGCTCAAAGCTTTCTCGAGTTATCGTGCTCGAAAAACGTTAAAAAAGCAATAAAATTGTTCACGCAAGCCTTTAGGGAACGTTTAAGTATTACATAACGCAAATTTTGATAATTTTGACCCCCCCCCCGTAACGCTATTTTCCTATACCATTAATATGGGCGTAACACTCAAAAATGAAACCCCCCTCCCCAATACCGTTACGTAATACTTTCCTGGTAAAAGTAAAATTTAATAGTTTGCAACTATTTTTTAATAAAATATAACATTAAAAAGAAACACTAATAAATTGCGTTTTTTTTTACATTTTTTCAAATAAAAACCAAACTGTTCAGTTCATTTATTTTTTTATTTTGTGCAGAAATGTTTCAAATGGGTCCTAGAATCGATATATAAAAAAGTCCAACTAAATCTTCCTACAGAGGTACTGGGAATGATTAATAATCAATGATTATAATCAATACAATAATTATTGTACAATAATTTTACTAATTATAGTTTTTACCTACTAATAGTTTATTATTATTTACCTACTTGCAGAACTGGTACAAATAATTTATTTTTTGCACGACCAAGACTGAAACCTAATTTTACGCTTTCATTTTCGGGACTAAACTTTTCTCCCTAGGGAATAAAAATCACGGCAACCTTGATAATATTAAAATATTATACTTACTATGTGCTTTGCTGGTTCAAAAATTAGGTTTGGTGGTGTTTTGTAATAAATTAGCGATTCAAACCAATTTATTTGATTTTAACAAAGAAAACCTTTAAAAATAACATTGTTATAACAATTTATACATAACTTAAAATTTATCATCTTCGTCCATTTTTTTGACGTTTGTGTCAACCATATTAAAAAACAATTGAAATCGCGATAGCCATGAAACTGACTTTTCGCAATTTACAGGCATCTTGATTAAATTACGAAAATAAAACAACCGATTTTAGACGCGTGGTTTTTAATTTTATCTACCTACCTAAATTATGTTTGGTCCTGCAAAAAATAGTGTATATACCTCAGGACTAAACTTGGCGGATTTAGTCCCTTACATTTCTGTTTCCATCGCTCGCTATGCTCGCTCAGGAAACAATAATGCAGCGGGACTAAAACAGCCAGTTTAGTCCCTTGGTATATAAATAACTATTCTACGCATTTTACTCACGCTCGTGTGACTACTTTTCTCCCTAGTTATTTAATCTAATATAGAAACATTGTAATTTTTTGTTTATTTTTTTCTAGCCAGTTCTGTATGTTACGAGCAGTTATAGTAGGAAGATAATTTTTAACGTGAATTTTTTTTATATGAAAAATATTATTTTTAGTTTGAGCCTCATTATATCATATCATAAACATAAAAACACATTATTAAAAGTTATAAATAGCTACAATAATCATTTAGAGTCTAAATTAAAGTAATAAAACTAAACTATATTGATCTTATAACTTTTAATAATTTTTCTTGAATTTCAAAATTTTAGGTATAAATCTTTTGAATTTGATAAACTATAAACCTATACAGGGTGATCAGTAACTGGCATGCCAAAATTTACGAGATTCTACATCCAAAAATATGAAAAAAAGTTTCTATAAAGGTTGGTCCGGAAATAAGCCCTAAGGGATCCACAACCCTTCGAAGATGACATATTGAATTCGGAACAAAAAGAAGCATCAATAGAATTTTAATGCTGCAGGGTGAATGTTATTATTATTATTATTATTATTATATTATAAGGGTACCAGAGTTATTAATTAAAAACCTTATTTTTATTAGAATTTTAAAGGGCCGTAGCTCCCTTGGAGCTCACTTCCGGGCCAACTTTTATAGGAACTTTTTTTCATATTTTTGAATTTAGAATCACCTCTTAAATTTTGGCATGCCTGTACATATTTCTATTATTATTTGAATACAATTTTCCCATATTTATATGCCTTAAGCAACACGATTTTACACCAAAAATTGAAGTTTTTATCAAATTTTTTCAAATAGTTTTTAATCAGAATTTGGATTGAAGAAATTGTACATTTTTTGTGAAACTTCATGAAAAAAATAACTAAATTTTCTTTGATTTATTTTGTATTAATATTTCTATTAAATGTCAGGCTTATTTCAAAACAAGTATTTATGAACACTACATAGAGTCGAATTCATAATATTCCGACTGACGTCATCACGAAATTGTACCTAAATACCGTACTATTTTGCATTTTTTTGCTATTACGGATCATCCACAGCAAATTACCATCAGAGTGGCCACTATTTTTCAGAAAAAAAAATCCCTCACTTTTCCCGGGTTTGATTTTTCCCTGACCAATAAGCAGAGTCTTATGACAAAAAAAAAACGATGTTGCCCGACATATCTGGAAAAAGAAATCTTGTATAGATCCAGTTAAAAAGAAGGGCTTAGATAAAGTAATAGCGCCGGCGAAATTTTTTACATAATATGGAAACAGTGCGGAAAGTTTACTTTGCTTAAATAAATTAAGCCTTCACAAATCGAAAAAAATTATATGAATTTGTAAATCATGCAAAATATAAGCGCCGCAAACGAAATTTTTTAAAGTAATATACAAAAAAGTAATTTTGAAACAAAGTCTTTGCAAAACAAAAATACATGAATTCATTAATAAAAAAAGAAATAATCAGACGAAAACTTTAAGAAATTATATGCACAAAAGTAGTCTACTAGATATAAGTAAGTTATTAAACAAATTAGACTATCATAAATAACAAAAGTACATGCATTTGTAAAAAAAGCGCAAAATTAGGGCCGCAGGCGAAAATTTTAATTAACACATAAAATAATTCGCAAAAATATAGTATTTTTTGTTTGTTTTTAACAGCTTTATAGATAATAACAATTTCGTAGGTGAAAATATTACAAAATATAGCAAAAAAAAAACTTGGCAAATTTGTTTTTTGACAGGCAAATTTAGTTTTCGAAAGGCAAATTTGGTTTTTGACAGGCAAATTTGTTTTTTGACAGGCAAATCTTTTACAAAGAAGGATAATGTAGGCGCCGCAGGCGAAAAATTTTCAATAGACAAGGTTTAAATAGCAAACCGTGGATTGGAAATATTAAAATGTTATATAACTTTTCTTAAATTTTCCCTGACTTCTCACAAAATTCCCTGACTTTTTCCGGTCAGTCCAATTCCCTGATATTTCCCGGTTTCCCAGAGAGTGGCCACACTGTACCATATCCAAATGGGTATTTAGTTGTTATTTTGTGATGACGTCAGTCCGAACAGCTGTGAATTTTACTCTAAATTATAATTTGTAATGTAGAAAACAAATTGCAGATCTCTTTTTAATTAATTTCAATTTCAAATTATTTATATTAACGAAATTTTAAATTGATTTGTACATACTTATGGGCAATAAATGTATCATTCTTATTAATTTAAGTATTATTTCTAATGGTAATGGCTGGATGATTAGACTTTTTAAATAGGTACCTTTAAAATATTGAATTATTTTTAATATTTATTTATTACGATCCTAAATATAGGTATTTATATCAAAGAACCTGGCACATATATAGGGGGGTTCCTGGGCCTCAGTCAAACTGCCTCAAATTTTGATATTTTATAATTTTGGGGGTAAACATTAAATTAGGAAAATTGCAGTTAAATTAAATGAACTTTTCGGAGAAAAACGCTTTTAAAAATCTAATTTTATGACAGATTTTTTGACGTATATTAAGGTTATTTTTTACTTACGTAAATATCAACTTAATTAGCCGTTTTAAGTTTATTATACTCTATTAATTAAAGAACAGGCAAGATAAATATTACATAAAAGGCTTTATTATCATTTACTTACAGTGGTTCTATAAAAATTTTAAAACTTTGTGGAATTTCCACATGCTGGCATTTTCCACGTGTTTGCTAATTATCTGCATATTTTCTGTTAGATTTTTGCTTGATTATGTTGAAACATGATTTGGTACATCGACAAATATTTTATAATTATATATTTTAGATTTTCTTGATATAAATAATAATAAAGCCTTTTATGTAATATTTATCTTGCCTGTTCTTTAATTAATAGAGTATAATAAACTTAAAACGGCTAATTAAGTTGATATTTACATAAGTAAAAAATAACCTTAATATACGTCAAAAAATCTGTCATAAAATTAGATTTTTAAAAGCGTTTTTCTCCGAAACTGGTCATTTAATTTGGCTGCAATTTTCCTAATTTAATGTTTACCCCCAAAATTATAAAATATTAAAATTTGAGGCAGTTTGATTGAGGCCCAGGAATCCCCCTATATGTGTGACAGGTTCTTTCAAAAAATATTATACGACTGAAAGATAAGTACAATCAAGTTTATAAAAAATAACAGAATCATTTACATCCATTGTTTCAAACATGGGTAATTGGACTACAAACATACGAAATCATCATTACGCTTGTGAGTCTAATGACCCCTATTTGGGTAAAGACAGTGAACGTTTTTAAATGGGCTAAAAAATACATTTAACAGTTATAACTATATATAAATTCTGTTATAAGTTGTATGATATATGACATAGTATTTTCAAATTAGAATGAAAAACAGCAAATAGCGGAAAAAAATAATATAGTTTTTATGTCCCACATAAAAAATATATTATTTTTTTTACCCACATTGTGGGATTATGCTACCTATAATTATAATTAGTAGAACAAAGGTGCGTAGCTTGCCTCTTTAGCGGTTACCACCAGTAAATGATGTCATTAATTTTAAGGGGTGATTCTACATAGGAAAATATAAAAAAAAGTTCCTATAAACATTAGGGTGCTTTTTTTTTTCGACTATTTTTTTTTTCGGTCCCATCACGAAATTTTGTTGGAAGTACCCGAAAATTTTAGCCCTTAATATTAATATTAAGTAGTGGACCAAGGCATGTAAAGATTTCCCATTAAAAATACACGTAAACTTCAATATTTCTTGAGATATTAAATTCTAAAGTTTTTGTTATTTTAAATTATTATCGAGTATCACGTTAAATTATAAAAAATCGTTATTTCATTATACATCACTATCTCAAGAAATATTGATGTTAGCGATTTAGTGCCAAGAACCATTTTTGTAGGAAATTAAATTTCCTACAAGTTTGTCATTTGAATATTTTTTGTAGCTCTTGTCAATTACGAGATAAGGACAGAAAAACGTAAATTTTATGAAAAAATTGGGCTTGGTGGCCCAAACTACCTCACCAGTACGAGTTATTCCGCAATGGGCACTTTTGTAGAGCATTTAATTTTGATAAATACCTGTCGAAGCGATGCCATAAAATGCCGCTAATCTATAGAAATTTAAAGAAAAAAAATCAAAGTTTACGTGTATTTTCAATGGGAAATGCCTTGGTCCACTACTTAATACTAATATTAAGGGCTAAAATTTTAAGGGATTTTTTTTAGGGTATTTCCAACAAAATTTCGTTATGGGACCGAAAAAAAAATAGTCGAAAAAAAAAGCACCCTAATAAACATATGTCTAAAAATGCGTGGTAGGGTTGTGCAAGTACTTTTAATAAGTCCTTTACACTAACCCCCTCACCCCCTCCCATACCATTTAAGAAATAATTTTTAAGTTTAAGGTAAATATGTACCTTTTTGATAAAAAATACACGTTTTTTTGCTAGTCCAAACGAAAAAGTTTTTTTAAAATGAGTATAAATGATCGGTTTCACTCTCGAAGTTGCTAAAGTCGAATATATTTTTCCAAGAAAACCGAAAAAAACGCAAAAACAGCAAATTTTGACCGGTTTCGCCCCCGTTGACGCTAATTAAAAAAAAAGTACCCTTATCTTTTCCACGTCAGAAACTATGGTATATGAATTTTAAGTAAGCAATACTAAAAGTAACTCGTTCTTCAGAATTTTATAACGAATATTTTTAGTCGTTACTTTTTCCCGTCAGATCTACTGTTTAGGAGAAAAAGGCGGTAAACCAGTCACATCCTGGGGCAGTTTTTTGCGAAAAGAGGTGTTGCCACCGCTCAAGAGGAGACGCTACCGTAGCGTAACGCAACGTACCGTAACGGGTCGTTTAATGCCTTTGTTCTACTGCCTATAGGGAGCATAATCCCAAAATATCAAAACAATATTTTTTTGAATTAACATTTCGAAAGTTTAATTTATATTTTGTAGTTTTTTTTTTTTGGTTTCATTTAAATTGTCCTATATGTGTAGCTATTTCAAAATTTACTGGACGACTGGTTAATTATTTCAAATATGATTTAACGAAAAAGTGTATAAGAAACATTCACCATGCAGCGATTCTATACACAAAAACCGTATGGTAACTTTGTATTTTAACTTCAACCAAAATCTATTATTGCAAAACTTTTATTTTTTTTATGACATGTAAATAGGTAAATAAATAAATAATAATAACTTAAATACTTATTTACATTATTATAAAAGATAGCCAAAATAATAAAAGAAAAAAGTCTGAGCAAATAAGTTCAATTTAAGTTTTACATTTAAAAATTTATGGCTTTCTTAAAACATTGATTAATGAGAGAACCGTTATTAGTCAATGCCTAAAATAAGGTCTTAACAGTTCTTGCAAACGATATTACAGCAATAATGTGTGAAAAATAATTTTTTCTACCTCCATAACAATTTTTTTGCCCAAGTACTGACCAAATTAATACTTGGTAGCAGTACTAGTTATAATGGAATCTAGAATTGTTACCACAGTAACAAGTATTAAATTTGCCAGTACTTAGGTATTTTTTTTTTGATTGTTAATGAATAATTTTTGAACCTTAAGGTACCAATTTACCACATGCACTTTAAATAAAAGTTGTTGACTCATATTTTTCTGTCTTGATTATATGGTAAGATAAAAAAAAAAACAAGGGAGTTTCGATACTAGTCTAATTGATATTATAGGGCCTATAACTATAGGCTAAGCATATTTCTTAAATTTATCTGTATTTCTTACCGTTAACTACATAAAAAACTATAGTTTTATCATTTTAACTTGAAACCTTATAGCGGGATTTTAATCCTTAATTATGATTATATTTAATAACATTAAAACACTGTTCCAGAACTCGCGTACCGAAATTTAAGAGGTAATTCTACATCCAAAAATATGAAAAAAAGTTTCTATAAAGGTTGGTCCGGAAATGAGCCCTAAGGGAGCTACGGCCCTTCGAAGATGACGTATTGAATGGGGAACAAAAAAAAGCACCAATAAAATTTTAATGCTGCAGGGTGATTCTTCATTTAAAACTGAGCAAAAAAGTATTATACCTCAAAACACCTAAATTTAATATTAAAGGAGTAATAGCCTTTTAAAAAGTAACGTTTTTGGTGGCACAAAATGTTACTTCCTCTTAATTGCATTTTTTTTTTGATAACGGTTGCTCCTACAGTGTTACACTATATGATATTTTATATGTATTTTTACTCTAGAAATCTATATTTTTTACAACAAATCCAAAAAACATACACATAGAAAAGTTTGGGGCAAAAATGTTTTAAGCCTCATATATTTTGTAAATTTTTTTTTAAAAAATAAATTAACATAAACTTATTGCCCTTATTAACACTAGTATACATGCAAAAGCTCGCCGCTCTAGCTTAAACGGTACCCGAGTTATTAATTAAAAACCTTATTTTTATTACAATTTTAAAGGGCCCTAGATCCCTTGGGGCTCATTTCCGGACCAACCTTTATAGGAACTTTTTTTATATTTTTGGATCTAGAATCACCTCTTAAATTTTGGCATGCCAGTTATGGATCACCCTGTATGTACCGGAATATTTTTGTGAAAACCACAGCGAAAAAAATAGGAGAAATATCCTTTGAAACAAAATATCAAACGTTAAAAGTTACGACTTGTGAGCAGAGATTTATAAATTCAAAAATTTAGATGACAGCTATTATGAGCGAATTTTGAAATAAAATATCTCCAGGGTGGCCACATTTTTTTCTTTTCAATTTCCCTGATAATTTACCATATATTTCAAACTTTTTATTACATGTTGTGTTTTTTACTTGTACTACCAAAGAATTATTAATTATTTTATTAATTTTTACTGTTGTAAATCGATTACACAATTTTAAACCACCCCGTTATTATGTCACTTCTGCTTTGACTTTTTAATAAAAATTCCTGATTTTTCAAAAAAATTCACGATATTTAATTATTACCGTCTAGAAGGCCAAAAACAAGCACATTTTCATGATTTTTTTTCTCATCTCCTTTATTAAATATACTTACAATTTTTTTTTCAAAATATTATTTCATTGTTTGAGAATATAATTTTTTTTTTCAATATTGATTTTTTTTATAGAGGGCGCCAAAGTTGAGTGCTCCAAAAATTCTTGTCCCATTGCGGACAGGACAGGATTGGTAAGTCAGAAACAAAAAATTTAAAAATATTCTTGAAGAGGAAGGTTTCGGTCAGGGTAATTTACTACCCTGATGAAAAATCGATTAATAATGGTGGATGTTTGTAAAAAAGTGTGAAAAAAACACCTAGTTTTTTCTTTGCTATTTTTTTTCTTTTCTTTTCGTTTAGCCAATCCGGAGGTTAACAATCCGCAGTTTGAAAAAACTTTATTTCGAGAAAATCGCGTTTAAAGTTTTTACACCTGCTTGAAGCCAATACGCGCGCGCTCACTAAAAGTTGTTATATACCGTTATAACTTTCGAATTTCTCAAAAATATTTTAGGAGGTAATTTTTGAAGGTCTAAGGTCTAAGTTTTGGCGAGTTGAAAAATGTAATTTTTTTTTTTTTTAATTCTAGACGGTAATAGTACCTTAAAAAAATAGAAAGCTTTGCCCTGATGTTTTAAATTTCCTAAATTTTCAAGATTTTCCTGATTTTTCCAAAATTTGGCCACCCTGCATAGTGGTCTCAGAGAAAAAAAAGTAACAATAGTCTGTTTTTTTTTTTTGGATAGGGCCATTGTTTGCACCGCTGATTACGAAAAATATAGTAAAAAATTTGAAAAAAAAAAATTGCGACATTAGGATGGTCCAAATTTTCCAAAAAAGTCCGATTTAGCTGAAATTTGGTATAAAGGATTCTTTTAATAATCGTAATGTAGACCAATACCCAAAAACTCAAAATTCAAAATGGCGGAATAAATATGGCCAATTTATTTTTTTAAATTTTGTCAAAATTAACGAAAATATGGCACAAAAGAAAAAAACTGCCAGCCAATTTTTATTATTTTTTTGGGTTATTTTCCTTATATGTACTAGTATTTGTGAGAAGGTCTTAATCAGACCTTCCTCACTTTTTTTTCTGGGACCAATTTAGATGGTTTTTATTACGATTTCTCTTTTTTAAATATATTATGTATGAGACTAAACAGTTTTTATTAGTAAATCTGTAATTATTTTAGGGTAATTTTGTTTAACATATAAATAGAATAGAAAAATTACTCATATTTTGCCAAATTTTTAATGATTTTTTTTTTCAAAATTAAATTAAAAAAAAAAACAGGCTGTTAAAAAACCATTAAATTTTTACAGTTAATACTAGTACATATAAGGAAAATAACCCATACAAAAATGGGCTGGCAGTTTCATATTTTCGCCATATGGACTTTAATCCTTTATACCGAATTTAAGCTCAATCTCTTTTGGAAAATTTGGACCACCCTAATGTCGCAAATTTTTTTTTTCAAATTTTTTACTACTTTTTCGTAATCAGCGGTGCAAACAATGGCCCTATGCAAAAAATACATTAGTGTCACTTTTTTGTTTTTTTTTTTCTGGTAACACTGTGCTCTGTTGTATTAAAGGGCATCAAATTAAAAAAATATATATCATATATTTCTAAAAAATTACTGCTGTCTCAGGCATACTTATAGCTAACTAAACTAAGGTATTCTGTCATTTTTATTGGCCAGGTGAGAAGCCATATTTATTTATCTTCAATAAAAATCACAGAATGGCTTAGTGCCATTGACAAGCTTGCATAAGAACATAAAACAACAAAGCGATGCCGTGATTGGCTTGATGTGTCGCCATGTATCTTGTAAGCCAATCACGCAGCGTATTCTTATGTTTTACGTTCTTATGCAAGCTTCTGGATATGCCTTTAGTTAGTAATAATTATACCTGAATCAGCCTTAAGGCGCCTTTTCAAGGAGCAATTTATATGCAAGTTTGGTGTTATGCAAGTTTGCTGCCAGATATAGCATGAGGACAACTACACATTCATTTGCCTTTTCACGGAGCAAGTTATACGCAAGTTTGACGCTATATGTTGCAAGTTAAACAATGCTGGCAACCAGACAATTTTGACGTGTCTCTGCATTTGACATAAACATAACCTAGCATTTGCTTTCTAAGGAAAATTTTTAGTTAGACAGACCGGCCTATTATTAATAATAATTATTATTAACATGTCCAGTTGCTACTATATTAGTAAAAAGAAATCGATTTAGTAACTTTTTTACAGGTTGGTACCACGAAAATAACTATAAATCTTGCATGAAAATCGTCGAAAAATAGAACTTGTTCTAATAATTTGATGGCTCGAAAATAGCATCAAATTTGCCTGAAGGCATGCGCAGTCACTGAATCATCCTTGCAACAAAATTGCATAGCACCAAACTTGCGTACAAATTGCTCTGTGAAAAGGCACCTTTAAAGTTGCTCAGTAAGTTTTTAATTAAAATGATTAAAATATAGATAGAAGAAAAAGTCAACTCCTTCAAAATGTTTCCAAAAGGATTTTCATGTTAAAATACAAAGTTCACATACCTGATCGTTTTCCTGTGACAAACAGGGAACTAATTTTGACTAGTCAATCTAAAATGTAAGCCCGCAAAACTTGTCCTCGACTAATCTGAATGTTTCGTACTCCAATCTCCTCCAAAAAAAATTCAAATGTCAGTCTTGAAGCGTAGTCTTTGGCCTGTAATAAGAAACTAAGGTATATTAAACGATATGTTATCATGTTTGAACATATTTATTGATTATTATTTATAGAAATTTATGAGAAAAAAAGTAAATAATCACAATGATTTATCGGTAAGTATGTTTTTAAATAGTTTTTTTTTTCGAAAAGAGAATATATAATAATAAAAATTAACTTAACCGATTGTCGTATATAAAGGTAAATTTATCCTATTCCACTTTAAGTTTTAATTTTTAAGGTATTTACCAATCAAGTTCCAGTTTACTCAATAATAACCCCCGCGTGGCTTTTACTTTATTGAGTGGATAATTATTTATTTAACTCACTCAACTGTCACTTTTCAAATTATTTTCCTGTAAATGTCATTAAATTTTTTAATAAAAATATGAATTTCTAAGCTATTTATTGGATAAAACCTTGTATGGCAATCATGTGTAAACCGATATTGCCCTCTCGAAAATTAACCTGCTTGGCTGACGCCTCGCAGGTGAATTTTCTCATGGGCAATATCTTACTTTACCCACTAGTACCATAAATAACTATTATCCACTGCTGTGATTAATAGGCCTATAAACCACGGGTCCGCAATAAATCGTTTAAACTTTGAAACGGCCGTGGATAAATTATAGTATTCTACTCGCGTGTGATAGCTAATAATCATTAAAGTGATTACGCCACTCGCCTATCGGCTCGTGTTGAAAAATTCACCCGTTCAATAATATACGATTTTACACGGCTGTAATTAATAGGCCCATAAACCACGGGCCTATAAAAATAAACCGTTTAAACTTTTAAACTATAAACACACCGGTCTGGAAACAATTTTTAGCTCAACTTCCATATAACCCACGTGTTTTGTTATAATTTAATTATTTAGAGCTTTGGCATCTTTTTAAGACCAAATTTAAAAAAATCTATCGATGCTTTTTGAGAAAAACGATTTTCATTTGTTTTAACAAAAAAATTACATATTTAAAAATTATTTTAGATATTCAGATTTTACGACAAAAAGTGAGATAAGTTTTTATAGACATTTGAGCTAAATTGCTTTTTAAGGCAGCTAGGGTACTTTTAAAGGGAATTTTTAGAATATTTATCTCAGAAACGGTTTAACTTATTAACATAAAATTTTAACTGAACCATGGTACCATAGAACCAATAAATGTAAATATTTAACGTTTTATTAAAATTAAGTTTTTGGCCACGTTCATATAAACGTTTTGTCTCATCTTTTGACGTAAAATCTGAATATCCAAAAAAAATTTAAATATGTCATTTTTTTTTTAAACAAATGAAAACCGTTTTTTCAAAAACGCATCGATAGATTTTTTTAAATTTGGTCTTAAAAAGATGCCAAAACTTTAAATAATTAAATTATGAAAAAAAACTTAGGTTATATGAAGTTTGAGCTAAAAATTGTTTCCAGACCGGTGTGTGCTATTAATCAATGAGGGTGAATTTTGGGACACGAGCCTATGGGCGAGTGATGTAATCACCCGAATGAATAATAGCTATAATACGCGAGTAGAATACTAAGATGACTATAAAATGACGTTTCTTAAAAGTTTGTCTATTATTGGTGAATTTCTTTCAACCTTAACATTGATTAGTAAATTATTAAAAATTATAACAAAACAAAACTGGGTAAATCCATCTTTAGTGGTTATACAACTAATCACTTAATTTAGACAATTTAATTAACGTCAATTTTAAATTTGTATAATTCGATGGTTTTGGTTTTTTAAATCGCCTTCGATCGCAAATATAACAAAATGTAAAAAAAGTAATGTATAAATAATTGGTGGTTGTATTTTGCCAATGCATAAGAGTGAAAATAAAACAGTATTTTTGCAATACAAAATATATTTTAATAGTTTAAGATATATTTTGTTGAATTAGGTTTGACTTGGTCCCACACTTTATAACTAAAACCCCAAATATACAGACAAAAAAGTGTCAAACAAAGTATTTGTAAATTTTTTAATCATAATACCCTATTAGGAGTTCTCACCACTTGAATCAAGTGACTTGATGGTGGTAACATACATGTCACTTTTTTTTATAGTTTGTGAGAATTTTTTTATGTCTATAAAGGTTAAAATATTGCAATAACTAGTTAAAAACAAAGAAAATATAACCCAAAAATGATAAATTTAGCTGCCAGTGATTTTAAATTTAAAAATAAGTATAATTTCCTCTAATTTATGTCAAACGTAAATTAGTTTTTTCATTTTCACGCATCTCTTTGGTATTACCAACATTCCAACAGTCTCATTTTCGAAAATCATGTAATGTTCTCTTTTAAGGTTTCACCTATATTACTAATACTTTTTTAATTCACCCCTGCAAACTTGCCAAGTTAGTACGATTATTATAATAACTTATAATTAATAGTTTTATAATAAAAGTTATACATACTTATTTAAAACCAAAGTTAATTAAATTGTAAAATTAAATAAACTGGATGATTCCAGAATATCTTGAATATACGAGGCCAACGGCTGCCATATTTAAAAGTTCAAAAAACAATTACGAGATAACACTACTGGCATGCACTTCTGTCGGCAGGAGGACTCCGTGCACTATATAATTGTATCAATACCAGTACCAGTCCGCCTGCCAGTAGTGTCATCTCGTAAATTTTTTGTAAACTTTTAAATATGAAAGCTGTTAAAATCGTATATTGAAAATAATATGGATGCATATTGTCAATGCAATGATCAGTTTTTACCATTTTAGGCACTTAAAAGGAATGTATATTCACAAAATAATACATGTAATTTTTTACACTCACCGTTTATCGGCAATAGGTAGGGATAATAAACTTTTACACGTGTATAGGAGCTGTACAGCTCTACACAAAAAAAACTAAATGTGGTTTCCAACAGGGTGTGGAAACCTGGGTTTCTATAAATTTTGGGCTGCCGAATCCGTATCTGAACGCAGACCTAAGCACATTAATTTTCGTTTTCGTTTTTCGAGAAAAATAGATAAAAAAACGGTATTTTTTGTGATTTTAAGGCAGTTTTTTAACGTAAACCAGACCTAGGGACCCTATATATAATGACATTAAACGTGTGAAGTTTAATGTCACTTTATTTAGGGTTCCTAACCAGATCCAACAGCTCAATTTTGCGGCCATTTAGATTCAGCGATCAAAAATCTCTAAGAATTAGATAATTTCAGATGATATTTGAAAGAAAAAAAAACCTTAAATGTTTAAGGTGACGTGATTTTTTGTTTTTTTTTTCAAAACCAGTTGATTTTCAGAGATTTTTGATTCCTGAGTCTGAATCTGGCAGCAAAATTGAGCTGATTTGAGCTTTTAGTGTCAAAACAGCAAATTGCAATTTTCGAGGCCTTTTTTCCCGAAAACCTGACATGGTGGAAAAATTCTGCGATCGGAATCGGATTCAGCAGCTCAAAATTTATAGGAAGCAACGTATCAAAACCGTGATTTTCCAATCGATTATTACTTTTTTTATGAGTGTAAGTTTTGTATTATTTTGTGGTCAAACAAGGTATATAAAATCCGTAGAAAATTTTATAAAAAACTATTAATTTAATTTCACTTTTTAAAGCACCCTGCATTATACCAAAAATAAATATTTTTTCCTGCGCCCTACATTTTATTAATTGTCAAATATTGTGAATTAAGTTAGGTTAAGAATTGTTTAGGAAATATATGAGCAATAATTTAGAACATTTAGAGTTTTTTTTTGGGATTTGCAGAAACTGAAGTTATTGATCATATAATTCAAAACAATGTATAACATAGGGTGAAGTAAAATAACCTTTTTTCGAAAACGTAAAATGGAAGGGGGCGAAAGGTTGTATTTTGAGACTAAAATTAAAGGGTTTTCTCATCTTGGAAGCTAGTTTTGCTTTAAAAATTGAGTTTTATATATCCGATTAATTTGAAATTTTGCACTTATAGAGCCCAACGGACTTATTCTAAAAGTTTATTATACTTAGGCTCCAAGGGGTGGGACCCTAGAGCCCTTGAAATTTTGTAATTAGTCGACTATTGTATATTTTCTTTAAAATATTATTGAAAGACCTTTCTAGATTTATTAAACAAAATAATACGTTCTTCTTAATAATATAATATACTTTATAACGTTGCAAATAGAAACATCGGATACATGTTCTTTTACTTTATAAATAATTTTCTCTCAAAATGCAACTTTTTGCCCCTACCCGTTTCACGTTTCCAAAAAAGCTTATTTTACTCCAACCTAATTTATAATCTTCCTACTATACACAAGTTACTTATTCCATATTGAAACTATAAAATACTATATAGTAAAAAATAGGATTTTCATGTTATGATTCGTTCTTTAAAGTTTTTAATAACATTTTGTATGTGTTGCATTTTTTAATTTAGTGAAAATCTAGTAATCTATTTTTGGTACACCCTAGTAAAAGATACTACAGTAGACTCGCGCTAGTGTAAACAAACGCTTATGTGAACCTTCCAATTGTATAAACAGCCAAAATGAATATATTATATATTCAGCAGCGACATTGGAAAGCCTCAATGACGAATCGTTGATTCACTTAGACGTTGGAGATGATGAATCTGAGACAGAAGTTGAGGTACCTAAAAAAGTTCCTGTTACAGAGGTTCTAGCATCACTAAAAGTGGTTTCACAATGGGCAGAGCAAAACAATGTTGGCGTTAATGACATAGAAAGCTTAAGAAACATTCAAGACAGAGCGGTAGCCATCCACTGGTCAGCTAGAAAGATTCAGACAAAAATTACATCTTATTTTAATCAATAAACTGGAAAATTTAACTTAATAAATATGTTTGTAAGTGCCTACATTTTTTTTTTGAGTAAATTTTAAGTTTAGAGGGCATTTCTGTTAGTATTCTGCATTTATAAATATACCTTCGATGGTGTGAACATCTCGATAAGATGAACACGTCCGGTTTTTTTGTGTTCACACTAGCGCGAGTCTACTGTATTTAGTTGCCAATAGTAACTACTGAGTTGCCAATAGTAACTATTGAGTTGCCAAAAGTAACTATTGAGTTGCCAAAAGTAACTATTGAGTTGCCAATAGTAACTATTGAGTTGCCAATAGTAACTACTAAGTTGCCAACAGTAACTAATTAATTTTCAATAGTAACTATTGACTGTGAATAGTCACTATTAAGGTGCAATTTTGTTCTATTGGATAGTAAATAATTACTATGGGCTGGCTGTAATAGTAAATTTTCTAAAACCGGCACACGTTCAATAGTATTGTCAATACATAAAAATAATGACCATATTGTTGATAATGTGTGATCAGTATTGAAGTCGATATTAAGTATTAATGAAATTTCCCCTTTTGCAATTGATTGAATAGGTGAATAAGACTTATTTACTTAGTAACAAAATAGGTAAACAAATACAAACTAGGGACGTCACGGCACAAGATCTAGAATTTGACTGAACAGAAAAATTGACAAAAATATTGTCATTAGTGTTCGGTTATATGATATTGATATGTGGTTTGACAATAACTTGAACTCTAAATTTAGCAATACTATTGACCGTTTGCGGGCCGTTTAAAGAACGTTTTCAGTAGGGCGTTTAGTTCTGCCAATAATTTTTTGTTTTCTCAATAGTAATTTCAATAGTGTCCTCAATAGCACCAAGTCACTGTTGGTAAAACTTCAATAGTTTTGCCAGGAGTATTTTTACCATAACCAAAGTATTACACTAGAAACAGTTTACTAGATTTTCTAATAAAAGGAAAACCAACAAACATATAACAATGCCATTAAGCTCCTTTAAAGGAACGCTCTATGTACTTAAGTCGTAAATGAACTAATAAAATTTTAAGTCGTTTTTTTTTTGTCCAATAACACATATAGCTACTTTCCTCATATCCTTCAATAATTGTTTTAATTTACCACCAGAACAAAGATTCTATTTAAAGTAAAATATCACCAAATAGATTTATGATATTAATAAATATTGTTTTTTTGCAAATAACGTGGTAAATAATTTCAGTCTTTTTCTAACCAAACTTTCTAAAACATCAAGTGTACACAGGATTATTATTTTTAAATGGTACAGCACTTTAAAATGGCGTGAGATATTGACTTAAAATTTGGAACAGGCATACAGGATGATTTTAAAATAGCTGAACTCCTTTAAAGGGCGATTTTACATAAAAAAATAGGAAAAAGAAGTTCCTATAAACACATGTCTAAAAACGACTCGTAAGGGAGCTACGCCCTTCAAAAACTCTTCCAAAAATTCGATTTTTATTTAAAAAATTATATGGAGAGTAACTATTTCAAAATCATCCTGTATAGTTTATTTCTGCATTATTACATAAGCATGGAGAGACCCAAATACTTTCGGTTTGTGCTAGGGGCTCTCCATTAATTTTGAAAAAAATAAATTATTCGAATTTTGACATTTTGTATTTCACATAACATCTTCTTCCGCCCTCTCCACCTCCATTTTTACAGATTTTTATTGTACAAAAAAAAACTTGATACTCATATAATTTACATCTAAAGATAGCTTATTTTAAATAATATGCCTGTTTAAAATTTCAAGTCCACATCTTACGCCGTTTAAAAGTTAGATGTATGTTACCATTTTTAAAAATATCCCTTTATATATTATACTGCATAATATACGTCTATAGCTTCCCTACTTTAATGTTATATCTTACGTGATATATCTACTTATTACATTATGTATATGAAAATAAACATTAAATTAAATATATATTAAGGAGCTTCAATCTGTAGAATCTAACTCGGTTTTGGCTAGTTACTTTTTTAAACTAAGTAACCCCAATTTTTAAAATTTTAATCACTATTTTTTCTTAATTTCACATTTTGGTCATTATCAAATATAGTTAAACAAAAATTAAAAATATAAACGTAGTTTTTTTTGGAATTTAATTGCTTTATGAAAGAGTAAATTTATAAAAAAGCATTCTTAGACTAATATGTATTTAAACTTTTAGCAATAAAAAAATAACAAAAAATTGTTGTAAATATAAATAAACATGATAACGGAAAACACAATTTATGTTTGACCAACGTGATTTTCTAGTGAATGATAGAATCTTACTTTATTTAAGTAGTGGTAATACCACTAAATTTTAAGACACTAACTGCTCAACGATCCGACTGCAACTAGAGTATTACAGGTCAGTTTGCCATATAAATGAAAATATAGCGCTCTATGTGTTTATTTATCACTAGAAAGGATGTCACAACATTTTTCATACACTCTGTGATAAAATATGAATTTAGTTAAAAATAAGAACACATAAATCGCTTTTTTGCATTTATATAGCAAACTGATCTGGAAGACTCTAGTTGAAATCTGATCGTTGAGAGTGTCTTAAAATTTAGAAGTGAGTAAAATTCACTAGAAAATTGCATTGGTCAAACATAAATCGTGTTCTCCGTTATTATGTTTATTTATATAATATATAAATATTACGCAACAATTTTCTGTTGCTTTTATTTATGCTGCGGTTTGCTGAACGGTTTTAAATACATATTAGTCTAACAACGCTATTTTTACTCTTTTATAAAAGCAATAAAATTCCAAAAAGCTACCTTTATATATATTTTTTTCTTTAACCATATTTGATAATGACCTATTTAAGAGATTACATATGTATGCATGAAAAATACATATTAATCTCAAACGCCTTTAATGCATTAATGCTCCTTATTCCACATGTTACCTTAATATTTAATGTTTTATTTGTACAGTACATTTAAGTGGTCGTTTTTAAATTTATTTGTAAAAAAATACCATATAATATATTTTAGCACCAAAAAACTATACTGAGAAAAGCAATAGAAAGGCCTAAGTATTATATATTTACAAATGTTTATTGCTTTGTTTGGGCCTTGTCAATAATAATGAAAACACACTGTGGCCCTTAATTTTTAGAACAAAAAAGATTTAATGTGTTCATAATTTAAAAAAATATATACATGAATCTAATATTAACCCTTTACTCACCTCACAGGGTACATAAAATATAGATCCTGTCTTGAAACATCACTTGATCTGCAGAAACCCTCACTATAGTTACTAGATAATAACAGTGAGCGCACAATTGCTGTTGCTGCAAGTTCTTTTATTCATGTTTTTAATATTTATAGTGTAAAATTTCTGGAAAGTGAATAATAGTCATGAAAATGAAATAATTTTATCATATATGGTGTCTTTTTTAAAAAAATATGTCTACTTGAGGCAGTGGTCTTTATGTGTATTAAGTTTTTGGATATTTTTGAGTTTTTCAATTAATATTTTTTAACGTTTTCAACTTTCTTTTGAGTTTAAAAAGAAAGTTTTAATAAAATATTTTTATACATATATTAATCCGTGCGTAAAGGGTTAATGGGGGGAAACTAATATTTTTGAATATATCTCGCTTATTAATTTCACAAACATTCTTGCACAGGTAAAAATTAATTTAAATTAAAATTGAAACTAGTATTTTTAATGTAGCGATTTTGATATAGCCACTCTAAAAAGGGTTTGTTTATACTTAATTACTTTGTTTTAATCATTTTGTCCTGAGAATTAATTGCCACACTTGTCATAGAGAAAAATATTTAAAATTTATCAACACAGTTAAAATTTTTATAAATAACACATAACACAAAAAGTTTATTATTATATGGACGTCTTTAAATAATGTGCACAAATACAAAGAAAACATTAAAGTCAGTTTGCATTTAACATAAGAAAAAGTGTACCCCCGTTGGTCAATCACAACAATCTTAATAACAAACAGGCAAAACTATAAGAAGACCTTTACCTAGTTTTAATATCGTCGGCTTACAAGTAAAGAGCACTAAGTCCAAAAACATGGTTTTGAGATATTGACAAATTTAACTTTCATTGTTGTTTTTTAATTTTTGTAATAAATGTTTTTGGAAAAAAGCTACCGCAAATTGCAATGACATGTTTGGACATAATAATGTCTCATTTGCAGTTAAATAAAGAAAAATTGAAGTAGTTTAATTCAACTAAATTTGAAAAAAGACATGGACTTAGTGCCTTTTACTTGTAGGCCCACGACGTCGGCTGACAAATAAAGAGCACTAAGTCAATAAAATAATATAAAAAACAACTATTTAAAATTAAAACCCTTCTATTAATTAAACGTAATGTATAACTATAAAGTAGAAAACAGGATGTTTACATAAATTTTCAAAAACTAGATTTTTGAAAGAAGGGTCTGGACTTTTTGATTGTTTAAAGTACGTTTCCAAAATTAATAATAATAATTAATTAGTATTAATTTTATGAAACTGCTTACTATGCCAGAACTACGACAGTTTTCTGAGGCCATCGGCTGTGCCGGCAAAGAAGCATCTTCTAAAGTCAATAATTATAATGAATCATTATTAATGATAAAACACTTCACGGTGCAACACCCCTCAGAAATGCACCGAGACTTTGAACTTAGTGTGAAGGCTTTAAATTTAGTTTTGAAATATTACCTGATAATAAAAAAACCAATGCAAATGAAAATTAAATTATTACCTACACATCAAAAGTACACGTAAAAAGCATTGTCATTTTACAGGTAAAGATCTGTTTCTCTGTTCTGTCTCTATTCCATCAACTTTAACATAGAAAAATTTGAATGCGTTTGTCAGTACAATAAATAATGCGATATTGTATCATAAATGATATCATAAATGATTCAAGCAATCATATTTTTATAAATTAACTCTTTTTAGAAAGTCGCTTAGTGCAGAAACATTTGAAATAATCTACAAGTAAAACGCACTATGTGCACTAAGTGACTTAGTGCCTATTGCCAGATAAAATTTTAATCAAAATCAAATTGGTGCGTTTTTTATAGTGGGTAAATCCCTTGGCAGTCCACCTAGAAGTTAGTTCGGTTTACCTATACATAGATCATAAAAAATTAATTACAGTGCCATTAAAATCCCATTTTTGCAAAAAAGTGACTTAGTGCCTTTTACTTGTAAGCCGACGATATATTTTTTTAAATTGTTTTAATACTTTTGGGACGATATGTATCCTACAGGACACGATGACTTATGCTGGGGCCGGTGTTTTTCGACGTTTTAGACACAGTGTTCCTCAACAACAATTAAATGAAAATTGACAAAGAAAACCCACCATCGCTGGCTTTCTCTACAAGGATCCATTGTTTAATCTTCCCTTATTTTCTTAAAATTAATAACAATTATATTAAAATAATTTTTTACATTAATGATTTTTTCTTATTTTGTTGTCGCGAAGCATGTTTTGTTACTTGGCGTGTGACCTTGCGAACCATCCACCAGATATGGGTCAGCCGCACCGGCTTCAGTCAGTAATTAGTATTTATTTGCTCTACAACACGTACGATGTGTGTTTACCGCACGAAAAATCACACAAATCAAAGTTATGAACTTTCTATGAATATATAGTCAAACTGCTCTCCCAAAATGCTATCGCGCGCACTAAGATGAAGGAGCTTGCAGATGAATAAGGTAATAATATATTATATCTTTATCAATATTTTTCGCATTAAACCCTCAGTTTTAAATCCATCATCAGTTTTCCTTACAATTTGGTTCATTAAATTTTTCTAGGGAACACTGTCTTGACGCCAAAAATATATTTTTGATGGGGGTCGATCTTAACCTCAAAAAAAATTATCTCGCACGCAATTACCTCGAGAGGACGTTAAAAGACGTTACCTCGCAAGATTTTACCTCGCACTGACATTACATCGCATGGACATAACCCCAAAAGGACATCACTTTGAAAGGGTTTTACCTCAAAAACTGTATTTTTTTTATTTTTTATCTGTTTCTTTCAGATTATAATAATAATTATTGTGTATTGTAGTTTTTTGTTCATATTTTATCATTTATTGATTAGATTTTTTTACAAAATTACGGGACATTATTTGCTTATAGTTTTAGTACATATTTCAAAATGAATTAGTTAAAATATAATGAAAGTTCGTGAAAGAAAATTATCAGTTTATAAAAACTTTGTATATTATAAAGATCGCGTGTAGAAAGACAAAAAAAATTGAAAATATGTAAAGTATGATAAAATTGCTTGTAAAGGAAAAATTCATTTCATGGATGATGCTCTTGTTTTGGATTGATTTGCAGTTTTTTTAGTATTTTCAAAAAGTTATGTCTTTTAGAGGCAATTTTTCATGCAAGGTAATGTTCGTGCGAGGTTTTTTCTTGCGAAGTAACGTCCCTTCGAGGTAATTTCCGCAAAAGGTAATGGGCTTTCCCAAAGCCGCTTTCTAGATAACCGTGTTCGTGGTAATCTTTTTCAAGGTAAAAATATTCGAAGCCATTTTTTCCATTTTTGATTTGCTTGACTAAATATGAAACTAATTTAATGCTAATTACCGTTTTGCCTAGTTAGTTCTCAAGTCTTTATTAACATTGACATGAAAAAGTACACCTTTTATATAAAAAATAAATATTAAAATATATTTTTTTTTTCAGTTAGGTTACATACATAACATTATTTAACTTGATATGTACCTCGAAAAGTTTTGAATTTAATACAAAAATTGTATTTTTTTTTAATTTTCTCGATTTAACGTTTATCGATATATCTACAAGTTATTTAAATAAAAATTACACAGGTCCACACTATCAACATTTTGCCGACAGTAATAAACGGTTTTATGCTGGCAAAAAATTGAATTTGCGGATCTGTGGTATTCAGTGCTACCAAAAACATTCGTGAATATAATAATACATATACTAAATAGAATATAAATGAAAATGCAACTATGTTATAACAAATTAATAGCTCTTTTTCTTCGTTTCTTTATTGTTTAATTCAAAATACTAAGGTCAATTTGATCAATACGCGACTTAATAAAAAGCAATCAAATTAAGTATAATCCTAAATTACACAGTCACAAAAAAAGTCAATAATTTAATATTTTTTTCGGAGGCCATTGTATTTCTATGTAATTTGAGGCACTGACTCCGAATTTGAGGTCAAAATATCACCTTATCTGATTAGTTTTTTTTTTTTAATCGGATAAAGTGCTATTTTGACTTTTGACTTTTTGACAAATTCGGATACAAATACAATGGTCGCCGAAACAATTCTTAACCTTTTTTTTTGTGTGACTGTGTTATTTTTTTTTTAATTGAAACTAGAATAAAGATATCTTGAGGGGCGAATAATAAGAAATTCGTGTAAAATTTTTTGAGTCTTTCAAAAATCTCAACAAAAATAATTTTCGTAAAAAGAGTCTTACAAAAATATTAGAAGTCCGTCTACAATTTTTTTTTAAGGGCTCACCCCACGAGAAATCGCTTCCAGTGCATTTTTTAGGTCTGAAGCAAAACAATTTAAAAATAATATAGGGTCACTTCATCTTGAATTTTTTTGTTCTTTGATTTTTGGTCAATTTTTGCTTTAATTTGTTTCGCATTTCGAATATCCAATTCAAAAACAAAACTAAGAAGAACTAAAGAACATTTTATTAGGGCCTTTTTTCTTCTTTCGTCAGTCCAAACAGGTCAAGAACTAAAGAACACAGAAATATAGTGTTTAATCTTCCCTTATTTTCTTAAAATTAATAACAATTTTAATAATATTATTGAATTTTTTTTTTGTTGTCGCGAAGCATGTCTGTAGTGTTTATAAATTTTTTGTCTTGTTGGCGCTTGACCTTGCGAACGGTAGCATTCATTCCGACATCAATATAGGTCAGCCGCGACCGATGCCAGTCAGTAATTAGTATTCAATTGCTCTACAACACGTACGGTGTGTGTTTACCGCGTGAATTGTTATTTTTGCAAGAAAAGTCACACAAATCAAAGCTATGTACTTTCTATGAATATATAGTCAAACTGCTCTCCCAAAATGCTATCGCTAGATCTAGTCAGAAGAGCTTGCAGAGGAATAAGGTAATATATCTTTATCTAGCGCTGGTCCTTAACTACAGTTCAACTTTTCGCATTTAACCCTCAATTTTACATACTTCTTAGGTTTTTGGCCAGTTTTTTCTTTAGTTCGTTTTGCATTTGGAATGTCCAAACTAAATACAAAAAAAAACAAGAACTAAAGAACACAGAAATATAGGGTCACTTCATCATAGTCCAGATCTTTACTACTTTGGTAATTTACTGTTTCACGTTTCAAATATCCAAATCAAAGACAAAAAGGCCAAGAACTAAAATACAAAGAAAGGCCAGATGAAGTGGCCCCAGATATTATTTATGTTAAATTATAAAAGGTATCTAAATCGTTTTGTTTTATTCCCGAAGTTTTAAAATGAAATTAGGCAAAAAAAAACCGGCATTATTATTGTTTTTAATGATTGCTCGTTATTCAAAATGTAATATTCGACCAAACTGAGCCTAGTTTTAAACCAGTTTACGATTTGAAATAAAAATAAGCGAATAGGCCGCTGCCCAATACTATGGTGCCACCTAAAACTAAAGGATAATATAGTGACCTCTTCAGTTGAGTCCATTGTTCGTTGATTTGTTGGCGACGCTTTATATCTCGTACTTTGTCCTCTGTTTTGCTCCTCCTTTCGTCGCGCGTACGTTTTCGCAGTGTGGACGGCGATATACTGAAACAAAATGACACAAACATTAAGCCTGCAACCAAGGCATAGGAAAAACAGTATACAAGCAATATGAAATAAATATTCCAACAATCTATTTTTTAATCTTTGTACAGATACTGCACTGTTTCGGGATGCTGGCCCTCGTCAGTACAATTTGAGAATATACTTTTAGCCTTTGTTCACTTTAGAAGTCATTAATCTGATGTCTGTTTGTCGGCCATCTATTTCTAGATGTAGACAATCACTCATGCTTCTTACATGCTCCTAATCTGGAGACTTTGAATGGTAGTAAGTTGTAGACTTGTGTCTCAAGCATATAGCACTACTAACGTGTGGTTAGACATAAAATTTTTATAATTTGGTTAAAATTAAAAAGTTCCTATCCTCAAAAACAATATGGCTCGAGGTTGGAAGCAATTGTTTTTCCAACACGGTGTCACCATCTAGCAGTCTTTACATCAGCTGTTGTATCTACCACTAAAAAACACCGCGGTGCACCGGGCTAAAGGTTATGTTTGAAAGAAAAATAAAACTTTTAGGCCCGATTTTTACTAATTTAAGGCTAGTAATCGTTTTCTAGTGGTAAATTTGACAGCTAATTTTAGTTTAAATACTACAGATTATATGTATTTATATTTCGGAATTTATCTAAAGGCAAAAAACCTTGAAAATTACAACTAAAATGCCTAAAAACCTTGAAAATTACAACTAAAATGCCTAAAAACCGAATTTATCTCTCAAAAATGTTAAAAAACATATATATTATTATTTTCTGGATACCCCGTATATCCAATTTAAAAAAATATAGTGGTTTTTATGTTGAGCTACTCGCACAATTTAAGACAATGAAAAAAAAAATTTGTGCCTGTCATTACGCCTAAAATGAAACAATGTAGTGCATTTTCGAACTTAAAAGGGCACAGCTCCGCCAATTTGAAAGAAAACTTTATGATTTTTTTTTTGTGGTTAGCCATTTACTATCCCTTTATACCGTGCCATGTTAAAAAGATTTAAATAAAAAATCCTTCGGCCTTAAAAATAATAAAAAAGCAAAAGATTTTTTTTCAACAATTCTGAAAAAATTCAGGGATGATACTCTTACCCCAAACAAATTTAAGGAGTGAGACCTCCAAATTTTTCAATTTGATATTTTGGTGCGCCACCCTAATGTAGAGCATAGGCCGTGTGTGAATGTTCTTGACAGACAAGTATGTATATTTGTGCGTCATCTATTTTTAGATGCAGACAACTACTCATGCTTCTCCTGTACTTCTCCTAATCTGAAGGCTTTGAATGCATTTCTTAGTGAAGGCTTGTAAAATTTATGAGGAAATTTTTATAGTTTTGATTAAAATTTAAAAAAAATTGTCCTCACAAACAATATGGCTCGAGGTTGGGAGCAAAAGTTTGCCCTACACGGTGGCACCATCTATGTAGCAGTCGCTAAATCAGCCGTTATATCTACCACTAAAAAATATTACATAAGTTAGTGAAAACCGGACCTAAAGGTTTTGTTTGGGCGCAAAATAAAACTTTTAGGCCCGATTTTTACCAATTTAAGTTTTCTAGTGGTAAATTTGACAGCTAATCTAAGTGACACTACTTGGTGGGAATGTTCTTGGCAGACAAGTAACAGAAAGCAGTCCTCACCACTACAAAAACAATTTTATTTGTATGGAGGGGAAATAGAAAATTTGAACGTTGCAATTTTTTAACGAATGTAATATTAAAAGAAAGCTAGCTAACAAAAAGTACTACGTGAAAGAAATATAAAAAAAATGTCTTACCTGTTGGGTACTGTGTTTGTGTCGGGACATGATTCTTCTGATTTAACCGAGTCGGGGCTTTCTGATCTATCATCTACAATTTCGTCTTCGCTGCTCATCTGATCTTCATCTACCGGAGGTTTTGGTAACGGAGTTCTGGTATACTGCAAAAAAGCAAATTTAGTTAATAACACTGTGCTCGAGTTTGAAACTTTTTTATCTGACTGACTGGAGATTGGCCATTTTTGATAATATCAGGTTCCCTGAGTCCAATGGTAACGACGGTTTTGTTCCATCACGTCTAGTTTTTGAGATATCGATTTGGAACTTTGCTTGTTAGACCCCCTGAAACGACACTTTGAAAACTTCGTTCAAATGGTATGAAAATCTTTATTGGGGGGTTTTGGTGCGAGAAAACCGAATCTGACATTCTTTTTGCGAAAACCAAGTTTTGATATACTTCCTGTACAAAAATTTGCAAAAATCGCCAAAAATGTGTGTTATTTCATTCGAATTGCATGAAATTTGGCTAACGACAAACATTTGAAAATGATATATAAGGGTTTTTAAGGTTGCTGAAAATGAATCTAAACAAAAAATTTCTAACTCCACCCCCGCCCGGGTAAGGGGGTAAATATTTTTAATATATTCGTCAAAATTGGTATATAGGGGTTTTTGGGGTCGATGAACCTGAATCTGAATAAAAAATTTCTAATTCAACCCCTGGGAGGTAGTTTTCGTAAAAATTGTTATATTGGTGTTTTTAAAGTTGCTGAAAATGAATCTGATAATAAAAAAATCTAACTCCACCCCCTGAGGGGCGGGGGGTAGTTTAGGTGAAAATTTGTATATTGGGGTTTTTGAGGTTGCTGAAAGTGAATCTGATAATAAAAATTCATTTCACGCGCGAAGGTAAAAAATGGGAAAGCGATTTTACTGGGCATTGTATTTCTTCTATTTTTTCGATTTTATAAAAGTAAGCCCTCTATAATTCCTTCGTTTTTGGAGGGATCTTTTTCAAATTTTGTAAGAGTGATCCTGTTGGGGGGATTCTACGCTCAGCTTCATAGCAGAGGAGTATTATTCGTTTACTTCGGACCCTGAAAAAAGACAAATTTTGTCCAAAATGCAAAAAGCTTGTACCAAAGTTATACACAATTCTAAACAACTTTTTAAAATGTGCGTCCGTTTGTTTGTATGTTACGTTTTCTTGTCAGCACAATAACTCAAAAAAGAATAAACAAAGAAAAATAAATATTGGTAAGAACACAAAGCCTATTCAAAATAATTCCTCAAAAATATGAAAGTTATGAGGGCTAAACATATAAAAACATTAGTAGTAAGGGTGGGGAGGCTACAAGCCAGGCAACTAGGCCATTATGGCCCTTTTTGCCAGCCCCGAGCTGTCCCAGCCACACATCTACCCTATTCCCTGCCTAAACCTGCCAGACCTCCTTATAAAGTAGAAAAACATTAAATACAGTGGAAGAAAAAGGAGTTAAAAAAAAAATTATACTCACGTCATCATCTCCATTTCGTTCGTGTTCGTAATTAATATCAAAACATGATACGCTGACGGGTATACTAGGCAAGGGTCGGTCGGGTCCATTTTCTGTTCCATTCGTATGTGGCGGAAGGCTGTCGCCCCTAGGAGGCGGCAGGGGTGGGGGCTCTTCGTCTGACGTGTCGCAGGGGCTCACCGTTTCTTCGTGTTCAGGGCTGATTCGGCCATTGTTAATTTCTAGTTCACTCTAAAGAAAAAAATAACATATAGAGAACGAATGTGATTAGATTTTAGGTTAGGTACCTTTTCTAGGTTTTCATACGTGGAAAAATGTTTTCAATTTGAAACAGGGAATTTTTTCGTTTATTGTGAGAATTTGTTTATTTACTAAAAGTTAAATTAATTTAATTTAATATACCAAGGGACTAAACTGGCTGTTTTAGTCCCGCTGCATTAGTGTGAGCGAGCGTAGCGAGCGAGGGAAACAGAAATGCAAGGGATTAAAACAGCCAAGTTTAGTTCTGAGGTATATCACTATTTTTTGCAGGACCAAACATAATTTAGGTAGGCAGATAAAATTAAAATTAAAAACCACGCGTCTAAAATCGGTTGTTTTATTTTCGTAATTTAATCAAGATGCCTGTAAATTGCGAAAAGTCAGTTTCATGGCTATCGTGATTTCAATTGTTTTTTAATATGGTTGACACAAACGTCAAAAAAATGGACGAAGATGATAAATTTTAAGTTATGTATAAATTGTTATAACAATGTAATTTTTAAAGGTTTTCTTTGTTAAAATCAAATAAATTGGTTTGAATCGCTAATTTATTACAAAACACCACCAAACCTAATTTTTGAACCAGCAAAGCACATAGTAAGTATAATATTTTAATATTATCAAGGTTGCCGTGACTTTTATTTCCTAGGGAAAAAAACGGCAAGTTTAGTCCCGAAAATGAAAGCGTAAAATTAGGTTTTAGTCTTGGTCGTGCAAAAAATAATGTTAAATAATCGGACGATATATTTGTGAGGTGAGGTGCAAAGAGAACCGTAGCTAAGACAATCTATTGGAGGGGGGGGGGATGATAAAGCACAATTTAACTGACCTTTTGATTTAAATTTCCCATATGGCTACGGCTCTGGGTGCAAATTAAACAAAATCCTTTAACGGTGACTCACGATTTAAAGGAGAATGAGCATTTTTATAAGGGTTTTGGGGCCACCCTCAACAGCAATAATATGTAATAAGAATAGTTATTTTCTTAACTAGTGTATTAAGTGGATAAAATCACTTAATACACGAGTTGAGAATTTAATTTTATCCAACACCTTTTATTTTTAAATAAAAATCTATAATTTTGCGAAAAATTCTGTCAAAAATATTAAGATTAAGTTTTCTTAATACTAAAATAATAGGTAGCCATGGCCTAGGCATGCCTATTAAAAATAAACAATTGCTAGTTTTATATTTCTTACAAACGTCAAAATGGACGCGGTGAATTTTTAATAAAAACAGTATTTTATTCAAAAACTAAAGAATAATTTGGGGTTTTCTTTAATTTTTATGGTTTAGTTAACGTGCTTCTATTTATAGAATAGTTATAATACTTAATTAATAGGGTATGTAACTAATTTTGGGTGAGATCAAAAGCTGTACGTAAAAGAGTGGGTGAAAAATTTTTTAGTCACTAGTGGAAAAAAAACTCACTTTTGACATTTAAAATAGTGCTCAAAACAAGTGTTTCTGTGAAGGTGTTGGATAAAGGTATTTTTAAGTTTCATGTTTGTTTAACCTCGTACTCTTCTACTTAATTAAGCCTCCCCTAAGTCCAGGACTTGTGTGGGTAGTAGTAGAGGGAACCACCGGCTTATACTGACTTTCGAACCAGTTTATAGGGAGTGTCCGTTTCACTTATCGCCTTCGCCAAATTTAAATTATTAATTAATTGAAAAAGGCAAATCGACGCCAGTGTGAATCGCTATAATTAGTTTTTTCTCCTGTCCAAAAACCGAAAACTAACGACAAAGAACGAAAGAACAAAGTAAGACTAAGATGAAGTGACCCTACCTTATGCACCAAAGAATTAGTATGCGCACTCGTTTTAAAATACACCATTAAACCATTGGTTATATTAGTTAATTTAGTTGCAGTTGCAATAAAATATATTAAAAATTAACATAAAATAGTCAATACTGTACTAGTGTATTAACACACCAAAATATTGTATGGAGTTAACTTGGAACTCCGGCACCTAAGGTATGTTTTTGAATAAAAATTATTAATCTACATAAAAATACCTTTCTAATGAGACCTAATTTGTTGCTGTTGAGGGTGGGCCCAAAATGCCCATTGTCCTTTAATGTCTTAATTATAGTTCAGTTCAGCAAACTTCTGATATCATACATGTTTTTTCCTTTATATAACTGGACTCACAGGGCATTAAACTTAAAATGTGAGACGCCGTTTAAAAGGATATTTTACGTATTTTTTCTTAGGGCTCATAACTAAAAATTTTAAATATTTGTTTATACAAACCTCCGAATTTGGATTGAGTAATTGTTTAGCGCCCTCTATGATTGCCTGGTAGGAAAATCGAAGTTGCTCGTGTGTTTGTATCAGGCCCATCCTGTATTTTCTCATTTCTAGTAATATTTCCTTAACATCTACTGAATTTTGGCCGAATTTTTCAATCTGTAAATTTAATTAAAAAACTAGTTACACTTTTTAAAAGGAAATTTGTTTGATTTTAATTTTCACAATGATAATACTTAAAGAGTGGGGGCAAGTCTGGCATTTGTAAAAAATATAAAAAAATATTGGTTTGTTACAATTCTCGACGTTTTAACCTCGTACTATTCTACTTAATTGGGCTTTCCCAAAGTCCAGAACTTGTGTAGGCTAGTAGTAGAAGGAACCACCGGCTTTAACCCCTTAACGTACCACTTTTTTTCAGAAAAGTGGTTAATTTTTCATCAATTTCTTAATTTTTAGCCCACACTGAAATAACAAGTAATGTAAAAAGTTAAAAAAACTTGATTTTCTAAAACACAGTACAACTACAAGTGCGCCCGAGTTAACTCGGGTAAGCGGAAAAGAACCAACCTACTTTCAACGATTTAACACGGGCGAGTGCGTTAAGGGGTTAATAGACTTTCGAACCAGTTTAGAGGAAGTATCTCGGTTTCACCTCTCGCCTTCGCCAAAGAGTGACCGCAGAAAAAGAGGTTTTTTAGCCTCTTTTTTAAACATCTGTAACATCGATTGGAATTGATAAAATGTAACATATAAGTGCGCAAATTTTTTGTCTGGTCATGATCTTGTGCAAAAAGCAAGATTTATTGTTCTAGAAGCTAAACATCCTCTTAAACAAAGGGTTAACTAGGGGTACTTGAATTGAATTTTATACCAAACTACCTCACATTTTATTAAATATAACTGACTGGATCCCTTTAACTTGATTTTTTCTTGAGATACTTTATGATTTACTACTTTTTTGGTGCTTGCGGGGTAGTTTAACCCTCTTTGTGGGGGTGGATTTTCATCGAATCCAAGGATGATACCCCTTTACGTGTTTTTTATGTTTTATATTACAGAAAAATGTGTTTTTTAAACAAAAAAAGTTTTTTAGATTTCTTTTTTAATCGTTTTCATTTTTTTTTAATTTTTTCATTTTTTTTTGTTTTTCGCAAAAAAGAAATAAAAACAAAACGAAGTTTTTATGAAAATATTCTTTTGATTTTTTTTTAATATCTCGTTTTCCACAAAAAGAAAATTTAAAATGTTGAAAAAAGTTTTTTGGATTTTTTTTGCATTTTTTTTATTTTTCGTTTTTCAAAAAAAGATCTTTTTTTAAGTATTTGGGAGAATGCAACATACCATTTACTGTGAATAATATATAATGGAATGCGTAGCATTACATATCTTCACGGCATGTTACTTTCTACTATCATATCAGATAAAAAACATTTGTAATATTTTTTTTCTTGACGTTTTATATTAAACGAAGTTGATTTCCGTGAAAAAATAAAAAATGTTTTACAGGCAGCAGCATTTTTTTATTTAGAATCTTATCACAATCATAATACATTTATATCTCTACATTAACGTGATATTGGTTTTCTGCGAATTGATTAAACATGCGTTTGTGCAAATGAATTGATTGATAAGATATCAGCACTGTTTCCACTAAACAATTAGTTTTTTTTTAGAGATTTAGCACTTTAGACAAAGAAGCCATGCATTTATTTGATTGCTTCGCAAGTTACAGTGCAATCTTTGTACATATTTTTTTTACTTGTAATATACACGGTGTATTTGAAATAGCGTCGGAAATTTTAACAGATGATTCTACGTCATAAAATATGAAAAAAAGTTCCTATAAATATATGTCTAAAAATGCGTCATAAGGGAGCTACGCCCCTTTGAAAGTGGCTAAAAAAAATCGGTTTTTATTTAATAACTCAGGAACCCTTTGAGATATATCAACGAGGTTTTGCACGTCAACTAATCCTACCAAGGCCCGTTTTTATGTGTTATTTTCATGTACTTATTTCAACCAGGGGTGTGCGAAATGGGGGGGGGGGCTTATCAGTTTTTTGTCCCAAACTTTTTTCTGTGTAACTTTTTTGCAATTTTATTTTTGAAATATGATTCCTCAGATCATACATAAAAAAGGTACTCTTGTTGTAATACTGTAGGATTAACCGTTTTCGAGAAAAATTCATTTGAAGGTGAAATTCCACGGTTCGAGGACGAAAAATTAAATACTAAAATGTTGAAAACCAAAATTTTAATGATGCAGGGCGAATGTACATTAAAAACTAAGAAAAAAACCTCATATACAGGTACTTCCAAAAATCAATTCTAATGGAGCTATGGTCTCCTAAATATGCACCATTTTTAAAGGGCTATGGTAGCTTTAAAAGCGTTTTTTCGACCTACATGTATGGAAACTTTTTTTCTTAGTTTTTGATGTAGAATAACATTGCATCCTTAAAATTTTGGTTTTCAACATTTTAGTATTTAATTTCTCGTCCTCGAACCGTGGAATTTCACCTTCAAATTAATTTTTCTCGAAAACGGTTAATCCTACAGTATTACAACAAGAGTACCTTGTTATGTATTTTGACCTGAGGAATCATATTTCAAAAATAAAATTGAAAAAAAGTTACACAGAAAAAAGTTTGGGACAAAAAACTGATAAGGCCCCCCCGTTTCGCACACCCTTGGTTTAAATAAGTACGTGAAAATGACATACAAAGATGGGCCTTATTAGGATTAATTCACGTGCAAAACCTCGTTAATATATCTCAAAGGGTTCCTGATTTATTAAATAAAAACCGATTTTTTTAGCCACTTTCAAAGGGGCGTAGCTCCCTTATGACGCATTTTTAGACATATGTTTATAGGAACTTTTTGTCATAACGCGCTAACCTTTGCGCCACCGGGATCGGCTCACAATTTAGTAGAAAACTAAACTTAAAAGCGGTTTTGACATTTGTCTTTTGTCCTGTATTGTCAACCCAAAAGAAAAAAAAGTACAAACCTCTTATAGGCCTATAAGAACACGCAAAATGCATGTGATTATGAGACAGATTTTTTTTTTACAATGTCAAAAAACGCAGTTCTTTTAAATATTTACATACTCTAAATTTTATTTTGTTAAGTTAATAAACAAAAAAGTTATAGGAGTGTACCAGTATTTTGTCCCACCCGATATACAGGGTTATTCATAAATAAGTTCGAGAAATTTAAGAGGTGATTTTACGTTAAAAAATATGAAAAAAAGTTCCTACAAAGGTTGGTCCGGAAATGAGTCCTAATGGAGCTACAGCTCTTTAAAATTGTAATAAAAATAAGGTTTTTAATTAATAACTCTTGTACCCTTTAAGCTAGAGCGACGAGCTTTTGCATGTATACTAGTATTAATAAGGGCAATAAGTTTAAGTTAATTTATTTTTTTGAATTTATCCAGAGGCGTGCCTAGACGGACAAAATATGTGATGCTTAACACATTTTTGCCCCAAACTTTTTTATGTGTATGTTTTTTTTGAATTTTTCATAATATAGATTCCTTCAGTAAAAATACATAAAAAATTTCATATAGTGTAACAGTGTAGGAGCAACCGTTTAAAAAAAAATGCAATTAAGAGGAAGTAACAATTTGTGCCACTAAAAATCTTACTTTTTAAAAGTCCTAACTCCTTTAATATTAAATTTAGGTGTTTTGGTGAAAAATACTTTTTTGCTTAGTTTTAAGTGAAGAATTGCCCTGCAGCATTAAATTTTTTTTGGTGCTTTTTTTGTTCCCCATTCAATATGTCCATCTTCGAAGAGTCGCACTTCCCTTAGGGCTCATTTCCGGACCAACCTTTATAGGAACTTTTTTTTTTTTTTTTAAATAGAATCATCTCTTTTATTTCTTTAACTTATTTCTAAATAACCCTGTATAAAAAAAATTGTTTTGTTTTCCAATTTTTTTTTTTTGTATACAGGGAAAAGTATTATTTTGTTGGCAGCAGTTTTTTATGCATTTAAAAATATACTTACAAGAACTAAACACGAATCGACGAGGCAGAAAGTCCCCGACCTCCCGATTCCGGCCGAACAATGCACGATGGCCGGTCCGACTGACGATTCCAGAACGCCAGCAGCTCGCACTTTCCTTAGGAACTCTAAAAACACCGTCGGCGAGGTGGGAACCCCAAAATCAGGCCACGTGATGTAGTGAAACTGAATAATGTTCCTCGATTCACCACTTTCAGTGTCCGTTAACTTAAGTTCCCTTGTATAGTAATACGAATGATCCTGTTGCTTAAGGTACTCTAACGACAGACCAACGTCTGTCATTTGCATTATGTGTTCGCCACCTGTTTTTGACGGCCAGTACTGGAAACATTTTTCTTGTTTCTTCTCGATTAGTTTGTTCAACATCAAGACGGCTTTGCTGTTTTGTTCCCAGACCATTAGCCAGAAATGGCTGACTGTGCTTGCTAATGGACCCTGGCAAAAGAAACAAGTTTTGCGTAACAGGAGAAAAAACTTTTTATCCAATACATATAGATAATAAGACAATTACCAGCTTTATTTTAAATAGATAAACTCAATAATAACCCCCACGTGGCTTTTACTTTATTGAGTGGATAATTATTTATTTTACCCACTCAACTGTCACTTGTCAAATTATTTTCTTGTAAATGTCATTAAAATTTTTAATAAAAATATGAATTCCTAAGCTATTTATTAGATAAAACCTTGTATGGCACTCATGGGTAAACCGATATTGCCCTCTCGAAAATTAACCTGCGAGGCGTCAGCCAAGCAGGTTAATTTTCTCATGGGCAATATCTTACTTTACCCACTAGTACCATAAATAACTAATACATTTTAAAAAGACTAGACAACTTCGGGCACCTCCGTGTAACACGGAGGCGCCCGAAGTTGGAATGCTAGTAAACTCATTTGGCAACATCGCAAAGTTATTTTAGATCATTTTAAGAGAATTTAAAGAGTTTTTTCCTTAGGGTTAGTAGGTATACTTTTTTTCACTGTAATTTCATACCCAAAATTTGTGAATTAAATTAATTGTTCTTTTACCTTTGAGCAGTCAGGGAATTTTTTGATCAGGAAAAACTTGTAGGAACCTCGGTAGGAACCCTGTAATTTTGACAGTAGTATTGTCCCAAAAAAATACCTTAAAGACAACTTTAAGTTCTTATTTTGTAGCCAGATTGTAAGCATCCTAAGTCGCGTCTAATATTAATCTTAAAGATGAAACGACACGAATTTTTGTAAAGTAATAGGAAAATTTGATTGATGGAATATTTAACTATTTACCTGTGTTAGGATGTATTGTCTATTGGCTTTCTCGACTTTTATTAGATTTGCGTTTATGTAGTCGGTGGAGCCTCGGAGTAAGATTATGCGGCTGTCATCGTACGGACTCACATCTCGATATCGGTTTAGGATTCTGTTTTGGGGTTTTGTCGCTTCGGCATATACTCCTTTTACGCTGTCAGATCGGATTTTCTGCAATAAAAGAATTCAGTTTTTATAAATATTAATAATCTGAAACGTAAAAAGCTGCTCTATTGAAAAAATAAAAACATACAATTTATACACGGTGTTTGCAGTCTTTTGGCGGAAAATAAAGAGATGATTCTACATCACAAACCATGATAAACAACAACAAAGAAACATATGTCTGGAAATAAGCCTTATAGTAGAGAAAAAGATGCAAGTCGCTTGCAAAACAACTTTACACTACGATATTTCAAGAAATCTTTGACATAGAGACTTAAAATTTGGAATAAATTTTGTTTGCTACTTAGAAAATCTTTGTTCCAAATATCAAGTCACTGGGTCAAAGCGTTCTTGAAATATCGCAGTGTAAACTTGTTTTACAAACGACTTTTTATATATTTTTCTCTTCTATAAGGGTCATTTGAAGATTGACGCAACATCTAAATTTAATATTAAAGGAGTATAGTCCTTTAAAAAGTAACATTTTTGGTGGCAAAAAATGTTACTTCTTTAAGTGCATTTCTTTTAAAAACGGTTGCAGTGTTACACTATATGACATTTGTTATGTATTTATATATAAATTTTTTATAAAAAATAAAAAAAATACACATAAAAAGTTTAGGGTAAAAACATAAAAAGTTTGGGCAGTATTGCATGTCTTAGTGCTACGGAGAAACTGACAGACAAATTATACCCTTTACAGTCTACAACTTTATTTCGAGGAGGAAACAAAAAAGGACTATTTTCAAGATTATCGGAGATGCTCCAAAATTGGAAATACACCTTGAAACATCTATGCAAAATTTACGAGATTGTCAGATAATAATAATACGAATAATAATAATACTTATTATTATTATTAATATGTACTTTCAAGTTTAAAAAATTGTAAATTTTCAATTTTTGCCAAAGAATCCTAGTCTTTAGACCTATACTGCCTTACTACGCTGGAAACTCCAGTAACTCCATGTACTCATTAAAAATGAGGGTAAATCAATAGTTAATAGTACAACAACAAAATTCCTTGGCCTGCATATAGATCAAAAACTAACATTTTCCACACACATTCAAAATCTGTTACCTCAGCTGAGCAGCTCTTGCTTTCTCTTAAAAAAATCTTAGAAACACAGTCTCCATTGATGTAATAAAAAAGGCATATTTTGGAATAGTTCAGTTAAAGTTAAGTTATGGCATCATTTCTGGGGCGAATCAACGGAAGTATCAAAAATATTTATAAAGCAAATGAAAGCCATACGAAATGTTTAATATAGGCAAGCGCCATCATGTAGACATTATTTTATGGAACACAAAATATTAACATTAACTGGCCTTTATTTGTACTCTCTTCTTAATTATGCTAAAAATAGTCCCCACAAGACGGGATATTCACAAGCGTGAAACCCGGAGTAAGGACATGTTAGCGGTACCCCCTGCAAGACTTAAAATTTCACAAAAAAATCCCGATCATGCAGGTGTTATATGTTTAAATAAATTATTTCAAATGGATAAAAAATTTGCAACATTCAGCAAAAAGTTATTTAAAAGAAAATTAAAAATTTTCTTAATAAACAAATCCTATTATTCCCCTTAATGAATTTTTAAATGACTGAATTTTAATGATTAATTGTAATTTTATTGTTTTGTAATATCAATTTTTTTTTGACGTCTCCTTATTTTACATTGTGTATCGTGTATCGTTAAACAACCCTACATTATTGTAAACAAATTGAGTAAATAAATATTCTATTCTATTCATTTGTCGCATAGCAGCGTTTTCAAAATATTACATCAGAGTTGACATGAAAACGTTGCTATGCGACAAATGGAGTTACTGCTTTCTAGCGTAGTAGGGCAGTATAGGTCAAAAATGTATGCCAACACCACTTATATCTACTTTTATTATGTTATGAGAAAAATTGTGACAAGTCTGTAGGATTTAATATCCTGTTTTGTGGTTTCTTTGCGTCAAAGTAAACTTCTTTTATGATATCTGATCGAATTTTCTGCAAGAAATGAATTCAATAGTGTAAATATTGAAAAATACCACTGAAAACCATTTTTATGTAACAAATTCTGAAGATATGCTTCGCATTTTGCACTATACTATTCACAGTAGGTAGTATACCTACCGGGTGAGTTTCAGTCCATGGACACCCCTTAAAATGTTTTTTTTTTCAATAGGATCAACGCAATGTTTTGTAGCTTTTATTTCTTAACAAGGGCTACAAAATGGCGTACAAACTTTTTTTTTGCACTTACGGTATCGCCGGAAACTAAGGCAATTTAATTTGTTATAATACCGCCTGTATAATATGGTATTTTTGAGTTCAGAAAAGAATTTTACATCTAAAAAACATTTAATTAATTTTTTATTTATTAAAAAAAACTTTATTGACCTAAATCCGGAAAAAAAAACGAAAGTGAAAGAAAAAAAAGTACGCCATTTTGTAGCCCTTGCAATAAAACACCAAAAAGTTAAGAGCGGCTTGGACGCTATTTAAAAAAATTAAGTTATGAAGAAAAAACGGTTTTAAAAAATGTAAAGTAAAAAAAAATACCAAATTAGATTTTATTTATAAAAAAATAAGTCTTGTATGTTAATAAAAAAAATAAAAATTTAAATTTGATACTACATTGCAAACATATACAGTGGGTGTCATAAAAAAATAGAGTAACTTAGTATCCGACGAAACCGTAATAGAGTGAAAAAATTAATTTGTATGACATTTTGTAGTCATTGTTGAGAAATATAAGATATAAAGAAATTGACTTGATCGGATTAAAAACAACCTAATTTTAGGGGGTGTCCATGTACTAAAATTCTCGGTATTGCCTTTTATCCTACTTCCCCCTGCTTTGGTCTCGTGCGCGTAATTTATTTTTTATACTGTATTAAAAACTGGCGCCCTCTACCTGGGGGGCTCTCCCCTATATCTTTTTTATACCTAGAGAGAATGAAATTTACAATAGATTTAGTGACTTTTCAGATAAAAAAATCTAAAAGAAAATTTTATTTAAAAAATGACAAAAGCACCCAGACAGACAGACAGACAGCCAGACAGACAGACAGACAGACGGACGCAAAAATTTTTTTTACCGATTTTGACTCAGAATGTTCTAAAACGCCGCGAAATGTAAAAAAAAAACGTGGTCAAAGATTTTGACTTTTCGGCGAAGATTTCAATACATCGGCACTCTTAGTAGCACTAAGTGCCGATGTAAAATAGTTAACTAAATTTTTATTCAAGCACAGTGTGTTTTTATTGAGTAAGGATTTATTTTAGGAACATAGTTTTAATAAAATATATGGATTCCACGAATTCCCATAATAAAGCAATTATTTGCCTTGCGTCATTACCGGCCAACCAGAAATGGACATTCATTATCAAATCATAAATAACCGGAAAAATTGCATGATACATTTTTTCCGGAAAACAGCATTCGATCCCTCTAAAAAGTTTTATACACGGTGTTTGCAGTCTTATGGCACATATTTAAGGAGATGATTCTACATCACAAAAAATAAAAAACTATCAAAGGAAATAAGCCCTAAGGGAGCTACGGGCCGTATCGTACGGCCCTCGAAGATGGACGTGTTGATTGGGGAACAAAAAAAGCACCAATAAAACTTTAAAGCTGCAGGGCGATTCTTCATTTAAAACTAAGCAAAAAAATATTCTTTATCGAAACTCCTAAATTTCATATTAAAGGAGCAATAGTCCTTTAAAAAGTAAAATTTTTGGTAGCACAAAGTTTTACTTCCTCCTAATTACCTTTTTTTGAAAACGGTTGTTACTACAGTGTTACACTACATTTTTACTCAAGGAATCTATATTTTTTACTCAAAATCCAGGATAGATTAAAAAAAAATAACTTAACATAAACTAATTGCCTTTATTAATACTAGTAAACATGCAAAACCTCGTCGCTCTATTTCAAAGGGTACCAGAGTTATTAATTACATCGGCACTTAGTGCTACTAAGAGTGCCGACGTATTGAAACCTTCGTCGAAAAGTCAAAATCTTTGACCACGTTTTTTTCACGTTTTAGACCATTCTGAGTCGAAATCAGTAAAAAAAAAAGAATTTTTGCGTCAGTCTGTCTGTCTGTCTGGGTGTAAACTCTCTAACTCCATTTCTACATGAGATATCGACTTGCGGTTTTTTGCATATTGTTTCTTATCGTATTCCGAAGAGCTGATTAGATTTTGGGAGTAAACGATTAGGGGTAAGCGGGTTAAAATAGGGTAAAACTCCTATTTTTAGCGTTTTTTGTTTTTAATTAAGGCGATTATTAATGTATTTGGTTAATTTAGCACTTATGTAAAAGATAATTTTAAATTGGTCAAAAAATGTTATAAACAAAGCTTTCCTAAAACGCATTGTTTTCGAGATATTGGCGTTTAAAGCAGTAAAAGGTTTTTTTAGCATATCTCACATATTTATAACCCGATTTCAAAAAATTATATTTTAAATAAAAGCTCTTTTTAAGCCCTATAAAAAATGCTATATACAGTTTTTTGCTAGAATATAATGTTTTAAAGATACAGAATTCAAAATCAAACAAAACACCTAGTTTGAAATTTGCAAACTAGATGGCTCTAGTGTACAAATTTTAAGCTTCCATTCATTTGTTTTTAAAATCAATCAAAAACAGTAATTAATAAGTTCAACTTGCATCCAAGTAAAAACATATTTTTATTATTAATTTTAATTATATATTAAGTGTACAAGAAAAGCTAAAGTTTAATATAAATATTATACAAGTTAGTCTGTGCAGTGAGGAGTAGTAGTAAAATTGTAATTATGTTATGCTACCCTGTTCTAATAGCATGTTATTAGTTTTCCCAATAGTGCCGATGTTTTGACAGGGTGCTTGTAACGTTTCATCTAGTTTTTATTACAATTTTAAAGGATCGCAACTCTTTTAGGGTTCGTTTTCAGGCCAATGTTCCCACATGAAAAACCAGCATTTGCTGGTTTTTCATGCTTTGTGATACAGAATCATCCCACACATGATGTGTGACTAATCACAAAACTATAAGTAAAAACCTTGCGTAATAGTGTGGTACGGCGAAGAAAATATTCTTTGAACTTATTGATATTATGGTAATTTCTGATCGATATAAATGAAATGCGAGAATCGTCGAAATGAACATGCATATTACGAATGCACCAAGAAAAACAGTGGTTTAAGGAAAAGTTCTCACTGAAAACCATAATCGTTTAAAATTTAAATATTTAAACTAGATGAAACGTTGCAAGCACCCTGTCAAAACATTGGCACTATTGTACACTAGAGCCATCTAGTTTGCAAATTTCAAACTAGGTGTTTTGTTTGATTTTAAATTCTGTATCTTTAAAACTTTATATTCTAGCAAAAAAACTGTATATAACATTTTTTATAGGGCTTAAAAAGAGCTTTTATTTAAAATATAATTTTTTGAAATCAGGTTATAAATATGTGAGATATGCTAAAAAAACCTTTTACTGCTTTAAACGCCAATTTCTCGAAAAAAGTGCGTTTTAGGAAAACGTTGTTTATAACATTTTTTGACCAATTTAAAATTATTTTTTATATAAGTACTAAATTAACCAAATACAATAATAATTGCCTTAATTATAAACAAAAAACGCTAAAAATAGGAGTTTTACCCCCTTACCCACAATCGTTTACCCCCAAAATCTAATCAGCTCTTCGGAATACGATAAGAAACAATATGCCAAAAACCGCAAGTCGATATCTCATGTAGAAACTGAGAGAGAGTTTACACACAGAAAGACAGACAGATGGACGCAAAATTTTTTTTTACTGATTTCGACTCAGAATGGTCTAAAACGTCGAGAAATGTGAAAAAAACGTGGTCAAAGATTTTGACTTTTCGGCGAAGATTTCAATACATCGGCACTCTTAGTAGCACTAAGTGCCGATGTAAATTCCATCAATCTATTTCCTAATCATCGTACAGAGTGATATTGGTAGACTGGAGTTTCGGGCTACTGGCCCTCTTCAATACCAAGAGTCAACACTGTCGCTGATTAAGAAAACAATCTTCGACTTTATTCACGAAATAAATAATGCCATGAGATTGATGTACTCTTGCGCGCCATCTATTGTTAGATGTAGACAATTACTAATTTCAATCGTTAATAGTTTAGGGTTCCGTACCCTAAATACGAAAAACGGAACCAATATAAAGTCGCTCGTTTATCTCAGGAACTGTATAACCTAGGAATCTGAAAGGTATACCGCCCTACTAAGCTAGAAAGCAGTAACTCCATTTGACAGTAGCAGCGTTTTCAAAATATTACCCCATAGTTGACGTAAAAACGTCGCTATGCGACAAGTGCTTTCTATCTTAGAATATAACCTCCAAGTGCCATCTATGAAGAAATAGCAGTAATACTACTGCTATTACTTCAAAGATGGCACTTAGAAGTTATAAAGTGTCCAAAACCGGCTAAGTCAAGGCCTATCCAGAAGCTTGCATAAGAACATAAAACATAAGAATTTGAAGCCGTGATTGGCTTACAAGATACATGGCGGCACATCAAGGCAATCACGGCATCGAATTGTTATGTATGATGTTCTTATGCACTCAGTAAAGTGCGATCTTTCGTTTCAGTGTGAGGCAGGAGCAAATAGCAGTTAAGTCTGCTGCAAAAAAACGACTTTGCTGGCAGTTGCAGCGTGTTCTTTGTAAGAGACGGATGTGGCCGCTTAGGCGGATTTACTCCTGCATCGGCCTTGCTATCGTAGATATGCACAGGACTTGATTTGTTTTATTTTATGTTGTTTCGTGAAAATATTACTTTAATAGGAAAGTTTTAAGTGAATCGTGAACATTTTTGTTTTTTATTTTGTGATGTTAAATTTTAACGTGAACCTGTTGATAAGTTGGCGTCTGCACAAACATCACTACAGAGTGAGACGGTTTTGCGTAGGTCGAAAATTATAATAGATTGAACTGGCAAACTATCCTATGGAAAATGCCATTATTGAAATTGGAACCTGTGCTGGGGAAAAAGAGGCTAAGTCAGCCTGACTTAGGCCGAGTTTATCAATGTACAGTTAACATTTATCTAACAGATAAAGTCTCAGTTAAGAGCAAATATTGTATCTTAATTGGAGTTGCCATGGTAAATAGGTGCCAGTTAAATTTAGCTGTAATTTGATAAACACAGCCAAATTCAGGGTATTTTCATTGCTTTTTCAAAAAAATATTATGCAGTGAATATATCATTATTTTAAAGATTAGTACATTCTGAAATGTCAAATTCCAGTAATACAATATAACATCACGTACGTGTTTCCCAAAAAACTGAATATAAATTTAAATTTTAAGTTAAAAATGTCTTTAGTTTAAAAATAAAGTGGCGCTTTCAAATAAAATCGAATAAAAAGTTGTTTTCATTATATTGTTATTAAACGATGGTTAATCATTTAAAATATTGTGGTTAAGTTTAGATACTATGTGGTTGTTTTATATCGTATAAATTAATGTTGATAAGATACAGGGTTGTCACTAGAATCGATAAACGGTTTTCAAGAAGAGAAATAAAATTAATAAACAAATATCGGGACTAGGACTTTAAATAAAAACACTAAGTTTTACGCACTAGCGACGTTTCGTCTTTAATCAAGACTTTATCAAGCTTAGCATACTTAAAACACTACATTTAACATAAATATTATTTAAATTAACAAACAAACAATTACGAAAAATAAACAAAACTATAGAACCGTACACGTAGACATATTTCAAATTAACTGTTAATTAAAGATATAGCAACGAGATTTTGCATGTGAACTAATCCTATTATTCTTATTCTATATTGTTTTCATGTACTTAATTTAACCAGTTTTTTGTCCCAAACTCTTTTCTGTGTATTTTTTTTTGTGATTTTATTTTTGGAATATAACCCCTCAGGTCAAAATACAGAAAAAAGGTACTCTTGTTGTAATACTGTAGGATTCACCGTTTTCGAGAAAAGTTAATTTGAAGGTGAAATTTTACTAAAATGTTTAAAAACAAAACAAATCCAGTGTTGGACTAAGGGGGGGGGGGCAGGGGCGACAACAACTCGAAAAGCAGGTTATACCCCTGGCCGCCCCTTAGTCTGACACTGGATTTTGAGAATTGCAATATAACTGTAAAACTCTAAAGCTTAGGAAAGGACAAAAAGTTATTGAATCTCTGTTAAAAAATGCAGTTATAAGCAGAGTTGATACTTTCATTACAATAACAGGGTCGGACAACAGGAATTTTAAATTATTTCTAATTTTTGGTGAGTTTGTTTAATACATACCTATTCCGAATAAGATTATATGTCTGTATACAGACATATAATCTTATTCGGCACAAATATGTATTAAAGAAACTCACCAAAAATTAAAAATAATTTAAAATTCCTGTTGTCCAACCCTGTTATTGTAATGAAAGTATTAACTCTGGTCAAAAGCGATAACGAAAATAATTAAAACCAAGGCGCCCCCACTATTTTGCTCGGTGCCACCAGAAATCGTAACCGATTTTCAAAAAAAATGGCATTTACGTAATCCCCACGCTCACGATTTAAATTCGTCCTCAGGTAAATCCGAAAAAGTTTACTTTTTTGAGCTCGTATAACCCATCTCGAATAAAAACCGGGATTTACTAGAAATTGAAAATTCGGTTTCAGCACACAAAAATACTTAAGGCATGGTAGGTTTAGTTCTTGGAGAAGTTTTTTTTTGTAGAAAAGTGAAAGCGAGTCACAATGTGACTCTCGTCTTGTCTTGATTTTTTTTTAGAAATCGAGCCAAAACGAAAAATCTCGATTTCTGGATTCTTGTGAAAACCTAGATTCCACTAAACTTCATAAATTTTTACTGATCATATGAAGAAAACATTTCTTTTTCGCTGACACTTGTTTCCTGAAAAAATATTGCTTACTGCATTTTTCAGTGGAAATTAAAATAGTAACTGCAAATTGCATACAGGAAATACCTGATACTTGGAAATATTGTATGGATATTTATATCAAATGGGTTACGATTTTTAGGTTTCAGAAATGGTATTTCTAAAATGCTACAAATGCAATTTTGTTGCTATTTCAGCTACACTTTTGAATATATATTAGGGTGACCCACCAAAATTTCAAATTGAAAAATTTGGGGGTCTAACCCCTTAAATTTGTTCATTGGGGGTAAGAGTATCCTCCCTGAATTATTTCAGAATTTTTGAAAAAAATCTAGAGGTCGCTCACAGCCATTTTTTAAAAAGATAGGTTTCTTAAGCTTTTTTATTTTTTTTAAGGCCGAAGGATTTTTTTATTTAAATCTTATTAACACGACACAGTATAAAGGGATAGTAAATGGATAACCTAAAAAAAAACAAAAAGTTTTCTTTCAAATTGGCGGAGCTGTGCCCTTTTAAGTTCGAAAATACACTCCTTGGTATAAAACACCTAATTAATTGGGTCCCTAAAGAGTATAAACAAATGAATAAAAAAAAATTAAATAAATACATTCCTTCATTTTAGGCGTAATGACAGGCACAACATTTTTTTTTTCATTGTCTTAAAATATTGTGCGTGTAGCCCAATATGTCCGCATATAAAAACCACTATATTTTTGATATATTTTTTTAAATATATTATTAACAATCGAGTCATAAATATTCAAAAATGGCCATTTTGGGGGTGACATTGGTTTTTTCGATTTTTCAGCCAAATTCTTCATCGGAGGATAAAAGTGGTTATGAGCAAACTGGTAGCTCTTGAAAATCTCTACAAGATTTATACATTATGCATTTTCATAAGTATTTTGTCTATGAAACTTATAGATAGTTTCAAGAGCTACAAGTTTGCTCATAACCACTTTTATCGTTCAATTAATAATTTGGCTGAAAAATGGAAAAACCCGATTTCACTTCCAACATTTTTAAATTAACTCGATTGTTATTAATATATTAAAAAATGATCCAAACTAAAATTATTGGAAATTTCCTCCTTAACAAAATTAGTTATATGCATTTTTATCGTAAGATGCATATTAAGTAACTCACCCCTAAAATTCAAGATAGCGGAAACCCCTTACGCAAATCACCAGGTGGAAAAATTCAAGATAGATGACACCCCTTTCCAAATCACCCGGTGAAAAACTAACAGGAGTGTACTGTTACCATCCACCACTACGCCTTAAAATACCAGCCCGTGTACATTTATTGCAAGTTAGATTTATTATTTGACTGGACTAATATAAATTTCTATTTTTAAATAAACGAATTTACCAGCAATCATTTGTTGTCAAAAACCCTAAATGGTTTTTAATAAAGTTTTCCTCAGTATTTTCTATTTTACCAGATACTTCAGCAACCATTTGTTGTCAAAAACCCTAAATGGTTTTGAATAAAATTTTTCTCAGTATTTTCTAATTTACCAGATACTTCAGCAACCATTTTTTGTCAAAAACCCTTAACGGTTTTGAATAAAGTTTTCCTCAGTATTTTCTATTTTAAACGTTAAAAAAAGTGGTGCTTCCTATAATTTTTTATGGATGGATTTTTTTTTTAAATCTGTATGAATATGTCTATCAATCAATTGTAGTTTTTTTTTGAAAATTTGAAGTTTATTCGAGCGGTAAACCGCTAAAAAAAATTGAACAGCTAAATTTCTTTTATAAGAAAAACCCTTAAAATTTTTGCCGAATTTTCTTCAAGATTACCTCGAAATATAAAATTACCTTAAAAAAGTACCATGTTTGGTAAAGGTGAGATTTACTCCCATTTCTTCGAGAGATTACCTCAAATTTGCACACCTGAATTCCTCAGCCGTTTACCCCTCTGGACTTTTCTTTCTATTTTTTATAACTATTTGAAAAGTTTCGGCACACTTTTTAAGGACTTTTTGTAAACCAATAGGGAACATATCAATGGGATATTCCGAAATTGAATTATCGACAATAACTCAAGTACGGAATCTTGCGCATAAAAAATGAAACATCCGGACGGACTGACAGACATTTTTATTATACATGGTGTAATTTAATCAGCGTTTAAATTTAACAGTAAAATAAACATAAATGGGTTTAACCGAAATACGTTTCTGCAATTCCATTGATCAGTCATAAAACAAACAAATGAAATATAATATTTCTCAGAATTCTAGAAGTGATATCTTTTTCCATAAGATGATTTATTTAAAACGATTTTCAGAATATTTTATTGGTAAGATAATAAAATTATCATTAAGACGGATTTTATATCCTTAACCTGACTCAATTCCAGCCAAAACCGCTGAACCTGCAACCTAGAAATTGTAGGTTTGCTTTCCCCTTCCCCAAACGTATTTCGAGACTGAGAATAGGTTTTTAAGAATGCAGACAGACTCGAGGAATTTCTGCTGATCGGGAGAGGTAATGACCTTTTTTTTAGTAATTAATTTTCTATTAGTTGGAAAATTTAGTTTTCGTACGACCTAGTGTACACGAAATAAAGAACAATACATGTTCACTATATATTCTCGTTAGGATATTTTTCTATCGTGCGAGTACATAGTGTATATTTGAATGAAATGACCACTATGCACACTCATTTATCCAAACGATTACACATAGCTTTCATTTTTACAAAAGTCATTTGACGTTTATAAAATTTTAAAATGTCAAAATTAAACACAGGTAATTCTATAAAATATACATTTTTAAAGAGTCTAGACTGTAGATCGACCGAAAAATGTTGTTCGCAACTCGTTTGCGACAAGTCCTTTGTGCACTCGAATAATTTTTTGACTTCGCGTCGACAAAAAAACTTCATTCTCGTGCACTAAGAACTAAAGTCGCTTACTCGTTACGAAAACTACTATTTATTTGTCCAAGGGCGATAATTTGGTCTTTTCCACCCTGTTTCAAAACCGCCGTCCGGCCCTGTTTGTGCCTAGTGATTACACGTACTGTATACCACGTAATGTGAAATGTTACACTACTTGCTTTAAGAAATTTAATTAATTATAAGTTATATTGTCTTGGGTACTCGCAAAAATTACTTGTACTATAATTTAATGAATTACTAGAGCAAAAATATAATGAGATACATTTTCAATTAGGTTTATATGTCAGTATTTTATTAGAATAAAAAACACTAGGCAACAAAACTCAACTTTTTTTCCCCGATTGAATCTGATCATGGAAAAATTTAAGCACCTAAAATATTTGAAAAGTCCAGGAAATAATAACGTTTTTTTTTCAAAATCTTTAAAAAAAAGAGTAGGATTTTGAAAATTTTAGGGTATATTAAAAAAATACGAGGAACTCAAAAGTATATATATGCCAAGGACCTAGTGTCAGAGTAAGTACGCGAAAAAAAAATAAAAAAGTTTAAGATGAAAGTGCAGAGTTTACTTAATTGTTCTTTTGTGGCAAAACTATCATATCTGTATAAAAATTTTATAGGACTTAATTTGTAGAATATAAAATTTTCTACAAAAATATTTATACAAATATTTTTTTATTTTGCTTAGTTTGTTAAAAAGTAAATAAATGAAAAAGAAACAAAATTAAAGTACACAGTGTAAACTTTTTTCCAGAGCTCAAAAAATATATTCTTCAATTTAAAGGCGCAGAATCCAAATTTGACCTTAAAAACATTCCAGCACGTCTTATTTTTTTAATTTTAGTTCAGGTAATTATGCCAATTTAAAAATAATTTATAGAACAAAATATTGTGATTTTTTTTTGTTTTTTAGTGGTTCTACTTCATAAATAGTAGTCGCCGAATTTCCAGTACTTGCATAGGCGCCGCGTCGACTCTAGCGTTGACGCGAGGTTTTAAATATTTATATTTTTATTTCTTTTTATCTTGATTTTTTTTTAATGATTCCATTTAAACGAGTAAGGTGGGAAAAAAAGTTATCGACAAATAAAAATTAAAAACTTTCGTATTCTTAAAAGATAAAAATCGAATGTCGTTTTTTTCTTTGAAAAACACCGATATATATATACATATGTATAGTTAATATGTAGTCAATATTGTTGTGTGTAACAACTTAGTCGTCAAATGTTTCGATTTAGTGACCTTTATAAAAATTTCCCTCACAATTCGGCAAAATTATTCCGTAAGCCTATGTTTCTGTGTTTATTTTCAACGTTGATGAGTCATAACTGAGTTTACGCCGACTACTGATTATTATAGACGTTTTTGGAGCAAGTTTAAAAATAGAGACGCTTGTGGAGTTTTTTGATAGACAAATGCGCCAATAGTATAATGAAATGAGTATTTTATACTATTTTTTTTATTTAAGTGGTTTTTACGAAAACAGACATGCATTTGGGGAAATGTATATATTTTTTGTGAAAACGATTGGCAAAACTTTAATAAACGTGATTTATTGTAGTTCTCGTTAAATGCAAACTTGAGTTTTTGAGATTTTAACTCCTTTGTAGTGAGAAAAACGTAATGCGCTATTCGTAGGTAAGTTCTTTTCTGTCTTCGGTCGTGTTTGTGGACCTCACACAGAAAAATTCACTTACCTGTACTAGGAGCGCAAATAACTATTGATTTACCAACGTTTCGGGTTTTTATATTATTCACAGAGCCTGCGCTAGTATAATATAATACGGTAGTTTCGAATTTTCAAAAAAAAAATAAAAATCGTCCTAGATCTAGATCTACAGACAAAAAATTCTTGGATATATATTTGTTTCATAAAAAAAATAAGCCACTTTTTTTTCAAATTTCCGTCCGTCTGTCTGTCTGAGGTCACGATTTTTGTGAACACGACAACTCAAGAACGAATAATCCGATCGACTTGAAATTTTCAGGAAAAATTGAAGTTCTATGAGGGGAAGATCCCTATTGGTTTTTAAAGTAATCCCCTCAAAAAAAGTTATTAAAAAAAATCGAAAAAAGCGGAAAGCTGATTAACGTAATTTATTTAGGAAAAATTACTTTTAAATATTAAATTAAAAAAAAAGGTTTTTTTTTAATTTTTTTTGAATTTAACTTTTTTCGCAAAAGGAAATTTAATAAAAAACATTGAAAAAGTTTTTTTAAAAAACTTTTTTTTTTTGAATGTTAGTTTTTCAATGATTTTTGGTTTTTAAAAAAAGATCTTTTTTTAATTAATTTTTTTTATTTATTTTTTTTAATTATTTGGGGAATGCAATTTACCATTTACTGTGAATAATATATAATGGAATGCGTAGCATTATATATCTTCACGGCTTGTTTTCTTTATTATACCGGGTGTTTTTTTTTAACCTGAAACTTTCAAATATCTCGAATACTATGCATTTTAGAAAAAAAAAATGTAAAAAAACAAAAAACAAAATGGCCAATTTATTTTTTAAGCATATTTACGTTTTCAAGGTCAACTTTGTTTTTTTTTTAATTGGAAACATATATATATATTTTTCACTGTTATTTAATTTTCCTCAAAAAAATAAAAATCTTTTGTAAAAAACTTTTTTTGATCGGACTTTTAGTTGCAGAGCTAACACAGCCACACAAAATTAAAAAAGTTGGCTCTCCGACGGACTTGTCTAGTAAATTCCTATGTATTTTGAGCCGCTGTATCCGAATCTGAGGTCGGAATTTGAAAGTTGGCTCCCGTTTTCAATATAACCTCAAAAAACATATAATATAATTGCGAAAAGCACGTTTTTTGAGGTTATGTTGAAAATGAGAGCTAGCTTTCATAGTCTGACCTCAGATTCGGATTCAGATGCTCAAAATACATAGGAATTGACTAGTCAATTCCGTCAGAGATCCAACTTTTTTAATTTCGTGTGGCTGTGTTATCTCTGCAACTAAAGGTCCGATCAAAAAAAGTTTTTTACAAAAGATGTTTATTTTTTTAAGGAAAATTAAATAACAGTAAAAAATATATATGTTTCTATTAAAAAAAAAACAAAGTTGACTTTGAAAACGTAAATATGCTTAAAAAATAAATAGGCCATTTTGTTTCCCCCATTAAAATAAACGTTTTTTGTTTGACATTTTTTTTTTCTAAAATGCATAGTATTTGAGACATTTAAAAGTTTCAGGTTAAAAAAAAACACCCGGTATACATATTGGAGGGCGTGTATTTTTTCGTAGTCGGTTTTTTTGGCACAACGGCTTATTTACTTTTACTAGGGAAAAAAGGTTAACCTCGATTAAAATAATAGGTAGGTATTATAGTATTTACAGAAAAAAATAATTCTAATTACTTTTATTAAATAATAAAATTATGAATCATAAAAATTATCATTATTAATTATGTAACTATTACACCTACAGGCTGTGTCAGAACTCACTATTATACAGCCTGTTCCAGAACTCGCGTACCGAAATTTGAGGGTATATTAAAAACCCTCTGGAAAATATGAAAAAAAATTCAAAAAAAATCCATCTTCGTTCAATTGAAAAATAAGAACGCTTTAAGTGGACCAATACTGTTGCTGATTATAAATTACCATTAAAGGTTGAATTTGTAGCTATGGAAGCAAATTTAATTATTGCAGGTACATATTCTGTAGGTTGACATGGTGATTAATGTGACATAAATATTTATTAATGTCATAAAAAAATATCAAAACTTTCATGATGTTTACTTCAGAAGAGTATTGCGAAATGCTAATTTTATATGGCGAGTGTGGCCGGAGTGCTTCAGCTACATCTGTAGAATATTCTATTCGTTTTCCCAATAGAGAACATCCTAGCAGAAATGTTATTTTAAGATTGGTACAAAGGGCAAGAAATTCTGGAAATTTAACTCCAAACAAAAAAGAGATTGGAGGCGCTCCGCGAACTGCAAGAACTGTTGATAATGAAGAAGCTGTCATTCAGGCTTTTGAAGAAGAACCTGAAACAAGCCTTAGTATCGTGGCTAGAAATCTTGATATGTCTAAGACCTCTGTTCAACGAATTCTAAAAGATGAAAAAATGCATCCCTTTCATTACACTCGAGTACAATGCTTGACACCGGAGGACTATCCTTTACGAGTCGAATTTTGCACATGGCTGTTGCAGAAACATCAAGAAAATGAAAACTTTGTAAAAAGCATTCTTTTTACGGATGAGTCTGGGTTTCAAAGAGATGGTTTTTTAAATTCAAGGAATTCTCATGTTTGGGGACAGGAAAATCCCCATGCCTTCAGGCAAGGAAATCCCCAACGAAGGTTTTCCTTGAATATTTGGGCCGGAATATTGGGAGATGCTATAGTAAGTTATTTTGAGAAATAAACCACCATAAAATGCTTAAAATATTTGTTTTTAGGTTGGACCCCATGAGTTTCCTGGCAGATTGAATGGCGAAACCTACACTAACTTCTTAAGGGATAAAGTGGAAAATCTTATTGATGACATCCCACTTCAAAGGTTGGCAAATGTGGATAACATCTGGTTTCAACATGATGGCTGTCCAGTGCATTTCTCAGAAACGGCAAGAAGCCAACTCGACATCAGTTTTCCAAACAGTTGGATAGGCCGTGGGGGTCCCAGAAGGTGGCCTCCTAGATCCCCTGATCTCACTCCAATGGACTTCTTTATATGGGGCCATGTAAAAAAAATTAGTGTATAGAAATATGCCAGACACTGTAGAAGAACTAGGAGACCGAATACATGAAGCGCTTGAGTCAGTAACTCCAAATATTATTATTAATGCCAGGAGAAGTCTGTTAAAAAGAGCTGCTTTATGTGTTCAAGTTGGTGGAGGTCATTTTGAACATATTCTTTAGCATGCTTCATACATTGAACGCGAGTTTGCTAAAAATAATGCGTTTCTTCATCTTTTAGAGTTCATTAAACACAGGACAGACATATCAAGATTTCTTGCCACGATACTAATGCTTGTTCCAGATTATTCTTCAAAAGTCTAAATGACAACTTCTTTATTATCAACAGTTTTTGCATTTCGCGAAGTGTCTCCAACCACTTTTCTGTTTGCGTTTAAACTTCCAAAATTCCTTGCCCTCTGCACCAATCTTAAAATTACATTCTAGCTAGAATGTTCTCTTTTCGGAACACCGACAAAAATTTTTCCTATGTTCATTACTTTGAAATAAATAAATAAAATTCAGTTATTGTATTTTTATTTTATTAATTTGTATTAAGAATTTATAGCCAGTAAATCAATTAAAAGATCTGAGTTTCTAATAAAAAAAAACACTACATTCAGCGCGCTGAATGGAGTTGCAAAAGTCCAAACCACCGCCGGATGGAGTGACCCTATAAAAATAGAATATTTGATAGCCTCTGTCGGTTTTGTCAAAATATAATAACCTAAAAAGATTCTAAAGTTGAAAGTCTTAAACAATGCACGAGTCAACCATTAAAATGCAACCATAGTTACTAATAAGTAGGGAAAAACTAATTTTTAGGTAATTTAACATCAGCAACAGGATTGGTCAGATTAAATAGCTTCCTTTTTAATTGGTTTGAAGATGGATTTTTTTTTTATTTTTTTTCATATTTTCCAGAGGGTTTTTAATATACCCTCAAATTTCGGTACGCGAGTTCTGGAACAGGCTGTATATTCTATATTATTCTAAAAACTTTTGGTACGAGAATCTAAAAACTTTTGGTACGAGATGAATCAAATAGTTAAAAACCAACGAACTAATAACTCTTCTCTCTAGAATATGCATTTCATTTGTAAAAACTGACAAAAACGTAGCCAACATATACATTTGTCTTTCTTACTCGCACAGCTTTGTTCTAACAGAGACAACAATAACAGTTACTGGTAATTGTTATTTTTCAGGCCTGAATATATCTACTATTTGTTTACAAACAAACTGAGATGTTGGCGATACTTTATATTAACGGTATGCGTATTCTAGAGAGAAGAGTTGTTAGTTCGTTGTTAAGAACTTACTGTGCTAGATCAGGGCCGCTGACAGCCTGTTTAGGACCTGTTCAAAATATTGAACATTTTCTCAAAATTACAATTAAAATAATTTATATATATTTACTATTTAAAAAATTATAACTAATGAAATTAAGGTTATAAAGTAAAAAACAAAACTAACACACGTATTGATCGTCCTCACACAGGGTTACATGATGTAACTTACATCAATACCGTAGTTTTGATAAAGATCACATATTATTAAATTTAAATAATTTAAGAATTTTAATTATTATACAGGGCGATCAATAACTGGCATGCCAGAGGTGATTCTGCAACCAAAAATATTAAAAAAAGTTCCTATAAAGGTTGGTCCGCAAAGTAGTCCTAAGGGAGCTACGGCCCTTTAAAATTGTAATAAAAATAATGTTTTTAATTAATAACTCTGGCACCCTTTAAGTTAAAGCTTTTGCATGTATACTAGTATTAATAAGGGCAATAAGTTTATGTCAATTTCTTTTTTTTTTTTTGAATTTATACAGAGGCGTCCCTACACAAAAAAATGTATTAGGCTTAACACATTTTTGCCCAAAACTTTTTTATGTGTACTTTTTTAAGTTTTTTTGTAACAACATGTGGATTCCTTGAGTAAAAATACATCAAAAATGTCATTTAGTGTAACACTGTAGGAACAACCGTTAAAAAAAAATTCATTTAAGAGGAAGTAACATTTTATGCCACCAAAAACGTTACTTTGCTTTCCCATTTTGAAAATTTTCAAAATTTCGGAAAGCCTTGTAGTCGTGCAAAAATTTTCAAAATTTTTTTTTGCGTATTTTTGCATTTTATGATATAAGCAAAAAAAAATATCGCTCGGTCGATCGGTCTATTCGGGAAATCTTGTGGGCACGATAACTTAAGAACGCTTTAAGTTAGAGACTTTTGGCATACAGGTATGTTACCAAAAGTTCTCGCTCGGAATTGTTTTTGGTGAATATTGGGGTGCGGCAAGGGGGGCAAATGGGCAAAAATACATTCTTTTTAGAAAATTTTTAAAATTGCTATATAGGGGTTTTTGAGGTTGCTGAAATTGAATCTGATAATTTAGTCTTCAGTTTAGTTTTTAATCTTAATCATTAATAATAATAATGATTTATTATTTAAAAAGTTACTTGACTTATTATTTTTAAAATTTCGTTAATATTTTTGCGGTTATTATGGTAAAGTTTACCAGGTAAACTGAATACAATGAAAAAAAATTACCGTTGTTTCCCACAATTCAGGCAACAAATGTGAACTCATGACGAGTCATCATACCTAGAAAAAAAAAATACTGTTGCCGCAAATATAACTTTCTTTTCAATTTTAAAGTAATTTTCTTTTGACCCTCCAGCCCTCCTGCATTCGCGCCTGGTAGTAGTAACATCTTCACAAAAAAATTCTATAACAAAAAAAGTCACACGTCGAATTGATAACCTCCTCCTTTTTTGGAAGTCGGTTAAAAATTTTATCCTTTGTTTTAAAGCCTCACTTACGGTTCTTTCGAAAAAAAAGTGGGACACAAAATTTGACTTTTATTTGTTTATTTATTTGACATTAATATCAAATTTTATTTTCTCAATAAAGTTTCGTTGAAAAAGCTATTATAGCAACTCATTTGCAAAATGGAAAAAGTATAAGAGAAGTATTATTATTATTATTAAGTACTGTGGTTCGAATAAAAAAGGAATGGGAAACGGAAAAGATGGTTCCGGTAGAGCAAAGAAAACTATCTGGTCTTCGATAGTTTGCTGTGCTTTTTAATCATTTTTCTCTACTGTTTGGGATTCAATAAATAAAGCAAATTTTTCTACATTACCTACTTAAGTGATTACCACTGGTTTCAACAAAAAAAATGACAACTACAGAACTGGAGAATTGTGTGGCAGATAAAAAACAGGATGAAATTTGTGGAAAAATATATTTTTTTTTCTGATGAAAAATCATACATACATATGCCAAAGTAATGGTTTACAGATACAGAAATAGTAGATCTGCTATCTACACGACGAAAAATATAATAAGTATAAAATATATATACTTAAATGGACCACATAATTGTTTTTCGGTTAGTATCTGGGCTTGGACTAGTGTACAGATATTTAACCATTTTTTTTAGTGATAATGAATTATTTACAATATAATTTAAAATATTATTATGTTATAGAATAAAAAAATTATTATTATATTTAATATAACCTGGTTATACAGCACTTCATACATATTATACAGTATTTAGGTACTATACTCCGTCCAGTTATACAAGATAGTAAGGGACGCGGCCGGTTTTACACCACAGAGCGCATATATAGCATAATTATGCATAAATCGTAGTGTATCAAAAATTTAACAGATGTCGGTACTGTTTTCCTGGAAAGGGCCTATCCAAAGACTCGCATAACAAGTATAGTACATAAGAATGCGATGCCAGGATTGGCTTGATGTGTCGTCATGTATCTTGTAATGGTTGTTATGCGAGCCTCTGGATAGGCCTTAAGTTGTAATTTTAACCGAAAAATCTGACGTTTTCCTCGTGTTCAATATAATTTACGTTTGTACAATATGTAGAATATGCTAATTTAGTGTGAGTGTACGAAGAATAAACCAAAAAAGTACCTTTATCAATACCATACAAAATAACATTAAGTATAACCATTTTTTTATGTAACTTTCTCTTCTTTTATTAGCTTTAACGACCGTCAATCATTGTCATAGACAAAAAAAGTCACAATATTTTATATGTTAAAAAGTACGATTTTTTATCCAATGATGTAGCTTAAAAATCGCGGGAATTTTAAACTACTATCTTGCATAATTGGACGGACTATATAACACCTAATTTGTAAGTCAAATTGACTTTGCATCAAATTATTTTAACCTAATTTTTAAAAACTTAACTTGCATCACTGAAAGAAATAAAAAACGGCTTACAGGTTTCTTTTTGCGTCGCACTTTTTTCCGAAAGAACTGTACTGCTTAGCGATCTAAAATGTGATTATTTTTAGTCGTTTTTATATTTTAACGCCCCTTCCAATTCATTTACGAAAAATATTTGTATAGCTAAAAATTACACTTCCATTCACGAATAAGGACCTCTTGACATACCGAGTTTAATAGAACTCTTAAACATCGATTATTAGAAACATCGTAAATCTATTTCTCGAGTTTTTTAAATCTATTTTGAAAAGAAGGCTTTTACGAACTATTGAGAATATGTGACAATTTATTGTGGGGGATATTGCACGATTTTGCCAACTTTCTTTTTCAGAAAAACAAGTGGTGGCCAAGAAAAATAAGCCGTAAAGATATACACGGAAAGAAATTAGTGGGCTCTGCGCTATACATTATAAGATATTTGGTAACAGTGGCAAATTATAGTGATTTAAGCTATAGATTATAAGGGACACAATAACTAATAATGTTAAAAATAAATTGGAAACGATTATATATATTACAGACACGATTATATTTATTACAGGCACTATTATAAATTTACAGAAATTTTATTATATTATAAAAATTATTAGCACGGACAATAATTAAATCGATTTAAGCTATAAATGCCATACTATTTGTTATATTTTATTATTCACTAAACAATTAAAGTATTTCATATAAATTTTTACACTGACTGCCATAATTGTAAGAGAAAGCCTTGTATTTATATAATAAGCGATTATAATTTGCTTGGTATGTGTGTTATAGCGCTCCTAGCTATAATTTTTTTTTTCCGTGTATAACGCCATTATACTATATCATACTATTCACAGCCTAAATGACGTTTCCCCAAATACTTTAAAAAAATAAAAATAACTTTTTTTTTTAACATTTTAAGTTTTTTATGTTTTCATAAAACATTTGTATCCAAGAATATTTTGTGTAGGGCTTTTTTTGGCGATTTTGGGAAATTCGAAGCTACCGTATAATACTATTCTAGCGCTATGCGCTGTGAAAAGGGTCATAGTAGTTTTAAAATCCATTCTTGACCTACATGTATAGAAACTTTTTTTTCTTATTTTTTTATTATTAAATATCCCTGCATCATTGAAATTTTGGTTTTCAACATTTTAATATTTAATTTTTCGTCCTTGAACCACAAAATTTCACCTTCAAATGAACTTTTAACGAAAACGGTCAATCCTACAGTATCACAACAGGAGTACCTTTTTATGTATTTTGACCTGAGGAATCATGTTCAAAATTCCAAATTACAACAAAGTTACACAGAAAAAAGTGTGGGGTAAAAAACTGATAAGGACCTCCGTTTCGCACACCCCTGCTTAAAATAGGCACATGAAAGTAACATACGAAGATGGGCCTTATTAAGATTAGTTCACGTGCAAAATCTTGTTAATATATCTCTAAGGGTTCCCGAGTTATTACATAAAAACCGATTTTTTTAGCCACTTTCAAAGGGGTTTATCTCCCTTACGAGGCATTTTTAGACATGTTTATATGAACTTTTTGTCATATTTTATGATGCAGAATCACCCCTTAAAATTCCCGACCCTATTTCAAATACTTGTACCCTGTACGGTCAAACGGTACTTTTAAGTTTTTTTTTCTGGATTCAGCATCTAAAAATTTATAAGAAAACGCCAAAAGCAACAGTTGCAGTTACTACAATAGAAAACCACATTAAATTATTGTTGTCATAATAATAATCATGTTTAAATTTAAAATTGGTCAACCACCATTTCCTGGGGCGCTGACCCTACAACGAATTTTATGAGAAATTCTCTGAAGGAGGCCTTCAGAATGTTTTTGGCCTAAAACCACAGATATACCAAACCAGATGCGTCACTAAAAACAGGGAAATAATAAACAAAAACAGACAGATTTTTTTGGACTTTTTGGAAATCATCTTTTTTTGCCATTAAACGTTAACCCTTAAACGGTCCTGGAAAATACATACTCAGAATTTGAATATTATTATAGTACAGGACTTGAGTGTTGTATACTGAGAGATATACATATGTATGTCTAATACCCTTTTTGTTAGTGCTTTACAGCACTTTGCTTAGTGCTAGCAATGGCAGTGTGCGAAAACAAAATATCTGTTAATATAATTTTTTGTATTTTGTATGAAATTTCACGGGTTTCAAATGATGCAGGGTGAACGTACGTCAAAACCTAAGAAAACAACCCCATATATAGGTACTTCCAAAAATCAATCCCATTGGCCTCCTAAAAATGCACCATTTTTAAAGGGCCATTATGGCCCTATGATAGTAGGGCCATTTTCAACCTACATGTATAGAAACGTTTATTCAAAATTTTAGTATTTAATTTTTCGTATTTGAACCGCAAAATTTCACCTTAAAATGAACTTTTCTCGAAAACGGTGAATCCTACAGTATCACAACAGGAGTACCTTTTTTATGTATTTTGACCTGAGGAATCATGTTCCAAAAATAAGATTACAATAAAGTTACACAGAAAAAAGTGTGGGAAAAAAAACTGATAAGGAACTCCGATTAACCCCTGGTTAAAATAAGTACATGAAAGTAACATACGAAGATGGGCCTTATTAAAATTAGTTCACGTGCAAAATCTCGTTGATTTATCTCAAAGGGCTTCTGAGTTATTAAATAATATCGATTTTTTTAGCCGCTTTCAAAGGTCTTATCTCCCTTACGATTCATTTTTAGACATATGTTTATTTATATGAACTTTTTGTCATATTTTATGATGCAGAATCACCCCTTAAAATTTCGGACCCTATTTAAAAGACGGTTAATCCTATTTAAAACCATTTATTTAAATATTAAGTTTTTTTGGAAATTCTTGTGTTAGGGCAGGTTTATAGAAAGACACATTTTTTAGAAAAGTGTGACACAGCCATCTCACTGTAAAAAACCGTTTTATTAATTTTTTTGCTTTTTTCTGCCTTTTTGTAATATTTTTTATAAAATTTTGTGTACTCAGGGCAAATTTTAATAAAAGATTCTATTTTTATGACCTTTAGTATACCAATATTTTTGAGAATAATAAAAAAATAAACAATTTTGTCCAAGATTCACTGGAGGTGGAGTAAAACTTTTTTTATTATCGATATCAGATATCAGCAACTCAAACATTATTAACTCTCATCTCATCTCATCACATTATTAACAGTAAACCCTGGGAGTCGATTTACACTAATTAGCAGATTCAGTGTCAGCTTTCCCAAAAAACACCAAAATCCCCAAATATTAAAAAAAAAATTATATTTAAAAAATTTTGTCATCCGCTCTTATGTTGAATAGTAAAACTGGATTCCTATTCATTTAAAATAAGAATAGATAGTGTCCTTTTCTGGTCTTTTTCTAAGTGGAAAAAACATGTTTTTTCCATGACTTTTTTTATAGGTGATTTTTTTCCACCCAGCCCCATATCATATAAAGCAATTAAAGATTATAACTAGCTACAGCAAATACAGGTGCTCGACAGTGTCTAGTCAACACCTACCCGGACAACATTTGCTATTTCACATGGAAATCATTATGACATCATTTAATGATTTAATGTTAAATGTATACACCTCATGACAAACTCATAACCAACTCATAACATGATCTAGTAGTAGTCTAGTAGTAAATTTTTGGGTTGGCCAAAGCCGGACAACTAGGCCATTTCTGGCCCTTTTTGTCACCCCAGGCTATCCCAGCCATTTACTAATTTGAGTCCTCCTTGAATCTGCCCGTCCTTTCAATAAAGGTCAGGATATTGGCCCAGGGGAGATCTCTTACACGGTACCCCTCAATATTATTAAGTTAAAAAAAAATGTGCCCAAAATCTAACAACGGATCCTAGTAGTGGAAGGTCCGGACATTAAATAACCACTTTCAGTAAAATTCCAACCGTAGCGCTTTTCGATAAAAAGCTTAACATCTGTTCAGGAGGATTCACGCATCGTACCATTTACTTTTAGAAATGAGTTTGCTTTAATCTTATATAATTTTTGCTGCAGAATTCGAAACCCATTGAAAAATTTAGCTAACTCTTTTCGTTTTCTAGAAAAACGCAATTACTTCTGCATTTAATGCCATTTTCGAACAACCATATTAAAATAGTTTTTTAACCTAACGCTCTTTTGGTGAGCCTAAAATTCAGCTTTACGCTTCTTCTTTAAAATCGTAAAAGTTCAAAGCATAATATGTGTATATATTGCACTTTCAGACCCTTTAATTAAACCATAGTTTCAGATATTTATGCTTAACTTTGTAGACTGTGCTATCCGTCAAATTTTGATTATAGTGTCAAATTTAGCAGAATCGTGGAGATTAAATGCAGCGGTCCCAAAACCAAAATTTAATACATTATACTTTACTAAAAGAACAAAAATACTTTTTGTGGTAAAATTTCGTTTAGTCAGACTTAAACAGATATTTTTTTTCTAGATAATCAATAAAAAATAAATGGGTTTATTATTATATGATTGGGTGAACGGTTTGATCCTGGGTTATAACAGATAAACATTATTCTGTAAATGGTCTTAATCATCTTGGGAAACCTAAAAATGAAAATACCCGTCGTTTTTATCATTTTGTTTTTTTACACGATCTCAAATAACGCTTCTCCTTCTATAATATACTTTATTACCATTAAATTTGTAAAAAAATTCGCCTGCGGCGCTGGGGCATTTTTACGTTCTTTTATTGAAGATTGAAAAAATTTGATAAACCCCCCCCCCATTAGCAAATCCTGCGCACGGCCCTGATATAGCCTATATCACTTGCGTGATAATTCTTTTGATTTTTGCCTGTCGTTAAAATCGACCCAGTAGTTTAGGCTATAGAAAGTACTAAATAAATATGCATGCATAAATACAAATATATAAAAAACATAGCCCTCAGTTCACCTTGCCATAGTTCAGTAAAAATAATTAAAATCAAATACAAATTGTTTTGAAATTTAATTATAGATCCAGTTCATAAAATAAAAAAACACTTAGAAATTAAAATTATAAAGCAACATAATTATTTTTAAACAATGTAAAAATGGCATTTTTCCTTAGTTTAAACATAACGTTTTTTTATAAAACCTTAATAAGAACTGATAACTTATTGAGTCCAAAAGTCCAAAAGTCCAAACCGCTGTCAGAAAAAAAAACATTTCTAATAACACTAGTCTACACATTTAGGCTTAAGCATCTCTAAATATCTTTTTATAAATGGGTCAGCAGGTACAAAACATAAATATATTATGTTTTATAATTTTACAATTTTAAAGTATAAGAATAAAGCTTTATTCTTAGCTTGCTAAAAAACCGTTAGACTAAAAGACTGTTTTAATTTGGTTGTTCTAAAATAGCATTAAATGCATAAGTAATTACGTTTTTATAGAAAATGCAAATAGTTAGCAAAATTTTACAAGTGGATTCGAATTCTGCAGCAAAAATTATACAAAATTAAAGCAAACTCATTTTTAAAAATAAATGGTACGAAGCGTGAATCCTCCTGAAGAGATGTTAAGCCTTTTCTCCAAAAGCGCTACGGTTGGGATTTTACTGAAAGTGGTTATTTAATGTTCAGACCTTCCACTACTAGGATCCGATGTTAGATTTTGGGCACATTTTTTTGTAACTTAATAATATTGAGGGGTACCGTGCTTAGATCCATTGGTTGAGTCTTTGAGTTTCAAAGACTTGCAACCTGATCCTGTCATATCTGACACACTCGGCTAAGTAATGAGAGGATGTTTCATCCTCTCCGCACTCTGGGCATAGCGGACTCTCTAGAATCCGCATTGTTGCCAGGTGCTTCCTTAGCTTGCAGTGGCCTGTGAGGACCCCTACAACTTGTCTGAGTGCAGTTCTTCCCTAGCTTACCGGCAACCGTTGACTGCCCTCCATTGCTCCTTTAGCTTGGTGTAAGCCCACTCATCGAGAGCGGTCTTTACTTGCTTCCTTGTAACACCTAATATAGGTTCCGGCCCTGTGCAGGCCATCCCTGATCCGAGTCGTGCAAGTTCATCTGCCTTCTCGTTTGATGATGATGATCACAAAATCATGAGATGTGCTCATCATGATGTTCATATGGGTACAAAATATGGAAATCATAACATGATGCTCTCATGAGGCCTCATAAGTTTATGGATGTTATCCGGGTAGGTGCAATAATGTATATATGTAATTTAAGTAGTTCACAAAAATGTAATACGATATAAAAAAGAAATAATTTGTATAATGTAGATTTGAATAAATAAAATTAAAAACCACCTATTTAGAAAAAATAATTAATGTATTGTTTCAGTGTAATCAATGAAAAATGATTTTTCTTTATCAATATGAAATAATGAAGAACTTCTACATTGATTTTTAATTAATAACCTTATCTGAAGTGCATTAACCTTTATATATATAACTGCCCCAGATTAATTATTTAGAATGTTATTAAAATAAATTTGCAGCAATGAAATACATATTTTTAAGTGCTTATTTTAACTAACATGTTTTATTGGTTTCAAAAATAACAAACAGCATAGAAAATCACTAGATAGTGAAATAGATTAAAAACTATCGAGGAATTCACTGAAAGTGGTTAGTTAGTTTTTTTTTGGGCCATCTTTTCTGCCCATAAGTTTTTGAACTTATGACTCATGAACTCAAGCGAATTCTTAAGTTGATATAAAGAAATTAGGTTATTAAATACTTAAACAAGCTAATAAGAACGTGATAATTACCTCAAATAGCACCGGCCACTCATTTTTCGCATTTAGGTCCAAATATTCTGTTTCTATATTATTGCCAGATGTCATTTTTTTTGTTCCTTTTCACACCAATTCACAAACCTACAAATAAAGAGGGATTATTGGGTATTCGAACCGAAACTTTGGCGAAACCACATGAGACAAACCTTAATAATAAAATCTACACTACAGCAAACCTTCAAACACCATTTTTAATAGAGACAGCAAAAGTTCCTAAATTACAGAATGTCAAACAAAGAGAAGAGGAATCTAGGAAACGTCAAATTTAGTTATCGGTAATGCAGTAAACTGTAATTTCTTATTACAGGATTCTACTACGTGCGTGTTTTATTGGTTGCCTATATGTTTTACTGGTTGCCTACAGTGTTTAATTGGTTGCCTGTAATGTTTTACTGGTTGCCTGCAAGTTTTAAGGATTTCCTGGCATGTTTTTTACAAGCGCCCAATTGCAGCTCTCTGTGCCGGAGTTTGTTTTGGTTTTTTGTTGTTTAGTGTTTTTTTTTTATTAATGAGGGGGCCTTGGTTTACGTAAACGTGGGTTTGGATTTTGTTTGGTGTTTTTTTTTTGTAAAAAAATGTTTTTTATTTAAAATAAGCGCTTCTATGTTTTTTAAGGCTTGATTATTGGGTTTTCCTTTAATTTTACCACACTCTATATAGGTCTTTCAAACTTTTCGAGCCTGTGGATATGTCCTTAGGGCATATCCACAGGATCGCATAACAACATAGTACATAACAATGCGATGTAGTAATTGGCTTGATTTGTCGCTATGTATCTTGTAAGCCACCAATCACGGCTTCGCATTCTTATGTTTTATCTTCTTATATATAAATGTTTTATCTTCTTATATACAGTGCGTGCATTAAGTCTGGAATCAACCGATTAACTTTTTAGTTACAAGTAAAACACAAAAACCCTCGGATAGGTCGATTTTTATTTTTAATTTTGCAAATTACGGTGTAATAAAAGTTATTAAAATTTGCACCCCCTTGCACCCTCACCCCCCAACTTTTTTTTTCAAATAGCAACCTACCCCTTGTGACACTTCGTTGGAAAGGTAATTTAATAAGCTTTCCAACGGTGTATAATAAAGCCTAATTTGGTAAAGGGCTAATGATAAAATGCACAATTTAGTTTATTATAAAGACATGTAAAGTATAAATATAAATGTTCAAATTGATGTCCTTCAGCTCTTTGACAGTGGACAGTAAAAAAACGGGATTAAAATCGATTAAATAGTAAACATAAAATTGGTCAATAAAAAGAAAAAAATTGCATTTTTCAACAGGGTATAAAATATTACAATAAGTTTAAAACAACCTTATTTAGATTCTCAGGAAGGTGCCAAGTAGGAAATAGGGCAACAATTACCATATTATGCGTAATATTTCACACAAACAATGTTTAAATAAAACATGCGTTTTTTCATAGACCCTTTAACAAATTAGGCTTTATCATACACTGTTGGAAAGCTTATTAAATTACCTTTCCAATGATGTATCACAAGGGGTAGGTTGCTATTTGAAAAAAAAAAGTTGGGGGGTGAGGGTGCGAGGTGGTGCCAATTTTGTTAACTTTTTTTAGACCAAAATTTGCAGAATTAAAAATATAATTCGACCTGTCTGAGGATTTTTGTATTTTACTTGTAACTAAAAAGTTATTCGGGTGATTCCAGAGTTAATGCACGCACTGTATATGCAAGATTCTGGCCTAGGGCATATCCACAGCCTCGCATAACACGCATAAAGGCATATCCGCAGGCTCGCATAACAACATATTACATAAGAACCCAGTCAACACAAATACATGGCAGGAACATAGCAGGTACATAACCACTGTTCTATGTGATGTTGCAGACATGTAATTTTTATAGTCCATGTATAGTCCTTGGACTTTAACAATTCCGCCTCAAGTTATGTATCAGCTGCATAACATGCTACATATCAGATACATACTAGGTACATAACAATAAAAGTAGGCGTTTCCGAATTTTACTTGTTATGGAGTGCATGATAGATTTAGACATGGTGAACATTTTTACGTCTTTTTGATAAACCTAATAATTAAAGTATATAAATATCTTTATATGTAGCATCCATCAGGCAAAATTCTTATACGATGTGCATTTTTACTGTGAAAGCAAACTTTCTACCAGGCTTAAAAATCATGGGCCACATAATAAGCCAATTTTTAGAGAAAAAATAGCAAATAATCATTTTAAAAAAATATATATATTTTAATTTTTTGTCTAAAATTATCTAAAATCGGTTTAGTTGTCTAAAAATACATGCGTTTCTACTACTTAAGGGTAAAACTTTTATTATTAACAACAATTTTAAGAATATTAGTGATTCTAACCTATAAAAATTAAAATAATATAGACGCCATATTTAGTATTGAATTCATAACATTTTATGTATCGTGTATATTCTCGTACCATATATATGATACATAACATGCAATATTGCATGTTATGTACCATACATATGTATGTTACATCTTATGCAATATGGCACATGTAACGTAAAAAATCTTTCTGTTATAGGGCATGTTATGTAGCATACATATGTATGTTATGTCTCATGTAATATGGCACATGTTACCTAAAAAATCTTTCTTTACCATGTTGCATCCATATATGTGCGGACTGGGAATGCTTTGCCGTGATTGGCTTGTTGTGCCGCCATGTATCTTGTAAGCCAATCACGGCATCGCATTCTTATGTTTTATGTTCTTATGCAAGCTTCTGGATATGCCTTGATACATAACAATGCGAAGCCGTAATTGGCTTCAAAGAAAATATATATAACATGTATGAAAAAATGCATGCATTTTTTGCATGCAATGTCGAAAAAACACTGCCCGGTAAAAAAGCTTTTTTCCCAGTTTTCACCTGCTTACCTAATAGTTATTTATGGTACTAGTGGGTAAAGTAAGATATTGCCCATGAGAAAATTAACCTGCGAGGTGTCAGCCAAGCAGGTTAATTTTCGAGAGGGCAATATCGGTTTACCCATGAGTGCCATACAAGGTTTTATCCAATAAATAGCTTAGGAATTCATATTTTTATTAAAAATTTTAGTGACACTTAAGTGGGTAAAATAAATAATTATACACTCAATAAAGTAAAAGCCACGCGGGGATTATTATTGAGTATATCTATTTAAAATAAAGCTGGTAATTGTCTTATTATCTGTATGTATTGGATAAAATAATTTTTTTTAATATCAGGGTGGCTATTCTCATTTCGGTGAGTTTTATTCACGCGTGAAAGCCAACTTCACAGTAGTTCTTCTGATGATTTGATTGGTCTAGACCGTGTAGCTCCGCCCATATTCATCGAAATATCAGGCGGAAAAAATCCGCTCGAAACCAGAATAGACCCCCAGATTCACTTTCAGCAACCTCAAAAACCCTAATATACCAATTTTCACGAAAACTACCTCACTCACCCCTAAAATTCAAGATAGCGGACACCCCTTACACAAATCACCTGGTGAAAAACTAACAGGAGTGTTCTGTTACCATCCACTACTACCCTTTAAAATATCAGCCCGTGTACACAAGGGCGTAGATCTTTTTCTTCTATGGGGGGGTAATACCCAGGGCCGGCCTTTCAAGCCTCAAATTTGGCGCCTCTAGCAAAAGAAAAAACACCTTAAAATAAAGCTTTGTGCGCATACAAAAAAAAATGCCCCCCAAAAAATACCACAAGAAAAAAAGCGTTGTCCCTGACGGTTTCTACCAAACGTGGCGCCCCTACAAAAAAAATGACGGCGCCCAAAAAAATACCCTAAGACAAAAGCTTTGTCCCTGACGGTTTATACCAAACTTGGCACCCAAAAAAATACCAACAAGAAAAAAAACTGTGTCCCTGACGGTTTCTACCAAACTTGGCGCCCTGCAAACAAAATTGGCGCCCACGCCTATGGGGGGGGGGGGTAATTTGAACTGCTTTTAAATTTAATTTAGTTTAATTTAGTCTTTGTGGGCCCCAGATGCTCGGGCGGCCCAAGTTGGGTCCCCATTTAGGGGAGGTGCCACTAACAATAAAGAACTTAAAACGCTCGAAAAAAAATAGATTTGGCAACCGTATTTCTGTATTTATGATAATGTTATGTAATTTTTTAATAAAAGGCATTCACATTAAATCTTTTAGTCACTTTATTACAGTCTGCCGAAGTAGGTGGGTCTTTCCTGATTTTTTGTGTGTTTTTAGTTCTAAACAGTGTTGTTTTGTGTTTTTACACTATATCGGATTATTATGAATTGTTTTTCAACCACGAGTATATGTAAGTAATTTTGATTATTAAGATTTTTATTTTTCATTTCATTTTTATAATAAATAGAAAATTTAGCTTGGTGCTATAGTGCTGTATAAGTCTTTGGGGCGCGGGAAATTTCTAAATGAGGGAGGGGGGGTTACGACAGCTGAAATCTCAAAATTAATCTGCCCAAGTGAGCCCCCATTTTGAGCGATAACACTGCACAAAACTTCCTAACATTTATTATAATAAAATCAACAAAGATATTTCTGACTCATATGATAATGTTATGTAATTTTTTAACAAAAGGCATTCTAAATTTAATCTTGTTCAGTTCATTACAGTCTGCCGAACGAAGTGGATCGTTCCGTGTTTTTTCTTGTGTTTTTAGTTCTAAACTTTATTAGTGTATATTTTGTGTTTTTAAACTAACTATATATGACTTGTCGGACTACTTAGGAATAATTTTTCAACCGCGATTGTAAGTAATTTTGATTACACTGGTCTACAAAAAAAAATCTTCTCCAAGGACTAAACCTATCATGCCTTAAGTATTTTTGTGTGCTGAAACCGAATTTTCAATTTAAAAAACTTTCTACCGCGTAGACATTGGTTATACGTGCCTAAAAAAGTAAACTTTTTCGGATTCATCAGCACACAAAAATACTTAACGCATGATAGGTTTTGGTCTTTGGAGAAGATTTTTTTTTCTTATTGTGTAGACCAGTGTTATTAAGATAAATATTTTTTGACTTTGAGCAATTATGAGTAACCTTGGGGAACGGAAAATTTTTAAATGGGGAGGGGCAATTTACGACAGCTGAAATATCGAAATTAAGCTGCAGCTGAGCATGCCCAAGTGGGCCCCCATTTTGAGCGGTATCATTGCACAAAACTTTCTAATATCGTTATTATAATAAAATCGGCAACGATATTCCTGACTCATATGATAATGTTATGTAATTTTTTAACAAGTGCCATTGTAAACTAAATATTTTAGTCATTTCATTACAGTCTGCCGAATAAAGTGGATCGTTTTGTTTTGTTCTAAACAGTATTAGTGTATGTTTTGTGTGTTTTTTTTTATAATACTATAGTGTATTTAGGAATAATTTTTAAACCGCGAGTAAATGTAAGTAATTTTAAAACGATTTTGAACAATTTTTAATTACACAGCCACACAAAAATTCTAAATTTAATCTTGTTCATTTCATTACAGTCTGCCGAATGAAGTGGATCGTTCCGTGTTTTTTCTTGTGTTTTTAGTTCTGAACTTTATTAGTGTATATTTTGTGTTTTTACACTAACTATATATAACTTGTCGGACTACTTAGGAATAATTTTTCAACCGCGAGTGTAAGTAATTTTGATTACACTGGTCTACAAAAAAAAATCTTCTCCAAGGACTAAACCTATCATGCCTTAAGTATTTTTGTGTGCTGAAACCGAATTTTCAATTTAAAAAACTTTCTACCGCGTAGACATTGGTTATACGTGCCTAAAAAAGTAAACTTTTTCGGATTCATCAGCACACAAAAATACTTAACGCATGATAGGTTTTGGTCTTTGGAGAAGATTTTTTTTTCTTTTTGTGTAGACCAGTGTCATTAAGATAAATATTTTTTGACTTTGAGCAATTATGAGTAACCTTGGGGAACGGAAAATTTATAAATGGGGAGGGGCAATTTACGACAGCTGAAATATCGAAATTAAGCTGCAGCTGAGCATGCCCAAGTGGGCCCCCATTTTGAGCGGTATCATTGCACAAAACTTTCTAATATCTTTATTATAATAAAATCGGCAACGATATTCCTGACTCATATGATAATGTTATGTAATTTTTTAACAAGTGCCATTGTAAACTAAATATTTTAGTCATTTCATTACAGTCTGCCGAATAAAGTGGATCGTTTTTGTTTGTTTTTTGTTCTAAACAGTATTAGTGTATGTTTTGTGTGTTTTTTTTTTATAATACTATAGTGTATTTAGGAATAATTTTTAAACCGCGAGTAAATGTAAGTAATTTTAAAACGATTTTGAACAATTTTTAATTACACAGCTACACAAAAAAATAATGTCAAGTGTTTTTTTTGGAGACTACTGTATTACCGTGTATTTTATGGAGCTGACCCGAATTTGAGGTCAAAATAGCAACTCATCCGATTAGTTTAGGAGTTAACCTCAAAAAATGTTAGGGAACGTTCAAGTATTACGTAACGCAAATTTTGATCATTTTGGACATCCACCCCCCCCTGTAACGCTATTTTCATATACCATTAACATGGGCGTAACACTCCAAAATGACCCCCCCCCTCCTAGGAGCGTACGTAATACTTGAACGTTCCCTTATACTCGTTTTACTCGAAAATAAGGTTTTTTGAGGTTATCTAATTGGATGAGGTGCTTCAAAATACATAAGAATAAAATGGTCTCCAAAAAAAAAATTCGGACCTTTTTTATGTGTGGCTGTGTTATTTTGGATTAGAATTTTCATTATTATTAAATTTTATTTTTTTTTTTGGTTAATTGTGGACTTGTGAATAAATAAAACAGTTACATTTTGAAATATTTTTAAATACAGTATTTATTATAAAAGGAACGTTCAAGTATTACGTAACGCAAATTGTAACAAAATTCATACACTTCATACCCCGGTTCTCGCGTTATTATACGTTATAGAGATTTCATATTTTGGCTACCCCCCCCAAATAGGGGGTAGCCAAAATAAGAAATCTCTACTGCCTTACATAACGCGAGAACCGGGGTATGAAGTGTATGAATTTTGGTACAATTTGCGTTACGTAATACTTAAACGTTCCCAAAGTGCACTATTATGTGCACTTTGGCTTAGTTTACACCATGGGTTCTATATTTTAAGTCCAGGTACTTTTTGTCTACCTATCTCTGTTTATAGCATTTTGTAAACAGATAGGTAGATAAAAAGTACCTGGACTTAAAATATAGTACCCATGGTGTAAACTAAGCATTTAACGGCGGCTATATTTAAAAGTTTATTTTTAAATTAATTTTTTTACGAGATGACACTACTGGCGGATCCGTGCACTATAGAATTCTATCAGTCTCATGTATATTTGCGGCAAATAAAAGATTTCTATAGCTCACGGAGTCCACCTCATACATTTTTTGTGAACTTTTAAATATGGCCGCTGTTAAACTCTTATATTAAATACGGACTAGTTTCATATTACTCTTTTTCGAAAAAGTACTTAAAAAAATAAAAACCTATAAAAACGAATTTTTGTTATGCGACCAATATTAAGCCCGATTTTTATCAAAAAAAATCCCATCCGAGAACTCGTTATGTCCTACAGCCGCCAGTCCGATGCTGATTTAACGTCCAAAAACGTATTAATAACTTATTAAGTTATTTTATTTAAACTGTTATTTAACTTTGATCTCGGTTATTTTGAGGTAATTTTTTTAAACTAAATCTTTTTGTTACAGAACTACATAAGCTGGAGAAGTCAGTCATATAAACAGAGACAGTACAGGTAAGAAAACCTAGTAGTCCAGTCAAATAACGAAAAATTCCTATTTTAAATTGCAATAAATGTACATGGGCTGATACTTTAATGGGTAGTAGTGCATAAGGTTTGTTTTGGTTCTTGAAAATTGCAGTTCTAAACTGGTTCGGAACGGGCGCAGTTGCAACTGAGCATTGCCCAGTTGCAACTACGCCGGTTCCGAATTAGTTCAGAACTGAGATTTTCGAGAACCAAAACAAACCTATTATAGCAGAACACTCCTGTTAGTTTTTCACCGGGTGATTTGCGTAAGGGATATCCGCTATCTTAAATTTTAGGGGTGAGTGCGGTTATCTCGCTAAATATGCATCTTACGATAAAAATGCATATAACTAATTTTGTTAAGTAGAAAATTTCCAACAATTTTTGTATTGATATTTTTTTTATTATATTAATAATAATCGAGTTATAAATATTTAAAAATGACCATGTTGGGGGTGAAATTGTTTTTTTCGATTATTCAGCCAAATTATTCATCGAAGGATAAAAGGTTATGAGCAAACTTGTAGCTCTTGAAGTATTATATGTTATGTTTTTTTCATAAGTATTTTGTTACGGTTACAGTGGGCGGTTGCGCCCTCTGTAACCGTACCAAAGTACCTATGAAAATTAATAGTATATGAAACTTAAAGAGAATTTCGAGAGCTACAAGTTTGCTCATATCGTCCGATGAATGGAAAAAACCAATTCCACCTCCAACATGACTATTTTTAAATTAACCATTGTTATTAATATATTAAAAAAATGATCCCAATAAAAATTGTTGGAAATTTCCTCCTTAACAAAATTGGTTATATGCATTTTTATCGCTAGATGCATATTAAGCAACTCACCCCTAAAATTCAAGATATCGGACACCCCTTACGCAAATCATCCAGTGAAAAACTAACAGATGTGTTCTGTTACCATCCACTACTAAAATATCAGCCCGTGTACATTTATTGCAAATTAAATTTATTATTTGACTGGACTATAGGTAATTAACACTAATATGTTATAGGATATAGGCAAGATCTATGTGAGTTTGTTTTTAACTGCAATGAAAACAACGGAAGTGGAAGTAGTGCTAATAGAAGAGTTGTGCCCAAAGGCAAAGTTAATATAAGGCACAAAAGCAAAATAGTTTGGAATATTAAACCGCCAAGAGTATAGAGCCTAATATAATAATATTTTTTACAGGTACCATCAACTGAGGTGACTTCGGACGGAGTAGGTGACTTCGGACATTTTTTCGCAAAATCTTCTGAACCAAAGCACGTGTGGACAAGTTGTGCATTTGTGTGTAAAAGTTGTGGAAATGAACCCCACAACTTGAGCACACAACCCCACAACTTTTTCACACGTGCTTTGGTTCAGAAGATTTTGAAAAAAAGTGTCCGAAGTCATCCTACCCCGTCAGAAGTCACCTTGGTGTTTTATTTTATTTTTTTTACAGTTTAATCAAAAAAGAACATTGTTCTTATTAATGTGTTGTTTGTGTTCTTATTTTACACACATATATTTTTTTATATATTTTTTTTTCAGGTATTATTTGTTATTTCATGTATTTTATTTTTTTCAGGTACTATTATTTTCTTTTATGCATTATATCACTTAAAGGTGATAAGGTTCTATGTTCTATAGAAACCCCATAATGAAGAACTATATTTATTATATACTCTATTGTGTTTTTTGTGTTCTTATTTTACACACATATATTTTTTTTATGTATATTTTTTTTTCAGGTATTATTTTTTATTTCACTGGGTTAAAAGATAAGGTTCTATGTTCTATGGAAACCCCATAATGAAGAACTATATTATACAATGTTGGTTTTATTATTTTCTTTGTTTCAGATAATGCTATATAATATATAGCCTATATTGTGCATTAGGTATTTTTTGAAAAAAATGTGTTCTTAGGTTAAATATTCTAAACATTTATTTTTTTTTCAGGTATTAATTACATTATAATGTAATATTAGTTTTTATTTGAAAGTTTACTAGGTATATTAATATTTTTTAATTGTTAAGGATATTGTTTATAATAATTTTGGTTATATTTATGTATATTTTTTTCAGGATATAAGTTTTTTATTTATAATGTTATTATTTTATGTATTTTTTTTGATATGTTTTATAGGATATTTTCGTTGGTTATATTTTTTTGAGGTATTTATTTTTTTTACAGGTACAAATACAATTTTAATCTACAATCAGATTAAAATTATAGGATAGTTACGTATTGTTTTATGCAAAAATACGCTAGGTATATTAACTGTAGGTTTTTGGAAGTTTATAGGCCTATAAACATAAACATTAAGGATAATATCCTTAATATAATAACATAGTATGTTTTTTAAGGTCGCATGGGGCGTGTAGAATAACCTGGGGTAGACTAATACTAATATGTAAATATTATTTATTTCAGATATATCAGAAAGGAGGATTTAATTAAAGTTTTATGTTTAATGTGTTATTTTATTTTTTAGATCCTTGAAGGACAACTTTTACAGACAGTGTAATCAGAACTTGTAAGGTTCCTTAAGGTAAAATTGACAGCTAGTAACAGTAAGTTTTTTTAAGGTTAAGGTTTTTTCTTTTCATTCAAGCAAAGCCAATTTCCCCCACCCGGGAAACGAACCCGGGTTGTTGGCATAGTTTCCCCTAGGTTTAATTTAGTATATAGGTAAATAGCCAAAATCCGCACCAATTCCCTTAAGGGGGAATGGATAGGCAGGGTTACACGAACAGGTAGTCAATATCAGCAAAAATTCCCTCAAGGGGGAATGGATAGGTAGGGTTACACGCACAGGTTGTCAATATCCGCAAAAATTCCCTCAAGGGGGAAAGGATAACCGCGAACAAAAGACAAAGGAACAGACGGACATTTGAGGTGTTCTCTCTGGATGGTCGACTTTTTCCCATACACGCCAGGTATCTCGAAAGAGAGAGTAGTACCAACCCTGACATCGGTGAGACCGAACTTACAAAGTGGGCAGTTGTCAAACAAGGGTTAGGTATATATAGTGTATGTTAAATTGTCGCCTGACGAGATTATACTCCACGTGTATAGGCCTACTGAGGGATCCTCAGAGGGGAACTGAGGTTTTCTCACTGGGGAACGGCACGTTAACCGTAACGCACCTAGTGCTTTACCTCCTGGGTGGTGTGGAAAAGAGCACAACTATTCTAGTTAGAGGTGGTAAGTGTAAAGAGTAAAAAAATGTCTATCTGTCTGTCCATCTTTTTGTCTTATGGTATGTAAACCTTATAATTATAAGTTAACTTAAGAATGTAATATCGGTTTTCAAAAATTCTTTCGCTAAGCAGATTGAATTACTTTATAAATAATAGTATATTTCCAACCTAATAAGAAAATTAAACATCATTATATCACCATAGAGTTCCTTTTCAAATTAAACATCAAAATTTTTAGGATTGGCAATGCATTTTACCGGGAAAACGCCATGATTGAAACTCTCCTGCATAATACCATTTATGATTAAGCTTCTAGAGGAAATAAACAACATTTCATTTTATGATATTTAACTTTCTGAAATGCAATAGTTGATTATATTGACTCACCATATAGTCCGAAAAACGTATTGCAAATTAAATAAAGTGATTATTTTTCTTAAGCAAGGGACTTCCCTTATAGAAATTTACGTTAAAACCACTTTACCTAACGTTAGGAGAATGTTTTGTCTGTATCGTTAGGGATCTATTACTAAAACAACGTTTATCTAACGTCATAAACCCAATATACTTATACTTTTGGACTTTTCAACCAAATATTTGTTTTCAGTTTAGTCGGCGAGCTGAATGAGGCAGTAATCCGAACAATGAAATTCGTACTTCAAAGTACATGTTTCACTGTTCGATTTACCGCATAATTCAGATTATCGAAAATTTACTTAATTTTGGTATCAAATTACAGGTACACTTGGAATTAAAAAAAAAGTACTACATCACTGGACCTGGAGGTACACCAAATTTTTAATATATTCCTATTTGTACAATTTATAGAAATATATAGAACTAATGGGTAATACCCAGGGGGGCCGGCCTTTCAAGCCTCAAATTTGGCGCCCCTAAAAAAAGAAAAAACACCCTAAAATAAAGCTTTGTGCACCTACAAAAGAAATTGCCCCCCAAAAAATGCCATCAAGAAAAAAAGCTTTGTCCCTGACGGATTCTACCAAACGTGGCGCCCCTACAAAAAAAAATGACGGCGCCCCTACAAAAAAAATGACGGCGTCCAAAAAAATACCCTAAGACAAAAGCTTTGTCCCTGACGGTTTCTACCAAACTTGGCGCCCTGCAAACAAAATTGGCGCCCGTTACCCCATTACCCCCCTCATCTGTGTACATTTATTGAAAGAACCTGGCACACATATAGGGGAGTTCTTGGGCCTCAGTCAAACTGCCTCAAATTTTGATATTTTGTAATTTCGGGGGTAAAAATTATATTAGGAAAATTAGAGTCAAATTAAGTGACCAGTTTCGGAGAAAAACACTTTTAAAAATCCAATTTTTAGACAGATTTTTTTGACGTATATTAAGGTTAATTTTTACTAAGTAAAAATTATATATGTAAATATTAACTTAATTAGTCGTTTTAAGTTTATTATACTCTATTAATTAAAGAACAGGCATGATAAATATTATTTAAAAGGCTTTATTATCATTTACTTACATGTGGACTAATAATATTACCACTTTTGTAAATATGTTGAATTTTTCTACGATTTTGCTAATTATCTGCATATTTTCTGTTACATTTTAACTTGATTATGTTAACACGTGGTTTGGTATATCGACAAATAGTTTATAATCATATATTTTAGATGTTTTTGATATATTTTTTCAAAACTCCATCTGATAGTTGACTATGGTTGACAAATCTGTCATGATATTTTTATAGATAGCCTAGCAACAACTCGTAATTAATATTACTAGGCAATCTTAGTAATAGATTTTACGTGTAAAACTATTATGACAGATGTGTCAACTATCAGATGGAGTTTTGAAAGAATACATCAAAAACATCTAAAATATGTGAATATAAAATATCTGTCGATATACCAAACCATGTTTTCAACATAATCAAGTTAAAATGTAACAGAAAATATGCAGATAATTAGCAAATGCGTAGAAAAGTTCAACATACTGTAAAATTTACAAAACTGTTAATATTTATTAGTCCACAAGTAAGTAAATGATAATAAAGCCTTTTATATAATATTTATCATGCCTATTCTTTAATTAATATAGTATAATTAACTTAAAACGACTAATTAAGTTAATATTTACATATATAATTTTTACTTATAAGTAAAAATTAACCTTAATATACGTCAAAAAATCTGTCATAAAAAAAGATTTTTAAAAGCGTTTTTCTCCGAAACTGGTCATTTAATTTGACTGCAATTTTCCTAATTTGATTTTTACCCCCGAAATTACAAAATATCAAAATTTGAGGCAGTTTGACTGAGGCCCAAGAACCCCCCTATATGTGTGCCAGGTTCTTTGCATTTATTATTTAACTGGATTATAAGAAATTGAAATAAAATATCAAATTAACTTAAATAATTTTATTGCTACAGTATTGCTCATGAATACTGAGTAAATTAAGAAATAATTCGAGTAATTACCTAATATTTTACAATCTATTTCACTAACACTATCTAAACTTATTTAATTATACTGTACAGATTTATAATTATCAGAAAAATAAAATAATATAAATAAACTAAAAATATGCCATAAAATCTCTGGTTTTAAGTTAAAAACAAATTTTTAAAATCACATAAATTGTGACTAAAATGAAATTAAATAATGTCTTCTGTTGAATTATCTTTAACTTATTTTACAAAAAATGTATCTCAAAAAAATTGAGTATTCACAAATAACATTGATTTATATGGGTACTAGGGTATTTAGAAACAAGTTTTTTTTTTATTTTTTAAGTCTCTTATGTCGTGAAAAATAACAAAATAAGATTTATCTCATTAAAATAAAACTAGGGTCCGCTCCACTTCATAGGAAAATTGTAAAACATAAAAAAGGCAAATGCATACATTGAAATCTTCGCCAAACTTCAGCTTAGTCAAATCTGGCATGTACCTTTTTTATTCGGAAAATAAAGAATAGTTATTTATGGTACTAGTGGGTAAAGTAAGATATTGCCCATGAGAAAATTAACCTGAGGCGTCAGCCAAGCAGGTTAATTTTCGAGAGGGCAATATCGGTTTACCCATGAGTGCCATACAAGATTTTATCCAATAAATAGCTTAGGAATTCATATTTTTATTAAAAATTTTAATGACATTTACAAGAAAATAATTTGACAAGTGACAGTTGAGTGGGTAAAATAAATAATAATCCACTCAATAAAGTAAAAGCCACGCGGGGGTTATTATTGAGATTATCTATTTAAAATAAAGCTGGTAATTGTCTTATTATCTGTATGTATTGGATAAATATATTTAATTTTTATAGTTTTTTTTTGAGGTTTTTTTTATAGAAAACAAAATTCTTAGCTTAAAACAATTGAATTAGCCCATCTCAAAATGATTTAAAAATTGTTAAAATTATCACAGATGACACAGATTTACACATTTATGCAATTTTAGAAGTTATGTATAGTTGTTTTTTTTTTTATTTTTTTTTTCAATTTTTAAATGAAGTGAGGCGGACCCTAAATTCAATATTGTAAGCTAAAATTTTGTACATAATCTTATTTTTGCAATTTTTCCGACATAAGAGACGGACTTAGAACTTTAAAAAATCGAGTTTTTTGAAATACTCTAATAGATAAGATAGATGTTTAAAATGGGTCTTAAATTAAAAACAACCTTTTAAAACATAAGTTGTTTATATTTCTTGAACCTCAGTAAAAAGTATTTTTTTTTAATGAGAACCACACTGAGAAACTGCTTAATTTTTTTCCGTGTGTGGCTTAACTTTTACGTTTAAAGAGAAAAATTAATCATATAGGTACCGGGTGAGTTTTATTTATGTCCACCCCCATAGGCGTAACCAGGAGAGGGCTTAGGGGGGCTTAGCCCCCCCCCAAATTTTTCTAAGCCCCCCCAAATCAAACTATAAAAGTCTCACAGACAAACAAACTTAAAAATTACGCATATATTTTTAGGGGCTCAAGCCCCCCCCCCAAAATTTGGACCTGGTTACACCTCTGTCCACCCCCAAAATTAAGATTAATCTTCATTCGATAAAAACGAAACTTGGGTGATTTACATAATTTTACATTGGCTATAAAATGGCGGAAACGAAACGAAAATTCTATGTATAAAAAACTGATTGTTTTTTTTTTACTTTTTTTTCCTTTTTTTTATCATATAAAAACGAGATACACATAATTTACCTTATTTTTACTTGCTTTATCTTCAGAGTAAATAATGAAAATATCGAATAAATATCAAAATACAAATAAAGTTTACAGGGACATAAAAAAACAGGAGTCCAGGAAAAAAACCTTTTTTTTAGCTTTAATTTGCTTTCACATTTTTATTTTAAAGTTAATTTTATATTTTTTACGCTTAAGTAAGTAAAAACAAGGTAAATTATGTATAATATATTATAGATTGTCAAAAAAAGTAAAAAAAGAAATCAGTTTTTTTATACATAGAATTATCGGCTGAATTCAAAAATGTACAGGGTTTCATTAAAAAAAAAAACATATTTATACCACTTCGAAATCGGAAGTGAAACAAAAAAAATTAAATCCGCCATTTTATAGCCAATGTAAATTAATATAAATTACTTAATTTTGGGGGTGGACATAAATAAAACTCACCCGGTATATGATCAGATCATATTATTATATCTCGAATTTCGAGATTCGACGACTTATTTCATATTCACAGTCCGGATTTGGATAATACTTAAAAATAATCAAAATTCTGTTTAAAAAGGTTTAAAATGCATTTTCTCAGTTAGAAAATACGTTGTAATAATAAAGGAGCTTTTATTCATAAACAAAAAATATATTTTTTAATAATGGCACATCAGATTCTTTTTAGTTGCTTTAAATGTTTGTATACAGGGTGATCCATAACTGGCATGCCAAAATTTAAGAGGTGATTCTAGATCCAAAAATATAAAAAAAGTTCCTATAAAGGTTGGTCCGGAAATGAGCCCTAAGGGATCTAGGGCCCTTTAAAATTGTAATAAAAATAAGGTTTTTAATTAATAACTCGGGTACCGTTTAAGCTAGAGCGGCGAGCTTTTGCATGTATACTAGTATTAATAAGGGCAATAAGTTTATGTTAATTTATTTTTTTAATTTATCCAGAGGCGTGCCCAGACGGACAAAATATATGAGGCTTAAAACATTTTTGCCCCAAACTTTTCTATGTGTATGTTTTTTGGATTTGTTGTAAAAAATATAGATTTCTAGAGTAAAAATACATATAAAATATCAAATAGTGTAACACTGTAGGAGCAACCGTTATCAAAAAAAAATGCAATTAAGAGGAAGTAACATTTTGTGCCACCAAAAACGTTACTTTTTAAAAGGCTATTACTCCTTTAATATTAAATTTAGGTGTTTTGGTGTATAATACTTTTTTGCTCAGTTTTAAATGAAGAATCACCCTGCAGCATTAAAATTTTATTGGTGCTTTTTTTTGTTCCCCATTCAATACGTCATCTTCGAAGGGCCGTAGCTCCCTTAGGGCTCATTCCCAGACCAACCTTTATAGAAACTTTTTTTCATATTTTTGGATGTAGAATCACCTCTTAAATTTCGGTACGCGAGTTCTGGAACAGGCTGTATTTTGATAAGGGAACGTTCAAGTAACGCTATTTTCCTATACCATTAACATGGGAGCAACACTCCAAAATGAAGGAGCGTTACGTAATACTTGAACGTTCCCTAACCAGTTTAGGTAATTCTATTTAAATGTAGGAATGTAAAACAGTTTCCTTATATCACACCCTTTTTATTTTAAACTTTAAAATTTTACTATTTTTTGGTTTAGATAAAAATGAAAATTTGAAAATATATTCAGATTTTATCAAAGGGATAATTAAAAACTGTTAATTAAGCATAGGTAATTAGCAATCATTTATATTAACAATTAATAAAAACATTTATATCAAATAACATATTTGAAATATGTATTTGTCCTTATTCAACAGATTTTGCCTAAAGTAACTAGAATTTACAGTAAACTAGCGATAGTTTCCATAGAAACATTTACATAATAATTATTAAATAAGTTTCCATGGTAATTTTTTAAGAACTCTGAATAAAAAACTAAAGGCAATAGCGTGCAGAATTTTATGGTTGGATAGCTGCCGGCAGCTATAACCAAGAACGGCAACAATGCAAAAAAGCATAAAAAGGATCGAATTAGACAGTTAGTGCGGCTTAGTCGTACTACTAGAGATAAATGTATATTTATTTATTAAAAATCCTAAAAAATAATGTGGAAAAGACTTGGCTTAAAGTTATTTTTTTGTGGTAGGTAGTTATGTTAGGACTTTTTAGCATAAAAGTGCAACATTATTTTTTCAACTCATGTTGTAGAAATGTTATTTAAGACAAATAATAATACTGGGGGAAATTATACATTAATATTAATGTATATCCCTTACTATTTTTAAAAAACCAAGAAAATAAAACTGTATATGGTAACTGAGTTATATATTATAGAATGTTCCATAACTCACTTATACAATTGAGTATAACATTTTATGGAAGCATCTTCTAGAGTTTTTTATCTTCAAAATATCACAAAATTGTTTATGAATAAAATATCCAAAATAAATAAAAAGAAACGTTCAAATAAAGCAAAAATAATAATCCTTCGCATACGGGTAATTCTTAAAAATAATAATAAATCTAAAAATTTACCATCACAGCTATGCAATGATAAAAATCTATACAAATTTGTTCTATTTAAACTATTTAAATACAAGGCGTTCCAAAAATACATAACATTAAATAAAATATTAAAAATCAACAAAAATCAACAAAAAATTATATTTATTTCAAAATTTATAGACAATTTTTTTATGTATTATTTTTGGATTGCCCTGTATATTTTGTGTTAACATGACAAAACATATTCACGGTTACTTTCTGGGCAAAAAACCTTTTTTTTTCCAACAATTTCAGTTTTTTCAACCAATTGTTTTCTTATACCCTAGCAAAAAAATCAGAAAATCTACTTTAAAAAAGGAAGCTAATTCTCAGCTATCTTATTTTTCAATCTCTTTGTAAATCCTTGTGAATCAAAAGTTGTAAGTAGGTATTGTGGCGGATGAGCCAACCCCCTCGACTTTTCATTTAGACCACGCCCCCTACTTTAATAGCCCCCTTTTTAATAGCCCCCATAACAGAGCTGTTTTAACAGGGCTGTGTTAACAGAGCTGTTTTAACAGGGCTGTGTTAACAGAGCTGTTTTAACAGGGCTGTGTTAACAGAGCTGTTTTAACAGGGCTGTGTTAACAGAGCTGTTTTAACAGAGCTGTTTTAACAGGGCTGTGTTAACAGAGCTGTTTTAACAGGGCTGTGTTAACAGAGCTGTTTTAACAGGGCTGTGTTAACAGAGCTGTTTTAACAGGGCTGTGTTAACAGAGCTGTTTTAACAGAGCTGTTTTAACAGGGCTGAGTTAACAGAGCTGTTTTAACAGGGCTGTGTTAACAGAGCTGTTTTAACAGGGCTGTGTTAACAGAGCTGTTTTAACAGGGCTGTGTTAACAGAGCTGTTTTAACAGAGCTGTTTTAACAGGGCTGTGTTAACAGAGCTGTTTTAACAGGGCTGTGTTAACAGAGCTGTTTTAACAGGGCTGTGTTAACAGAGCTGTTTTAACAGGGCTGTGTTAACAGAGCTGTTTTAACAGGGCTGTGTTAACAGAGCTGTTTTAACAGGGCTGTGTTAACAGAGCTGTTTTAACAGGGCTGTGTTAACAGAGCTGTTTTAACAGGGCTGTGTTAACAGAGCTGTTTTAACAGGGCTGTGTTAACAGAGCTGTTTTAACAGGGCTGTGTTAACAGAGCTGTTTTAACAGAGCTGTTTTAACAGGGCTGTGTTAACAGAGCTGTTTTAACAGGGCTGTGTTAACAGAGCTGTTTTAACAGGGCTGTGTTAACAGAGCTGTTTTAACAGGGCTGTGTTAACAGAGCTGTTTTAACAGAGCTGTTTTCAACAGCTCTGTTAACCCAGCCCTGTTAAAACAGCTCTGTTAATTACATTAACAGCCCTGTTAAAACAGCTCTGTTATGGGGGCTATTAAAAAGGGGGCTATTAAAGTAGGGGGCGTGGTGTAAATGAAAAGTGGAGGGGGTTGGCTCATCCGCCGCAATACCTACTGTTGTGTTACTAAAAAGATGATTAAAAAGTGAAAAATAAATAATGCCACTTAGAGCACAAAAAACGTACCAAGCATCAGAACTTTTATTTTTTATTTTTTAATTAGGGTAAAAAATTTTGTTGGTCTTCGAAAAAAAAAACAAGTTTTGCATCTAGAAAAGCTCCGTGTACCCAAATTAAGTCTCATGAATACGTATTGATGTTGAAACACTAAAACAGATAAATTATTTACAATATACCAGTATGATAAAGGCAAATACTGATTTACTACTGCATTTTCGTAAAAAATGACGTAATAATGCACTGGTCCCTTAAATTCTTCAACACATAGTCTTGAATGTAAGGATCACATGGAATGCCTGAAACAAAAGAAAGAAAACATTAGTTTTAGAATTTAAAACAAGCCGTGAGGATATGTAATGCTAAGCATTCCATTATATATTATTTACAGTAAATGGTATATTGCATTTCCCAAATACATAAAAAAAAATAAAAAAAAAAAAATAAAAAAAAAATTTTTTTTTTCTATTTTGAAAAACGAAAAATTATTGAAAAAATAAATAAAAAAGTAATAAATTTTTTTTTATTTTTCATTTTTTTATTACATTTTCTTTTGCGTTAATTAGTAAAAATTGCACAAAAAACTGAACCATCTGAATTGTTTATAGAATTTACTCCTAGGAAAGAAGAAAATTGATTTCACAGTCTAAAAACATGATAAATAATGGTATGTTCTAAAGCTAGTAGTGAAAAAAATTTGTTATTAACTATATTTTATTGTTTTATTTTTGCGACCCTATAAAAATAAATAAGTTGCGATAGTAAAACAAATAAACGTGTGTGAAAATAAAAATTATCAATATAAAAATATCAAAAAATAATAATAGATTTTATGCAAGTTAAAGTTGCTTTATGCATGTGTACACAAAACAAATAAAACAACAGGCCGTGAAGATATTAAATGCTTCGCAGTTAATAGTATACTCTTTACAGTGGAGAGTATATTGCGTTTTTCTCTGGAGTCAAGGTGTGGGAGGGATAATCGAAATATTTCAGGCGCATTCAATGACATTTAACATTTTCAAAAAAAAAAAAAACTTTAAAATTATTTTACTCAATGACTCTCTCTCTCTCTCTCTCTCTCTCTCTCTCTCTCTCTCTCTCTCTCTCTCTCTCTCTCTCTCTCTCTCTCTCTCTCTCTCTCTCTCTCTCTCTCTCTCTCTCTCTCCCTCTCTCTCCCCCTCTCTCTCTCTCCCCCTCTCTCTCTCTTCCCCTCTCTCTCTCCCACCCTCTCTCTCTCCCACCCTCTCTCTCTCTCTCCCTCTCTCTCTCCCTCTCTCTCCCTCTCTCTCTCTCTCCCTCTCTCTCTCCCTCTCTCTCTCTCTCTCTCTCTCTCTCTCTCTCTCTCTCTCTCTCTCTCTATTTCTCTCTCTCTCTCTCTCTCTCTCACGTTTTTTGTGACACGATAACTCGAGAACGAATAATCCGATCGACTCGAAATTTTTAAAAAAATCAAGTTCTATGAAGGCCCAAGCAACAAAATAGGTGAAAAAGTGGACAAAATGTCTAAGTATCAATTGATATTAGACTTTTTGTCCACTTTTTTACCTGTTTTGTTGCTTGGGGGGAAGATCCCTAATCCCCCCAAAAACAAAAAAGTTATGGGGGGTTAAACTTAAAAAAAATGGAAAAAAACCAGAAAGAAAATTCCGATTAACGTAACTTTTTTAGGAAAAGTTACTTTTATTATAAGGATCAATTTTGATTAATCTTGAAAGTAATTCCCCCAGAAACAAAAAAGTTATGGGGTATTAAAAAAAAATAGTCAAAAAAGATCTTTTTTTATTTTTTTTTTTGAAAATTATTTTTTTTATTTTTTTTTTGGGAAAATGCAATATACCATTTACTGTGAATAGTATACAAAGGAATGCGTAACATTACATATATTCACGGCTTGTTTTATAATTGTGAGTTTTTCATAGCACTTCTTTGCTTAAAGTTATTATTGCCCCATTCAAAATATGATTTCTTTTATTTGAGCTCGTGCGCACACTTTATTTTGGTACTGAAGGGGTCCAGTAGCCCAAATTTGCAGTTTACCATTGGTATAATATACCATTCTTTCATTGCAGGTTAATTATAAACTATTTTTGTTTCATACAAATTTTGGGGCTATCTAATTTTTCGTATTTGGCTTGGCAAGTTACTTTCAATTGGGCATTTAGGCTTTAAGGCCAAGGGTACATGTCTCCTGTCAAGGGTAGGGTGAAAAGGCGGCATTTTCATGGTTGGCACCCACAAAACTAAAATCCTGCGCACGCCAATGAACTAATAACTCTTCTCTCTAGAATAGGCATTTCATTTGTTAAAACTGACAAAAACGTCGGCAACATAAACATTCGTCTGTCTCACTCGCACATCTTTGTTCTTACAGAGACAACAATACCAGTTACTGGTAATTGTTATTGTTCAGGCCTGAATATACCTACTATTTGTTTACAAACAAACCGAGATGTTGGCAATACTTTATTTTAACGATATGCGTATTCTAGAAAGAAGAGTTATTAATTAGTTCGTTGGCGCCAACAAACTAACAACTCTTCTCTCTAGAATACGCATACCGTTAATATAAAGTATTGCCAACATCTCGGTTTGTTCGTAAACAAATAGTAGGTATATTCAGGCCTGAACAATAACAATTACCAGTAACTGTTATTGTTTGCTCTGTCAGAACAAAGCTGTGAGAGTAAGACAGACAAATGTATATGTTCGCTACGTTTTTTTCAGTTTTTACAAATGAAATGCCTATTCTAGAGAGAAGAGTTATTAGTTCATTGGTTGGCGCACGCCTATGATTACCAATATCACTCTGTATGATGAATTAAAATACTGCTGCCCTTTTAATATAACTATACTTCCGCGTAGTGAAGAGTACTTATAATAATTTATAGATTCAAATACCCGTATTAAAAATTACGTAATAAAAAAATTGCTCTTGACCTTCAGATCATGTACAAAATGCACAAAAGCACATTATTCATAATATGGTTATAATCCATATTTTTTATAGTAACATGAATAATTAATTTTTCATTCATTATAACGAGATTTTCTATGGGAAATCTCTGTACCGTGGCACCAATTTATCGGTTTGTTTCCTAATGTAAAAATAATATATTTTTTTATTAGGTATACAAAAAAAACAAAAAAAAATTTTATTAAATTTTAAAGATAAAAAAATAAATAAAACTACTCTTTTTTAGTTTTTTATTTATTTCTTTTTTTTTTTTTTGAAAAACAATAGTTATTTATGGTACTAGTGGGTAAAGTAATATATTCCCATGAGGAAATTAACCTGCGAGGCGTTAGCCAAGCAGGTTAATTTTCGAGAGGGCAATATCGGTTTACCCATGAGTGCAATACAAGGTTTTATCCAATAAATAGCTTAGGAATTCATACTTTTATTAAAAATTTTAATGACATTTACAAGAAAATAATTTGACAAGTGACAGTTGGGTGGGTAAAATAAATAATTATTCACTCAATAAAGTAAAAGCCACGCGGGGGTTATTATTGAGTTTATCTATTTAAAATAAAGCTGGTAATTGTCTCATTATCTGTAGGTAATGGATAAAATATTTTTATCTTTTTCTTAATATTTTTAACCCCCTTTGATCCTATCCTGATTTTTACAAAAGATCCTTTTGAGAACTATTAAGATTATTTGTTTAATTGTCAATTGTCAATTGTTCTTAATTTTATGCATTAATCAAGCGATAAACAAATAGTGAATATTCTTTTCTTGTTTCTGCATAGGTACTTTTTTTTATTATTTTTATATCAATTATTACATTTTAACGATAAATCCATAATATAAAGAAATAACTCAAAAGTGATTATGACAAATTTCTAATTTGACATTAGTGTCAAAGTGGCTTTTATTTACGTATCGGTATGGTTGCTTAGTTACGAATTATGTAATTATCTCACGTTTTTAGGTGTATTTTACACTTTCTGGTATTGGTGCAAAGAAAATATTCTTATCTCGGTATCCGTTCAAGATGAAACTTTATTTTTTTTGTGTAATTTTTTTCATTGGTAGAAGATTCTATGGTTTCCCGCTCCAACGCGAGTTACCGGACACCCTGTATAAATGTCAAAAATATTATTAATAAAATAAGATGGTAGTGAGAAAAACGCGATGCGCTACTCGTAGGAAACTCTTTTTTTCTGTCTACGGTCGTGTATGTGGACCTCAGCTCCGCTTCGGTCTATTTTTCACGTTTCTCAACGTTTCTAAAATTTTCTTTATCAATAGCTTTATACACGGAAAGAAATTAGTGGGCTCTGCGCTATACATTATAAGATATTTGGTAACAGTGGCAAATTATAGTGATTTAAGCTATAGATTATAAGGGACACAATAACTAATAATGTTAAAAATAAATTGAAAACGATTATATATATTACAGACACGATTATATTTATTACAGGCACTATTATAAATTTACAGAAATTTTATTATATTATAAAAATTATTAGCACGGACAATAATTAAATCTATTTAAGCTATAAATGCCATACTATTTGTTATATTTTATTATTCACTAAACAATTAAAGTATTTCATATAAATTTTTACACTGACTGCCATAATTGTAAGAGAAAGCCTTGTATTTATATAATAAGCGATTATAATTTGCTTGGTATGTGTGTTATAGCGCTCCTAGCTATAATTTTTTTTTTCCGTATATATCTTATAGCTTATTCATCAAAATTTAAACGCTCGTAAAATTAACAATTGCAATCATCAAATGACTCAAACATAGGTAATAAATATAGGTTAAATTTGGAAGTTTATTGCTATGATTAAGAATTGAAAATAAAATTCCAGTCATTTCATGAGTAAAAAAATCTGATCTGCTTTCAATAATTTACTTTTCAGTATATATTTATTTTTCATGGAAAAATCTACACAAGAAGTTTGAGGCGAAATAATTGATTTTTTTTCCATTTTTGCTCTTAGTGCCAATGAAATTTATTTTGGTAAACATTATTGCACTGAGCCCTAAGAAACGATAAGTTCTTGGTATGAATGCTATATTCCCTTGCCGATTGGTTTTTCTGACAACGAAAATATTTACCAAAGGAGTCTGGATCATACAGCCGAAAGTTGTACGGCCAAAGAAATGCTTTTACCCCCTTTACTGTATTCGCCAGAGGTTCTCAATATTTGATTAAAACAATGAACTTCTTATGCATATTGTTACACCAGGCGAGCATTTATTATTTAATTAGCTAAAGCTAAATTATTTAGCCTAAATCTAATCCTATTTGATTCTTAAAATATATCGCCTTCTAAATTCTGAAATATCATATCTGAAAAATGCCTCACATTAAAAAAAAAACACCAAACCAGCAAACTACCAAACCAAACCATTATTAACGTAAACCAACGCCCCCCATTAAAAGAAAAACACCAAACCAGCAAACTACCAAACCAAACCATTGTTAACGTAAACCAACGCCTCCCATTAAAAAAAACACCAAACCAGCAAACTACCGAGCCAAACCATTTTTAAGGTAAACCAACGCACCCATTAAAAAAAACACTAACCAGAAATTTTTGAGTATTTTAACAATTTTTTGTTATAAAAATTTCAACAATTATTTTATTATATTTATAAATTTTCAGAGAATAGTAATAAGCAACCAGTTATATTATATATCTCAATGTATACTTGCCTACGCTTTGAGAGCCACTGAAATCAGTGCTGCCACTACTACAAACCTCGCTTTCGACCGTATGATCTTCGGCCGTAATACCCACCTCGTACCAAAGCACCCTTATTTTTGTGACATGGTTTAACTAATTGGTAGGTATTTTACATAAACTTATATTACTTTGATCCAAAAGAAAATGAAAAAACCTTTACAAAGATATGGTTCAAATTCGTCATTCATACGGCATATATCCACAGGATCATTTGTTTAAGTAAAGCCATCATCATGTGACTCAAAAAATCTATTTTTTTTCAGTGTAAAATATTAGTTATTCTTTTCTTGAATAAAAACGAGAATTTAATTTACACATTGTTTTAATTTACTTTTATTATATTTAATAATATTACATATTATGTATAAATCATTTTATTATGATGATTATAATGATGTAAATCGGCATTCATCACTATAAAATAAAGCTATATTAGTGGTTTTTGCGGTAAATATAAATTAATAATTGATTATAATTATTATTATTAGACTTGCAATTAATATGGGTGTACCAACAATTATCATGATAATTTTTATTTCTTTAAGGCGCCTTTTCAAGGAGCAATTTGTACGCAAGTTTAGTGCTATGCAATGATGATATGATTTTTATGCAAGATTTATAGTTATTTTTGTGGTACCAACCTGGAAAAAAGTTACTAAATCGATTTCTTTTTACTAATATAATAGCAACTGGACATGTTAATAATAATTATTATTAATAATAGGCCGGTCTGTCTAACTAAAAAGCTTTCTTAAAAAAGCAAATGCTAGGTTATGTTTTTGTCAACAAATGCAGAGACACGTCAAAATTGTCTGGTTGGCAGCATCGTTTAACTAGCAATATATAGCGTCAAACTTGCGTACAATTTGCTCCGTGAAAAGGCAAATGAATGTGTAATTGTCCTCATGCTATATCTGGCAGCAAACCTGCGTATAAATTTCTCCGTGAAAAGGCGCCTTTAGGAACAAAGCAACCGTGCTAAAAAATAAAGTTAGAAAGACTCTACATAACGTTATATATTAGACGAATGTGATTTGAATGTTGGATGCCTAAAATTAGGGTCTAACGTTAGAGAAACATTTATCTAACGTTAGAAGTTTTACCAAAAATTAGATAAACGTTATTCTAACGTTAGGCGACCAATCTGAACATCACCGAACATCGAAAAGATTATTTTTCTTGCATTTACTGGATATATCAAGTATTTTCATTAATTTCTTAATTCACCTTCATTAAATTATAATTGTAATAGAGTTTTAAAATTTATAAATTGATTATTTAATACAATATTAATTAATGACAATATTTAATAAATATTTTACTTTAAAAGTGCGCCTTTTTTAAATTAAAAATTTCAATTAGTTTCGAAATAATCATATAATATATTATATTATAATTACACAAGAGGCTGAGAATTATGCGGGAAAAATTCGCTGTTTTCATGAAAATTTGCTGTCTGGAAATAATTACGACCGGGGCATCGCCCTGGAGTAATTATTTCCTTTGATAGCAAATTTGAATGAAAACTGTGAATTTTTCCCGATAATTCATGTGTAATTCGGAAGATTATTTTTTAACGATTTATAATATGTCAAACCTACTTTTGTATTTTTTTTTTCATCGCAAAATGATATAAATTGTTTTATTACTTATCTTAATATTTTTATAGGCATATACTTTGATTTGGTTAATTTAATTCAATTCTCAATTGCTAAACTAAAACATTTTTTGTCCATTTTTAAATTGCAAATTATGGTTCTGTCAATAGTTTAGTCACTTACTGCAGTACTGACTAGCGCCGTACTGCGTTTGCAAGCACGTTCATAAAAGTCCACCTATAAAAACTGTCATTACATTTTATAAAAAGAATATATTGAAGAATTTTTTGTTAAATAATGTAAACTTGTACTCGTGCGCTAAAAACGTGTTATGAAACGAGTGCTTTACACAATTTTTTCTATTTTGCTCTAAAATTTTAAAAAACTTACATTTAAGTTGATAACTGGTTTAGGAATTTTTGTTTCGGATTGGCATTACAGTTTTCGTCATGTTTAAAATTCTAAGAACAAATATTATTTTGATATATTTTATAGTCATGTCTTCTCTTTTTTACTGCAAGTAACCAAGCCACTATATAAACACGGTAAAAAATAACCTTAACACAAAATTTTGTAGAAAATTAAACTTTAAAGCGACTTTGACATTTGCACAGAAAACGTCAAGCGATAGGCTTTTGTCTGTTGCGAACCCAAAAGAAGAGATCTCTTATGGACCTATAAGAACACACACGCATAAGAGTAGCAGAATAGAAAATAGTATATTATGAAACTAGTTCATTAATTTACCTACCTAATTTACAAATGTGTGACAATAATCTCATCATCGATGTCGTCTTTCTCATCATCAGTTTCTTCAGGTTCTGGAGGCATTTGCTGTTTGCTGGCTTCCAAAGCTGCTGCTTTCCTCTCCTTTTCCTTCTGTCTCCTGATTTTGCGCATGTGGTGGATTTCGACAACTCCGTAGAGGAAAAGTCCGATGATGAGGATCACCAGCATGACGTAGAGCTTCATCCTGGCGCACAAGTGAGTCGAGTAGGCGTAGGCGATGACGAAACCGACGGATTCCCAGAGACGGTAGTTCGAAAATGCTGCTTCTTTGTTTCTCCTGAAAAGTGTTCCGTATAAACCTGAAAAAAAGAAATACAAATTTAAAATTTGATGTATATTCAAAGAAGAATAAAAAAATCCCTCCCTGCCCGGAAACATTAATTGTTGTCTCGCTATACCGACACTCCCAAGCAACAAGGATGTAACTCAAGTTAGACCCATTTTAAGTTATACTCATAGGTAAACGCCTTGAAAAAAGACACACATTGTGGTACTACTCAAGCTTCTCCACAGTCCACTTTAAGCAAAAGTTTACTTAAAATCACTAAAGTAAGAAATTCTAAACTTGAATATTATCAGAAACAAACAGTAAATAAACAATAAATACTTAAACAGTTAAATAGAGAATGATGTATCACATGACTTCCTTTTCCACTTCAATCATTTACCCACACTTAAATAACAAAAAAAAATATTTTAGAAATTTAGCTGTCGTGAAAAATGACAATATATGAGTTACGGCTTTGTTGCTTGGGGGTATCGATATGATAGAAACGTGAAATTTGGCATGAATATAGAGGGTGAAAATAATAAATTAAAAATCGTCCCCAGTGCCCTCTGGTGGTATTTATATTTTCATTCGTTCTCCAATTTGAAACGAAATTTTATAGGGTGTGAAATACACTGTGTATTTTAAAATGTTATAGATTTGTAAAACACTGTGTATTTTGAAATTTTATACGGTGTGTAACACTGTGTATTTTGAAATTACACTGTATATTAAAATTTTATTAGGTGTGTAATATACTGTGTATTTTGAAATTTTATAAAGTGTGTAATTTAAACCCCAAATAAAAAAATAAAGGCCCACCCTATTGAATACGCATGCTAAAGAATTCTTACTCAAATAAAAATATTGCCAAAGAAACATAAAATTTTATGCGATTGTCTTTTATGAATCAACACTAATATAAGTGCCTTTTTCCTTTCAGTGAAATAAAAGAAATGATGATTTATGTGACTTGCACCATTTGAGTTTAATGAATTATAATCAATAATTTTAAACCCACATAGGTAATGGCTATTTTAAATAATTAAAAAAAAACAATAAATAATGAATGAGTGAATGACGATTTCCCAACGTGTTTAATGATAAATTATTACCCGTTTACGGTTAGTTTTAATAAATATAAATATGATAAATATAATGTTTATTATTATAAGAAAATATACCTGTATCATAATAACAATTATTTTTATACCAACACTGAAAAAACAGATTATTTGAACCAAATGAATATCGACTTGTAAACTTCGAAACCTCATATCTCAAAAAAATAATTTTCAGTACCTTGTACTAATCAACTCTGTATACAGTGCGGTCCAAAAGTCACCCCCCCTTTTAACTTTTGAACGAGTTGAGATATCGACTTCAAATTTAGAACTCTTAAATAAGACAACTTAAACTATCTTTTAGCATATATTGGATATTTTCAGCTCTTAAAATGTGGGCGGTGGGACATTTTTTTAAACGGAAAGGGGGGTCGTGTGATACATCATTTTAAAGCTTATAAAATTCTCTATTTAAACTAACATTTTTAATTTTTTTAAAAATTTTTTTTTAAGGTTTTGATTTTTCAATTTTTTGTGCTAAAACATTCGATTTTTAAAGTTTTTTTTATAAATTTTTATTTATGTCAACTAAAATTAGTTTAAAAGTATAATTAACATTTTTTATGATGAAATTAGGCATTTTTTAAAAATTATTTGTTTTTTTTTAGAGGAATTTTGACATTAATACCCATTTTCAACCCCATTTTAAACCCAATTTTTTTTTAATTTAAAAATATGTAGTTAAATGGAGAATTTTATAAGCTTTAAAATGATGTATTACACGATCCCCCTTTCCATTTAAAAAAATGTGCCCCCATGCCCCCCTGCCCACATTTTAAGAGCTGAAAGTATTAAATATATGCTAAAAGATAGTTTAAGTTGTCTTATTTAAAAGTTCCAAATTTGAAGTCGATATCTCAACTGGTTCAAAAGTTAAGAGGGGGGGGGGATGACTTTTGGACCGCTCTGTATGACTGGTAACTTATAAAAACTTTAATTTTACACTAATTACTACTAATTCAAGTAACTAATTGGAATAGTTAGTTGGAGTTTGTATGTTACCAGTCATCATGTACCTACAGAATTGGTTTGGATAAGAAACCGAAAATTGATTTTTTGTGATACGAAGTTGATACGATATTGAATTTACCTCGGAATTTACTCAAACAAGTTGTAAATTGTCTGTGCAGAATAAAACATTTTGTTTATATTTTTCTTAAATAAACGGAATAATAAAAGGAAAATGTTTATCTCAGCTAATCGAGAAGAATTTATTTTAAAATTTTATTATATTAGGTGAGTAAAAATAAAGAATAATAATAATAATATAGTTATTACTGGCTGTTTTAGTCCCGCTGCATTAGTGTTTTCTGAGCGAGCGTAGCGAGCGAGGGAAACAGAAATGCAAGGCACTAAAACAGCCAAGTTTAGTCCTGAGGCATATACACTATTTTTTGCAGGACCAAACATAATTTAGGTAGTTAGATAAATATAAAAACCACGCGTCTAAAATCGGTTGTTTTATTTTCGTAATTTAATCAAGATGCCTGTAAATTGCGAAAAGTCATGGCTATCGCGGTATCAATTGTTTTTTTTAATATGGTTGACACAAACGTCAAAAAAATGGAAGAAGATGATAAATTTTAAGTTATGTATAAATTGTTATAACAATGTTATTTTTAAAGGTTTTCTTTGTTAAAATCAAATAAATTGGTTTGAATCGCTAATTTATTACAAAACATCACCAAACATAATTTTTGAACCAGCAAAGCACATAGTAAGTTTAATATTTTAATATTATCAAGGGTGCCGTGATTTTTATTCCCTTGGGAGAAAAAGGGAAAGTTTAGTCCCGAAAATGAAAGCGTAAAATTAGGTTTTAGTCTTGGTCGTGCAAAAAATATATTAAAGCATCAATAGGCTAACGATTGAAGTCTTTCTGTCCAGTTTTACCTAAATTATATTTTGTATATTGTAATTAAATGTATCCATAGATTTAATTGTAGGAAAAAAAAATGAGTTGAGTAATTAAAAAAAAAGAAATAGTAAATAAATTGTGCTCTAAAAAATAAATAGTAGTATTTTTTAACTAATATTTGATTGCAATAGGTTTTTTTCTTTTATTGTGGGTCACTTTTCTACTAGTAGAAGAGTTAGCTAACTAGCCCTTTTCATGAGATACACTTCTCCCTTTCTCTCCAATACATTCTCGTTTATAACTATCTGGTTTTATCTTTATTTTGTTACTATGTTTGGACTTTGCTATATTTGCTAGAATTATTTCCTTATTTTGATTCTGATAATTTTTTTTATAGGAAGTAAAATATTACTAATAATCCTAATTAATTACTATTAAAATACTAATATTATTTTTAGTCCAGTCAAATAACGAGAAATTCCTATGTTAAATTGTAATAAATGTACACGGGATGATATTTTAAAGGGCAGTAGTGGATAGTAACAAAACGCTCCTGTTAGTTTTCACCGGGTGATTTGCGTAAGGGGTGTCCGCTATCTATAATTTCAGGGGTGAGTGCTCTTATCTCGCTAAATATGCATCTTACGATAAAAATGCATATAACTAATTTTGTTAAGAAAAAAAATTCCAACAATTTTAGTTTGGATCATTTTTTTTTAATATATTAATAACAATCGAGTTATAAATATTCAAAAATGGCAATGTTGGGGGTGAAATTGTTTTTTTTCGATTTTTCAGCCAAATTATTCATCAGAGGATAAAAGTGGTAATAAGCAAACTTGTAGCTCTTGAAATTCTCTATAAGTTTTATATATTATGCATTTTCATAAGTATTTTGTTACGGTTACAGTGGGCGCTGAAAGTCGTTGCGCCCTCTGTAACCGTACCAAAGTACCTAGACAATTTCAAGAGCTACAAGTCTGCTCATAACCACTTTTATTGTCCGATGAATAAATTGGCCGAAAAATGGAAAAAACCAATTTCCCCTCCAGCCGGGCTATTTTTGAATTAACTCGATTGTTATTAATGTATTAAAAAAATGTTCCAAACAAAAATTGTTGGAAAATTCCTCCTTATCAAAATTGGTCTTATGCATTTTTATCATATTAAGCAACTCACCCCTAAAATTCAAGATGGCGGACACCCCTTACGCAAATTAAACGGTGAAAAACTAACAGGAGTGTTCTGTTACCATCCACTACTACCCTTTAAAATATCAGCCCGTGTACACACGGTTCACCTGGGCGATTTTAAATAAAAATTTCGTGGACCCCTACATTTTTTGGACTAAAATATACCTGATGACATAAGAAATCAATTTCCATTTGAAAGAAAATCGTAAAAGATACACTTTTTTAGAAAGATAAAAAAACGTTTTTTTGAGTAATAGGGTGTGTCAAAAAATCGCGATTTTCAAAATCAAAAACGCTCTCTGGCTTAAAAGTTGCTCCTTAGTAAAAAACGGTGATCACTCAAAAATGAGCCAAATCGATAAATGTTTAGAGGTAGCTCAAAGCACTCAAACTTAAAAAAAACTCGGTACCTGTTTTTCGGATAAAAACTGATACCGATAAAAATTGAGGAAATTTTGGAGGGTTTCTTTGGTAATATTTAGAAACAATACTAAATGTAAGAACTAAAACAATGATATCCCCCCCCTCCCCTTAAGTTAGAACCTGAAAAAAATCGCCAATTATTTGAAGATTTCACGAAAATTTAATCAAAAAAACGTTTTTTTATCTGTCTAAAAAAGTGTATCTTGTACGATTTTCTTTCAAATGGGAATTGATTTCTGATGTCATCAGTTATGTTTTAGTCCAAAAAATGTAGGGGTCCACGAAATTTTTATTTAAAATCTCCCAGGTGAACCGTGTACATTTATTGCAATTAACATTATTATTTGACTGGACTATTTCAGGTATATCCTGTATAAGTTCACCATAAAACATAATCTGTAATTTTTTATTGTGCAATTAAAAGAATATTTCGCAAAAAAATAATTAAAATTAGCAAATCATTAATGCACTAAGTGTATTACAAACATCTAATATGATTTTTTTAACTGCATATTTATGTTTAACTTATAATTGTTCAACGTAATAAATTTTTTTATTTTTATGTTTATCTTTAACCTCGTGTCACTCTACTTAATTCAATATTCTGTAAGTCCTAGTATGGAAAAACCGGGTAAGTATTATACTGACTTCCGAGACATTTATAATTTAAAAAAGGATATATTTAAGACTCCATAGCAAAAAAAACTCTACTTTAAAGGTACCTTTGAAATTTTTCCTGATTCCAACTAAATATAAACCAAATTTAACTTTCGTTTCAAGATAGTAGTTGGGGTGCCAACCTCGCTCTCCGAACTCAGGTGACAATCTCCCTAAAAACAGTGTTTTTTTTTCATCCTTGCATCATACAACATTTTGTTATTTATTAAACTTTTATAAAACCATTAAAAGCTTTATTTTTAAATAATATAGAATTGAATATTTTGCGTGTGTTTTGAAAATACATGTTAGTCGCACAAAATTTAATTCAATGAACTTTCAACAAATTAACTTGTCATTTAAAAGTCAAAATGTTCATCAGGCTAATAGATATGATCAGTTTCATCAAAAAACATTTCATACATAATTAATAGGTAGGTAGGTAGGTACCTATACTTCGCAGTTTGGCAGCGAGAAGAATAATAACACGTGTTTACAAATTTAACTTTTATTTTGCGTCCACGAAGTTTTTCTGTTTTTTATGTAATTTTTTCTCCTAGACTTAAATCGAGAAAAAAAATAGTTAAACCTTTTTGGAGATAACGCTTTACGCTCTAAGAAATAACATACTAAAACATAGTGTTATGTTTAAGTATACTTACTATATACAGCCATTCAATAGAATTTGAAACCAAGGTGCAAAATTTTAAATTGTTTAAGCCAAACTTTTATTATGCATATAACTGTTGAGGTCTAAATTTTACATATCTAATTTAAAATTAATCAATTTTTTATCAATAGCCCGATAAAATTATATTTTACACAGCATGAACGCACCCTAACAAAATTAATCAAAATTTATCCAATCGAAACACTTTTTTACGAAATTAAGTTACAGTTCGTTTCAAACCGGCCAAACAGGAAATTCCAGTTATAATTCATGTGTTGTATTTAATATAATATTTAATTTAATGTTAAGTAGTGTTTTATTTATTTTACTCTTAAAGTTAGAGTTTTTTAATTCAAATTGAAGTTGTGGTTTTTGTTTCTTTAAGATAAATTAGAAAATAAAATCTTGGTGGAAATTTTGTAGCGTCCGTCATCACACATTTAATTTTCTCATATACTGTTTATTAAACTAAATACAAAATAAAATAAAAAAAATATATGTATATCTAGTACAAACGCCAACCATACTATAACAAAGTTTGAATTTTATCCTTAATAAATTTGCTAAAAATCAGGAGAAACATAATAGTTATTTATGGTACTAGTGGGTAAAGTAAGATATTGTCCATGAGAAAATTAACCTGCGAGGCGTCAGCCAAGCAGGTTAATTTTCGAGAGGGCAATATCGGTTTACCCATGAGTGCCATACAAGGTTTTATCCAATAAATAGCTTAGGAATTCATATTTTTTATTAAAAATTTTAATGACGTTTACAAGAAAATAATTTGACAAGTGACAGTTGAGTGGGTAAAATAAATAATAATCCACTCAAAGTAAAAGCCACGCGGGGGTTATTATTGAGTTTATCTATTTAAAATAAAACTGGTAATTGTCTTATTATCTGTATGTACTGGATAAAATAGATTTATTCCACTTTTAAGTGGTAGGTGTATAAAAAGTACAAACATTTAATCAAGATGTCTCGATTCTTGATCAAGAGTCTCAACTTTCGACGATGATATAACTCTCGAATTATCTTAATTTTTAAATTACGCTGTTGCCTTTTTTTTTTTTTTTTGAGACAAGAAGAGAAATCCCGATTTCTCAATTTTTGTGAAACCTAATAGTAAACTAGATGAAACTTTGCAAGCACCCTGTCAAAACATCGGCACTATTGTACACTAGAGCCATCTAGTTTGCAAATTTCAAACTAGGTGTTTTGTTTGATTTTAAATTCTGTATCTTTAAAACATTATATTCTAGCAAAAAACTGTATATAACATTTTTTATAGGGCTTAAAATAAATATAATTTTTTGAAATCGGGTTATAAATATGTGAGATACGATAAAAAAACCTTTTACTGCTTTAAACGCCAATATCTCGAAAACAATGGAAAACGTTGTTTATAACATTTTTTGACCAATTTAAAATTACCTTTTATATAAGTGCTAAATTAACCAAATACAATAATAATTGCCTTAATTATAAACAAAAAACGCTAAAAATAGGTCTTTTACCCTATTTTTACCCCCTCACCCCCAATTGATTACCCCCAAAATCTAATCAGCTCTTCGGAATACGATAAGAAATAATATGCAAAAAACCGCAAGTCGATATCTCATGTAGAAATGGAGTTAGAGAGTTTACACCCAGACAGACAGACGTACAGACGGACGCAAAAAAATTTTCTACTGATTTCGAGAAATGTGAAAAAAACGTGGTCAAAGATTTTGACTTTTCGGCGAAGATTTCAATACATCGGCACTCTTAGTGCCGATGTAATTAATTACTGGTATGCTTTTAATTTTCATCTGGGGCGTCTCTATAATTTAGCTTAAGCTAAAATAAGCTGGTAACGAAGAGTATACTATAGCGTGTCAAACATTTTTATAAAACTAAGGTTCATTTAAATTAAAATTTCTTAATTGATTTACTAAAAATATTTTGCTGTTCAGATTAGCAAACAAGATGAGAAATTTGCAAATACGTGTTATTTATTTGGTCCAATGAAGATTTTCCATTAGATAATGAGTTTACCTTCATATGTCGAAATAATTCCCATCTATCATAAATAATTTATAAAAAAATACACTATACGTAGTTTGGACTTTTTAAATAATTAAAACTAAATATTCCGAATAAAGACTAGTGAGTAAGATACACTAAAATCAAAATGTTATATCTAGCACTTTTTGAGAAAATTGTACGATACCCTTCAATTTTTTTATGTATATCGTTCTAAAGTAAAATAATTTGTGATGGTAGTTTTTTTTTGTTACAAATTCAGTTTTTAATTTTGGCAAATATTTTATATTGTAATTTTAAGAATGATTTCAAAAACACCATTTTCTCAAAAAGTGCTCGTTATATACTAATGATTTAAGCCTTATTTTACTCAGTAAGCATTGTTTATTAAAATCCATAAGAAAATTACAATAATACTAATATAATTATTTTTTTTTAAATGTTGTTACGTATATAAATATTTCACAACAGTCAAAACAAATTGTCACAACAAGCTAAAATAGAGCAAAAAAAATCTCGGTACATATCGTCGCTTCCCTTGCTAGGTTACCTCATTTTTTGTGGTTTTTTGATAATATCCCTAGGGGCTTTTTTTAACAAAATGGTAAATTGAGTCAAACTAAGAGTATTTTCCTTCGAAAAAACATTACTTTTACATAAGTTTTTTTTTCATATCTAGGTACTTAAAACCAGTTATTTCCGCATTATAAATTATGTACAGTACAAAAAACAAAGGTGCAAATCATTCCAATCCGTTTCTTGGAACTTCAGTTTTATAAAAGTAATTTTAAACGTAATATACTTAAATTATTTAAACAATAATTAAATATAACAATGGAATTTATTAACATTAATAACTGCGTTTGATTTAAAGTGATTTTATTGTGTATAATTAAAAATACTGCTCTAGCAAGTCAAGAAGTTAATCGCTGAGTCTCTCGCTAGTCGAGTCAAGAGAAAACGAGATCGAGTCTCAAAAATTAAGAATCTCGACAATCAAGACCAAAAGTTTAGTTTCTCGACTCTGGTGAAACCGTAACCATACCCAGGACCTTCTTTTTAGTCATTAACTTTTATGTCGAATAAAAAAGTTGCATTTTCTCACCCCCCACGAATCTTCTTCGCTAGGGAATGTTCAAGTATTACGTAACGCAAAATTTGATCATTTTGGACCCCCACCCCCCCTGTAACGCTATTTTCCTATACCGTAACACTCCAAAATGACTCCGAAATTACCATAGCAACGTAAAATACGCATGCGTCGTAAGCGAAATGACTAGGCTCTATTTACATAACCGTAAAACGTTGACGTGCCATAAACGAGAACAAAAGAATGGTTTATTCCTCTATATTATTAGAATAAAAGCGATTTTATAAGCAAATTTTGTTTCTACAGGAATACAAAAGTGTTTTTAGCAACAGCTTTATCAATTCTCCTTTTTTACATCAAAACATCATAAAAATAAAGTAAGTAAACAAAAATTATAAATTTTGGTTATGTTGGCATTCAAAACAAGCCACATGCTTCAGTGTAAATCGGACTTTGTGGAGTATTTAGCGGCAAATTTAAAATAACTATACCTTAAAAAAATAAACTTTAGTTTAGTATACTACTAATACGTATTAGTAGTTTTAATTCTTAAAAAAAATAATTAGTTAAATTAATTTAAATTTAATTACGTTATGTGGGGGAAATAAACAAATAGATTTGTGTCAGAATAATTTAGGTCTATTTTAAAAACAGTAAGCGAGATTATCTGTAATTGTTATGTAAAAGTAATTACCTTATCAATATTTAATAATGACTTACTACTACTATCTCACGAACCTATTAATTAATCTTAATGGTAAAATAATAAGATTTTATTGGATGATTATTGTTTTCAAGTATTGTCGTCCATTAGAATTAGCGATAAATTATGGTTTGTCCCTAATTATTTCAGAAAACAAATTAGCCAGTTTAATAAGCAGTACTTAAAAAAAAAAAAATTGGTGAAGCAAAAAAACACACTGCCCAGTAAAAACGCCTTCCCATTTTTCCACCTATGCGCGTAATTGTATATTGTTTTACTAAGAGGAAAGTTTAAGCTTTTTTTACTAGTCTGTAGAATTTACGGACGAAGCGAAGCGGAGTCCGGAAACTACAGACGAGTAAAAAAATCAGTTTTCCTCTGAGTGAAACATACAATTTTTTCTTTAAGCATCCTATATATTTTTTTAAATATTAATTTTTGAATTTAATTTATTCAGTAATAAAGTATGTTTTTTTTTTATTAAAATAAGCCAATAAAACCCTTTCGAAATAAACTTAAACATTCCTTAGCTCATTTTAATTTTTTTTCGTAGGCTAAATCGTACACTTTTCGATGGTAACTTCTCTAATGTAGCATTTGCAATTTCGGAGAGATTTGTGTGTATAAACCATATATTCTTCTTCAATCATTTTTAATCAATTTCACAGAAGGTTTTTGCTCAGAATCTCGAGTCAACCACCTGTTTACATAATAAACAAACAAGTTTGAAGTATGGCTGTCATCAAAGTCAAAGAGTGCTGCCGCCAGTGGTGGTTTTGTTAACTAACTTTTTTTTACGGCGTACAACAATGAACTCATTTTTTTACTGTAAAAATATAGATTACTTCTAACTAGTGTGTTCAGTTCATAAAATATGAACATTTTAGCACGCTTGAAGAAAAAATAGATTTTTTATTCTCAGATTTAATTCGGCAACCGCAAAAACCACTATAGTAGCAGTTTTACAAATTTGTTCGAAAAAATATTTAATTTTTCCCATTGGCCTCCCTTGCCGTACCAAAACAATCCCGAACGAGAGCTATTGGTAACATGCCAAATATCGTCGTAAATGCAATAAATTTACTTTCCCATCAGTTATGACCCAAAAAAAAAAAAATATTTAAAATAAATAATATTTTCCGTAAATAAGTAACAAATAAAAAACACCAGTACTTCACAGTAAAATCAATAATTTAGCTGCAATTTTACTAAAATTACCGAATTTGTATGCGTCATCATGATACATCAATTCAAGTTAACCTTGGCCTCTTTCGTTTGTTTTCTTAGATTAAACTTTGACAGTTAAATTAAGTTAGGGGTTTTTCATTTAAATTGTTGTTATCTCATCAAATTAATACGATTAATAATTCACAATTATCGCTACTAATAAAAAAGTGCAAAAGTGCAAAATATTTATCCAAATTCATAAAAATCTGGTGGAAACATTTCTAATAGTAACACGGCAAACATTTGGAAAAAAAAATCATGATAGCTTTGCTTTTCCACACATGATATTATTTCCCAGGCGTATGAAATATGAAACTTTCTTACTTTCCAAACCGTGTGAAATAAATCGTTTTCATAGGTGCTAGCTGGCTAGTTTTTCCTTGATTAAAACCTTCAAAATAAACTTACCGTTAACTTGCGTTTGCCAGACTGAATCCCCGACTCCCCAAAGTCCAGAGGCGATGAAGAAAGCAATAGGGCTTCCCGGATGCGGCCTCCAGATCAACAGCCATACTTGAAGTCCAATGTGGACCAAACCACCAAAAATCATGATTGGAGCTCTTCCAATGTATTTCATCACAGATCCAAATAGTAAACTGCAGATGGCGTTGACCACGCCAAAGCAGATCATCACATAACCCACGGAGGGTATTCCCAGAGCACAAGACACGTACGCTTGAGTGAAATCGGCGCCGATGAACGCTTGTTCCATACCTATCCATACTGTGATGGGAATGAGGAGTTGTTGGTATGGTTTTTTAAGTTGGTATGCGGTAGCGGAAAGAAGTTGGATACCGGTAAGTTCTACAGCGCTGTTTCTCCTTTGTTTTTCTCCGTATCTGTAAAGAAAAATATATATTAGGAAATTCTTGATCCTTACTCATATTGGAGTTGATTTCAATAAACCATAGAAAAAATGTTATCTCTCCAAAATATAAATTTATTGTCTATTAAACAAACATTACAGCGACAATTGTTTCGACTTTTTTAACATAAAGTCATTTTCAAGCTACAAATAATGAAAAAATTAGGTTGAAAATGATACAATTCCTTTTAGAAAAACTTACTTTTTAAATTTATAAACAAATTAACTTGAGTACACATTATTAGAAATGTCATACTAACCCTAACTATATTATTTTCATAAAATCTTAAAAATTTAAACAATAAGAAAACTACAATAAGTTAAAATAAAATAAATTTATGAAATTTAGAATTTAAAATTGAATAAAAATCTGGGACATCTATCACAAACTAAACCAAACTATATTTCAAACAGACTAAAGGAATTATCTTTAAACTGCAAAAAAGTAGTTAAACATAAAAAAGGAAAAAGATTAATTTATATTTAACTTGGTAATGGGAATAAAATTGGAGAGGTGGCAGCAAATTCATATGCAAAACTCAAAAACAAACCCATAAGGAACGAAATTTTGAAAAAACAAAAATATTTATTCCAAAGATTAATGCTCATTATTTGTAGCTTGAAAATGACTTTATGTTAAAAAAGTCGAAATAATTGTCGCTGTAATAAATTTATATTTTGGGGAGATAACATTTTTTCTATGGTTTATTAAAAATATATATATGTTTAGACCTCAAACATTATTTTTGAGTTGACAAAGGAGACTATAGTTCTCCGCATGAAAGAAAGTCTCCGACGGAAGGGAGAGGATTCATTCGAACTCTCTTCTTTCTGCACACACATTCCAAACATATTTCCCGTAGCTACAGATCCGTGCGTCAAACTATACCGAGATTGGCCTGTTGAAGATAAGGGTTAACCCTTCAGGTGTCTTTGGGATACTATCTTCCCACCGACTTTATATTCCTTCCAAAGCTGTGCCCAGCAATGAAATCTATTCCCTTAATTATTTTAAATTATTAGTATACTGCTGACATCTGTTTAAGATTCTGGGACATACGCATGCCACTAATTCTGTAATAGGTGGGAAGATATCCCAGTGGTCCACAAAAAAACACTTTATGTACCTGAGTCATAACATGAAAAAAAAGTAGTTTTTTGTTTATTCAATGAAAAAGGTTAAAATATAATCATTTCAGTACTAAGATATATGTATATTTACTTTCTAAACATAGCGTAAGAAACTAAATTAAATTGTTTGATATTTACAAATTTAAAAAATCTATATAAAACATTTTACTATTCCTTAAAACGATTTTTGTTTGATTAACGCAGTCGTCTCTCCGAAGTGACTGATCGATTTCGTGCTTTTTAGCACTCTTCAGAGCCACATATCGGTAGTAGGGACAACTACGAAAATCAAATCCTTTCCATATATCTCTATATAGAGTTTAAAAATCGTTGTAAGGAAAAGCAAAAACAGCTAGCGACATCTACTGCTAAAAGCAGAGACTGGATAAACCTATCGACAGTCCAAAAAAGGAAGCAGTTATTGGTTTCAAGAACCTATTGCACGTCGATAGGGGGCAGATTAATCAATGCCACGGTGGACATTGCCGCCAATTGAATCCTAAACGCTAGGAGGTCACCTTTTACAGTGGTATCTGAATTAATAAACTAAATTAAATTGTTTGATATTTACAAATTTAAAAAATCTATATAAAACATTTTACTATTCCTTAAAACGATTTTTGTTTGATTAACGCAGTCGTCCCTCCGAAGTGACTGATCGATTTCGTGCTTTTTAGCACTATTCAGAGCCACATATCGGTAGTAGGGACAACTACGAAAATCAAATCCTTTCCATATATCTCTATATAGAGTTTAAAAATCGTTGTAAGGAAAAGCAAAAACAGCTAGCGACATCTACTGCTAAAAGCAGTACTACCGATATGTGGCTCTGAAGAGTGCTAAAAAGCACGAAATCGATCAGTCACTTCGGAGGGACGACTGCGTTAATCAAACAAAAATCGTTTTAAGGAATAGTAAAATGTTTTATATAGCGTAAGAAAATATAGTTTATTTCATATTTAACTTAGTAACAGGAAGAAATGCCAAAAAAGTTATTGAACAGCATATTTAATAAAATAAAATCTGTTTTGTTCTAAAAATACCCATTTTAATAAAACGCAATTTTTAAAATTAGCCTAACACAACCCCCTACCTTTTGCACCCTAAAGGGTTAAAACCACTGATGCTTTTAGATGGATCATCATGCCTCATGCCTCTTGAAAGATCACACGATGATCCATCTAAAACCATCAGTGGTTTTAACATTGCAACTTATCTTCAATCTCTTTCGAATAAAAAAATCGTCAGACTCATTGAACTTTAGACGCCATTTCAATCATGTTTTCATCATCCTATGGAAGTCAATTTAAGTGCACACTAATCTATTTAAAGTACAGTTAAATCCACCACAAGGTGGTGCTTATCCTCCTACAGGCCACTCCCTATAGGGATATCTCGGTAGTCTCCTTTAAGAATTGATTTTTTACAGCCCTGAGAAAAATAGTATACCATTGAAACTTTTCATGTTATAAGGACTTTATTGCAGAAAAGCTGGTTCTAAGATAATTAAAAAAAAAACTATAGGATACATAAAGAAGGTATTATAGAATAAGGTGATATAAATAATTTATTTTGTCAAAAAATGTCGATGATGTCGTTTTACCATGGAAGGATATAATTCTGTGGCTTAGTTCTAAAAGGGCCTGTGTCACTTTGTCAATAGCAGCGTTTTAACGTCAACTATTATGTAATATATGGAAAAGGCCGCTTTGACAAAATGACATTGGCCCTTTTAGAACCAAGCCACAGAATTAAGAGGTTTAGCTAATTTAAAAATATATTTTTTGTAAATGAATCATTAAATTTGGGTTTCGGAAAAAAATTACTAAAAAAAAGTGATTGCGACACTCTGTAAACATGTTTTTAAAAACTTAACGGTTTAATCCAATTTTACACCTGATTCATTGCATAAACGTTAATAATAATAATAATAAAATTAAAATACATCAATATTGAATTATCGAGTTTCAAACAATGGATTTTTGAATTTTAAGTAAGTAATTAATATAGAATTACTTGCAGTGGAAATTTTTTAATACATATAAAAACTCACAGTAAACAAATAATTTAAAATTGTTTAAAAGATACAATTCCCTTATGTCAAAAGCTAGCGTTTGCATTGGACAGTCAACAATTCGTTTTTGTTCTGACCCCTAAATCCAACCATTCCACCTAAAAAACGAATGCTTATTTTATGCAAAAACACTAGATTCCGGGAGCCTCACCGAAACCGAAAAGATCCGGAACCGGAACTGGGACTCAGTAAAAATGTTACGTAACACTTAAAAAATTATAAACTTATAAAATGTTAATTGGATCCCTTTTTTAACAAGAATCTAGGCATAAAGAGACGTAATAATGACCAAATTTCGCGTTAAGTAATACTTGAACGTTCCCTAATTGAAGCGGTAAGTAGATGAAGGTGTTATGTAACATTTTTAGAATTTTGAAATTATTATTGATATATCATAGAAGAGTCTCATACCTCTTTCAATCACTGAAAATTTCAAAATTAAAAAAAATGTTAAATAACACCTTTATCAACTTGCCGCTTTAATTATTATTAGAAATTGCTGCTATACGCTGTACATTTTAAATAAGCATGGTAAAAAATAACTTGTAGGGTCTCACTACATAATAAATAAAATTTTCCTACAGACAGAATGCTTAAAAGGTTCACTGTCTCATCGCAAGTCTGAGTCTCCAAATGTGCAACATTTCTTTTTTTTTTTTAATATCAGAGCTTTAATTGCCGGTTAAATTAATTTCAATTGCAAAATTCTTAGCCTTAATTAACCAACTATTTATTCATACAAATGAATGTAGTAACCACCAGTTTTAACTAACTGGAGCGAGTTATCTTTAACTTAATGATTTAACGTTATGTTTACCCTGAATAGAGTTATTAATACAACAAATATTGTTATATATGCGAGAACCACAAATTGTACTATAGTATAGTACTAACTAGGACATAAGATAACATTTGTTGTTGTATTTATAACAATTGTATGTTGTTTACCTCTTAATTCTACAAATGGTTGTTGTATCGTATAACATATTTATGCTATGGCATATTACAAAATATGGTTGGCGTCTATATTACAACAACATTTCTATCAGTGTACGATTTGATGCTTACAATTAAACAGTTGTCAACAAATAGGCTTATATTAACCTAGGTTTTAAGGGGTCTTACTTTAAATACTCAAAATTTTGCAAGTTTAAATCCCTCTCCCTCCATGTAACGCTGAGACTTCCCCTCCCACTCTATAAATACTTAACGCTAGCAAAGAAGATCCCCTAATAAATTTTTTGGTTATTAAAATAAACCGTTTTTATTTCTTTAAAAATAATAAAAAGTCCATATATTACGTAACGAAAATTGTAGCAAAATTCGTAACCTGGTTCTCGTTTTATTAAGGGCTGTAGAGATTTTATAAGGATCAGAGAACCATGGTTTCCAAATAAAAACTTCAAGGGAAAAACGATTAAAGTCATATTTTTCTTAACTATTACACAGAGTATTTACTTTTTTAAGATAAATGGCAGCTAATAAAAAACAAAATAATTTTTTTATCCAATACATACAGATAATAAGACAATTACAAGCTTTATTTTAAATAGATAAACTCAATAATAACCCCCGCGTGGCTTTTACTTTATTGAGTGGATAATTATTTATTTTACCCACTCAACTGTCACTTGTCAAATTATTTTCTTGTAAATGCAATTAAAATTTTTAATAAAAATATGAATTCCTAAGCTATTTATTGGATAAAACCTTGTATGGCACTCATGGGTAAACCGATATTGCCCTCTCGAAAATTAACCTGCTTGGCTGACGCCTCGCAGATTAATTTTCTCATGGGCAATATCTTACTTTACCCACTAGTACCATAAATAACTATTAATTGATTGAAGTAAAGTATTAACTGATTTATAATTGTTAATTATAAATATGATCGCACTGATAAAAAAAAACTAGTTTAGCTGTGTACTTTATAAAGATCAAAATCAACTTTTTCCTTAAAAAATTTAACAGTTAGATCATTGAACTTTTAGGATATAGATTTTAAATAAAATAAATATATTTTTATCCATTTTAGACAGTGATATCATAATGTTAAATAAATTTAAAAAAATTTGCATAAATCCATTAATTTTTCTCTTATATAAATAGTTGATTTATTAGTTTGCAAATGGTGTTATTCCATACAAATAGTATCTACACTGTGCAAAAAAAACAAGTTTGTAAATGATGAAGAAATTGACTAGGTATCATCTCTACAAAAATTCAGATTTTATCTAGTTTTGACATACAGTTATACCAGTTACAAAAGTTTAGAACTTAGGTATCGATATACATATTATTTTTAAATATTTTTATAGACTATTTCTTAAACAGTATTTTGACCAATTAAATTCTAGCGAAAATGTACTTAAAGCAATTTTCGTATGTAACACACCGACAGAAATTTATATATATATAATTATAATTATACAAGAGGCTGAGAATTATGCGGGAAAAATTCACTGTTTTTTTCCGATTATTAGAAGAATCGTGTGTAATTCGGAAGATTATTTTTATTTATTTATACCAATTTTTATATTTTTTTCATCGCAAAATGATATAAATTGTTTTATTACTTATCTTAATATTCTTTAATTTGGGTAATTTAATTCCATTCTCAATTGCTAAACTAAAACCTTTTTTGTCCAGTTTTAAATTGCAAATTACGGTTCTCAATAGTTTAGTCACCTACTGACTAGCGAGGTATCGCGCTAGGCTCGTTTATAATAAAAAGTCAATCTAGAAAAACTGTAATTACATTTAATAAAAATTACATTTTGTGGTATTTTTTTGGTAAATTATAAAGTAATAAGAATAATTATAATTAATAATATATTGATATTTAATTATTAATTAGTTTTAGGTATGAAATTTTGTTGTAAAAGAGAATTACTAAAAAACAAAATACTACAGAAATTCTCACTAGAATTTTCTACAGTAGAAAATTCGCGATATAACTGTAATATAACTGGACAGATATAAACACTTGGTCAGAAATATTGTTAAATGATTGGTTGATTGGTTGATAAAAACGTTAAAAAATAATCACTAAAAAAATTATCGTACCCAAGGCCATATCAAAATGAAACATTTTAGATTAGGTTGACTTGCAAGCATCTTCTCTCTCAACGCTACGATAGAAGCTTCAGTTATTTTGAGGTTATGTGACTTTTTCTAGATATCGTAATGTCAATTGTCAAAAAAATTAATTTTCTTAAAGCTTATATAATTACACGCAATAGACCTATAGGGAAATGATTTATTGAATTTGATTTTTTTATTAACAAATCAATGATTCCTGATATGTTAATATTCAAGTATAATTAAAAGGAAAAATATAATTTAACCAAGGACTATATTACCATATCTAGGGTGGGGCTTATCGTATGAAAGCTATTTGTTATATAAAATATATTTATAAACAAACGAAATGGAAAAAGTACTTGGTATATGGGTTATAGAACGACATATTTATTATACAAACCAACATTTTTAAATTTTTGAGATATACTCTCTATTGAAGTACTACAACTTAGTTTGTACAGTATCTCAAGAATATGAAAAAAAAAAATTAAAAATATATCTTTATGTACACATGTTCTACACTGATAATAGTTATTTATGGTACTAGTGGCTAAAGTAAGATATTGCCCATGAGAAAATTAACCTGCGAGGCGTCAGCCAAGCAGGTTAATTTTCGAGAGGGCAATATCGATTTACCCATGAGTGCCATACAAGGTTTTATCCAATAAATAGCTTAGGAATTCATATTTTTATTAAAAATTTTATTGACATTTACAAGAAAATAATTTGACAAGTGACAGTTGAGTGGGTAAAACAAATAATTATCCACTCAATAAAGTAAAAGCCACGCGGGGGTTATTATTGAGTTTATCTATTTAAAATAAAGCTGGTAATTGTCTTATTATCTGTATGTATTGGATAAAAAGGATTTATTTGGATATAGCCAATTAAATTATTTGGTTGTGAGTAACAAATTTTATTTGAGTCAAATAAATAATTAGTTCATGTAAAAAAAATATTTTAATTTCAAAATGATTTATTAATGGGGACAAAATATAAAGAACTTTCACTTTCGGGTTTAGACCGTGTTAATGGATTTTCACTTTCCGACGTTTCGTCTCTTACTACTAGAGACATCTTCAGGGATTAATCTGAAACTAAGTTTCGAATCAACTTGTGTCACTATTTATGACGAGTTGTGGTTATTCACCCGTGACGAGGTTTTTCCTATCAAAGACTTCCATATTGCAGGTAAGTGGTAACCAGTGTCCCGATTGATATTGTTAGGATGCTTGATGATTTCTATCGATTCCCGTATCTTCCTTGGCATTTTTCTGTTTTCTGTTAATATTTGTTTTGTTTCAGACAAATTGATTTTATGACCTGTTTCATGTACATGTTCGGCTACTGCCGATAAGGAAATTTGTTTCTTTCTTATATTGCGCTCATGCTCTTGAAGTCTTGTAGAAATTTTTCTCTTAGTTTCACCTATGTAAACCGTACCACAGGAGCAGGGTATTTTATATACGCCTTCTGAACTCAGGGGTATTTTGTCTTTTGTTGAAGTCAAACATTGACCTAATTTTTGGTTTAGGTTTTAGGTCAATGTTTGACTTCAACAAAAGACAAAATACCCCTGAGTTCAGAAGGCGTATATAAAATACCCTGCTCCTGTGGTACGGTTTACATAGGTGAAACTAAGAGAAAAATTTCTACAAGACTTCAAGAGCATGAGCGCAATATAAGAAAGAAACAAATTTCCTTATCGGCAGTAGCCGAACATGTACATGAAACAGGTCATAAAATCAATTTGTCTGAAACAAAACAAATATTAACAGAAAACAGAAAAATGCCAAGGAAGATACGGGAATCGATAGAAATCATCAAGCATCCTAACAATATCAATCGGGACACTGGTTACCACTTACCTGCAATATGGAAGTCTTTGATAGGAAAAACCTCGTCACGGGTGAATAACCACAACTCGTCATAAATAGTGACACAAGTTGATTCGAAACTTAGTTTCAGATTAATCCCTGAAGATGTCTCTAGTAGTAAGAGACGAAACGTCGGAAAGTGAAAATCCATTAACACGGTCTAAACCCGAAAGTGAAAGTTCTTTATATCTTAATGGCCGTGAAAGCTTAAAATCTAAAAAAGGGGACAAAATAGTTTATTTGACAGAAATAAAATTTATTTGTCACAACCAAATAATTTAATTGGCCATATCCAACCAATATTTTGTTGACACAAATAAACTGTTTTATCAGTGTATAAGGTTAAAGCTCTAAAAGAATAGTTAGGTTCTGCCCCAAAAATAAAGAAAATAGTAGGTAATGCTTTCGATTAAAAATATATATGCAGTTTAATATTCTTTTTGGATGTATGGACACTTGATTCTTGGATACAAATTACTACACTGATAAAAAAGATAATTTTGATTTTTTTGGATATGGCCAATTAAATTACTTGGTTGTGAGTAACAAATTTTATTTGAGTCAAATAAATAATTAGTTCATGTAAAAAAATATTTTAATTTCAAAATGATTTATTAATGGGGACAAAATAGTTTATTTGACAGAAATAAAATTTATTTGTCACAACCAAATAATTTAATTGGCCATATCCAACCAATATTTTGTTGACACAAATAAACTGTTTTATCAGTGTATAAGGTTAAAGCTCTAAAAGAATAAATTTAGGTTCTGGCCCACAAATAAAGAAAATAGTAGGTAATGCTTTCGATTAAAAATATATATGCAGTTTAATATTCTTTTTGGATGTATGGACACTTGATTCTTGGATACAAATTACTACACTGATAAAAAAGATAATTTTGATTTATTTGGATATGGCCAATTAAATTACTTGGTTGCGAGTAACAAATTTTATTTGGGTCAAATAAATATTTAGTTCATGCAAATAAATATTTTAATCTCAAAAAAAAAAATTTATTAATGGGAACAAAATAGTTTATTTGACAGAAATAAAATTTATTTGTCACAACCAAATAATTCAATTGGCCAACCAAATATTTGGTACACACAAATAAACTGTTTTATCAGTGTACAGAACGAATAATCTGATAGACTTAAAATTTCCAGGAAAACTCAGGTTCTGTGAAGGGAAGATTCTTATTATTTTTGAAAGTAATCCCCCAAAACCAGAAAGTTATGGGGGTCAAATTTAAAAAAAAATCGAAAAAAGCTGAAAGAAAATTTCGATTAACGTAACTCTTTCAGGAAAAAATACTTTTAAAATAAGAATCGATTCTACCAATTTTGAAAGTAATCCCCCAAAAACAAAAAATTATGGGGGTTAAACTTTTTTAAAAAATGAAAAAACTATCACTTTTAAAAACTTTTTTCAAAATCTTTTCGATTTTAGCAAAAAGAAAATAAAAAAAATTGTTGAAATTTTTTTTTTGATTCTTTTTGTTGATTTTTTTTTAAGCATTTGGCAAAATTCAATTTACCATTTACTGTGAATAATATATAATGGAATGGGTAGCATTACATATCTTCACGGCTTGTTTATTTTTTAGCTGATTTGACAAAGAATAATACAAGCGGGTAGAACTAAAATTTACAAAAAATTCGTTTTTAATTAAACGCTAGATAAGTGATATCTGCTTGTGTTATTTAATTGTTTTTATAAACAAAATAGAAAAAGTACTTGGTATTCATATGGGTTACAAAACGACCTATTTATCTATTATTTATGTGCAAATTATCGTGCTAACCTATATTTTCATGGTTACAGTCGTGCTATAGTGTATGTTCCACAATGCCACTTGTCTGGGATTGCATTTATTAAGACCCTGTAGACCATTTCATAGAAAATTCCAGAATATTTATTTTTATCAAAAGTCAATGATAAAATATGTTTACTTTATCCATAAAAGAGCCTTATTTGTTGATCTATACAGATATCAGTACACTGGGAAAACCGTTTTAGCAAAAAATACAAATAAATGCGAATTTATGCTATTTATAATAAAGAGAAATTATTATATGTGTACACTGAAAAAAATACGTTCTTGGCTCAAAGTAGTCAACACTCTTGGCAGTTATTCTTTTAGATTAAAAGATGTGTATCTTAAAACAAAAGTATTTATATTGTCCCAAGAAAAGTGTCGCTTTTGAAATATTTTTAAAATTCTCTTGGACCTGTCGTATTTGAGGCAAAACCCATTTATCTTGTTTTAAGATTGTTAAAAATTAAATAATTTTAAATACTTTGGCCCAAGAATTTTTCTTTTGAAACAAGACCACTTGCATTTCACACAAGATCAAAGAAAGTTCACACACATTCCCTACCCTGGTCCACATTCACCGTCTTTACTCTACAAAAAAAGGATATATTTTCGCACAAAACCCTAACCGGAAAACAAAATGAATTTAGGTTTATATTTTTTGAATTGTACGCTGTTATTTGATGAACAATAGAACCTGCTAGTGCCAGGCTGGTACCGAAAAAAATTGGCAACAATAATTTTTATTTCATAACAGATATATCTATAGATACGTGGATATTATTTCCGCTATTTGAATTTAACAATAGACTGCTATAATTTTTGCTATTATACTTTTTATAAAACTTTCAAATTTTAACTAGTGAAATGTTTATTACCTAAATAACACTATTGCTTAATTATAATTAATATAAATAATAATTTTTTTTGCGTGTATGCAAAAATTCGGAATACATGCAAGGTGTTTTGGAATCAACATTTAGTTCGACTTCCAAATAAACAAATTTTCGTTTTAAAACTTAAGTATTTAGAGATCTGATTTGTTTTTACAAAAAATACGAAAAAATTAATAGGTATTACCAGTATTTACGACAAAAAATATGAAAAAAGTTTCTAGGGAAGTTGGTGCTAAATCAAGGCATGTTTAAAATATGTTTTTGCCACTTTATAACTTAGGAACGCGTTCCATTCAAACGGTTTAACTTTAGCCATTTAGCATAAAAGTTCATAGTTCATAGCATTGGTTTAAGAGGAGTACATATACTTAGTCAATGTTCATAGTAACTTTTTTCTGACTTTTTGACATTAAATCGGGTCAGTCAAATTAGCCCCCCCCCCAGTTAAAACTTAGGGTCGAAAAATACATAGGTAGTTTGCACACAACTTGCACAACCTTGCACACCAAAAAAAAAGCTTGCGCACTAACCATTGGTTAATTATATGAAAACAACCATGGGGGGGGGGGCTAACTTGACCTTAGCCCCCCAGTAAAAAAGTTAAAAATTTTCACTACAATCTAATAGTAGATAGCTTGCACAAGCTTGCACAACCAAAATAAAAGCTTGCGCACCCTTAACAAGAGCGGTGAGGGGTAAATCATGTTTACCGTCAGCCCCCCCAGAACTAAAAAGACATGTGTCCTTGGTTCAAGGAATTCTTTTTTCTGTGTAGTATGTTTACATAACTTTAGGTTTAATTTTTACCGTGTAAACATAACAATATTAGCCATTGGGTATCTTCATGGGTTTTATTATTGCAAGATATATCTGAGGATATTCATGTATATAAACTCGATTTCAATTTTTAAACTGGAATTAACTGGAAAATATGGCGTCAGGGAAGTCTTAATAAAAATATTCTGTCTGGCTTTCCTTTAAATCAGCAAGGAAAGAGAATGTAGCTTATAGTCGTATTAATGGTGCAGGTCGCTTGCAAAACAACTTTACAATGTGATATTTCAAGAACTGTTTGACATAGAGACTTTAAATTTAAGACAATTTTTTTATATTACTACTACTACTACTCATTTGAAAAGGGGTTCTTTCAGACATATGCGATTTTTTTTCAAGAGTAGATCTAGATCCCATTTCTTATGTTTCTTATTATTCCTTGAAATTTGAGAAGTAATTTAATCATTAAGGCCTAACCAGAAGCTTGCATAAGAACATAAAACATAAGAATGCGATGCCGTGATTGGCTTACAAGAAACATAATACAATATATAGTACATAGCTGTTTAATGGGTTACCTATTCCTAAATGAATGAAAACTTGACAGTTTGCTTATTAAATTAAATTAAATTTATGTGGTTATGCTGCCATATAAGACAGTAAAATTGTACTGTTTTACATTTCATAAGAAAAATACTGTGTATTTTGTTGTTTTTATATAATGTAAGCAGTGATTATAAAGGAGTTTGGAGTTTCTCTTCTTTAATCAATGGTGTAAGGTAACTAAATCAAAAATTAAGTAATTTTTATAAGATCTAGACAGTAATGGCCAAAATAGTAACGTTATAACTATAGTTTCTATTTTTGATTTGAGAAACAAAACTATTTGGATTAATAAACTTAAAAGATGTAAAAGGCTGTGGTAAAAGGTGAAAAATGGTTATAAAACAAGGTAAATAAAATTCGTATAATCTACGAGGTAAATATCTAAATAAAATTAGGCAAACCTCCATACATAAATATCACACTAGGTTGATATAAAAATATCAAACTAGTGCGATATGAGGCGTTTTCTAAAGAACAAAAGAGTGTACTAAATGTAATTTTCATAGAGGATCGTAGGAAAAGTAGGTACCTGTTTACCTCTGTAGATAGTATCTTAAATACACTAGTAGTGTAACACTACTATCTGAAATTAGGCATCTTTCCTCTACCCTTACCAGATTTCTGGTTGTGGAACCAGAAAAATAGTTATCCTGTAACTACTGATATGTTTGCCACAACAATATCTTTTTTTCATTGTTATATTAAATTCTTATAATTTAGTGCAAATAATATTATTTGTTTTAATTAAACTTGTGAATTTAGAAAATATATATTTTTTAATTAAACTAGCCTAATAATAATGTTATTATTAGAAATTCTGTAATGTACTTTTTTAGCTTTCGGTATTCGGAATTTATTAAGCATATACTAATATTTATTTAATATACATATGTGGTCAAATCTGAAGGTGAAATTGAAGATTTTTTTGCAAAAAATTTGAATATTCATTATAAACTATGCTCAAGTATTTAAGTATCTAATTGAAAACCTTGATTAAGTATTTATTTAAATTTCTAAATTGATTTTGAATAAAATATTATATAATGGAAGTCAATATCATAAAAAAATATAATTAACTATCAGGTACCATCATTTTCATAGAAAACGCTCACATCACAGAACCCTGAGGTACCCCAACATTTTAAATTTTTAGTTGTGGTATATGTACTTTACTAAGATTGACACTGACATTTTCCGTAATAATTAAGTAAGGTTAAAGTACAGTCTATATTATATAGTGCAAGCAAGTCCTATAACTGTCTTTAAGCATATATGCTTATAAGCAAAAAGGTTAACAAATTTTATTATAAATGATATTTATACAGTATGTCTCCAGATAGAGTTACAAAGAGGAATTTATTTATTTTTGATTTGATCTCAAAAAAAGTCACTCTTTGTAACTTGCCCTGCTTGATTTTAAGCTCCCAAAACACTAAGCGCTTTTTGTACAACTCTTACGGTTCATGGGATAATGTTTTTTTCTTCAAAATAGTGTCTTCAAAAATATAAAGAAAAAAAACATCATCAAGAGTGACTTATTTTAAGATATCAAAAATAAAAAAATCTTCTTTGTAATTTGTGTAATTTGGTGTAATTTTTGCGTGCCAAGCCTCAATGATGGCCTGTCGTAATTCTTCAGCATTATGACCCAGGAAAATTAGTTTCTTCCCTCGCTCTGACTCCGCTATGGAAAGGGTTTTCCCGCAGATAATTCATTAATTGCATATCTTCTTCTGCACTACTCATTCTACTTCGACCAGAACCCCGCTTTCTGCTAATCTGTCCAGTTTCCTCAAGTTTTTTCTTTGCTCGCATTATAGTGCTGTTTGCAACATTTAATTCAGTGGCTATTTCACGTACACTTATCCCGTCATTTATTCTTGCTGTTATAATACATTTTTGATAATTTGTAAGCTGCGGCATAACTAATGTGAATTATTTTGACAAGTAATGTCATAATAATATTTGACAAATAAATGTCAAAGAGACCTTGATAAAGTTCAATATAATCTGTAACATTTTTAGGTGTAAGCGTTTATTATGAAAACGATGGTACTAAGTTTGCATCTTAACGAGTACCAAAATCTTAGTCAATAATATTTTTAGCAATTTACGTTAACACTGTAAAAAATTGGGGAAAAATTGGAATAAAGTATTATGATTAAATTGTAAAACTCATATGATTTAAATCAAATTTTTTACTGTTTTCTAGTAAAAACTAAATCTTTAAATTTACCGTTTAAAGGACATGGCACAATTTATAGGGAATTTTGGCCCTCGGTGAAATTCGCTAAATTTTTTATATGTTTTAGTTTATACTTTTTTAAAAGGAATTAGGAACGTTTCAAGCACTTCGTATGTACAGTTTTTTTTCTATAACGAAAATAAAAAAATATTTTTGCCCCAAACTCCTCATAAAAATAAGTTTAATTAGCTTAATGATTAAGAAAAAAGCTTGATTGGTATAAGTCAAACTGATGTCTGTCAATTTTTTTTATATATTATTAGTAATATAAAATTAATTTAGCATGGCTTTTAGAGCCTTTTTTCAAGTAAATTGCTTTGTATGCAACCGTCAAATTGGTCAACAGCAGATGCCCCGAATGGGAGGAAATGAAAACATTTTATTTATTTTTTTATAAAAATGTCCTAATGTAATACTGTGAAAAAGAATTGAATCAAGGACACATGTCTTTTGATAAGTACAACACCATATTCTCTTATTTTAAGGCTAACATCTTAAATGAAGAGCGCGGATTTCCATTCAAAGACCCGCGCCAGTTATTAGGTTCATAAGAAATGCTAGTCCAAAAATAAGAGAATTTGGCTTAAAATATAATCGAAAGATGCATTTTCTTGATTCATGGATTCTTTTTTTTAGTGTTCATATTTTAAATCATATCGAGGGCTTCATAGCAAAGGGCCATATCTGCTACATGTTAACACGGTTGATACAGCCCTGTTATGAAGCCCTCGGTATTTTAGTTATATTGGATAATTTATTCTATGCAGAAACACAATATTTCACTTTCAACTTAGTTTTTCTGTTCTGTCTTACTTCTTATTTTATTATTTTATTAAGTTCTGGAGTTTTAACATGGGTTCCAGTACATTATATTACAAAAACACATATTCAATTTCTTCTATGTAGAATTTTGGAAATAATTGTTTTTTTTGCCGTACAAAAAATAAGGGATACACTTTCGGCATTAAAATCGCTTATTATTTTACAAACGATTCCCTTAAAACGTATTTCTATTCTGCTTTTCTTCTTATTTCATTCTTTAGTTCAATTTTATATACGTTTTAGTACTTTTTACCAGGTTAGCAAATAACTTATTTCACGTATTTCACTAATTTAGTCCTTAAGAAGTATTTCTGTTGCACTTTCCTTCATCTTATTTAATTATTCTGTCCAATTTCAATATGTATTTTATTACTTTTTCCCAATAAAACTGACAATTTAGTCTAAAAAACTTCAAAAATACGTCAGAATATCTTTCACTGACAAGTTGTCAAACAAAACAATGAAAAAAATTTTTATGAGGAGTGTAGGGCAAAAATATTTTTTTATTTTCGTTATAGAAAAAAAACTGTACATACAAAGTGCTTGAAACGTTCCTAATTCCTTTTAAAAAAGTATAAACTAAAACATAAAAAATTTAGCGAATTTCACCGAGGGCCAAAATTCCCTATAAATTGTGCCATGTCCTTTACGATGAAAACGTAATATATTTTTTTTCCTAAAATTAAGTATTAAAATTACAACATCATAGTTATTTTAAAAACATATTTACATTTACTCTTTAACTTTACGATGAAAACGTAATATTAAAGCTTTTTCAAGTTCTGAAATTATAATAGAATCTATAATTTATTAATTTATTTGAGGCGTATATATATATATATATATATATATATATATATATATATATATATATATATATATATATATATTTACAGTATTATTAATTTGAGCCATTTCGCCTCAATGACTATTTATATCGTAAAAAAATCTAAAACAGAAAATAAAATTAAAATGTTCTTATTGCGTTTAAAATAATACTTATCTGCTATATCTTCTTTACCTAAAAAATATTATTAGTCAATACCTTACCAAAGTTTAAAAATTTTGCCTAAATAGAGAATTTTCAATAAAATTCTTGATAAATCGTTAAAATAATTTAAAAAGAACGAAAAACTGAATATAAGTTAACTTCTAACGTTTCGGGATCTAATCTGATCCCGTTTTCAAAGAAAATCATTAGTTTTGAAAGAATTTGTGCAATATTTGGCTTTATCAATCAAAATATGACAAATGTGAAAATATGTCATTTCGAGGTAATTAAAAAAAAGACTTAAAACAAAGACACCTGTAACAATAAAATACCTTACCAGCGCATTTAGAAATAGGTGCGCCTGATAAGAACCTTTTAATTATATTTTCTGTTTTAGATTTTTTACGATATAAATAGTCATTGAGGCGAAATGGCTCAAATTAATAATTCTGAAATTATGATTAAATTGGGCAAAATTTGAAATTTTGAAGTCCAGAGTAAAAGCAAAATTAAAATTTTACTGTAAAAATTTAATTTTCCAATTTCTTTTAAAATTAATACCGATATCAATAATTATCAAACAAGTTAACAGTACTATCCTGCTAATCAGAAATGATTTAAATCAAGTTTACAATAAAGTCGATATTTTGGTGAAAATCGATCCTAATTTACTACTTTTCTACTAAGTAATAGTACTTAAGTCACGTAAAAGTGCTAGGATTGAATATTAAAATTTTGCTTATTGAGTTTTAATAGTAGGGGTGACCGGGGCTAATTGTCGCACTTTTCATTCAAAGTCAGTTTTTTCCTTTATTTTTGTTTTTTTTTTAATTGACCAAATGGTAATTTTAGCTGCATGTTTCAGTAATATTATTATAAGATAAAACATGGAAAAATTTACAGGGTATTAGAGTTATGATTTTTTTTATAAAGTCTCGACAAATGCGACAACGTGCCCCGTCACGGGGCATGTTGTCGCGGTATATTTTTTTGAAGAAATATAAAAGTATTTAAAAAAATATAAATAACTAATAAGACATGTGACTTCCCAAAAGCCGATTGTTATCTAACTTCTTACTCTTGTACCAAAATTGTCAACTTTATAATGAAATAATATTTTTTCATTTTTTTTTTTAAATTTAATTTAATAAACGATTTTATTTGATATTCTATTAAGTTTCACTTTTAAACACAGTTTTGAATAATAAAAATGCCAAAAAGGAAATGTTATACCATAAACATATCTCCAGATCATGCGACAACTAGCCCCAAACCAAATGCGACAACTAGCCCCAGTGGTCAATTTTACCTTATGTATCAAGTACTGTCTAATTAACGAATAAACACTCCTAAATGACAATATCAACAAATAATATACACCTTAAACTATTAATATACATATAATTTTCTTATCTTAATATTTTAAATCCGTCACAATAAGAAAAAATATTTCCCACAAAAAAATTACTGGACCCTTTAATTTTGAAATTTTTTAGGTTAAATTGCTGCTCTTTTAACTTATTGCTTTTAAGTTTACCAATGATAAGAACACGCAAAATGCTTGTGATTATGAGCTTATAAGAGACGCAAAATAGAAAAAAGATATTTAAACATTATCTAAAATACTAAAAATAATGAAAAATAGTAGGTATTTACTTATAATAATTTCTTAGACACAAGTACTAATTCAGCTTAAAACAAATATTTGTTTAATTTAAATTAAATTGAATTTTTTAAAATAATAAAAATTTTATACAACAGGTATCTAACCCAAGTATCATAAATACTCCATTTTAGACTTTTTTTCTCTTTGTGTATCTAATACTAATTTCTTTGAGATACGAATTATCATTAGTTGTCAATGTTGACTCAACATTACATTATTTACTACTTATTTATTACAAATTAACGTGATTATGTATTTCTTAAGAAATAGATTATTAGGCGAATAGGAAAATATTTGTTTGTTGTAAATATATAATAATAATAATATAAATATACTTAATAAAAAGTACCCTATTAAGTTTAATACAACGAGTTTACTACGCAAAATAGCGTGAGTTCGATTCTCACCGGCGCCGATTTGCCTTTTTCAGTTAATTAGTAATTGAAATTTGGCGAAGGCGTAAGTGAAGCGGACTTTTGGACCGGATTTTTAGGTTACCTCCTTTCACCGCCTTTTTCGGGGCTTTTAGCACCCAAAGGAACATAAAGACATAAAATACAGCCGGGAAAATTTTTATTAAGGAGAAAAAACGAGGATAGCTGGTGAAATAAGATATTATAGATATAATAAAAAAGGTCTTTTAGATATTAAACAGTTAAAATAAATGGATATTGAGATAAAGGATCGTTTACAACCTTTAAAAGATTATCAAAAGATTGGGTAATATTGACAATTTATTGGATACAGTATTAATGCATAAAACATAAGACAAAAAAATGTTACGAAGGTTGAAATAACTTAAAAGGTCGTTTTACGAATATAAAAATATGCAGCGTGTCGCCAAATAAAATTAAATAAACATTACAGTGTTGCCGGATCTGGGGAATTCCCAACGATTTTCAGGAAATTTCAGTAGGTCAAGTATTACAAAATTATACATATGTTCAGAATATTTATCAATATGCAACTGTATAGGTTTTAGTGATTAGTGAATATGGATTTTTTTTATATTTATGCCTGCAAGCATAGCTTATTTTTTATATATTTAAAAGTAAATTGTCCTTGTAATCTAATAGTTTTAAAAAATAAATGCACGTGTCACAGTAATTATTATTAACTCCGTGTCCCACACAAAAACCCTTGGCGACAATGTGGAACATGTCCTTCACTACTACAGTGTTTTTAGGTATTAATCGAGGGCTAGACTACTCAGCATAATTTGTACAGTAATTACATATTCATTTCTTAAAGATTACGTAATTTACGTGATTCTGTATAAGGGGACGTCCATAAAGTATGTCACGCCTATGGATCCAGGAGGGATCCAGGCGATTACGACATAGGGAGGGGCGGTCTAGAGAAATGTGATGTCACAAACAAATCAAAGTGCTAGTACAATTTTTTCTATCTCATCCTTAAGGCCTTGATATCTTTAAATTAATTTTATACTTCTTTGAGCAAAGTTTTATCTGAAAATATTTAAAATACAAAATTGTTTTTTTTTTGTTTATAAAAATGTGACTTGACACTTGGGGGAGGGGGGAGTCAGTGCCGGTGTGACACTTTGTGACAAGGAGGGCAGGGGGTCAAAAATTGTTTTGTACAGTGATCACGCGTATTTGTCTACCCCCCCTGGCATTAATTATAAAGTTAAAAAATATTTTTTTTGGATTACATCTAGGTACTTATGAAAAGTTTATCCACTAGAGCTATTCTTATTATACCAGTCACAGCGCGTAGCGCTAGAATAGTGTTATACGCTAGTTTCGAATTTCCCAAAATCTCCGAAAAACGCCCTAGAAAAAAAATTCTTGGATACAAATGTTTTTCATGAAAAAATAAGAAACTTTGGTCCGTCTATTTAACTGTCCGTCCTTCCGTCTGTCCGATGTCACATTTTCTGTTTAAACGATAACTAAAGAACGAATTATCTGATCGATTCAAAAACAAAACAGTTATGGGGAGTTAAACTTAAAAAAAAGTAATAAAAACCTATAATTTTCAATTTTTTTTTAATATTGTCTTTTGCCAAAATAAAATAAAAAAAATTTTGAAAACTTATTTCAAGTTTATTTATTTTTTTTTAACTTTTTTTTATTTTTCATGTTTCATAACTGGTATTTTTTCAAAAAAAATTGTTAAAATCTTTTGTTTTTTTTATTTATTTTTAATTTTTTCGTTTTTTACAAAAAGAAAATTAAACAACAAAATTGAAGAAATTTTTTTTAAAGCTTTTTGATTTTTTTAATTGTTTTTAATATTGTATAGGTTTTTTTATTATTTTTTTTTTGAGTATTTGGAAAATGAAATGAAAATATACCATTTACTGTGAAGAATATATAATGGAATGCGTAGCATTACATATCTTCACAGCTTGTTTGATATTTACAATTATGGCGAAGGCGTGGGTACCAATTTCCAAAGATTTTCTTAAATTGTTGGTATTTTTTTGAGATTAAACATATTTATTAGACATATTTACCCAGGTAGGAGTTTAGAAATAAAATAAGGCATTTCTGTAAGAAATTAAGAAATTTGCACTGAACATTTCGAGCTAAATGCAAGTGACAACAGTGTGCAGTATAATTAGAGACATTCCAGTGAAGTACGCGGCCTTGTTAATTGTAAATAACAGGTACATAATAAACATCCAATATGGCGACCTTTAAGTAGAGAAAGGTGGATGTCAAATAATTATTATAATCAATTACAGACAAATACCTACATTAAATTTAGCTACGAAGTTTTTTTTATACTAGTTGTCCCAAAAAGTTACCTTGTTATCAGTCTTATGAGACCTTCTCGAAAATAATAGATAATAAAATATTATGGAAGGTTTTTAATATTGTTTAGTGTAGAATCATTCCGTCCCCCATTTTTAAACCACCTTGTAGGTTGTAACAATTCCTGGTAACTGCTTAAAAATTGAAATCAATAAAGATTTCCAAAACATAAAAAATAATGTTTTGGAAATACTCCATATATTTCCAGAAATAATTTATCTATAGAGCTTTAAGATTAAGACTAATTAAATTCTGGTTAAAACCAAATAAAACAATTGCTTTTTTATATACAGTGCGGTCCAAAAGTCACGCTCCACATATTTGATATTTTTAGCTTTTAAAATGTAGGTAGGGGGCCTGAAGGAGATTTTTGAAAATATATCGTTTGAAAACAAATAAAAATCTGTATTCAACGACATTTTTTTATTTTTTTAAACATATTTTTTTAAGTTTTTGTTTTTTCAATTTTTTTTTCTAAAAAATGCGATTTTTTTAAAAAAAAATCTGATTTATTATTTAATCATTTAAAATTATTTTTAAAGTACAATTTATGTTTTTGCACCATAAAATTATAAAAAGAGTTGTTTGATTTTTTTTAAACAAATTTTGACGAAAATTCCCATTTTCACTATTAAAACCCCAAAAAAATGTAAAAAATAAAGATTATAATATAATCTTAATTTTTTTACAAATAGAGAATTTAATAGGCTTTAAAATGATGTGTTACAATAACCCCCTTCCATTTACCAAAATTGTCCCCCTGCCCACATTTTAAAAGCTGAAAATAAATAATATATGCAAAAAGATAGTTTATGTTGTCCTATTTACGTCTCCCAAACTTAAAGTCGATATTTCAAATCGTTCAAAACCTAAGAGGAAGGGTGACTTTTGGACCGTACTGTATTAAAAGAAAACTAGTGATCAACGACGTTTAAACATTCCGTTAAGGTAAAATAAAAAAATAATTTAAATTTAACACGAATTATTTCGTATTGGCAAAGAATACACAATATGTTGAATAAATTAACAATTTTTTTTTTATAATCGATGGCTTTCAAAATTTGACACACTTTTGTTGTGCTAAATATTCCATTACATCTAAAAATTGAACGCAAAAAATGTATGCTTAATTTAATTTAATTTCGCATGATGAGCTATTCGGGATACTTTCAAAATAAAATAAAATTAATTTTATACACAACTAGATGAAACGTTGCAAGCACCCTGTCAAAACATCGGCACTATTGTACACTAGAGCCATCTAGTTTGCAAATTTCAAACTAGGTGTTTTGTTTGATTTTAAATTCTGTATCTTTAAAACATTATATTCTAGCAAAAAACTGTATATAACATTTTTTATAGGGCTTAAAAAGAGCTTTTATTTAAAATATAATTTTTTGAAATCGGGTTATAAATATGTGAGATATGCTAAAAATACCTTTTACTGCTTTAAACGCCAATATCTCGAAAACAATGCGTTTTAGGAAAACGTTGTTTATAACATTTTTTGACCAATTTAAAATTATCTTTTATATAAGTGCTAAATTAACCAAATACAATAATAATTGCCTTAATTATAAACAAAAAACGCTCAAAATAGGAGTTTTACCCTATTTTTACCCCCTTACCCCCAATCGTTTACCCCCAAAATGGAGTTAGAGAGTTTACACCCAGACAGACAGACAGACAGACAGACGCAAAAATGTTTTTTGCTGATTTTGAATGATCTAAAACGTCGAGAAATGTGAAAAAACTTTTCGGCGAAGAATTCAATACATCGGCAATCTTAGTAGCACTAAGTGCCGATGTAAAAAAATAAAATTAATTTTATACCCAATATTTATACACTATAAATAAACTGCACAGCAAAAAAGCTTTCCCATTTTTCACTCTGCGCATGAAATGGATTTTTTTATTATCAGATTCACTTTCAGCAACCTTAAAAAGTCCAATATACCAATTTTCAAGAAAACTACCCCCGCCCCTCAAGGTGTAGATTTAGAAAGACATTATTTTAAGATTCAGTTTTAGCAACCGCAAAAACCCCAAATTATCAATTTTCAAAAAAACTACCCCCACTCCTCAGAGGATGGAGTTTGAATTTGTTCGTTATCAGATTCACTATTAGTATTACTAAGGTTAAACCTTAAAAACCCTCAATTCTCCAAAAGGAAAAAATTGCGCTTTCACCAAAAATATAATTTTGAAGGTATTTCTATGCTAATATATCTCGCAGGGGGGGGCATGGCCCCGTAAATAAACACGTCCAACCGAGCTCTGATAAGAAATAATTATCACCTATCACAAATGAACCGTATAGGTAATTTATAAAACAATGTTGTAGGGTAGGTCAGTTGGAGACCTTTAGTTTTTTTTTTCGCAAAATTAATCACCCTAGGCCAAATACATATTGTCTTTTGGCCTTGCTCTTCGCGTAATATTTATTACAAACTCGATATTTAAGCGGGAAGCAACAAAAATTTAACATATTTACAATTCACTACCTATTACGTAATATGTAGTAGTTTTTGATTTATTTACAATAAATATATTGATTTTTTTTTTAATTGAGGAAGGTAAATGATTGATAGTGGAATAAGTGACACAGGTATACATAAAGTTTGAGCTTTGAGACAAAAAAACTACAGTTTTTGAGTAATAATGATAATAATAATAATAATATAAATGTAAAGTAATAACTTGGCTCAACAAAAAAATTAAAAATTACATAAATGTAACTGCACAAGCTGTGTAGATGCGCTTTCGCCAAAATTTTAAATCCTAATAGCAAATTAAATAATATTTATTTTATGCCATGGCCAATTTGACGGGATATTGCCGATTAAAAAAAACTGACATAAGCATAATATGCTTTGTAAAACAACAATCGGGAATATTTAATAATAAATTAAATATTTTGTTGGTAAAACATGTTTTTCTATGTACACTGTAAAAAATATTTCCTGCAATTTAATTACCGGCTATCGGTACCAGAATTTTAAAAGAAAATTGTAAAATTGTAAAAATTTACAGTGTAGCGTGAATAATACCTATTTACTTAACCATTAAGTAAGTTGCATTTCATTTAACTTAAAATTTAAGTTATTTAATATTATTATAATAAATTTATAATTAAATATTTTTATATCATAAATATATAAATATGTAAACAAATATGAATAAAAAGTCATCACTTAAAAAAAAATAGTTAAATAAATATTCTCGTATATTTAAATAAAGCATGTAATTATGTCCTTATGTAACATTTCATAAATTATTTAAATTATTTGCCTATTAGCATTACAATTGTGCACTTTTAATTACCTATATAAATGTAAATTTTACAAATATCATAATAGGTGTAGAGGAATGCCCAGGAATGCAAAGAATCATAAAGAATGTACAATTTTATTTATATAATTAAATTAAAATTTTTAGAAAGTTATGGAAGAAAAACATAGTAGAGATTCGCATAGAGAACCCGTCGCACTATGTCGCAAACGGACCAAAAAAGTGTCAAAAACTATTTTATCCTTGTAATTGATAAAAAATATTTTATTTTTAAATAAAAACACAAATTCGTGTTTTTCTTTAATTTTTAAGTGCATAAAGGGGCTATCAGACATTTTTTGAATGTAAAATGAGTGATCTATATAATTGCTTTTATTAATACATATTCGTATTTATCCTAAAAAGAATAATCAAAACAACAAATATTATTGGCAACTTTATGTAAAAACAGTTTAACCGCCAAATAAACAAGATAATTTTTAAAGAGCTACAATCCTTTTAAGGAGTGATTTCTATAAACATATGACCAAAACCGAGTCGTAAGAGATCTATCCCTTTCAAAAGGGGTTCCAAAAATTCAATTTTTATCGAATAACTCAGAAACTCTTTGTGTTGTACCAACGAGATTTGCATGTGATGTATCCTTAATAAGGCCTATCAGTCGATGGTATTTGCATGTGGTTATTTTCAACAGGGGCGTCCGAAATACATAAAACAGTACTCTTGTAATGACATTAGATTAACTATTTTTTAGAAAAATACAATTTAAGGCAAAGTTGCAGGGTTTGAGAACAAAAAAAAACAAACTTTGTAGGGATAGTGTAAATTAAAAACAAACAAAAAATTATTTTATACATGTAGGTACTTCCAAAAATCAATTATAAGGGATCCCGGGAGTTACAGTCTCTCAAAATACACCATTTTTAAAGGGTCATGGTACGTTTCACGATAGTCTGAATCAAAAAATTAAATATTACATGTTATTTTTGATTCATTTTAATTACAGGTGTAGCTACTGGGTAGCTACACCCGGTTCAGCACCCATAAATGTGTCTTAAAAGTAAGATTTTCATTTATTTTGTAAAAACTAGTGTTTTTTTCTTTTAATAACATTTAGTTTTGATAATTATCAACGATTTAATAATTTAAATTGTTCAAAAAATGGCTACTTTAAAAAATTTTAGAGGTTACTTTGATTTGTTTTCGATATACCGCCAGCTCAAGCCAAAGAATCCATAATACCACAGATTCTATAGAGGTTTGGCTTTATTTTGGTACACGTAACTTTACTAACCGTTACTAAGCACGAAACTATGCAAATTTAAAGATTGAATGCCGTGATAAATAATATACTACAATTTCTCCTGCCATACGGATACTTGTGATATATTTTTGGACAAGTTATTTATATGTACGTAAAAAGGCATATTTTAAAATATGTTTGCCCAAATTTTATTCATTTATCTAACGAAATGTAGATTTTAGAGGCATTTTGGCTAATAAGTACAAAATATTAAATTATGTTAATTTCTTCACTTGACTTGGTTACTTCAATTTTTGGTCATATAATCCGGTTGACACAGAATATCCCATTTATATAAAGTTAAAAAGAGGAGAAATAAAAATTTATAGTCATGGAAGGCACGTACGTTTAATAAACACAAATTGGGCATCGTAAACATAAATATAATTTTATAAAATGATTTACCTTGACTCCGACCGGATCTATAGCTTTTTGTTGTCTATTTTTTTATGATCTATTCTCATTAATTTAAATTATAAGTAATTTAAAAAATCATTTCGTTTTAAAGGATGAAACAAGCCGTGAAAATATGTAATTCTTCGTGATCCACAGTATACTCTTCACAGTGGATAGTATATTGCGTTTTTTCTTCATATGCTGCCCAAAATAGTTTTCAGCTCTTTATTTTTTATAGTGCATTAAAAAGTGCTCCCTTAGAGCATTTTGGAGATAAGCTCAGCGGTCTAAGGCATCGATATAGCATTGACACTGAGCTAATGATCGTGAGTTCAAACCTCACTGGCGCCGATTGCCTTTTTCAGTTAATTAATAATTAAAATTTGGCGAAGGCGTACTCCCTAGATATATTGGTTCCAAAGTCAATTAAAGCCGGTGGTTCCCTTTACTACTAGCCCACACAAGTCCTGGACTTTTTAAGTAGAATAGTACGAGGTTAAAAATAAACAAAAAATAAACAATAAACATAATTTTTTTGTGATTTTTTCTAAAAATTTGGACTTTGTTGGCTTTTTTATTTTATTTTTAATTTTTAATTTTATTTAAACTTTTTTGTTTAAAAATGGATATGTTTTAAAAAAGTGTTTCTCCATGAACTTTATTTGACTTAAAAATTTCATATCGATTCCGTCATTCTTTCTTGATTTTTCGTGTACACAAAATTTAAGGTACACTGAAAATTTAAGGTACACTGAAAATTCGTTATCGTAGTAAATACTAAATTCTACGCTTTATTCTGAGTGCAATAATACCAAAAAAGTAGCATTTAAAATGTAACTTTACTCGATCTAATTTAATGATTTAATTAACCATATAAAAATTTATTTACGCTAAAAATGTTTATTTTAAACTCACTGTATATTGATTTTAATCTTGCTTTTAAGAACACAGTAAAAAATAACTCAAAATTATAAAGCCAACGTTTCGCCCCTTATTTTTAGGACTTCTTCAGGGAAAATTTATTAAAACAGTATAATAATTCAATAAAAAACTAGTGTAAATGGTAAAAATATTAATAAATTAAATTTACATTAAAAAATTTAAAAAAATTATGACATATTTTTTTTTTATTTTAATGTAAATTTAATTTATTAATATTTTTACAATATACACTAGTTTTATATTTAATTATTATATTCTTTTAATAAATTTGCCTTGAAGAAGCCCCAACAATAAGAGGCGAAACGTTGGCTTTATAATTTTGAGTTTTTTCACTGTGATCTTAAACGCAAGATTAAAATCAATATATAATACATAAAGAACAAGAAAAAGAATTTAAATATTTAAACTCACTCAGAGTTCGTTACTGTAGTAACTGAACGTTATTGTATATATGGAACCCCACGAAAGTTTACTAAACCTTCACTGGTTGTTAATGTTACCAGAATTATAACAACGTTAAGTGTTACTGTAACAACCAGTTACTAAACTTTCGTGGGGTTCCATATATGCAAAAACGTTAAGTATTTATCAACAAACTAATAACTCTTCTCTCTAGAATAGGCATTTCATTTGTAAAAACTGAAAAAAACGTAGCCAACATATAAATTTGTCTGTCTTACTCGCACAGCTTTGTTCTAACAGAGACAACAATAACAGTTACTGGTAATTGTTATTGTTCAGGCCTGAATATACCTACTATTTGTTTACAAACAAACTGAGATGTTGGCGATACTTTATATTAACGGTATGCGTGTTATAGAAAGAAGAGTTGTTAGTTCGTTGGTATTTATAGTTCATTCAACATATACATTTGTCTGTCTTACTCGCACAGCTTTCTTCTAACGGAGACAACAATAACAGTTACTGGTAATTGTTATTGTTCAGGCCTGAATATACCTACTATTTGTTTACAAACAAACCGAGATGTTGGCGATACTTTATATTAACGGTATGCGTGTTATAGAAAGAAGAGTTGTTAGTTCGTTGGTATTTATAGTTCTCCACATCACACAAAGTCTCCGACGAAAGGAGGAGGAATCATGCGCGCTCTCTTCTTTCTGTCAAAAGCGTTATAAGGCGGTAACGAATTGTCAGTGTACACATATGGACAGACGAAGGAATAACGGACGAGCCGAAAAAATTAAAGTTCAAAATTCGATAAATTTTGTTTACAAATTTTTATAAGCATATAAAAACATTTTGCTCCAGAGTACTTTTTGACCATTTTGGAAATTTAAAGATCAACGTATAGCAATAATTTTCACTATAGACGAGTGCACTCTCAACTTTGAGCTTTACGCTTCATAACGCAGGCTGCGTGCAAGTAAGAGGCACAATAATATAAAAAAGATTTTACCAAATTAACTTCTCTACACGTTTTCAACAAAAACGACTTTTCCAAATTAATTTCTCTACACCTTTTTATTGTTACGGGTGTCTTTTTCAATTACCTCGAAATGACATATTTTGACATTTGTCATATTTTGATTGATAAAACCAAATATTGCACAAACTCTTTCAAAAACTAATAATTTTCTTTGAAAACTTTATCAAGATTAGATCCCGAAACGTTAGAAGTTAACTTTAATTCAGTTTTTCGTTATTTTTTAATTATTTTATTTATCAAGAATTTTATTAAAAATTTTTTATTTAGGCAAAATTTTTAAACTTTGGTAAGGTATTGACTAATAATATCTTTTAGGTAAAGAATATATAGCAGATAAGTATTATTTTAAACACAATACCTTACCAGCGCATTAGAAATAGGTGCGCCTGATAAGAACATTTTAAGTTTATTTTCTGTTTTAGATTTTTTATCGATATAAAATATAATTGAGGCGAAATGGCTGAAATTAATAATACTATAAATATATATATACGCCTCAAATAAATTATAGATTCTATTTAGTCTATAGTGATTGTCGCAGTTATATAAAACTCTTCTAACACGTTGTGAAGAGATTAACAAGTTGTTTGTAACAATAATATACCATATTATTTGCAAATTTTGTTCATATGATATAATTAGTATGATTATGTAATGAAATCTTTTATATTGGTACTATAATTAAGTAGCAAGAAAAATATTAAATATTTAATATTATGCGGGATTTAATAAATTAATTGGTACTATTATACAGGGCGGCCCAGACTTATTTATTCCGATTATACTTCATGGATTAGAACTGTTTGAAGTACGTAGAACATAGGCCGTATCTGTATAGTTGGTGTCACATTTATAGTAGAATGTTTACATTTAAAACAGAATAATGTGAGATAGGGACATAATTAAATTTTATTATAATAAATACGTATTTATCTTATATAGATCGATGCACAGAATACAAATAAAATAAATTAAAGCCGGCCCAGTAAATATTTTCTGCTACAAATGCCTTGTAGGTGTGGCTATTTCTTTTGTAAAATATTATTGGAGTCGAACGTTAACTGGCTAGAATCAGTCCACGTGGACTGGATAAAAATACATTAGTTTAAATGAGTCTAAAATTATGCAAGTTCCGATTAATCGCGATTGGACGAACAGTTTAGTTTGGTAATCGAGTTGGCCTTTTTTTTGAAAATCTCTTTAATATAAAATTTATAAAAAAACTACCACTAAATTAACCGTCCCTGTATTAGTAGCTATAAAGTACCATTTTATTTAATTAATAGGTAAATATTTAATAAGGGGCCATGCATAAAATATGTAACGCACTTAGTGGGGAGGTCAAGTAGTGCCTAGCGTTAAGATGCGTTACGAGGGAGAAGAGGGGAGGGATGTAGCGTTCGTTACGTATTTTATTACACTGTGCGACAAAATTGAGGTTGATCTTTTAGGCAAGAGATCTGTCAGCGTCATTCGAAAATATAGGTCAGATATTATAGTCGAGTCCCCAAGGGGTTTCGCTACTTTAGGTCATTTAAGCGATTTTTTTTTAATTTAAAGTTTTCAGTTCACGCTAATATGCAAGACCCATTTTTCAAGTTAGGGTTTTATAACTTTGGGAGGTAAATTCCTATCAAAAGACATGAAAAAAAGTTAATATAAACTTATGTCCAAAAATACTTCGTAAGGGAGCTACGGTCCTTCAGTTACAGGCCCGCAAATTGGATTTTCGTTTAATATCTCAGGAACCCTTTGAGCTACAGAAATGAGTCTACGCATGCGTTTTTATAACAAAAAGGTCTGTTAAGGCAACCGGTCTTTATCCCATTTTTTGTTTTGTGAAATGAATAGATTAAAAGTATTAGGCATTCATCGTTAACCTAAAAAAAACTTTCTAAATCATTACAACAAAATTAAAACAAAGTTGGTTGCAAGGGGGCATTTTCTGTAGTATTTAGGAAATTTAAATAAACAAAGAAATATCCTAGGAAACATCACATTTAAAATATTTTTTGAATCCAATCTCTACCTTTTCTAATAACAGAAAAACTTAAGACAAATCCGGGATATCCGGTATTTATTTTTGAATAATGTAAGTTTTTCACAGATTTTTATACATTAAAAATCAAGGATAAATTCTTTAAAGGAACATTATTCTCATTTTAATTGGCATATAATTATTAATTAATAATAGTTATTTGGCATTATTCAAAGCACGAGGAATACACCAGGTTTTTTACAGTAATATATTATTAATAATGTAGCATAAATAAATATAATTAATAATAAATTATTGTGTTTGAAACCCAACTAATTAACAAAAAAAATACTTCTCTCCCAAGTTCTAACGAATTTATATTTTTTTATTAATTTTTTTTTTCAGATATTTTTGATTCTGATAATTCATTAATTTATAAAAATATTTTTTTTTACAAAATATATAGCTGTCTATAATATAGACAGCTATATATTATATAGGGTATACCCTGAAATTGTTATATTCTGGTTTTGAAACTTTAAGCTAAAATAATAGTATATGTAAAAATATTTTTAATGAAAACCCAAAAAAACATTCATTTTATCGAGAATATATTAATAAGTATTGCTATTTTTATCATTTATTACTTTTTATGAAAAATGGTAAATATATCTTCTGAAATTTTATTTTTAGTACGAGGGTATTGCTAGGATATGCTAGGACTTAATTTTCTTATCTAAATAGGTAGGTAAACATGTGATAACACATGGCCAGGTAACTAAATTACTTTTTTTGTTAAAAATTTTAATTTTTGCCATGCTAGGGTTTCAAGAATACTACTGGTTATTGTTATTGTTCAAGCCTGAATATACCTACTATTTGTTTACAAACATACCGAGATGCTGGCGATACTTTATATTAACGGTATGCGTATTCTAGAGGGAAGAGTTATTAGTTCGTTGACATAATCATTCTATGAATACACTGCGCATGCGTAAGTATAACTGAGTGGCGTAATTATACATAGACATGCGCTGTGTAGTCAAAAAATTAATTATGTTTCTATGTTTCCAATTATTTCGTTAATCATCATCAAGCATGCGCAGTGTAGATGTAAAATTACTTATATTTCTGGAAAGCTTCGTTAATTTTTGCATAAACTAAGTTAGTTTAACTAACCCTTAGTTTTTGGAGTCGCAGCGTGTTCTTTGTAAGAGACGGATGTGGCCGCTTTGGCGGATTTACTCCTGCATCAGTCTGCTATCGTAAATATGCACAGAACTTGATTTATTTTATTTTATGTTGTTTCGTGAAGATATTACTTTAATAGTAAAGTTTTAAGTGAATCGTGAATATTTATGGTTTTTTATTGTGTGATGTTAAATTTTAACGTGGATCTGTTGAACATATAAAGTTAATTTTTTTATAAATTTTAAAGATAATTTTTTTATAAGTTGGCGTCTGCGCAAACATCACTACAGAGTGAGACGGTTTTGGGTAAGCCGAAAATTATACTAGATTGAGCTGGCAAACTATCCTATGGAAAATACCATTATTAGAAATGGAATTGGAATTGGAACCCTTAGTTTTATCTGTTACGTTAGGATAAAGTAAAAGGAAATTGATTGTCTAAAAATTAAAAGGACAACCTTTTAACTTAAAAGTTGATAAAATAGTAAAATTTTATCTTACCTTGAAAGAGGATCCACAAAAATGGAAATGAGGATAACTGCGGCGATGATACATGCCAAATAAATGGTGGAAATTTCGTAGATTTCCTTATCGTCAGGCCTTTCCAAGTTTCCATTATTTTCGGCCACGTTCACGCAGAAGTTGGCACCACATAACGCGTAGGTACTGTTCCCATGGCTGTCGTGGGAACCACCACCTCCGTGAGGGTTGCTTAATACTAGAACAAAGGGAAAATTTAATTAGTCACACAAAAAAGTACCAAAAAGTTGCATTTAGTGACCTTCGTGTGTTTGTTGGAGTTACTTAACTTACGTATTGATGTTTAGTGGTTAGCCCATTTGGTCTTTGGAAGCAAAACCGACCAACCACCAAAACCCATGAGGTAACAAACAATCGAGTGACTCTATTATTATACTACTTTAAACATATACATACTATTTTTGTAGGCTAGCCCTACAATCTAGAGCCTACACGCAAAAAGTGTGACGATATGGTATTTCCTTTTACATCAAATGATGTTAATGCAGACACGGTTTTTTTTTAATTGTGTATACAGCGGTTAATGAATACGTGTGTCAAAAGTATGGGGCTTGTAGGAAATGCAAAAATAGGCGGAAAAATTCGGCAGACTAACATCTCTACTCTTAATTTCTCTACTCCCTAACATCCCTACTCCATAACATCCCTACTCCACAACAACTCTATTCCGTAAAATCTCTACTCCATAACATCTCTACTCCGTAACAACTCTACTCCACACTATAAGGACTTTATTAGCCACTTAATAATAAATGAGCAGTTCAAAGAACAAAGAATCTTCTTCTTCTAGATTATTTTATTTTTTTCGTAGAAAACGTTTATCTTTAAATTCAAATCTAGAACAATCATAAATTAATTATTCTAAAAGCCACAATGACCGCGTACTCTTAATATGCACTAATAAGTAAGTAATTAATAAATTAAATTCATATTTGACAGTGACTTAGCATGACAAATATTCATTTGAGTTAAGACAAGTGGCTAATCTAGTGCATATAGTGCGGAGTAGAGTTTTTACGGAGTAGAGATGTTATGGAGTAGAGATGTTACGGAGTAGAGTTGTTATGGAGTAGGGATGTTATGGAGTAGGGATGTTAGGGAGTAGAGAAATTTAGAGTAGAGATGTTAGTCTGCCAAAAATTCCCATAAACATGTCACCCAGGTCTGGAAACGATTTTTAGCTCAACTTTCATATAACCCTAGTTTATTTTCATGTTTTAATTATTTAGAGCTTTGGCATTTTTCAAGACCAAATTTAAAAAAATCTATCGATACGTTTTTGAGAAAAACGATTTTCATTTGTTTTAACAAAAAAATATGACATATTTAATTTTTTTTTGGATACTCAGATTTTACGTCAAAAAGTGAGACAAAAAGTTTTTATGAACGTTTGTGTTAAATGGCTTCTTAGGGGAGCTAGAAGACGTTTAAGGGACATTTTTAGAATATTATTCACTTCATAACTCAGGAACGGTTTAACTTATTGACATGAAATTTTTTCTGTAGTATGCAACCCATAAACATTATCAATTTATGACATACTTGAGCTAAAAATCGTTTCCAGACCGGGGTGATGTATCCTTAGAGCTTTAGTTTTCGAGATAGAGGGTGTTAAAGTTATTCAAAAAATAAATATTTTTTGTATATCTAAAAATTGGTTTGTTGAAATAATTCGAAATTTTTGCTAGTATATTAAAGGTCCTGAATAACCTACATTATTACTCTCAATTGTAGATTATTTAATTCAGTGGCGGAGATCTGGGTATATGCGGTCACCATAATAAAAATAAATTGCCACGCCACTGGCTTTAATACAAATCTGATCATTTTGGTAGATTCCTCATTGATTTTAAAAGCAAAAACTGTTCTTACACTTATGTCTTAAAACATACTATTTCCAAAATATTCCACAATGTATGAAAAACAGTCCAAAATATCGAAAACTTCGGTTCATACTTCTTCTTTTCGTAAAAAAAAAACTAACAAGCAAGAAATAACCTAATATTAGGAGCCTGATTTAAATACTAACGTCTATGTCCCACATTCAATTCGGTCTTTCGTGCTGTTGCCAAATTGTGCAATTTAATATATCTTTGGTTTTTGGTTATTTTGGTAGTTTTTCTTTGCTTTGGTTTTTGGTTGTTTTGGTGATTTTTTCAATCAATTTAATATACAGCCTGTTCCAGAACTCGCGTACCGAAATTTAAGAGGTGATTCTACATCCAAAAATATGAAAAAAAGTTTCTATAAAGGTTGGTCCGGAAATGAGCCCTAAGGGAGCTACGGCCCTTCGAAGATGACGTATTGAATGGGGAACAAAAAAAAGCACCAATAAAATTTTAATGCTGCAGGGTGATTCTTCATTTAAAACTGAGCAAAAAAGTATTATATACCAAAACACCTAAATTTAATATTAAAGGAGTAATAGCCTTTTAAAAAGTAACGTTTTTGGTGGCACAAAATGCATTTTTTTTTTGATAACGGTTGCTCCTACAGTGTTACACTATATGATATTTTATATGTATTTTTACTCTAGAAATCTATATTTTTTACAACAAATCCAAAAAACATACACATAGAAAAGTTTGGGGCAAAAATGTTTTAAGCCTCATATATTTTGTCCGTCTGGGCACGCCTCTGGATAAATTAAAAAAATAAATTAACATAAACTTATTGCCCTTATTAACACTAGTATACATGCAAAAGCTCGCCGCTCTAGCTTAAACGGTACCCGAGTTATTAATTAAAAACCTTATTTTTATTACAATTTTAAAGGGCCCTAGATCCCTTAGGGCTCATTTCCGGACCAACCTTTATAGGAACTTTTTTTATATTCTTGGATCTAGAATCACCTCTTAAATTTTGGCATGCCAGTTATGGATCACCCTGTATCTTTCGTTTTTGCTTTGGTTTTTGGTTGTTTTGGTGTTAAAAAAAAACAACAACAAAACAACCAAAAACCAAAGATATATTAAACTGCACAATTTGTCAACAGTGCTAAAGACCGAGTTGAATTTGGGACGTAGACGCTAGTGAGTTAAATTGTTAAAATTTCAAACAAAAAAAATGGAAGATTCGTTGTCCTATTTTTTTGTGACAAGCACGGTACCTGCAATGAGAAAAAACTCGAAAAACATATGTAAAAATATCTACTTCTGTTATGATATGATTAGCGATTTAAATTTCAATGTTTATTTAAAAAAATGTGCAAATATAGAATAATGTCATAAGAGATAATTTGTATTCCATGCACAAAACAAAATAAATGTCGAGGATTTATGTAAAAATTTGACACTTAAGGACATTATTTATTATCGATGCGGGTGTAAGGAGAAATTACTAAAGAGTATTCTGCATTGACAATGAATGTAATATTGCATTGTATACAGACTGTACTTATATTTGTAAATGCTATACTATATACAGGGTGTCTCAACGAAGCCGACTCGGTCGATATATAGTAAAGTATCCACTTTAGAGAAAAAAAGGGAAAAGTTGTATGGTTTTAAAAAAGGCACATTCTAAAAATACTTTGAAATATACACGATGGTCCTCCTAGGGTGGGAAACATCTGACTTATTTTTTTTTAATGGGATGGTATATTTTTTATTTTGTCATCTTACTTGTCGTAAAAATACCTTTATTTTAATAATTATATAGGTCTCTTGTTTACAGTTTTTGAGATATATTTTTTTTTTGAGAAAAAATGCATTTTTAGTGATAAAACCTGCTTCAATTTCTTTACTTTTTGTCAGACATTAATAAAATTTTGCAAGCTTATCTTAAGAGGGTGTATATAATTACTTTATGTACAAACAATAAAAAGTTTTATACAGGGCGCTCAAAATTAATTTTCAAACTTTTGGATTTTCAAACTAAAAAACTCAAATTTTTAAATGGAATGCTATATTTTTTATTTGCTCATTAAATGTAGAATAAAATTCTACATGTAATAATATACCATTCAATTTAAAAAATCCATTAAATGTCGAATTTTATTCTACATTTAATGAGCAAATAAAAAACATAGCATTCCATTAAAAAAAAAAATATGTTTGAAAATCCAAAAGTTTGAATATTAATGTTGAACGCCCTGTATTTGTAACATTTGATTTTTTATACATAAAGTAATTAGATACACCCTTTTAAGATAAGCTTGCAAAATTTTATTAATTTTTAACAAAAAGTAAAGAAATTGAAGCAGGTTTTATCTCATCACTAAAAATGCATTTTTTATCAAAAAAAAATTATATCTCAAGAACTATAAACAACAGTCCCATATAATATGATATTAAAATAATGGTATTTCTATGACAAGTAAGATGACATAACAAAAAAATTTACCATTCCATTTAAAAAAATTAAGTCAGATGTTACTCACCCCAGGAGGACCATCTTGTATATTTCAAAATATTTTTAGAATGTGCCTTTTTTAAAACCATACAACTTTTCGCTTTAAAGTTTACTTTACTATATATCGACCGAGTCGGCTTCGTTGAGATACCCTGTATATAACAAAATAAATATCGACTTGTAAATTTCAAAAAAATATTTTTTGGTTCCTTTCGCTAATCAACTCTGTACATGTTACATGAGTTTGTATAAGTTACCAGTCATCATGTACAAGATTAAATAGAACAAGGAACCGAAAAATTATTTTTTGAGATAAGGCGTTTCAAAATTTACAAGGCGATATGTAAGCTACCAGAGATTCTACATGTAAATGTGATTTCATGCAGATACATCTTAAACTTACAAGATTTTAAATGGAATTTTTATAATTTTACATGTAATTTTACATAGATTAATGTAAATATAATTATAATTACTGTAGATTGGGCTAAATATGACACTAGGGTAATTGTGACATGTAATCTTATAAAATTTATGAACTAGTTTACATCCAATCCAACCCTGGCGTAAGTGAAGCGGACACTCCCTATAAATTGGTTCGAAAGTCAATTAAAGCTGGTGGTTCCCTCTACTACTAGCCCACACAAGTCCTGGACTTAGGGGATGCTTAATTAAGTAGAATAGTACGAGGTTAAACAAAAATGTAATGTAATGTAATATATTTAATACTGTCAAAAACCTAATGCCAGAGTTGGATTGGATCTAAACTAGTTTAGAAGAATTATAACATGACATGTCACAATTACCCTGATGTCACATTTAACCCAACCTACTGTATACTTATTATAATTTACCTGCATTATTCAAATATAAAAAAATACATGTAAAATCTCGTAAATTTTACAACCAATAGAAAATAAAAATATTTAAATTTTTAATAATAAATTTTTACTAAAAACTATTATATTTTATAAAAAATAAAGTAATTAGTTGTCAAGACCAATTATTTAAATTATTATTATTACTTAATAGTTACGTTTAAATAATATGGTAATTTTGTAGGCATATTATTTCATTTTTATCTAATTGTTATTTACTTATTTTATTATTATTTATTATAAATAATTTATCAAAAATAATTAATATATTAATATGTTTACATATGTATTTATATATAATTTTTAACAATTGTTGAATTAACAAATAATAAGAATTAATTGATTGATTTTTGCTAATTATTTTAAATTTGCATTAAATATATTTTAATTGATTTAAATAAATATTAAATCACGCGTTTATATTTTAATTTGCACGTGGATACATTTACAAATATTTGACTTTTTTATATTAAAATATCGTGCGTGTAATAAGTCCGACCCCTTTAACTTTTGAACCGCTTAAGATATCAATTTAAATTTTGGATCACGTAAATAACATACACCAAAACCATTTTTTGATAATTTTAGGGGGTACAATGGAACCAGGGGACAAGGGATTTTTTTTGGTAGATGGGTTGTCATGTAATATATCATTTTAAGGCTCATAAAATTCTCTATTCGAAAAAGTCCGACCCCTTTAACTTTTGAACTGCTTAAGATATCAAAGTTTGGATAACGTAAATAACATAAACCAAAACAATTTTTTGATATTTTTAGGGGGTACAATGGAAGCAGGGGACAAGGGATTTTTTTTGATAGAAGGGTTGTTATGTGATACATCATTTTAAGGCTCATAAAATTCTCTATTCGAAAAAGTCCGACCCCTTTAACTTTTGAACCGCTTAAGATATCAATTTAAAGTTTAGATCACGTAAATAACATACACCAAAACCATTTTTTGATATTTTTAGGGGGTACAATGGAACCAGGGGACAAGGGATTTTTTTTTGGTAGATGGGTTGTCATGTGATATATCATTTTAAGGCTCATAAAATTCTCTATTCGAAAAAGTCCGACCCCTTTAACTTTTGAACTGCATAAGATATCAAAGTTTGGATAACGTAAATAACATAAACCAAAACAATTTTTTGATATTTTTAGGGGGTACAATGGAAGCAGGGGACAAGGGATTTTTTTGATAGAAGGCTTGTCATATGATACATCATTTTAGGGCTCATAAAATTCTCTATTCGATTGTATATTTTTTAATTTTTTAGTTTTTTTTTGAGGGTGTTAAAAAAGTGTTGTTATTGGTAACTTTGGACAACATGTTGTTGCAACAACGGTAAAATTTACAAGTAATTACTGGTTTATCATAAATTGTTTTCTATGTATTCTCTAAAATTTAAAAAAATTACCATATATTCTGGAAAATCATTTATTTACTTTTAAAAATTTAAATTTTAAATAATTTAGAATAATAGTATATTGTTTTACTAAGAGGAAAAGTGCTTTTTTTTACTAGTTTGTAGTACGGACGACGGGAAGCGGAGTCCGGAAACTATAGACGAGTAAAAAAAGCACTTTTCCTATGCATACTATTTTTTCTTCAAGTATCCTATATATACATGTATATATTTTAAATATTAATTTTTGAATTTAATTTATTCAGTAATAAAGTATGTTTTTTTTATTAAAATAGGCCAAGAAAACCCTTTCGGAATAAACTTAAACCATCCTTAGCTCATTTTAATTTTTTTTCTTAGGCTAAATCGTACACTTTTCGCGAATTCGATTGTTACTTCTCTAATGTAGCATTTGTAATTTCGGAGAGATTTGTAGGTGTATAAACCATATATTCTATATATATATATATTATATATTTTTGCACAGAATCTCGAGTTAACCACCTGTTTACATAACAAACAAACAAGTTTGATGTATGGATGTCATCAAAGTCAAAGAGTGCTGGCGCCAGTGGTGGTTTTGCTAACTAACTTTTTTTACGGCTTACAACAATGAACTCATTTTTTTACTGTAAAAAAATAGATCATTTCTAACTAGTGTGTTCAGTTATAAAATATGAACATATTAGTACGCTTGAAGAAAAAAGTTATTTATTTTAAAACATTACTGGACATTTTGGATTTTTACACTAAAAACAGTGCAAAAATATTTTAAAATGATATTTGTATATGTTTAAAACATAATGGATCTTCGTAAATTCTTACCCTGTTCCGCGGAATAATTTGCCTTAAATTATTCTGGAAAACTATTTGTTTACTTATATAAAGTTAGTCATGTTATTGGTTTTAGTAGTAAGTCGCAAAATGATTCAAGCGCGACCAGTTGGCAAAATAGCCAATATTTTTCGCGACGGGCAAAATGGACTGCTGATTTTGCGAAAATGGGCTGAAGTGATACCTACCCCTAAAAAGCAAATAGTTTGCCTCGGATTTTAAATTGTGTTCATTAAAATTAAATAATAATTCGTAAATCGCTGTATTAGATTCTTTCATTTCACGTAATATTTTAATAGTGTTAGTTCACATTTAAGGATTACAGGAGATAACCTACGCAGCAAAAATCAAATTAAATATTTTTTATGGTAATTACTAATCACCAATAAATTTAACTGTGGAATATCGTCCTATAAATACGTTTTTATTCGATTGATTCTAAAAGCGACACTTTTTGTTCATGTTTTACGGGCGAAAAGTTGAACTTTGTGGCCAATTAGTTTTTTTCTCGCGCTAACTAAAACTTGTTATTTTTAAGCTTTTTAAAATCAGATGCTTTACCTTTACTGTAACATTTATAAAGAAATATGACCTTTTGGCCACTTTTCGTCTTGAACTAACCGTTCTTTTTGACTAGATACATTTAATAAAATAAATTAAAAACACAAAATTTTTTTGTAGCGATTTGATTGGACTGCAATTTGTCATGGATAACTAGATAAGTAATTAGACAGTAAAAAGAAATATTTATGGCACTATTTTAATAATTTTTTTTTAATTAGTAACAATCGAATAAAAAATATTGTATAATACACGGGCAAAAAGTTAAATTTCAATTTCTTAAGTTTATTACCCTCGGGCCGGCCCTATTGGTAGGCCCTCGGCTTCTAAAAACCTACTCAATCGAAAAATTTAACTTTTCGCCCTTGTATTATACATAACTATTGTGTATTAAACAGTAAAAATCTAGTAATCACTGATTACTAATCAGTTTAGGTACGTAATAAATTTCATCTAGTATTAGGCACATACATATTTGTGTTTAATAATGTTCACATTACAACACTACCCTGTAAAAAGGGTCCTGCCAAATAGTATTAAAATCCTCTGGGATTTTATTAAGATTAAAAGGGCTTTAATAGTTTGCGAAGGATTTGATGGAACTTTTTTACAGGGTAGTGCTTTTTGAAGATATTGTAACACCCAAATGCGTCTGTTTTTCTACATTCCACATTCATGTACACTAAAATTCTTTTTACTTTCTTATCAAAAACGTATTGTGATCTGTCTGTATCCACCATAACTTACAATATAATACAATCCACCATAACTTAAGAAAGCTTTGAGCTAGCCACTTGAAATTTGGTATGCAGATGTATTTTTATATTATCTTGGAAAAGTTCGTATTTGAGCAAAATTCTCTATTCGAAAAAGTCCGACCCCTTTAACTTTTGAACTGCTTAAGATATCAAAGTTTGGATAACGTAAATAACATAAACCAAAACAATTTTTTGATATTTTTAGGGGGTACAATGGAAGCAGGGGACAAGGGATTTTTTTTGATAGAAGGGTTGTTATGTGATACATCATTTTAAGGCTCATAAAATTCTCTATTCGAAAAAGTCCGACCCCTTTAACTTTTGAACCGCTTAAGATATCAATTTAAAGTTTAGATCACGTAAATAACATACACCAAAACCATTTTTTGATATTTTTAGGGGGTACAATGGAACCAGGGGACAAGGGATTTTTTTTTGGTAGATGGGTTGTCATGTGATATATCATTTTAAGGCTCATAAAATTCTCTATTCGAAAAAGTCCGACCCCTTTAACTTTTGAACTGCATAAGATATCAAAGTTTGGATAACGTAAATAACATAAACCAAAACAATTTTTTGATATTTTTAGGGGGTACAATGGAAGCAGGGGACAAGGGATTTTTTTGATAGAAGGCTTGTCATATGATACATCATTTTAGGGCTCATAAAATTCTCTATTCGATTGTATATTTTTTAATTTTTTAGTTTTTTTTTGAGGGTGTTAAAAAAGTGTTGTTATTGGTAACTTTGGACAACATGTTGTTGCAACAACGGTAAAATTTACAAGTAATTACTGGTTTATCATAAATTGTTTTCTATGTATTCTCTAAAATTTAAAAAAATTACCATATATTCTGGAAAATCATTTATTTACTTTTAAAAATTTAAATTTTAAATAATTTAGAATAATAGTATATTGTTTTACTAAGAGGAAAAGTGCTTTTTTTTACTAGTTTGTAGTACGGACGACGGGAAGCGGAGTCCGGAAACTATAGACGAGTAAAAAAAGCACTTTTCCTATGCATACTATTTTTTCTTCAAGTATCCTATATATACATGTATATATTTTAAATATTAATTTTTGAATTTAATTTATTCAGTAATAAAGTATGTTTTTTTTATTAAAATAGGCCAAGAAAACCCTTTCGGAATAAACTTAAACCATCCTTAGCTCATTTTAATTTTTTTTCTTAGGCTAAATCGTACACTTTTCGCGAATTCGATTGTTACTTCTCTAATGTAGCATTTGTAATTTCGGAGAGATTTGTAGGTGTATAAACCATATATTCTATATATATATATATTATATATTTTTGCACAGAATCTCGAGTTAACCACCTGTTTACATAACAAACAAACAAGTTTGATGTATGGATGTCATCAAAGTCAAAGAGTGCTGGCGCCAGTGGTGGTTTTGCTAACTAACTTTTTTTACGGCTTACAACAATGAACTCATTTTTTTACTGTAAAAAAATAGATCATTTCTAACTAGTGTGTTCAGTTATAAAATATGAACATATTAGTACGCTTGAAGAAAAAAGTTATTTATTTTAAAACATTACTGGACATTTTGGATTTTTACACTAAAAACAGTGCAAAAATATTTTAAAATGATATTTGTATATGTTTAAAACATAATGGATCTTCGTAAATTCTTACCCTGTTCCGCGGAATAATTTGCCTTAAATTATTCTGGAAAACTATTTGTTTACTTATATAAAGTTAGTCATGTTATTGGTTTTAGTAGTAAGTCGCAAAATGATTCAAGCGCGACCAGTTGGCAAAATAGCCAATATTTTTCGCGACGGGCAAAATGGACTGCTGATTTTGCGAAAATGGGCTGAAGTGATACCTACCCCTAAAAAGCAAATAGTTTGCCTCGGATTTTAAATTGTGTTCATTAAAATTAAATAATAATTCGTAAATCGCTGTATTAGATTCTTTCATTTCACGTAATATTTTAATAGTGTTAGTTCACATTTAAGGATTACAGGAGATAACCTACGCAGCAAAAATCAAATTAAATATTTTTTATGGTAATTACTAATCACCAATAAATTTAACTGTGGAATATCGTCCTATAAATACGTTTTTATTCGATTGATTCTAAAAGCGACACTTTTTGTTCATGTTTTACGGGCGAAAAGTTGAACTTTGTGGCCAATTAGTTTTTTTCTCGCGCTAACTAAAACTTGTTATTTTTAAGCTTTTTAAAATCAGATGCTTTACCTTTACTGTAACATTTATAAAGAAATATGACCTTTTGGCCACTTTTCGTCTTGAACTAACCGTTCTTTTTGACTAGATACATTTAATAAAATAAATTAAAAACACAAAATTTTTTTGTAGCGATTTGATTGGACTGCAATTTGTCATGGATAACTAGATAAGTAATTAGACAGTAAAAAGAAATATTTATGGCACTATTTTAATAATTTTTTTTTAATTAGTAACAATCGAATAAAAAATATTGTATAATACACGGGCAAAAAGTTAAATTTCAATTTCTTAAGTTTATTACCCTCGGGCCGGCCCTATTGGTAGGCCCTCGGCTTCTAAAAACCTACTCAATCGAAAAATTTAACTTTTCGCCCTTGTATTATACATAACTATTGTGTATTAAACAGTAAAAATCTAGTAATCACTGATTACTAATCAGTTTAGGTACGTAATAAATTTCATCTAGTATTAGGCACATACATATTTGTGTTTAATAATGTTCACATTACAACACTACCCTGTAAAAAGGGTCCTGCCAAATAGTATTAAAATCCTCTGGGATTTTATTAAGATTAAAAGGGCTTTAATAGTTTGCGAAGGATTTGATGGAACTTTTTTACAGGGTAGTGCTTTTTGAAGATATTGTAACACCCAAATGCGTCTGTTTTTCTACATTCCACATTCATGTACACTAAAATTCTTTTTACTTTCTTATCAAAAACGTATTGTGATCTGTCTGTATCCACCATAACTTACAATATAATACAATCCACCATAACTTAAGAAAGCTTTGAGCTAGCCACTTGAAATTTGGTATGCAGATGTATTTTTATATTATCTTGGAAAAGTTCGTATTTGAGCAAAATTGGTTGGGGGGAAGGGGGGTAAAAAGGGGGTTAAATTTTTGTTTAGGTAGTAGTTACAATAAAAGAAAAAATTAAAACGTTAAATAAAACTACACAAAAAAATATTATCATTTTTTTCTGCGCTCCCCCTCTCCCCAAAAATGTAAAAAATTGTTCTAGACATAACTTTCTTATTATTCCCAATAGAAGAAAAATTTAAAAACCACCTAAAAGGTAAAATAAAATTTCACAAAAAAATGTTATTATCATTTCTTCATGACCCCCTCTTCCTAAAATGTAATAAATTTTTTCTGGACATAACTTTTTATGAGAAAGTATTCTCGCTCCTTCGAGACCGCTGTTTTTTTTAACGATGGCAGATTTTGATATATTATTATATAATTATTCAATAATATTAGCATTTCTTTGTTAATTTGCTTTGTTAACATTATTTTATGAGTATTTAATCAAAGCAAATAATTAACAAAGTGCTAAAGAAAAGAATAAATATGTTTTGTTTATTTATTTATTTATTTATTTTAGCATCTATGGCACACTTCGCGGAAAATATATGAAATATTGTTTAACTAAGATTGTAATCATTTTTATTATTGATTACGTAGGAATAGAACAAAGAGCAGTTAAATGTGTATTTTCTGACTTATGAACATAGTTCGGATCAAGGTATTCGTTTACCAGGAGCTCGCAAAAATTAGAATTTAAAAACTTAATATCTAAAGTAAATATAAATCTTAAACTATATTTTACTAACTGTAGGTACTTGTTATTGTATATACTCCGTTCAGTTATGCAAGATAGTAAGGGACGCGGCCCGTTTTACACCACCGAGCGCATAAATAGAATAATTATGCATAAATCGTAGTGCATCAAAAATTTAACAGATGTCGGTAATGTTTTCCTGGAAAGGGCCTATCCAAAGACTCGCATAACAAGCATAGTACATAAGAATGCGATGCCAGGATTGGCTTGATGTGTCGTCATGTATCTTGTAAAGGTTGTTATGCGAGCCTCTGGATAGGCCTTAAGTTGTAATTTTAACCTAAAAATTTGACGTTTTCCCTGCGTTCAATATAATTTATGTTTGTACAATATGGAGAATATGCTAATTTAGTGTGAGTGTATGAAGAATAAACCAAAAAAGTACATTTTTCAATACCATACAAAATAACATTAAGTATAACCATTTTTTTATGTAACTTTCTCTTCTTTTATTAGCTTTAACGACCGTCACTTATTGTCATAGACAAAAAATGTCACAATATTTTATATGTTAAAAGGTACGAGTTTTTAACCAAGGATGTAGCTTAAAAATCGCGGGAATTTTAAACTAATCTTGCATAATTGGACGGACTATAGTATGCCAAAAATTATTTTAAGGTTATGTAACATTCCTTTGCAGAATTTTACAAAAATATCTACTTTTTTCTTTGCGAGCTAACAGTTTTTTTCGTAAAAAAAAATTGCGGAATATTCATTAATAAACATTTGATTCTTAAAATATATCGCCTTCTAAATTCTGAAATATCGTATCTGAAAAATGCCTCCCATTAAAAAAAACACCAAACCAGCAAACTACCAAACCAAACCATTATTAACGTAATCCAACGCATCCCATAAAAAAAACACCAAACCAGCAAACTACCAAACCAAACCATTGTTAACGTAAACCAACGCCTCCCATTAAAAAAAAAACACCAAACCAGCAAACTACCAAACCAAACCATTGTTAACGTAAACCAACGCCCCCATTAAAAAAATCTAACAGAAATTCGTGAGTATTTTAACAATCTTTTGCTATATATTCTAACAAAAAAACTGGATTTTCCGCACCTAATTATATTTAAGGCAGTAAGTTTTAGTAATAAAACCATAAATCAGTGCAAAAATATAGTTCATTTTTGTGGACCTGATTCGCACCGTAACCCCACTCAAATTAAACTATTTCATAAAACTGCAACTGCCTAAACGGAAGCCACTTTACCATGCCTCAAAACAAAAATAAGCAAACCAGTGCGCATGTGCTAGATTCTTCTCATTACTGCGGTGAGTGAATCGTTGCTAGTCCATTTTTCTTTTGTCTGAGGCATTTACGTTGCAAGCAGCTGGTGTATACCGCATTTATGACGTGGGCTAATTTTATAGATGTTTGTAATAAACAAGAACTTTGTATTTAACATAAATTAAAGTATTTCAGTTGAAAAAACCGTTGAACTTAAGATAAGTCTCCGAGATATGGAGTGTAAATAAATGTGCCAATGCACTTCTAGTGTTAAATTATCAAAAAATGTCACACATTAACACTGTTGTTGATTTATTGTTCTTAGATTACAGATTATTTAAAATAACACTAGATTACAAAATTACTTTTTAACATCCTTGAATTCTGTATATTTTCGGAACTCTGAGTCCAAATCTGTCAAAAAATATCGGATTATTTTCAAATTTTGAACTGAAATTCATTCAAATTTGTCTTCAGACAAAATTTTATTTCGTAAAAAATTTTAAAGTCAAAATCTTTAGCATAATTAGAAACTTTTGTTAACAAGAAAATAGACAGATTATCATTATCTCAAAAACTTTAGGGGCAAAAACCTTCAAAAAAATATTTTGTTTATGCATGATAAATATAGACTTTTTCTTAAAAATTATCTTTATCGGACCTTTTAGAAGAAAAAAAAAAATATTTTGAAAATAGCCAGATTCAGATTGAGATTCAGCATGTATAAATACTTCATAAACTGGGGACAAAATTTTTTACTCTAGTGTAATTTATGTTTATTGAATATTAATCACTTAATTTATTAATTTGTAAATCTGGAAATTAAGGAGCATTGCTCCTGGAGCAACGTACTAAAGATCCGCTAAAACCCATGGATCCAGAGGCTGCCCATAAATTACGTAAGGGTAGTGTGGGTTTTTGTAATCCTGCAATAGCATTTTTCATAGTTTAGAACAATAGCAAATAGCAAACTTAGGTAATGACAAATCATATGAGCAAAGGGTCTGTAAAATTCAAAACCGATGAGAACGAAATCCTAATGAGCGCCAGTTCGTTAATAGTAGTAAAAGATCTTCCGCAGACTGCACGCTAAGCAACAGTAACACTGAAAATACTTTTGCACAATTCTAATAATGTTTTTGTTGCTGATTTCAATTCTATTTAAATCAAATCTCTATCTCTTTTGAGAAATACCCTGTCGAAATTTCAAAAAATTAAAAAATGACATTTTAGGTAGACAATAAATAAATTATTATAGCACCTACAAAGGTTTTCTATATCTTAAATTCAAGTTTCTTGCCTGCCCTATAAAATCGCAAAGAAAATTATCTGGATTTAATTTCTGGTGTCCAACTGAAGACTAGTTTTTAAGACATCTACAATGACGATTCAGTGTTGTTGTTTAAGACTATTTTGGGCAGTATACCTATGTCATATTTAGCAAAATTGACAAACACATACGCTTTTTTTGATCAAGCCTATGTGTCAATTGACAAATATAACTAAATTTATAAATTAAGCTTATTAAAAGTGCTTAACTTTTAAATTCTTTTAAACATCATTGCAGAGGCATCAAAAACTATTCAAAAACTGAACTTTTACAATTATTTTCAGACATTTTTCGTAATTATTTTATAGAACATAAATGTACCTTTAATTTAAACTATAAAACACTTTTGAAGCTGCTATAATAAATGTAAATGAGCGGTTTTTCTGAAAAATGGAAAAAGATAGAAATTTGATCCAAACAAAATAGAAATCAGCAACAAAAACACTATTAGAATTGTGCAAGAAAATTTGCAATTTATTACTCTTGTTTGGCATGCAGTCTGCGGAAGAACTTTTAGCACTATTTACGAATTGGCGCTCATTAGGATTTCGTTCTCATCGGTTTTGAAATTTACAGACCCTTTGCTCACATGATTTATCACACCTAAGTTGGCTATTTCTTTTAAACCTATTTCCATCTGGGGGGAGTGTGGGGTCTTATGCACGAAAAATATGGAGTTAGAACATAGTTCTGACTGGTAGCGCCGCATAGAAAATGTGACAGTTTGTGACAGTGGGGGAGGGAGGGGGTCAAAAGTTAAGAAAAGTTGCGTTAAGTAATATATGGACAGCCCCTTAGGAGGAGAAGTAAATTAAAACCTTGAAAACATTTACTTACCTAGCGATGAGACGAGATTTCCCCACAACTCAGCAGTCTGCCAAGCCAAGAAAAAGAACCCGAAGAACCTCACGATAATACCATCAACCGCTTGATCCGTTAACTTGGCGTAAACACCGGCCACTTGCGTAAGATACGTGGCTTTCGAAGCCCACATGGGCGCGGCGCCGATACCCAACAGTACTCCCGCAGGCACGAGCGTGTAAAATCTGGGATAAAACTGAGCCCCAATGTACGGAGCGTAGCATAACATAGAAACACAAAGAGTCCATTTCACTGTTAACCGTTTGATTAGAAACGTTGGAACAAATATACAACTTACAACTAGGGCTGCATAGATAGCACTAAGAGAAACAGTTCCTAATCCATCTTTCGCGTTAATACTGCTCTGTAAATTGGCCGTGCCCTGGAAGGCCGTGAACTGGATCATAAAGGCACACGATACGGCTGATACGTTTTTTAATATTCTCCATTTTTCTTTGCGGGAAAGTTTGAATTTTCCTTGCTGGGAGGCTTCCTCGTCGGTGATTTCTCTTGGGGGCTTTTTAGGACCGTTGTCGCCGTCTCCTTTGTTGTAGGCTTCGTTGTCGTAGCCCCTGGTGACGTTTACGGTGTATACGTCGTTTGTGTGGTTGCCACCGTGTATGTTGCCATTTTGGCAATTGTGTCCACTGTCCGTGCCGAGGGACGCGGTCATCTCTTGGCCGCGATCAGCCTCCTCTATCTGGAAAAAAAAGTTCCAAGTTAATAATCAATTCATTATAAGCCCATGATTTTCATTTAATGAGAAAACAGTTTTAGCATTCAATAACAAAATAAAATGTCGTTAAAAGAATATTTTAGAAGTTATGCCTCGAGTTATGCTGAAAATAAAAGTTTTTGCCCACTTCCCATCAACCAACTTTGCTTAAATAAAATACGCAACGATATTAGACAAATATATTAGTTAAAATTAAGAGGGTTTACCCTCTAAATGGTAACTTTCTAGCTTTATACTTTCTCGAGTTATGTTGTTTACAGTGGGAGCATGCCAAATTTCGTTTATTTGTGCTGACATCTGGCACATATTAAAATTTTTGTGATTTGCTCCATTTTAAAAACATTTTTTTAATGAAAATTTAATGTCGAAGGCTAAACGTTCATATAGCAACTATATATTATATTTATGCAATAAAAAATATAAATTAAGTTTTTAATTTTACACTATTTTAGTAAAAACCTTATTATTTAGATAAAAAACTTAAAAATATATTTTAATTTATTTAAATTGTTTAAACAATGCATAATATGCAAAATATTTCATCTACATAATATAATGTATTACACTATTTGAAAAATTAACGTTGCACCTTTTTTAAATAATTATTTGTTGAAAATAATGTCCAAAATTGTTGCCAAGTGCATAAAAAAAACAAAGATAAAAATGTTAATGTAGCATGGATTATCAATTTGGCACAGTTTTTTATTTCCCATTGTGAAAAAAATTTAAAAAAACACATGAAGAAAAATATTGCTAAACGTAAAAAAAACGAAAAAAAAAAAACGAAAAAAAAAAGTCATTTTCTCAGGAAAAAATACTTTTATTAAAAGAATCAATCTTACCAAATTTAAAAAATACTCTCAAAGACAAAAAGTTATAGGCATTTAAACTAAAAAAAAATAACAAAAAGGAAAAAAAAACATGTTATCAAGGTCATTTTCTTTAGGAAAAATTGTCAATTGTACAAAATTTAAAAAAGAATCCATCCAAAAATAAAAAGTTAAAAATTTAGTTAGGTTTAAACTTCACCAGGAATAGTATATTCTGTAACGTGTGACGATTTTACGAGTGTAGAATGCATTCGCAACGTGTTTGAAACTATACTTTTTCTTTGACTAAAAAAAATCTTAATAATTTTATTGCTCTTTTATTCAATCGCTCAAGTCTACACTTCAAATTCAATATTACTTAGTTATTAATAAATATTGAGATGTCGCTACATGTATAGTTTGACGCACAGATCTGTGGCTAGGGGAAATATGTTTGGAACGTGTGTGCAAGTGGGAGGCCCGATGTAGGCACGCACGCTCTTGACGGAAAGAAGAGAGCGCGAATGATTCCTCCCCCTTACGTCGGAGACTTTCTTTCATGCGGAGAACTATATTTACTTCATCACAAGAGCGAGTATATGATATACTTGCACAGTATGCCAAAATCTATTAGAGGAAAGTCGCCTAATTTCGGATACCATTTACAATGTATTCAATATTTAATACTCGGTATTACTTTTTGATATTTTTTTTATATAACCAGATACAACTTATTATAGCGAACCACGATTTATTATAAAAGCAATTTTATTACAGTTTATTTTTTCCAAAAAACACGGTTAAAAAAAATCAGCGCATTTTTGTGCACTTGAAAAAGGGCTCCTAATTTCGGACATATCCGAAAAAATTTTTTCAAGAGTAGATCTGGATCCCATTGCTTATGTTTCTTGTTATTCCTTCACATTTAAGACGTAATTTAATCATAAAGCGATTTTCTACGAAATACTATAGGAACTATAATTTTAGATTCCCAATTTCGAATATCTTAGTATCTTAGGTAATTTTCGTTTTTTCAAAATTGTTTATCTTAGTTTGTTGTATCATTATAAAAATAATAATTAATGGTTGGTTATCCTGAATAATAATTACCTTGCGGATATCCGAAATTGGGAATCAAATGCACAAAAATGGTCTATCCGAAATTAGGCAACTTTCTGCTTTTTAGATTATAAATTTGTAGAATGTTTACGTTTTCAAATTGCTTAATTATGAATAGTGGATCAACTTAACTAACATCATAACTTACCCAAGACAGAATCACGAACTTTTATAACGATTATTTATAAAATAAACAAGCATAATAATGCAACTGAGCACAAAACTGCCATTTGCAATATAAACGATTTGTGCTGCAATTTAAAGGGGAGAAGCTCTACCGTTATCATATTACAGGACGGATTTAGTTTGACTTTTGGCTTCACATAAAAGTAGGTTTCTGTTTACCTTTGCAGACAGTATCTTAAATACACTACTATCCGAAATTTGGAAACCATCCGAAATTAGGCGCATTTCCTCTAATCTTGCCATTAAAAATCATGATTGAATAAATGATAAGATTTTAAAGTAGTCGTAGAAAAAAATACGAGGAGTATAGTACTATAGAATACGATTTTTTTTTAAATGTAGTCCATTAAAATGAAATATATTTCTAATCATACACCATGTTAAATATGTATGTCCCTAACAAGTTGCATCCGCTTTAAAAAACTTGACTACATAAAAATTATGTATTTCGATACATGTTTAAAATAAAATTAAGTAAATCTTCGAATCCAGTCATACTAAAACATATATATTTTTTTTCAGTCTGTACAGAAGTATGTTAGCTTCAGGCAAGGTAAAGAAAAAAGTGAGATCCGTATAAAATAACAGTAAATATAATTAATAAAAACAATATCTAATATAAAATAGTATTTTCGGCTATTATACATACTATAGATACTATAGATATTATCTGTCAGGTTATTATTATTATACCTACTTAAAAACTTTAAAAAACTATTCGTTTTAACCTACTCTGCTCTCATATGCGCACAGTAAAAAATGGTGGTAAAAAACATTTCGTGTCTTGTAAAAAAAGCACTCGAATTGCACTGAAAATGGTTTGCGTCGAGGTGCGTATGCTATTTTTCCTACGACCTAAACACCCAAAAACCTCACAAATTGTCTAAAAATTAATTGTCAATTTGAGGTTATGTGTTTGACGTTTACTCATTCTCTGACAGCAGATATGTAAAATCAGCTGATTTTCACTTTACGACCGCCGTCAGGGCAGCGAGTGGTAAATGAGCACTAATCCACAAACTAGGTCGTAGGAAATAGTTATTTTCTTACGACCTAACTAGGTCGTAGGAAATAGTTATTTTCTTACGACCTAGTTAGTAGTTAGTGCTTATTTTCCAACCGTTGCCATGACAGCGGTCGGAAAGTGACATTCAGGTGATTTTACATGTCTGCTGTCAGAAAACAAGTGAACGTCAAACACAAAACGTTAAAAAAATAAAATTATTTTTAAGACAATTTTTGCGTTTTTTGGATGTTTAGGTGCTGGGTCGTAAGAAAAATACGCACCTCGACGCAAACCTATTTCACTGCACTTCGAGTGCGTAATATACTATTAATCATCGAGACAGTAGCAACGCCTAACGGCTCAAAATTAGTGAAATTATTTTTTCAGTCTGGTTTGTACGATTCCAATGACAACAAAATCAATGAAAAAAATCGAATCAAGTATATTCGAGGCATGACATAAAGTTCCAACCATGAACTTTAGATATAGATATATCTATATTTATACCTATATGGCAAATGTGTTTTAAAATTATCATGCATATAAAATACGACGATATTTAATATAAAGATGTATCGTTTTATAGTTTTAATGTTATATGGTTTACAGTAAAATACATGGTACTAAAATATCAAACGACAAAATACCTATATGACAACCAAATATCCTAAAGATAAAATATCCTGGACCAAAGAATCTTGCATTAGAGAAGTGATTAGACAAAATATCCAAGCCCAAAATGTCGTGAGAAAATATCTGGGGTTAAAATACTCAGATAAATTCCAGGATATGGGCATTTTTTGGGGACGCCGTATATTTTGTCGCAGGATGTTTGCGATGGGTAAATCATTTATACAGGGTGTTTCAGGACTTGCGTCCATCCTTGAAGGGGAACATAATATATCAAAAACTAAGATAAAAAGTCATATAAACATAGGGCCGCAAATCGGTCGTAATGGAGTTAGGGCCCATTGAATATATGACCCATATGGATTTTCCTCGAAAACAGTTGCTACTATACTAAAATAATGTTTTCGTGTATTTTAACTATCCATAATTTTTAAAAATAATGCAAAAAAATACACCGAAAAAAGTGGTAAGCCACAGCCATTTCGCACGCCTAGGCGCGTTTTCGGTAAAATTTACAAACTAAAATAACTTAAAATAATTGAACAATAATAACTATATGCAAAACCTTGTGCCTCTAGCTCAAAGGGCTCCAGAGATATTAAATAAAAAACCCATTTTTGGCATCCCCTTTATTAGGCCATAACTCCATTAGGAGCGATTTGCGGATCTACAGATATAAACTTTTTTTAAAATATTTTTGATGTAATATGTGTACCTTAAAGGATGGACGCGAGTTTGGGACACCCTGTATATTATATGTATTTAGTTTTTTTTTTGTGAGAAGCAAGGCTTAAGAGGCTACATAAACCATGGATCACGAATATAAATCTTCGCAAAATTTCACGCTGGGATTTACAAAAATATATTACCCTGCTTAATTTTTAAGGCTATTTTTAGATCCACGAATACGGTTTATTAACGCCATATATATGGCACTACCAAAATGCCTTTTGGAGGTTATAAATAACTTGCTACACGTACATTTAAGATTAATTATCAACCAGTGGTGGACCACAGTTAAGCAAATGCGCAAACCTAGGCAAAACAGATATAAAATTTAAAATAGGTCTCTTTGCCTTTCCGACATTTTTTCGACATTTTTTCAACAGTATGTAGAGGGGCCCAAAAAATCTGCCAAACCTTCAGGTCAGAATTTTTATAGGAAAACAGTCATAGCACAGTCTTACCCCGAGCACAGGCACGCCCAGGCGAAGGAAACATACAATTTAAAATGTAAGGGCAGGCAAAAATTTTTCCATCCTTACATTTTGCACAACACTACTCGCCCCGGAAGCTAATTTCTTTTCCGATTCAAATATCTCTTGTCCCAATGCTCCAGAGTGCTGAAGCATTGGGAAAGTTTCTTTAATGTGGAAAGACATTTCTTAATCACTTCAAAATCTGGGACAAATTGGAAAAATATATATTTCTCAATAATGTTTTATGTTTGGATTAGTAAGCAATGATTTTGATAATTCAAGAACTATTTAACACTGTTATGTAGTCAGGCCCGTAACTGGGAGGGGTGCTAGGGGGTGGAAAAATTGAGAGATAAAGGGAAACTGGTCAGTAAATTGTTTACTTGGGAAAATTAAAAAGGTTGGGAATTTTTCAGAGACCTTTTTTTGATTTGGGAATTTTCTCAATTTTCAAATTTTCAGTTGGGTAGTTTGCTCTCCCCCCGCCAAAAATGCTTCGGAACACCACTGAAAATATTATAAAAAAAATCTGTCAGGGGGTGTTCAGCACCCCCTGTATTTTTTCCAGTTACGGGCCTGTATGTAGTGTTATTTTGATTTTCTCAAGGACTATGAGACCATTTTCCGCTGGAAAATTTTCAGATGCATCCTAGTTAATTTATTTGAGTTCTATTATATGTATATATAATAAATTAAGGTCAGAAACATAAATTAAGTCTATAAGTTGTAACTTATAACTATTATATTTTAGATCTCGTTTTATACTCTACGCCAATGCATTTTAAAATTTATTTTATATTATTTGGGATATTAAATTATGCGAGGTATTATGTACACGTACGGATTCTATATTTAGAAAAGCGAGATGTAGCCTATAACAGTTTTAAAATTAATGATGGAGCTCATTTCGTATGGAAACCATGCGTTTTGTTGCATAAATTCCAAAGCGACCTTGTCAAGGTGGCCGAAGAACTAAGCCATAATTATCTGCAAGCTAGGGTTGCCAAGAAACATTTTTCTATTTAACGACTCTTATAAGCTCATAATGACACGCATTTAGCGTATTCTTATAGGCCAAATAAGAGGTTTGGACTTTTTTTCTTTTGCGTTGGCAAAACAGAACAAAAGACAATTTTTTTTGCGTTGTCAATACAGAACACAGGACAATCGCTCGGCGTTTTCAGTGCAAATGTCAACCCCGCTTTTAAGTTTAGTTTTCTACGAAATTTTGTTTTAAGTTAATTTTTACCGTGTTAAAATTGGTGGCCGAAGAACTAAGCCATAATTATCTCCTAGCTAGGGTTGCCAAAGAATTTTTTTTCTATTTTGCGACTCTTATAAGCTCATAATCACACGCATTTTGCGTATTCTTATAGGCCAAATAAGAGGTTTGTAGTTTTTTTCTTTTGCGTTGGCAATACAGAACAAAAGCAATCGCTCGGCGTTTTCCGTTTAAATGTCAACCCCGCTTTTAGGTTTAGTTTTCTACGAAATTGTGTTTTAAGTTAATGTTTACCATGTTAAAATTGTGGCTTGGTTACTTGCAGGGAACAGGAGATTTGATGAATTTCAAACATAGCTAAAATTGTAATACCAACCCAAAACAAAAATCCCTAAATCGGCACTCGGCACGGTAATCATGTTATTGTTCCACAGGCGAATACTTAAATTATTTCCCAAACACCTCAGAATTTTAAAAGCAAATTATAATTCTTTTTAAAATATTTTAAATACAATTTTCTTACGGAATTACGTTCCGTAACAATTTTCACCGCCGCAGGCAACTTTTTTAGAAATCTGAAGGATAAAATTCTTTAAAATTGAACGAATAATTAATAAAAAAAACAATATTTTTTAAATTATCTATTCGTTTTTTGAAAAGAGAAACAATTTTCAAAAACAAAAATTAAGACCTTCTCCATTAGTCATGGACCATGACCAAGTGACTCACTGAGTATTAACAGCGTCGACATAACATTCCACTTGGTGAACAATAGTTTAAAGTGTCTATTTACTTGTAAATAGTTATTTATGGTACTAGAGGGCAATATCGGTTTACCCATGAGTGCCATACAAGGTTTTATCCAATAAATAGCTTAGGAATTCATATTTTTATTAAAAATTTTAATGACATTTACAAGAAAATAATTTGACAAGTGACAGTTGAGTGGGTAAAATAAATAATTATCTACTCAATGAAGTAAAAGCCACGCGGGGGTTATTATTGAGTTTATCTATTTAAAATAAAGCTGGTAATTGTCTCATTATCTGAATGTATTGGATAAAAGAGTTTTTTAACATTCTAATTTTTGCATGCCCCCGGTAAATCGCTACTTCGATCCGGGCTATAGTTATGATAAACAAAGTCTTGTAGAAAAATGGAAAAATTAAAAGAAATAAAAGTCGGAAAAGTAAAGCTACGAAACATTTCTAAAAATTTTAAATCAGTAACAATAACAATATTTATTTGAAGTTATTCATATACTGGAATTCGCAGCCCCAGTATGGAATCCCATTTACATAAAGGATATTCTGGCTGTGGAAAAGATACAAAGGCGTACACTTAAACTTTGTCCTGTTTTACGACAAATGGACTACGTAAACAGATTACGTGCTACCAATCTTATTTCACTTGAAATGAGAAGAAAACGTGGTAATCTTATATTAGTATACAGAGCGCTCCATAATTTGTTTGGAACGGATATGTCCCATATGTTTACACTGAGAGACGACCCTCGCCCTAGAGGGCATTCGTTGAGAATATCTCATGATTACTTTCGTACTACATCGCGGCAGTATTTTTGGTCCTGTCGCACTAGAGATGATTGGAACTCGCTACCTGAGCACGTGGTATCTGCTCCGTCGATAAATACGTTTAAGAACAGGCTGGATTCATTTTGGAACGTTATAAGTTAAACCACAATATCTATTCTTTTTTTCTTTTTATTTTGGATTTTTAACTTGACGTGACCTTTTTTATGTAGTTTTTATCTCCCTTTCACATTTGTTATATTCATTTTTTTTCTTTTTTTTTTACTCAATTTATTGTACTACAATTAGGCTTGATAGGGCATGCCCTTTGCCTTTATAATCTTTATAATAATAATAATAATAATAATAATATTTTTGTAGTTCTAGTCAGCACAAAAACAAACCCAGCTACTCAAGCATCTGTTGAAACAAAAGTCCTGCTTCAGACCGATATCCTTTTCCTTTGGCACCATGATAATGACCCTGCACGCATGAACACAAGAATCTCAATGTTGGCCAGTTTTTAAAACGCATTTAATGATGCAATTTTAAATTTTATTTCCATTATATATTTGTAAAATTCAATTTACACACGCGGAGAAAAATAATTACTAAAAACAAGTACGTAAAGTCCAAAATGGTTAAAATTTTCGTTAGGGGCTGTCCATATATTACGTAACGCGCCTAGGGGGGGGGGGTCAGAGAAATTGTTACAGTTTGTGACAAGGGGAGGGAGGTTGTCTAGGTAAACGTTACGTAACGGAATTTAATAAATTTAATGTTTATTTTCTAAGCTTGGCAGATGTATTTTTATTTCAACATAAATTACTATTTAGTGGCCCATAATTCCCTTTTTTACACAAAAATTGACGAAACTATGCATATTTAAATAATATTGTAATCAGTAAAAAAACTGTTGACATTGATATTAAAAAAAAATCTTACGGCCCTGTTCTTGCGTGATCTTGCCGATGATTCGTCGGCGATGATACATTTTCGCGCGGAATGTGTACTCACAGAACACCAATGTGTGTACTATTTTGTGTACCTGTGCATAAACAATATACGTGTTATATGTGACACTCAGTGTAAAAAGAGGTACCTAGTATTTTTTTCCTGTGTGATATTAATTATGAATATTTTTTTAAAGTTTGAGTGATTTTTTCGTGTAATTTTTTTTTAAGGTTATGTTATACTATATTTTAGGTTCATGTTTGTTTTGTCGAGAAAAACGAATCAATAGTGAGAATACAGTTAAATTTATTGCGAAACAAAAATTTTATATTGTAACGTGTTACACAGGGGGGGGGGAGTTGGTAAATGTGACAGTTTGTTACACAGGGGGGGGAGGGGGTCAATTTTTTTTTTAAATTGCGTTACGTAATATATGGACAGCCCTTTACGTAATACTTGAACGTTCCCATACCAAATTCTATTTTTTTTAAGGAATGTGTCGTTGTGATAAATTAAAGAAGCCTTTGAAATTAAAAATAATTATGTTATTTGCTTTAGTCCAAGGAAAACAAAAGTTGTTTGTACGATGTACATTGCTCTAGTTTCTAAATTTAATTGAACGAGTTTTCGTTAGGAGCAAGGTCCAGTTTCTGTCATAAATTTATCTGCAAAATATTTCATGTAATAATTTAATAGGAAAATGTCTCGATGACTAAAACCAAATTTTATTATCGAAACTATAACATACTAGTATGAAGAACAGCATACTACACACATTTTATTAGTTAACTACAACAAACAATGACGTCACACTTACTTTTCTTAGTAACCATGTACCCCTAGGTGGTTTGCTCGCATAGTTAGTATTTCTATCCTTTTCTATCATATTTCTGTCCTTTCCGAATCATATTTTTTCGACGAAGAAGAGGTTAGTGTTTTCGTGGAAAGCGGACTTGTGTACAAGATTGTTTTGCCACTTTTGCAAGAATCTCGGCAAGAATGAATTCTATTGATATTATTTTAAACGATCGTCAGATATCATTCGTGGATAATATAGATACGATAAACGAGTTAAATAAAAGTAGGTAATTTATATGCTTTATGCAAAAATGTTCTTGCAAAGTTAGGACAAGCCAAATTTTTTCCTTGTAGACCTCATTTTTGGTTCTCAATTTCAAATATCGCAAAATAAACAACTCAATCAACTTTTTAACCTCGAAAAAGATTTTACTTTTACTTTACCAACTAACTATGACGTCATTTAAACAACACTTTTCAAACCATACTAGTATGTTATAGTTAAGATAATAAAATTTGGTTTAAATTTTGTTGTTGTTTGTGATATGAGAAAATTAGAATGCGTTCTATTTTTTATGATATTTTGTTTAAATTTTGGTTACTTTTTTGGTTATATTTCCTTTGCCAACCGAATTATATATATATTTATTATTTATTAGTTAATCCCAAATTCTATTTTCAACATGTCTAACAAGTCTACTTGTGTATTTATGTTCGCATATATTTTTGTTATAATAAATTTAATAAAATGTCAAAAAAGGTAAAAGTTCAAAAGATTTTAATTCATTTTATTATTTTAATTTTGCAATTCTTGCTTTAAACTTAAGAGATCATAAACAAACTTGCATAGTTAAAAAACAAAAACCTGTCTTTTAGTTTATGGAGCTATAGCTACAGCTAGGTCCAAGGTTTTTTAAACCACTAGTTAAAAAATATTTTTAACAACAGATTTTCTGTCTGGACATATGCCAGACCTAACAAATTCTATGTGTATGTCGTATCTTTTATTTATGTAAACAAAAAGCAGGGCCGCAGCGAACAAGATTTCGTGGGGGGGACAACTTTTTTCTCGTGAAATATGCAACTTTTGTATTTTGAATCCATGAAATATGCTACTTTTTAGATTTCAAAATAGGTGGGGGAGAGGCTCCCCCCACCCCCATAGCTACGGCCCTGACAAAAAGATACCGCTTTGGTATATAAATATTAGAACCGCTGTTTAAGGAGAAGTGTGTTGAGACATGTCGCGCCATTTTACAGCAAAAAAATTGCTTAAGAAAGTTTTGTAAAAATATAAGACTGAACCGAGGACTAAAAAAAAAGATTTACCAAAGGAAAACAAAATTTTTGATAAAGTTCTGTTATATTTTTAACTGATGATTATTAAACATTTTAGCAACCATAAAAAAAAAAAACAGCATTTAATTTTTTATTGTAAGAATTTTTTTAAAACTTGATGGCTGTTTTTTCTTTAATTTAGTGTGCGTTTGTGCTACGTTTTAACGCAACTAATTTTCTTAAGTAGTGTATTAAGTGAGTTAAGAATTAAATTTTATCCAACACCCTTTGATTTTAAATAAAAATCTATAATTTAGCCAAAAATTATGACAAAAAGATAAAGTTTTCTTAATATGCAAAAAGCAATAAGCAAAAAATTATGACAAAAAGATAAAGTTTTCTTAATAGCAAAATAGTGAGTAAAACATTTTTTAGTCACTAGTGGATAAAACTTAACTTATATATTTAAAATAGTGCTCTTCTACGCAAAAGAGTGAGCAAAATATTTTCTAGTAACTAATGGAAAAAACTTAACTTTTGATATTTAAAATAGTACTAAAAAAAAGTGTTTTTTTGAAGGTCTTGGATAAAATTAATTAATAAATTATCTGTACAGGGCGCATGTATATGTGGTAAATGTAATAAACGTTATCACTAAGCAGGCGCAGTTTGGCTATAATTAATTAATTTTCTAGGTTCGTAGAGTAAACCGGGCATTAACTATAAAAATTAATTAATTAATTAATTAACACTGCAGTGCGCATACTTTTAATATACTAACACAGTAATCACGCGCAATGCAGTGATAATTAATTAACTTTTCTAGTTAATTTGGACCGTAAACTGACCATTAATTAATTATTTAGTTAATTAAAGAACCAAGTTTACCTTAAAATACACTAATAATTTTCAGGGCACAATTAAAAACATAAGAACATATCCACACTGACTAAAAAGCTGTATCGTACTCCGTTAAAATTTAAAATTGATACTGTGTTCAATAGCACATGCCAAAAGTAAATGTATCCTATAAAATATCAGATAAATTATCCCATATTACAATAAAGGGGGGATATGATATGGTAGAATTATACCTCCAAGTCTTTTTGGGACCGTACATTCGAATTTGGAATTTAACGGTTGACCTTGGTTTCCACAAATCGCAAATATTTATACAAAGAAATAAATTAAAGCAAACCTGAAAGGAAGTTACAAAAAATTATACGTTTTAAGTTAAAAAACGCTTGTACGCGTAGCTCAACGCGGTGACTTAGTTTACAGTAAAAAAATAGAAGTAATGTTACATACTGATTTAAAAATGATTAAAAACGTCTGTATAATAAGTAGTGGTTTTTTTTGCGGTATGTGCGGTACACTATTTCACTAAAAAATGGACTTGGACATATAATGAAACTTTATTGTATAAAATATCAGATAATTTTCGCATATTAAAATAGAAGGGGAAAATAATAACATTATAATATCAAATTAGTCAAAAGATTTCATTACCATAACTAATTAAATTCTTAACTTTAAACTAAAAATCGGATTAACGACGTAATTACGTATTATCTAATCTAATAATTACACGGAGAAAAAATATTTTTAATTATATTATGTAGATTTTTTCTATCATATAATACAGTTTTTATCTTTTAGCAATAATTAAATAGTCAGCAAAAAAAATATATTGTTAAAAAAAGTATAAATATCTTGCTTTCTACTTTTTAGTTATAAGTACGTAATATGTACTTAATTAGAGTTTTAACTTTAAAAACTTTAAAAACTTGTTTTTATTTTATTTTATTTTGTCTGTTCTGTCCAGGAAAATTGTGACCACGATAACTAGAGAAAGCTTTAAGCTAAAAACAAATTTAGAACACATCTCGGATAGGACTGTTTTTGTTAAAAAATCCAAGAGTTTTTTTTTCGAAATTTTTTCCAAAAAAAAAAATATTTTTTGGGAATTATTGTTTTTTTTTTTTAATGAGCATATGGAAAAAATATTTTTTGTTAGTACCTGGCAATATTTTCTATAATACAATCTTTATATGCAAAACATTTTTTTTTTGTTTTGTGGCCTTTTTAAAAAATGTTGCGTCCAAATTGCCCTTTTTTAATAAAAAAAGGTTGCTGAACCCTAATCAAAGGAAAATTGTTGCATGTCAGAATAATTCAATAATTTTATTTTTATCAGTCTAGACGATAATTAAAGTTATTTTTTAAGTCATTTACGGAATACATACAATTTACATTACCCATCGCATATTTTATGTTTATCGAAAAAAATCACTAGGCAATAAATATATAATTTAAGGGGCATCCATTATTACGTGACGCTATTTGCAAATAAATTAAAGAGTTTTGACCTTTTTTCTCACAAGCCATGGGGATAATGGGGATAACTGCCTTCCCCCCGGGGGGTCCAGAGGTCCAAAAAAAATAATCCCCAGAAAAATTAACTTAAAAAATTAACTTAAAATTAACTTAAAAAATTGCCTGCGGCGCTATAGATTGCAAATATTATAATGACAATCACAAGGAGCCCCTGCTCCAGCCAAAAACCAAATATACAAGGAAATTCTAACTAAAATTATAAATTAATTTGCTTATTAAAGATGGAAAATAATTTATAAAAAGTTTCGCCTGCGGCACATAATTACCAATAATGTAAAAATTGATTAGCAGTTACGGTCTAATTACCCAGGGCAACAAATTTTTTATACAATAATTTTCTCCAAAAATTCTGGGCTGTTTGAAAAACACGCAACTTGAAATTTTTAAAATGTTATGTTACCTTCTTTGAGGCGAGGTTTTAAATATTTACATTTTTATTTCTTTTTATCTTGTTTTTTTTAATGATTCCATTTAAACGAGTAAGGTGGGGAAAAAAGTTATCGACAAATAAAATTAAAAACTTTCGTATTCTTAAAAGATAAAAATCGAATGTCGTTTTTTTCTTTGAAAAACAGCGATATATATATACGTATGTATAATATGTATAGTTAATATTGTTGTGGGTAACAAATTAGTTGTCAAATGTTTCGATGTATAAAAATTTCCCTTATAATTCGGCAAAATTATTCCGTAAGCCTATGTTTCTGTGTTTATTTTCAACGTTGATGAATCATAACTGAGTTTACGCCGAATACTGATTATCAGCACATGCTGAGTTCAAAAATCTCTGTTGTTGTTTTGGTGCACCATGATTCATCATGAGACATCACTAATGATACTGGAATATATTTTTTGATATATACCTGATACTGATAATAATACTAATAATCATAATATGAGTACCTACGTACCAGGTAGGTCCTACCTACATATTTAAAAAAAATATTATTCAACGAATAAGTTTTTAAACTCATAAATAAAGATTTATTTTAAAATTTTAAACTTAAGTTTAAGTTTAAAACTTTACATCAACATTTAAACTGAGATTATCTCGACTAACCTGAGTTTAAGTTAAAAATCCTGCGTTCTACAGAAATATTTCCACTTCCCCGACATAAACTATACAGCGTATTTGAGATTATACAATACGGCGAAAACAAAGATAAAACGATTAGATCAAGGCGGACGTGATTGCAGTGCGCTGTTTTTCATTAAAAAAAATCACTTCAGCCTTTATCTTTTTTTTTCCGTATTGTATATTGTATAATTTCAAACAAGCTGTATATAGGCACCAGCGGATAGAGCATCTACTAAACTATCATAAAACGCAAAATATAAAAAATGGTCAATTTTGATAACAAAATCGTTAACTGTAAGCGACTCTAGTCCCTTTTTCTGGTGAGGGATAACATTTAGGTATTAATTATTATCTAGTTTAATTATTCATTTTAATTCAATATTAAATTATAATTATGTATATTATAAATTTATAAATTAAAATGCAGTTAACTGGGATTTTTTCTAGATATAATATATTATTATCAGCTTCATAATAAACAATTAAACCAATTATATGTTTACATATTCTATTCATTAATACAAACTTTGTATAGAAGTAATTTATAAAGAGTAATAATTTTGATTTAAATAATATCTATGGAAAAAACAGGTAATTAAAAACCTTTTATACGCACGTGTGTATGGTATTTGCAATTCTGGCGGAAGCGCAGTATAAAGAAATTATAAAGACAAAAAAAAACTAGTCATAAAAATAATGAAACTAAAGTTTATTTTTTTAAGGTACAGTTATTTTAAAATTGACGCTAAATACTCCACAAAGTCCGATTTACACTGAAGCATGTGGCTTGTTTTGAATGTCAACATAACCAAAATTTATAATTTTTGTTTACTTACTTTGTTTTAATGATGTAAAAAAGAGAATTGATAAAGCTTTGCTAAAAACACTTTTGTATTCTTGTAGAAACAAAATTTGCTTACAAAATCGCTTTTATTCCAATAATTTAGAGGAATAAACAATTGTTTTGTTCTCGTAATGGCACGTCAACGTTTTGCGGTTGTGTAAATTGGGCCTAGTCATTTCGCTTACGACGCATGCGTATCTTACGTTGCTATGGTAATGTCGAGATGGTTTACAAGCAGGAAGGTTTGAAATAACTATACCTTAAAAAAATAAACTTTAGAAACTGTAATTATAATAAAAATTTAATTATAGGTGTAGGCCAATTTACTTTTGACGATTATTTCCCTCATATATTTTAAACCAGTCAGTTTTCAAGAAAATGTCATAATTGACCAATCCTGTTGATTTAAGAGCGATTAAATAGCATCTCGCTATTTAGATAAGTAACTATTATGCCGATAGCTCAAAGTTACCAAAAATACATCTGCTTGTATAGTTTGACGCACGGATCTGTAGCTACGGGATATATGTTTGGAATGTGTGTGCAAGTGGGAGGCCCGTTGTAGGCACGCACGCCTTATAACACTCTTGACGGAAAGAAGAGAGCGCGAATGATTCCTCCCCCTTACGCCGGAGACTTTCTTTCATGCGGAGAACTATAGTTTAGGTGGTTTAAATCATTGGATGAAGGGGTATATTTTAAATTTATTTCCTGAAAACAATGTAGATAAAAAAAAGCAACTGTTCAATTTCTTATTTTGTTGTAGGAAATAATTTGTTTTGACATAATAAAAAGTTTAAACAGTTGCTTGTTTTATCTACTTTTTTTTTTAGGAAATAATCTTAAAATATACAGGAATACAAAAGTTTTTTTAGCAACAGCTTTATCAATTCTCTTTTTTTACATCAAAACATCATAAAAAGAAAGTAAGTAAACAAAAACTATAAATTTTGGTTATGTTGACATTCAAAACAAGCCACATGCTTCAGTGTAAATCGGACTTTGTGGAGTATTTAGCGGAAAATTTAAAATAACTATTTTTGGTAATTTTGCTTTTAAGCAAATGCTACTTGCTACTTGCATTTCAAAGATAAGAAAATCTCTTAATAAGGGATTATATTTTGTAAAAAATAGATCTTAATTTTATGTAATAGGTAAAAATATATCTCGATTGTGACCCTGGCACTCCGTGGTACGGAAGTCTATAATAGCATGTTTCCGACACTCAAAATAATAAAAACTAATATGGGAACATTCATTTTTTATTGAATCAAACACCGATCATTTTTTCTTGTGATAGGTAGAAAATTATTGGTGATACGACAAATCATTATTATCTGTTAATATTTGATGTCTTTCAAATGACCCCACCACACTGACTGAGGAAAATGTTATTTAGCGGATTATGATATGTTGTAATCTAAGTTTTTTAAACAAAACTGGCTGGGTTACTCCCTCGGCTAATCAACGATTTTGATGCAATAACCGTTTAAAAATAGGCCAGTTTTTCTTGCATTTCATGAATTAATAGACAATATCTCGGAAAGGACTAACACTAGAGCAACAGTTTAAAAATTTCAGCAAAATCCGCGGAAAGACATTTTTCTCAGGTTAACATCAAGCGGTCTGAAAGCAAATTCCAACCTGATTTTTAACAAAACCAATCCCAGCGAACTGGTCAGCGCATTTGAACCAATGACCGACCACTTTTTTTTGTTCGAAATCAATTTTTTTTATTACAGAATAACTTAAAAAAAAACAGAAAAGCAATTCATCTGCTTAGGTGGTAACATGGCATCCATGCACACTACTTTTTGCTGTTTAAAAATGGTTCCTATCAAAACATCAAATGACTGCGCTGGTACCAGTACAGCGTTGCCAAACTTTATTAGAAACAACTATTTTATTGGAATAATCTCAAGTATAAAATATCCCTCAAGCAAAGTTTAGACTTGGCAAGATTCGCGAACAAGTGAACATCGTAGCTTAAAAAAAAATTAAATCTATATTAATTTGGATAACTTTGTTTTTCCACATCACCTCCGTTATAAACAATGATGATGTCCTTCATGGCTGCCTTATTTTAATGATGGTCAATTTTTTGTTTGTTTTTATACAGATAAGGATTATGCATGTGAATCTTATAAGGATGTTGCATTTGTTTTGTATTCTGAGCGGGATTTCATCGAAAATTTTATTGGATTATATTTAAAATTTAAATTAGATAAATCTTGTTTAATAAATTAAGTTTTAAAAAATTAATAATTGAACAAATCTAGACGTTTTATTTTAAATTTTATTTATTATACAGGGTGATTTATTAGCCACTTTACAAACTTTGGCAATGAAAAGTATGTTTAATTTCATGAAGAAATGTCATAGACGAGGAAAGACCTCCAAAGCCGTTGCGGAAAAGTGTGATAAACGTGCCTAGAGCATCTGCGATAAACTTGCACATGCGCACTATTATTGTTGTTTTTGACAAGTATTTTTTAACCTTAGTTTTATGTGTCAAAACAAACAAAAACAATAAATATCTACGAAGAAAGAAAGAAACGTCGAAATATATATATTTTTTTGATTATTTTATAAGAATTTTTCGAGGTGTTTGAATTTCGGAATTTTGTACACCTACTTTAAGTACAACAGGGATTCTTTGCTCTTCATAAAGCAACAATACAGGTCATGTTTAAAGTTATAAACAAATGCAGCAAAAAAAAACATTAAAACACAGTAGAAGTCGAAAAATGAACAGAAAAAAACGACGATCTGACAGTACTGACAGTATAAACAGACTACTAATAACTCGTCACCCCAGTATTGGTTTGCCAAAGCTCTAAATTCGGACATTTTAAGATTTGTACGGAGGGTATTTTTGGAGATACGACAAATAAATACTGGGGTGACGAATTGTTTTACGACCGTCAGCATTTCACAGCTGACAGAGATGCAAACTGCGCAAGGTCAGATATATTGCGTTACGTCATTTCGCTGCCTCGTTCTGTCACCAAATAATCTTGCGCAGGCTGGACTTTTAGTCCCCTTTTCTCTTCTATGAGAAATGTTCATATAAACATAGGTCCTAACTTTTTTTATTCGTAAGTTATAGCGCTTTTAAACTATTTAAGTTGAAAAAATAATCACCTGTAAAAAATAGTTCGTTTATGTCAATGGTCAACGCTATATTTAGATTAGATAAAGAGAGAGGTCTGGTGATAAAGAAGGATGTTAGGAAACGGCGATTTTAACTTTTCGAACGTGGGCACAAATTTGGCGATTTAATCTGACCATAACAACGCGAAACGAGAGTTTTCTATATATTTTTGTTTGTTTATTTGTTTGTTCCCACCTACAGCCCAAACTATTAGACCGATTTTAACGATGAGGCAGCAAAAAAATAGTCTTGATTACGGAAGTGACATAGGTAATATAAATGTTGTTTTGTTTTTTTATCGGGTGTTTTGGCACCTCGGTTTGTTTAATAAACTTCTTTGCCATATTTCCTACGCCATTTTGAATTTCAAACTTATGGGTATGGATCTACACATATGTCATCACAAGAAACCGGCATTCCAAATTTTATTAAAATCGGACAAAAACAAAAAAAAATGACCACACTAATGACGCAGGATTTGGTTTTTAACAATTTTTATCATTATATTCTTAATCAGCGGTATCAAAAATAATCGTATGCAAAAATTCACATTTTTAACCGACTTTTGGTTTTACAAGTTCATTGTGCATTTTATCAATGTTCCCTTCACTTCTGGGAAAAATGATGGGTATTTTCTGTCTTCTAAGGACCCAAGCAATTATCAGAAAAGTTCTGTAGCGAGGCCAAAAATCGCCGTTTCCTGACATCCTCCTTTCATACATTTTACTCCCAACGACAAAAATGCAAAGATAGCGCGGATGGAGTATTAATACTACATTTTCTCAGTGTTTTTGGCCACTTTATCGGAGTTATTGGCTTTTTCATTTTTCATAAATTGTTTGTTATGTATTTCTATAATTGTTTCGTTTATCATTTTTCCTAAATGGCTACAAATGTTGTGTCAAGGACTATTATTTTAAGAGACATATTATTAAAAATAAAATTAATTGCTTGCTTTAATTATGGTTTTAGTGCCAAACTAATGTGTTCGTGTAATACCGCTAAATAACCCAGTTCTAAACTATCTGGAAGTATTTTGCTCTTTAATACAATCTGTAGGATCCTAGCATAATCTTAAAAGGGTAAAATAGATATTTTTTGTACATAATTAAGAAGGCAATTATAGCAATTAATCAAAAACGAACAAAAATTTTTAATATTTTAATATTAAAATAAAAAAATATATATATTTTTTTAAAGAGAATATGCAGCGAACTCATATTTTACGTTAAAACAATTTGGAATTTGGAATTTTATGTATTATTTAAAAAAAAAGTGTTCTTAAAGCGAGAAAATTATTCAACAATAAAAATAACATTAATTTTAAGCCTATATTTAATTGGATCATGTTAGGGTGCACAAATTACGTAAGATATTTTTTGGGGACTTTCATCCCCCCCTCATATAAGATAATTTACCTATACCTTAAGTATATATAGTAGGATTTCTCTATTTAACGAAATTTTGTCAATATAATAAATATATTCATTATTTTTTTAAACAGAATTAAGAGTACAATGTTGGCATTTTTTTTAATGACACAAATAATTTTTTCTTATAAATATTAAAATTAAAAAAATTATTTATCCAATACATACAGATAATATGACAATTACCAGCTTTATTTTTAATAGATAAACTCAATAATAACCCCCGCGTGGCTTTTACTTTATTGAGTGGATAATTATTTATTTTACCCACTCAACTGTCACTTGTCAAATTATTTTCTTGTAAATGTCATTAAAATTTTTAATAAAAATATGAATTTCTAAGCTATTTATTGGATAAAATCTTGTATGGCACTCATGGGTAAACCGATATTGCCCTCTCGAAAATTAACCTGCTTGGCTGACGCATCGCAGGTTAATTTTCTCATGGGCAATATCTTACTTTACCCACTAGTACCATAAATAACTATTTCTATGTTTAAATTCATTTAAGTCTTTTCAGTTTCGCACTCCGTATACAGTGTATGTTACATTCGGGTGGTCAAAAAAAAAATTGTTTGATTAATATTTTCTACGTGTCATGGTTAGAATGCTCTAAGAGTAAAAATTTATATAGACAACCCTAAGTAGTACTTTTATGGCCCCAAAGCCCTAAAATCAAGCATATATCGATAAAATTTGTATAAAAAAAGCCCTAGTGTTTGTAATTTTATAAAATTTAAAAGCCTTGAAATCTATATTTTTTCTTTTTGAGTATCAAAATAAGCCTGCAAAATCTTAGCCTTTCTAACCCGTGCCAACAAGGCCCCGAAATTGCCCCTAAATTCCGAAAAAGTGCTAGTGACGAATTATAAATATTAACTAAAGAAGTTAATATGTTACATTTTTTTCTATAAAACCTATTTTAGTTATTTTAAAGTATTTGAATAATAACGTGATTTTAGGGTTTTTAGGACCCTGAAAATACCACTTAAGGTTGTATATATAAATTTTTACTCTAGGGCCGTTCTAACCACGACAAATAGAAAAGATTAGGTAAATAACAATTTTTTGGACCACCCTAATGTTACATACTAATAATAATTATAATTACTAATATTATAATTAACATTGTTGATAATAAATTTCTTTACTGTTAATAAATTTACTACAAGTAATTTATTCTTGGAATAATTATTGTCTATAGTTTATTGTGTATCGACTTTATTTAAATAGTGGTGTCAGGTACAAATATATGCAAAAAATTAGAATTTTAGTATAAATCTTAGGTGCCTGTGGCGAAAGATCCGTGTTAAATTATGATATTTTAATAAAAGTAAGTATAGTAGACGCCACAAATATAAGAGAATTTTTTTTTAGCAGAGAACATTTTTTTTCTGACGATTGTCAAGATTTATTGACACTTCTCGTCCAGTCAGAACGTCTGCTACGTCCTCTACGTACTTATTATAATAAAATTAAATTACGCCCCTATCTTACATTAATCTGTTTCAAAGGAAAACATTCTACTATATATATGGCGTCCACTATACATGAATATTACTTTACTTTTTATGGAAAGGTGCCCGAGTTTTTTGTCGACGGATTTTGACAAATTACACAATATCTTTAAAAATGGGTATCCTAGGGTTTTTGAGGTTGCTGAAACCGAATAGGATGTTAAACATTTGAAATTTAAAATGGTGGATCCAATATGGCGATCCAAATTGCCAGGTTCTGGATAAAAAAGTACACTTTAGATTTGTTGGTATGTCCCAACGAACTAATAACTCTTATCTCTAGAATAGGCATTTCATTTGTAAAAACTGACAAAAACGTAGCCAACATATACATTTGTCTGTCTTACTCGCACAGCTTTGTTCTAACAGAGACAACAATAACAGTTACTGGTAACTGTTATTGTTCAGGCCTGAATATACCTACTACACGGAAAAAAAAATTATAGCTAGGAGCGCTATAACACACATACTAAGCAAATTATAATCGCTTATTATATAAATACAAGGCTTTCTCTTACAATTATGGCAGTCAGTGTAAAAATATTTATGAAATACTTTAATTGTTTAGTGAATAATAAAATATAACAAATAGTATGGCATTTATAGCTTAAATAGATTTAATTATTGTCCGTGCTAATAATTTTTATAATATAATAAAATTTCTGTAAATTTATAATAGTGCCTGTAATAAATATAATCGTGTCTGTAATATATATAATCGTTTCCAATTTATTTTTAACATTATTAGTTATTGTGTCCCTTATAATCTATAGCTTAAATCACTACAATTTGCCACTGTTACCAAATATCTTATAATGTATAGCGCAGAGCCCACTAATTTCTTTCCGTGTATTTGTTTACAAACAAAACCGAGATGTTGGCGATACTTTATATTAACGGTATGCGTATTCTAGAGAGAAGAGTTATTAGTTCGTTGTTAGACATGCATTTGCCCTTTAAAATAAGTGACCTAGTTTATTTGCAAATTAGTTTGCCCACCTTCATAGATAAACCTGTGATCTATTAAAACTAAGCAAATATGGCCTTTTATGTGTCACTCAAAATAAATCCTACTTTAAATATTGCAATATAATTATCTAGATTATTGTGGAAAGACAATTAGTTTTTTAATAAAAATGTTGTTTTTGTAAATAATTGGAGGTATATAAATTAAATTTTATTCCTTAGATAAATTATTTAAACATATATTTAGATATAATATGATATTAAAATGTGAAAAAATGTTTGCAATATTTATACAGTGCGGTCCAAAATTTATCTACGATTTAACTTTTGACATAGTTAAGAATAAATGGCGATTTCTCCCGTTAGATTAGACAGGGACAAAAGTTCTACCCAAAAAGGATAGAAGACATACATACACTCCCACTTCCACCCAACCAAACAAATTCTGTATTTGTTCTTTGTTGAACAAATACAATATTTACTTGGCCGGGCGAAAAGTGTAACTATAGTATTTTTATTAAAGAAATTACTGGCGCCATCTAAATTTTAGTAGAATTACCTTATTCTACAGATTCACATTAGCTATGTTCGTTCGTACCGCTCAGTGCTACACTTTCCGGCCAATCAAATAAATACTGTATTTGTTGTATGAAAAAAAAATACAGTATTTATTTGGTTGGCTGGAAAGTGTAGCACAAATGAGATAGAGATAGGGTAGACGTCTTTTGTTTTATAATTCTAGTTGTAGAGATCTCCATTAAAATTAAAATCACGTAAATAAGATCACATAAACTATCCTTTTTTTATTTGAAATTTGGGAGGGCGCCTGGGCATAGGGGATTTTTTGTATGGAGAGGGGCCCCTAGGGGTTTAAATAAAATGTCATTTTATCTATTAAACTATATATGTTTATATATGTTTGTTTATATGTTTGTTTATATGTTTGTTTTGAACCTCGTACTGTTCTACTTAATTAAGCATCCCCTAAGGCCAGGACTTGTGTGGGCTAGTATTAGAGGGAACCACCGGCTTTAATTGACTATCGAACCAATATATCTAGGGAGTACGCCTTCGCCAAATTTCAATTATTAATTAACTGAAAAAGGAGTCAGTAAGGTTTGAACTCACGATCATTGGCTCAGTGTCAATGCTATATCGATGCCTTAAACCGCTGAGCTAATTCTCCCATCTCCCCAACTATATCATTATATAGCCATTGTTTTATTTGTATTTTTAAAGAGTGTTAAGATACCAAAATGTATCTTATCCACCTTTTGACTTTTTTTAAATTTTAATCCTCTGTAACAATTTTAAAAAAATAACTACATATGTATGTCACCCCGGTCTGGAAACGATTTTTAGCTCAACTTTCATACAACCCAAGCTTTTTTTTCATATTTTAATTATTTAGAGCTTTGGCATCTTTTTAAGACCAAATTTAAAAAATCTTTCAATGCGTTTTTAAGAAAAACTATTTTCATTTGTTTTAACAAAAAAATGACATTTTTAATTTTTTTTTGATATTCAGATTTTACGTCAAAAAGTGAGACAAAAAGTTTCTATGAAGGTTAGTGTTAAATGGCTTCTTAGGGGAGCTAGAAGACATTATGTGACATTTTTAGAATATTATTCACTTCATAACTCAGGAACGGTTTAACTTATTGACTTGAAAATTTTACTGTAGTATTCAACCAATAAACATTATCATTTTATGACATAAAAAATTAAATGTTTAACCAGGGGCGAAGTTACAGTTCTACATATAAATTATGATGCATCCATTATCTACGCCCCTGGTCAAAACCTTAATTTTAATAAAACGTTAAATGCTTACATTTATTGGTTCTATAGTTCAGTAAAAATTTCATGTTAATAAGTTAAACCGTTACTGAGATATGAAGTGATAAATATTCTAAAAATGCCCTTTAAAAGTACGCTAGCTCCCTTAAAAAGTAATTTAGCTCAAACGTCTATGAAAACTTGTTCTCACTTTTTGGCGTAAAATCTGAATATCTAAAATAATTTTTAAATATATTATATTTTTTGTTAAAACAAATGAAAATCGTTTTTCTCACAAACGCATCAATAGATTTTTTTAAATTTGGTCTTAAAAAGATGCTAAAGCTCTAAATAATTAAATTATGAAATAAACTTGAGTTGTATAAAAGTTGAGCTAAAAATCGTTTCCAGACCGGGGTGACATACATATGTAGTTATTTTTTAAAATCGATACAGAGGATTAAAATCTAAAAAAAGTCAAAAGGTGGATAAAATACATTTTGTTATCTTAACATTCTTTTAAAAATACATATAAAACAATGACTATATAGTTAAATAAATAAAATGACATTTTATTTAAACCCCTAGGGGCCCCTCTCCATACAAAAATCCCCTATGCCCAGGCGTGTCCTCCCAAAAGCTAAAAATCATTTCCAGACCGGGATGAGGTATGTATGACTAAACAAAAAATTACAATACCGTTTTTCTATAAAAAAAATCCTCCCTCAACCTCTCTCCCTGTTATAAATGAAAATTATAAAATAAAGGCATGCCAAAAATAGTAATACCTTAGCAGTTAGGAAAGTAATAACTTTTGGACCCTACTCTATATTAAAGTAGGTATTTATACACACGATTTTGCGGTAAATGTTGATCCAATTTAGTTATTAACAGTAGTAATAATAATTTCTAATTTTATAATATTTTTAAATAAAAAGTGGTTTTAGATAAACCACAATCAATTCACATGCTAGTTTAAATTAAAATGTTGAAATAAAGGTTCAGATAAAAAACTATTTATGATTTTTTCTCATGTAGTTAATTTTTTGGTCACTTAGTTTTATGGATTTATGATGTCATACGTTTATTAAAAAAACGTTTATTAAAAAAACTAATTGTACTGTAATAAGTGTGACACCAGCTAGCTTACACCGATTGATACCGGCTGGCCTATAAACAGCCTTTCATCATCATTAAAAGTTATTAGTCCCTTGAGTGGTTTTAGGCAGCTCTAAATCCCATCATATTTATACACTCTACATCCTTTATTATTTGCCAGCAGGTATTACACTCTAGGCTTGCCTACTGTTATTCTATGATGAAAATACTATCAGGCAAACTACGAAGGTCCTGCAACGTATAGTGAAAGAATCTTTAAAATCGGTCCCTTCGTTTAAAAGTTTTAAGTTCGAATATGCAATTCTTTTTTGATAATTTTTCGCTTTTTCGAGCCAGAAAAAAAAGAGACGTATATTGTTGGAGATACGCGTTTTTGTAATGTAGTGATACTTTACATACAAGTATTATAATACATTAGAAAAAAACGTAAAAAAAAACGATTGTCCCGAACGATTTTTTTATATTTGCCTAAATTACTTCTTATGGTGGGTGCGCTTAAACAAATTAGGATAAAACGAAAAATTAAAATTTTCAGAAAACCACCTAGGCGATATTATATTAAACTCAAATAGTTACCATGTCATTGACTATATTCCAATAAAAACTCCTGACTGACATCCTCCTGGTAGGATTGTGACCTCCTCCATGGTCATGATGTCCAGCACTCTCTGCAGAAATAGAGACTGACCGTTTTTTATCGTTTTTATCGGGACTCATTTTCACTGAACTTCACTATTTTTAAAAATTAATTCTGCAGTACTGCAGTACTGAGAAAAATTAAAAACTATCAAGGATGTTAATAAATTACGTGCACTGAGATTTCTCCACAACTGTGCTCAACTCAGAGGATCACTTTGATCACAATAAGCGTCTATATACCCACGATGACGCGCTAGTGTAAAGACAATTGTTGTTCAACTTTTATCAACTTTGCAATGTTTATTAAGTTTTTAATAACTTGAGTGACATTTTAATCTTAAAAAAATAATAAAATGTCCTAAAAATATTGCGGAGAATAATTTCACAGACCCACAAAAAAAATACTGCTGCCAACAAAATAATATTTTCCCCTGTAGGTCTAGGTTCATAAAAAAAATCAGATTTTTTTTTTGTTTTTCAAAAAAAAAAAAATCAAAAAATTTTTATTTTCAAAAAAAAAGTTTCTTTTTTTGAAAAACGAAAAAAAAAAATTAAAAAAATGTTTTTGAAAAAAACTGTTTTTACCCAAATTTACTCCCTTACCCATCCCCGATGTTTACCAAAAACAATACCAGCCTAGAACTCTGGATAATTAACCTGTGGTTCAAATTTAAAGCATTTAGCACGAAGCGTTCTTTAGTTATCGTGGTCACAAATTTCCTCGACGGACAGACTGACAGAATTTTTTTTGCCGGAAATCATATTTTTTGGAGAAACGTCAAAAAAAGCAATGCATAATTTTCAAAATTTTACTAACGCAAGACTTTGACTAGAACCACTTTTACAGAAGAAGGGAGCAAGGTCCTTTAAGAGTCAGCGAGCTTTTTTATTGTCAAATTGGTTTTCAGCGCCCAAAAATCCGTAACAAAATAATAATCTCATTAATAAAAAATTAAGAAATTCTTGATCCTTACTCATATTGGAGTTGATTTAAATAAACCATAGAAAAAATGTTATCTCTCCAAAATATAAATTTATTGTCTATTAAAAAAACATTACGGCGACAATTTCTAATAATGTGTACTCAAGTTCCAATTCCAATTCCAATATATGTTTTTGGCCTTTTCGACTGACATTTTATAAATTTAAAAACTTGAAAATGACTTTATGGTAAAAAAGGCGAAACAATTGTCGCTGTAATCTTCGTTTAATAGACAATAAATTTATATTTTGGAGAGACAACATTTTTTCTATGGTTCATTAATAGTAATTGAACTTAATTTTTTCTTGTGGGTCTGTGTTTTCTGTTGATTTTGGTTCCAAGGTGCCCTTATTAATTTTGTATAAACAGGATGATTTACAATTGTCTATGTACACTAGTTTTATAGTAAGTGTGACTGTGGACTCCTTACTCAAGGTCCTTGAGTCAAGGATATGTTTTTTAAATTAAGGGATTAAATATATTAATCCCTTAATAAAATGATCAATCATTCATATGAAAAATCATATCGATACCTCGCTTCTTAACTATTATGTATATCTTAAAGTCAAGTATTCAATAAAGCATTCAGCCCACAGAGAATGCACTGATCTAGTTTTGAGATATTTTTTTGTCTGTTTAACCTCGTACTATTCTACTTAATTAAGCATTCCCTAAGTCCAGGACGTGTGGGCTAGTATTAGAGGGAACCACCGGCTTATACTGACTGTTGAACCAGTTTCTAGGGAGTGTCCGTTTCACTTATCGCCTTCGCTAAATTTCAATTATCAATTAACTGAAAAAGGCAAATCGGCGCCAGTGAGAATCGAACTCACGCTAGTAGGTTTGCTATGCATAATTTTAATTTTTAATTTAAAAAGTCTTTATTTAGGGTCATAAACAATAATTACAGGTTTAATAGGATTTTTCAATTATAGTACTTATAACTAGATTAATTTATAAAATAAAAAATCGGGGGAGGTGTCCCGAGGTTCCACCGAAGCCATAACTTACAGATTTTAAATATCTACCCCAGTTAATTTTTTACAGGGCCACAAACCCCAGATATTGCACTTTTTTCGTGTTTTTCCTATATATTTCATTAAAAATTTTACACACTAAGTGGCAAAATTGGACTGGAAAAACCGAAAACAATCTTTTTTTTTTGTAAAACTGGTAAACAAGCATTTAAGAGATCCTCCATTTTATAAATAGTAATAAATTTTCAATAAATAAAATAGCGGATTTAATACAATGGACAAAAATAATTGTTTATAATTTTTTTTTTCATAAATACACTTTAAGTATAATATAAAAAATATATTTATGAAAAAAAAAACTCATTATAACTTGTCACCATATTGAATCCATCATTTTATTTATTGAAAATATATTACTACTTTTAAAATGGACGACCTATTTACCAGTTTCGCAAAAAAATAGATTATTTTCGGTTTTTACCAGTTTATGATAAAATTTTGCCACTGTGCGTGTGGTTTTGACACAAATTAGGGATCAAGAAGGTCTTTTATTGTCAATGTTGTATAAATCGCAAAAAAAAAATGAGAAAAAAAAGTCTGGTTAAAGGTATTAGACAATGTTATGATATGTGCAACGTTAAACCCCCCAGACCCCCCACCACTGGAGATAAAAAAATATATGTAATTTTTTTATAAAGCATGTGTATTTAGGAGTATTAGATATATAAATTTTTGGCTGTACCTATCTGTATTATTTATATAAAATTTTTAATGAAATATATCGGAAAAACACGAAAAAAGTGCCATATTTGGAGTTTGTGGCCCTGTAAAAAATTAACCAGGGGAGATATTTAAAATCTGCAAGTTATGGCATGAATCATTTTTGTTTAGAAATATTTTCATAAAAAACTTTTGGCTGAAATCTTTCAGATTTTTTTTTATGGCCTTGAGCCTTAAGTGCATACAAAAAAACCCAACAACCCACATATCTCAAGATTTTGAGGGTCAAGAATTTTTTTTATTGCCATATGCGTTTTCATGGCCCAAAAATAAGTAGAAAAAATATAGTTTGGTTTACAAAAAACTAACTTTATTTTTTTTGTCGTCCTGTGATATTCATAAAAGCAAATTCGACAGTCATTAAAAAAAAGGTGTTTTTTTTTTCTAAAGCACCCTGTATATAAAAACTGTGCAGTCGTAGCCCACACAAGTCCCGGACTTAGGGGATAATTAATTAAGTAGAATAGTATGAGTGTAACAAACAAAGAAACAAGCAATCCCGAATAGTTGAATTTGACTGTATCTATTTTGTCCAAAAAATTTACTGAATGATATCGATACCCCCAAGCAACAAAGCCGTAACTCATATATTGTCATTTTTCACGACAGCTAAATTGCTAAAATATTTTTTTTTTGTTATATAAGGGTGGGTAAATGATTGAAGTGGAAAAGGAAGTCATGTGATACATCATTTGAAAGCTTATAAAATTCTCTATTTAACTGTTTAAGTACTTATTGTTTATTTACTGTTTGTTTCTGATAATATTCAAGTTTAGAATTTCTTACTTTAGTGATTTTAAGTAAACTTTTGCTTAAGGTGGACTGTGGAGAAACCTGAGTATTACCACCATGTGTGTCTTTTTTCAAGGCATTTACCTATGAGTATAACTCAAAATGGATCTAACTTGAGTTACATCCTTGTTGCTTGGGAGTGTCGATATGTTGATATGCAGTTTCACCGCAAAATTTTCGCGCCTCTGACGCACAACAGAACCAAGGGTCTTCTTTTTAGGCTAATTTAGTTAGTTTAGTTCTCAGACGAGGTTTCAGACTATTCGTTTAAAAATAAAGTAACAATAGATATATCTAAATATGTGCTCTACATAATTCTTGAGACAAGCAACTATTACTCCCTCAAAAGAATGGCAGCTTCACAATTACTAATAGTACTTATTAAATCACAATCAATGTTAAATTATTATTGTAGCCACGTGGGCTTTACCTATGCACGTGGATGACTATTTGTCACTCAAAAATTTAACTTACACATCAATAGTTTGGTCAATCTGCCAATATCTATATTTAAATAATGTCGATAGACGAATTATGCGATAAATCGAACATAGGAATAAAATTTATAATAATTTTATATTAATAATGAAAAAATCTTGCTATTAAGAACAATTACATAAAAAACTAAATATGTATAAACAGTTTCAACGTTTCGAAGGTAATTTGTCCCTTTTTCATTATTTTATATAAAAAGAACAAGATATATTATAAATAATTTTATATTAAATCACCCGGGCCCGGGGGTGGTTGGATCCAGACCCGTACTAAAAAAATAATTTTTTTTTTTTAAACCCAAAATGAGTTTTAAACACAAGTATTTGACTTGTATTCAACAACATCTGTAATTATTTAAAGAAACGTTACTTTAAACCGAGACCCACAAACCGGTTTTTAATTTGGTGTAAATGCAGTACCTATTGAAAACATTATTAAAAATTAAAAATCAAATATGGCGCTAAAATTTGGCGAATAATGGATTTTGATAAAAATTAGTTCCTAGGGATATTTAAGGAAGCTGAAACTGAATCCATTATTGAAAATTAAAAATTGAAAATAGCGCATTCAATATGGCGGCGAAAATTGGTGAATTTTAATAAATAATAAAAAGATATATCTAGTGTATTTTGAGAATACTGAAACCAAATTAATTGAAAATGAAAATAGAGGGTCTAATTTGGGGGCAAAATTTTATATTTTTTTAATATTTACAGATAATTTGTTAAATACAAAAAACGCATTTTGTTTCAAAAAAGTAATAGATAAATAATAAACATTTAGGATACGGTCCTGTAAAAATAGGGGTAAAATTAGAATATAATATTAAGAATAAATTGTAAAATTTATATATCATTTAAATCAATTTTTTACTGTTTTATAGGAAATTTAACTCAAGCTTTATAAACATTTAGTAAAGGGCCTTTACATTTACAATGGCAGGGTAATTTAAAGTTTTATTCTAAAATTAAGATTTAAAATTACAATAGGCAATACCTACCTATTAGGTATTATAGTAACTTTAACCCTTCGTTAGGCGCGCCTCTTTTTGTAACGTGTTTAGGCGCGCGGTCTACACCATTTTATTTTTTGTTTAAAGAAAAACACATTTATATTTTTAAATATCTTATGTTATTTATTTGGTTGTATTTAAAAGTTATTTACATATTGTTTTCAAATTATTATTGTTTTAGTTAAGGGTAAAAGAAAAATGATATACAATTCTAACATATATTTTACATCTGTACGGTAATTTGTAAAAAAAATAAAAATAACTTAAAAAACTTTCTGAAGCTAAAACATTTGTTTTTTTTTTAACATGTACGATTATAAAAAAATAAAAAACACCCAAATTAAAAGAAAAAAGTATTATAAAATTTGACTCGAAATCATGCAATATTTTAGTAACTCATGCGCCTTGTACATGTGCTCTTTGCAATCATAGTTATGATATTTTGAGCGTTTTTTTTTTCGATTTATTTTCCCTTCTTAGGCACATTTAGTGTCCAAAGTAATTTTTAATTTTATAGAACGGAAAACTACCTTATTTATCAAAAACATTACGTATGAGCTCTTTCATGCCCAAAAAGACTCGTGCCAGTGTCTTCCTATAAACCGCTATTTTTTTTTGTGGTAAAGACATATTGTATCTTTAATTTATCTTTAAACTAATAAACTAACTTTGAAAAACAATATTCACAAAAAGAAACCATAAAAACTTACACAAAATAAAAAAATGCAAAAATAAAAAAGGTAACGTGGTTAGTCGCGCGGTCTACAATTGTAGACCAGGCAAGTTTCAATATGAATAAAAACAATATTATACCCATTCAAAGTGTGAATTATTACTGATCTAATAGATTGATGCATAATGCACAACTACTCGAAGGGGCGCAAGTGTAAACACTCCGTGTAAAAAGTTACCCAGCTAAAAAAAAGCATGGTCTACGATCGTAGACAGCGAAGGGTTAAAAATTCCTTTAAATACGCAGTTTACGATTACAACGTAATAATTCATTCATTCGCGCTCTCTTCTTTCCGTCAAGAGCGTTATAAGGCGTGCGTGCCTACAAAGGGCCTCCCACTTGCACACACATTCCAAACATATTTACCGTAGCCACGGATCCATGCGACAAACTATATTAAAGTTTTATCCTAAACCAAGTTTTAAAATTACAATGTAGTTTTTAAATTGCGGTATGAAATTGGGCAAAATTTTACTTTTATAATTTTTTTTTAAATTCTGGTACTGATGCCCGGTAATTAAATTGAAGGCCAGTTGGAAACATTTTTTTCTACGAGCGTGCGGAACGATGTCTTATTCCGCACGCCTATGCATGTGGAAAGAAGTTCCTTTCCGCACGCATAATTATTTCATAAAAAACATGTAACTTGATTATATAAATGTATAACATTATTGGCTAAGACACTTGTTTCCATGGCGACCGATCAACATGATCGTAAGCGTCTTAAGTTGGTTTGTTGTGTCAGGTGTGTTGTCAATTTTAATTGTAAAGTTTTTATAAAAGAAAATCATAAACCTTAAAGAAGAAGATAAAAGTTACCTGAAGGAATAATAGAAATGGCAAATGCAACTGAATACTGCAAAAAATTTGTCATTAATGTTCAACCAAAATAAAATTGGTAATAACTAATGTTAGATTATTTTCAATAATTGTTAAAACTGTTAATATCTTAATTATGTCGTGTTATCTTTGTTATATTTATTCACAATATAATAAACATGTTTAAATTTCTTAATTGTTAATTGTTTTTCTATTGGAAAAAGATATAAAAATAAAATTTATTCAATTAAGTATACTTATACAAGCAAATTTTATTTTTAACTCGCCCGTAGAAAAAATATTATTCCTAACGCATGCGTAAAGAGGCTTTTCCACACTCGATTGCTTGCCTGAACTCCACTAAGCGTCGTTCAGGCAAAGCAATCTAGTGCGGAAAAGAGTCTCTTTCCACACTTGTTAGGAAAATAGCTATTACAGTGTAACTGCATAAAGTTTAATTAATTTCATTAGATTTTAATGGAAATCGTCTAAATTTAATTTATGAGTGGATTTTTTTTTATTTCTGATATAAAACAACTAAAACTTTAGAATTTAAATAAATCTGGAAGCTTTAAAGATGATGCGTGATAAAAATTAGTAAAATTGACAAATTCATGTGATGCCATTTATAAATATATAAATCTGTCAACTGTTAAATTTTATTTTTAAAACAGCCGTAACTCCTCAAAAACTTGACATAACATGTCAAGATTTATTATCTATGTCCATAAAATCTGGATCAAATTATCCAGTTTATAGAACACAAAGGATATGAAATATGAAAAAAAAATCCATTTGCCGGCATGCCTTCGCTGTAATTGCTCAAAAACTTGATGTATTTTAATAAAATTTGGAACACATTATCTAGTTTATATGTAAAACTTATCTGTCATTTGTATGTCAAACTTTTTAGTATTCGCTTTGCTTAAAATATTATGGCCTACTACTGAGCAAATATTGTATAACTTTAACTAGTTAAAGATTAAGCTATGGTTATAACTATTATAATGTTAGTATTTTTTTTTATTTGATACAATTAAACGTAGACAAATAAAAATTAATAAGGCAACGTAATAATTACCATGTCATTGACTATATTCCAATAAAAACTCCTGACGGACATCCTCCTGCCAGTGTGATGCCCCCCACCACTATCATGCTGGGCCGCAGGATTTTCGGCGGAAAAGGAAACCGACCTTTTCTTATCGTGACTCATTATCACAAATCACTAATCAATTGATTCTAAACCGAGTTAAGTCAAAAGATAAGCGGACGCACTACCATTCACCAAGTCAAAGCTCACTCAAAGTTCGCGAAACGTCTAAACTTGCATTGTCATTTCTGAACTGCTGTGCTTTGGACGTTCAAATGAATCCTGGCACACTGTTATGATAATTCCATACTAAATTTAATGACCTTGGGTTACAAACACCATTGTTATCAGGAATTATCAAGAATATAAAAATGCACACGCTACCGTGTAGTTTTCAATTGTTTACCATTTGTTTTCTACAACTTACAGACTCGTCTTAATTGTTATAGTCATAATTATTTGTCTATCTGGATTATTTATGTGCGACGTAAGTGATGAGTCGTCATTGAATTTGTTCGAATCAAGGCTACACTGGTCAACAAAGTTTTTGACACATGAATGGAGAGGTTACGTGTTCACCAGGACGTATCACAACAAGTATGTGTTTACTAAATTCTCCTTCTTTAAAAATAGAACGAATAAAAACGAACGCACGGGAACAGCATGTGGATTTCTGGCCAGATAGGAGAAGCATCGAAGTTATCTGGTTCTGCAGCCTGACAGCCGCTTACCCATTATTATTAATTCGACATTTGACTTTTTTGGAACGGGTGAACGGAATTTGATGAAACTTTTTGCAACTTAAAGAGGGCATTCAAGAAAGAGGTGGTCCCGTTTTAGTTTGACGCTCGGATAATGCCGGGTAAGCCGGATAATTAAGATAAATGTAATAATTTTAACGCAATTTCACTTAAAAATGGCTTAATTTGGTTCTAATGTTTGTTTCCAGCTATTAACAGGCCATTTAGGCCCAGAGCTTCTGGCGAGAAAAAGGTCACGTCTTCCTTAACCTCGCCCCCATGAACCAGGATGTCACATATCTTATGATATGGGATGATGTGGTTAGCATCACGCCTTAGGCATCCGTCTTATTAACCCTTGTTCTTAACAAACGCAGGTACCCAATTCTTTCTAGTAGCTTCGCCGTATTTGCACTGCCACTCAACGTAACTAAATGACTGCAAAGCGTATAGGGCAAGCAGAGTCGAATTAATCAATTAATGAAAAATTTTCCTCTACTCCACGGGGAATCGAACCAACCGTCTTTTGTGTTAAACCGTCTACTTACAAGCGCTTTAGACCGCTAGACTACGCCGCCACCAAATTATTAGAGAAATATCGGATAACTCGTATAAGCCGGATAACTTGATTAAGGGGTCTAGTGCTCTAGGCAAAAACACAGCAGGAACTAAAGTTCAAAGTAAACCCAGCTGAAGAGACCATAATGCTTCTTTGAAGATAGTTTAAATTTATGAAGCAATTTAGCTGATCTCCTTTTTTGGAACTAGTTTCTTCCGAGTATTTAGGAACTAGTGGTAAATTTTTTGGGTTTGCCAAAGCCGGAAAACTAGGCCATTTCTGGCCCTTTTTGTCACCCCAGGCAATCCCAGCCGTTTACTAATTTGATTCCTCCTTGAACCTGCCCGTCCTTTCAATAAAGGTCAGGATATTGGCTCAGGGGAGATCTCTTAGTTTCTCTTGGTTGAGTCTTTGAGTTTCAAAGACTTGCAACCTGATCATGTCGTATCTGACACACTCGGCTAAGTAATGAGAGGATGTTTCATCCTTTCCGCACTCTGGGCATAGTGGACTCTCTAGAATCCGCATTGTTGTCAGGTTCTTCCTTAGCTTGCAGTGGCCCGTGAGGACCCCTACAAGTTATCTGAGTGCAGTTCTTCCTTTTTTTTAGGAACTAATTCCACAATCATCCTGTATATGTTGTCAAATGTTTTGAACTATATTGTTTTGTATTTAATAGTGTATGTTTTAATTTAAAGTATAAATTAAATTTTTATTACCCTTATTAAAAGTAATTATCATTTTAAATGTAACAATTCAGTAAATGTTTGCTGTTTGTTTGTCATACTTAAAAAATTTTATGGAAAAGTTAATATTTAATTAGTTTATAGGTTAATTTAATTTTTAGCTGATACGTTTCCATAGGTCTTCAAAATCCTATTCATTATATTTTTGTTTGTATAGGAAGTTAACAACGGATAAAACTAGTTATATTTATTTGGTTTGGTTTGCTCAGATATAAAATACAAATTATTTTTAAATATTAAAATATTAAGTATATCAAAAGTTTTGATTCTACACAATGGGAAATAGCTATTTTCCTAACAAGTGTGGAAAGAGGCTATTTTCCGCACTAGATTGCAATCGAGTGCGAAAAAACCTCTTTACGCATGCGTTAGGAACAATATTTTTTTACGAGCGATTTAAAAATAAAATATGCTTTTATATAAAAGTATACTTAATTGAATAAATTTTATTTTTATATATTTTTTCAATAGAAAAACAATTAACATTAAGAAATTTAAACATTCTTATTATTTTGTGAATAACAAAAATAACACGACAGAATTAAGATATTAACAGTTTTAACAATTAATGAAAAGAATCTAACATTAGTTATTACCAATTCTATTTTAGTTAAAAATTAATGATAAATTTTTTCCAGTTTTCAGTTGCATTTGCCATTTTTTTTTTTTTAACATTCGTAAATGTTACACACTTCATTTGGCCTTGCCTCTAAGGACCGCTAGCCAGGTTCAAGTTTATTTATTATTCAAGTAATATTACAATACATAGACAACCACTATACAACCATGCTCTATGTGGGACTCGAACCCACAATCTCAGTGTTCGCAGCCGGACGCACTGCCAACTGCGCCACCGAGATCGGCATTTGGCATTTCTATTATTCCTTTAGGCAACTTTTATCTTCTTCTTCAAGGTTCATCATTTTTTGATTTAACAAACCATTGTGATATGTTAAACATAATGCGATAGTCTCATCGTTTTCGAACGCTTACTGTCGGTTAAATAATTAAAAAAAAACTTCACAATTAAAATTGACAACATAATTGACACGAAAAAACTAGCTTAGGACGCTATTATTTTAATCGGTCGCCATGGAAACAAGTGTCTTAGCCAATAATGTTGCACATTTATAATCAAGCTATGTGAAATATTGTGAAATAAATATGCCTGCGGAAAAGACCTTTCCACACGCATATGCGTGCGGAAAGAGACATCTTTCCGAACGCTCGTAAAAAAATACATTTTCAGCAGTATAAGTATCTGCCGAGGCGCAGCCTAGGTAAAATTAGCATGTTGAGAGTTGGAAATGTTTAGAACTATTTTTTATTCACAATCATATAAAACATATAATATTACGAATATAATTACATTTAAATAAATGTTTGGTAATACTTCTCTCAATGAAAATTATAGCGCGATGTAAAATATAAAGCCAAAACAGGTTACAAAAAAGCTCCTTTCTGCCCTTGGTTAGAAAAAAGGATACTTGTTAAAAAGTAAATAAAAATTATACATATAGGTACCTTGCAACTTTTTATTATGCACAAAAAGGAAACTTTACTGTATGATTCTGAATAATAGTAGTTTATGATAGGACGAAAAATACTGTTTTTAGCGCGATTACGGAGATTGCTATCGGAGCTAGGACGGCGAGGTTGGCAACCGTAGTCGCCCTAAAAACTGTTTTCGTCTGTGTATCATAATTTTTATTCGACTGTAATAACAAATTTGAGGTTAGAATTTAAATGTCAACATGTTTTAATATCAAAAAACCAATCTTGACTATTTTACTTTTGCGACCTAGGCAAAAAAATTAAACAGGTTCATTGTACAAAAAGTGACGCTTTTAGATATAGTCGAATAAAAATGTAGTTTTGGTTACATGTAAACTTTTGCGTTAAAAAAACGACTAATTTGATTTCGGATTTTGACGACACGTCATGGCAGGGTTGATCTAGCTATATCTGCTGTACACAGTAAAAAATCTATGTAACTTTTTATTATTAACCATGTAAAAAATACATGTTTATGTAACTCAAAAAAATATGAATTGGTAGTGTATTTGTTATTGTACTAATAGTACTAATTTGAAACGTTATAAAAAGGAATGTTGTGTGATCACGTGAATAGGCAACCATTATTATTACCTATGTAATAGTTATTTATGATACTAGTGGGTAAAGTGGAAAATTAACCTGCTTGGCTGACGCCTCGCAGGTTAATTTTCTCATGGGCAATATCAGTTTACCCATGAGTGCCATACAAGGTTTTATCCAATAAATACCTTAGGAATTCATATTTTTATTAAAAATTTTAATGACATTTACAATAAAATAATTTGACAAGTGACAGTTGAGTGGATAAAATAAATAATTATCCACTCAATAAAGTAAAAGCCACGCGGGAGTTATTATTGAGTTTATCTATTTAAAATAAAGCTGGTAACTGTCTTATTATCTGTATGTATTGGATAAAAAATACTATACATAATTAATAGTTTAAGTCTTTTGTAAAACGTGTATATTACATGTTTTGTTCTGTAATTTTTACAGGACTTAACGTAGGTCGATTCGCTCAGCGAATTTCGCTTTGAATATATGTATAGTTGTGTGTTTTTTTCTATGTACCATATCACAAAACAAGGCCAGTTAAAATATGGAATTTATACACGCAATGTAAAAAATTATATTTTTTAATCCAGATTAGTTATTATACTTTAGAAACCATATAATATTTGTAACTTTATACTAAACGATTTGAGGAGTTCGCGTTGAAAATCAAATATATCTAATTTTATAAAATTTTCAGGGAATGAAAAAAAAAAACGCTTTATACCATGAAAAAAATAATATTATGTAAAAGCAATTTTACTTAACTGGTTTAATTAAACAGGATACTGTATGTTATCTATATTTTATTATATAACAATGCGGTGTAATTTTCAAAAAAAAATATATATATTGGATATATACTGCCCTTCTAACACAACTTGTCCTAACTGCAAATGAGATCTGTTGAGTTATGGCCAGTTTAAACATGTTTTCAAAAAGTGCTAATAAAAATGATAAAACTGGCCATAACTCAAAACATCTAATTTGCAGTTAGGACAGTTGTCTTAGCAGGGCAGTATATGAGTCAAACTTTTCCAAAAATATTCTTTATTTTTTAAAAAATGATCAAACTAAACTTAAAATAAATAAAAATTACTTTTTTTTTCTAAAAATTAAAAAAAATATAAAATTTACATAATATTAACTTTTTAAACATGTATAGAGCTTTCTTCGTGTAAGCAATCACATGGTTCATTTTCGGATTCTTGGGTTTTATTTTGGGTTTCATTTTCCTCCACTGACAAAATTTGGATATTTATTTATTTATTTATTTATTTCGATACACCACCCAACAGCCGAGGCCAATTACAGGGTGGGGAATATATACAATATAATATATACATATATATACAAATACAAAAACATTATAATACTTAAAGTTAAGACTAAAACATATAACTGGTTTTGCTTTAAAACCCCAAATTTACCTAACGATTTTAATAGTTTAGCCACTTAACGCACTCACGAGTTAACTCGTTCACAGTAGGTTGGCTCTTTTCCGCTTACCCGACTTAACTCGGGCGAAAAATTAACCACATTTCCGAAAACAAGTGGTGCATCAAGGGGTTAAATTGCGTTTCAATCTAAAATGAGTACAGAAATCGATAGATCTCACGAAGAAGATATGAAAACCGTCAAAATATGATTTTTGTAATATATGTGTAATTGGTTTTGAACGCAAACTCCTCATTTGATGTTTTGTGGATTTAATTAAGGTTGACGAGTGTCAGTCTTATATTAAGGTACGAACGTGCATCGGTCACGCGACGCACCGTGACGCAAAAGAATACTCTCTATAGTTTCATAAAAATATAACGAAAGAAAAATACATAAAAGAGTAATTAAATTTTCGGCTTATCTGCTTGATATAGTTTGACGCACGGATCTGTGGCTACGGGAAATATTTGTGTGCAAGTGGGAGGCCCGTTGTAGGCACGCACGCCTTATAACGCTGTTGACGGAAAGAAGAGAGCGCGAATGATTCCTCCCCCTTTCCTCGGAGACTTTCTTTCATGCGGAGAACTATATGAAGTGCATATACCGGTTGTTCTATGCCATATTTATCTATTCTCCTTTTGGAAGTAAGGAAGTGATTCTGGCTTGGGAGATTATATAAATATGGCATAGAACAACCGGTATATGGAGATAAGCCAAAAAAAAATGTTAGCACGTTTTAACTAAACGGGCAAAATAAAACAAGCTAAAACCGGTACCATTTTAAACATTTTAAAATTTATAATAATGGCACTTTTTAGACTGGTGGAAAATGAAAACGTTGCTTGTATGAAACAAGTTGTATCTGTTCCGTTTGGACTTTTCTCAGTTCTCGAAACAATTTTACGCGTAAAGTTTAATTCTTTCAGCAATTGTCTTGTTATTTTTTTCACGAATTCTTCACTTTCCGATATTTTTGGTTTCTCTTTCTAGACAAAATTTTGTCCTACTATGAATATTAAGTGAGATAACGCTAAAAATAACACAGCCACACAAAAAGAAAAAAAGGTCCAGAATTTTTTAGGAGACCGTTGCATTCCTATGTATTTTGAAGCGCTGAATCAGAATTTGAAGTCAAAATAGCACCTCATCCGATTATTTTTGGAGTAAACCTCAAAAAATCTTATTTTCGAGTATAATAATATTTTTTGAGGTTATTTCCAAAACTAATCGGATAAGGTGCTGTTTTGACCTCAAATTCGGATTCAGCGCCTCAAAATACATAAGAATACAATGGTTTTCAAAAAAATTATTGACATTTTTTTCTTCTTTTTGTGGCCACACACGTAGTCACACAAAAACACAAAAAAAAGGTCAAGAATTTTTTCGGAGACTATTGTATTTGTATGTATTTTAAGGCGCTGAATCCAAATTTGAGGTCAAAATAGCACCTTATCCGATTAGTTTTGGAAATAACCTCAAAAATTTATTATTTATTATATATTTATCTTCGAATATAAAGTGTATAAGGTTTTTTGAGGTTATCGAAAATTAATCGGAGAAGGTGCTATTTTGACCTCAAATTCGGATTCAGCGCCTCAAAATACATAAGAATACAATAATCTCAAAAAAAAATCCGGACTTTTTTTTCTTTTTGTGTGGCTATGTTATGGTTGTTGTCCGCTTTGCCCTCTTGCCCTACGCCAAGATGCGCCAATACTAATCATATTTGATGTGAAAAAAATAACTTTAGGTCCTTAATCGTTTGTCGAAAGATTTTTTTTAATCGGACATTCCATTAAAAAGTTTTAAGGTTTACAAACAAACAGACAGACAAACAGACACAGACATTTTTTTAACAACCACTTTTTTTTTCCACATTTTCTCAACGTGTCACGAAATGCTACACCCGAAAATGCAAAAAAAATCAATTTTTTGATTGTGGTGTTTTCACCCGTAAAAATATTGTTCGAGCTATCGCACCTAGTAACAGTTTTTATTAAAATTAGTAAACATTTTAGTAGTAAAATTAATATTTTTATCATTTTTACGATGCAAAATTTTAACCGCAAATTTTAAATAAATTAAATTAGTAAATCCAATGCATGAGTAAATGGTAGTATTTTATTACCATTATTTGAAATTTTATCTGGTTATTGAAATTTATTATTTGAGGTTAAGTGTGGCAAATCAAATTAGATAGATGTGCTTTAACAAGCCGTATAGTATATTCTATAACTAGTATGGAATAGACAATATTCCGCGCGAGCGGAAAGTTTGTCATACGAGCCGGCGTGTTGTAGACAATACTTTTTCTTCGACTGCAAATATGAAACACTGTATGGCTTTAAACTGTGGACAAGGTTAAAAACAATGTTTTTTGCGACTCGACATTGTAAATGCAACAAAACACATATTTTTAAATAAAGCAATTAATGTTATTTAATAATTTTATCAAATCAGTAGTTAACAAAGATTTTTATTTAATTTTAGCACATATTTACAAATTATAATGCAAAAATTGAAGGTTATGTCAGATTGTTGTGACATATATCAGGTTTAAATATTTAATAATAGATGGAGCAGTTTTAATTTTTTGAACTAAATTGATAAAAAACTGTTCAAATATTAAGAAAAACTAATAAACTTTATGTAATTTTAACGCAAAACTTTAAATTGCATTAAATTATTCAATATATCATGGTAAAATATATATATTTTTGCTAATTTTGCTACAGTTTTCTTTATTTTTATAAACAAGAGATGGCACTACATGTGCTCATTCTAACACTTGATACGGAATATGCATACCATATCTAGAGCTAGAATGAATTCATTCTGTGTTTGAAAAGTGTATGTATTTTCTTACATTCCAAAGCAGTCGTAGAAAAGAGTTATACCGTGCCTGTCAAAAGTCTGCCTCTCTAATTTTTAAAAGGCTTTAAATATCAACTTAAAGGAACATAACCAAAATAATTTTTTGGTATATATTTAATATGTTTAGGGTGCAAAATGGAGGCAGGGGGAAAGGGTATTTTTTTTTATGAAAAGGGAGTCCTGTGATTATTACTTAAAATTTAGAATGAGAGGATACTTTGTTAACATGTTCTTGTTCGCAAACACATGTTATTTTATATTAAATTATTTACAAGCTACCTATGTAGTTTTTAGCACTCTTCTTAAAAAAAACGTCCTGAATATCAAAAAACCGAGTGCACACGGGTTAAATTGTTAAGTGGTTATATTAAAATTAAACTTATTGCATTAAAAATCAGAGACCTCAACGAATGTTCTATGCAGTAACTTTGGACCAAGGCTGACTTATGTAACTGCTTTTTATAATTTTATATTTCTTATCTCAATTAATGGATAGAACCTAGCACAAGATATTACATTTACATTTTTACATTTTTGTTAAACCTCGTACTATTCTACTTAATTAAGTATCCCCAAAGTCCAGGACTTGTGTGGGCTAGTAGTAGAGGGAACCACCGGCTTTAATTGACTTTCGAACCAATTTATAGGGAGTGTCCGCTTCACTTACGCCTTCGCCAAATTTCAATTATTAATTAACTGAAAAAGGCAAATCGGCGCCGGTAAGAATCGAACTCACGCTATTTGTCAAGTACGACGCGGTAGTCCACTACACCAAAAGCTCCCCTTAACTCTGTACCTGCATCTAACCAATAAATAAATAAGGTTTAGAAGTTATATCGTCATGTAACTGCAATGTCATGTAATGAGTTGTTTTCATTTAATTTGTTTGGCAAATATTGAGACTTTTTCTTAAATATTAAAAAAAAAAATATAATAAATAAAGCAGGCCTATCGAATTTGATTTTTGGGAGCTTGTTTCCTACTTCTCTTAATAACTTTTTCTTTTGAAAGATTTTCTTTCACATATTTTTTTTTAAAGAGAAGTTTTAGACAAGACTCTAATGTAAGGGAATAAAAAAGTCAAAAAAATCTGAATTTAAAATATTAAAAATAAAACTTTTTAAGTTATAAATAATATTAATTTAAAAAAATAAAATTTTTAATAATGTAAAGCAATTCTACATTAAAAACTATAAAAAAAAGTTCCCATACACAAATGATCACAAATGGATTTTAAGGGAGCCACGCCACTTAGGAAGCGTTACTTTTTAAGACTTAATTTCGAATCTAGGTGTGTAGGAACTTTTTTTATAGTTTTTAATGTTGAATCGCCATGAAATATTAAACATTTTATTGGCGCAATTTTTATTTTAGTTCCTATTTTTGATGCTCAGAACGTGAAAAAATCTCTTTAAATCTCTTTAACTGCAATTTTCTCAAAAACGGTTGGTTTTATGGTGTTACACAAGAGCACCTTTTTTATGTATTTTTAACTAAAGAATTATATTTTATTGAAAAAATGTCAAAAAAATGCAGATAGAAAAGTTCGGGGCAAAAAAGTGACATAGCCCCCCATTTTGCACGCCTCTGGTTAAAATTACCAAACAAAAATTATATAAAATGATAGAATTTATCGATGCTAAGGCATGTGCAAAAATTCGTTACTGTGGTTAATAGGGTAAAAGAGATATTAAATAAAAATTATTTTTAGGGGCACTCTTAGAAGGGCTGTAGCTTTCTTAGGGCTTGTTCTCGGACCAAACTTTATAGGAACTTTTTTTCATATTTTTGTATGTAGAATCACCTCTACGCGAGTTCTAGAACACCCTGTATAAACGACTAATGTTAATAAACGTCATATCTATATAAATTAATTTGTTTAATTGAAAGTTTTTGACCTCAATCAAATTAAAACTCAATAAAAATTTGAAACAAATGGAAGATAACAACGCTATACAGCTAAGAGGATGAGCAAAATTTAATAAAAAGTTTGTTAACAATTAAATATAAATTCAATTTAATTATCAAATTTATTGAAAAATTTAATATAATATTAATAATATAACGTTTAACAAGATTTGTCATTAAGTACTAGTATTATTGTATTGTCAAATTTATTTTCGGTGCACAAAAGTACAAAGAAGAAATATAGTCTGGTTAATTTTAATTAAACTTAATTGTTTTTCTATTTTGCTCATAATCACACGCATTTTGCGTGTTTTATAGGCCCATAAGAGGTCTGTACTTTTTTTTCTTTTGGGTTGGCAACAGACAAAAGCCTATCGCTTGACGTTTTCCGTGCAAATGTCAATGTCGCTACGCGGCGCTTTAAAGTTTAATAAAACTAAATTTTGCGTTTAGGTTATTTTTTATCGTGTTAAAATTGTGGCTTGGTTACTTGCAGTGAAAAAGAAAAGGAATGAGTATAAAATATATCAAAATAATATTTGTTCTTAGAATTTTAAACATGGCGAAAACTGTAATGCCAACTCGAAACAAAAAGCTTTAAATCAGTCATCAATCAAAATCAAAAAGTCCAAATGTAAGTTTTTTAAAATTTTAGAACAAAATAGAAAAAATTGTATAAGCACCCATTTCATAACACGTTTTTTTCTATTTTTCGACTCTTATAAGCTCATAATCACACGCATTTTGCGTGTTCTTATAGGCCCATAAGAGGTCTGTCCTTTTTGTTTTTTTGGGTTGGCAACAGACCTGGCCTACCGCTTGACGTTTTCCGTGCAAATGTCAATGTCGCTTTAAAGTTGAATTTTCTACAAAATTTTGTGTTTAGGTTATTTTTACCATGTTAAAATTGTGGCTTGGTTAATTGCAGTAAAAAAGAGAAGAGATGACTATAAAATATATCAAAATATCATTTGTTCTTAGAATTTTAAACATGGTGTAAACTGTAATGCCAATCCAAAACAAAATCCCTAAATCAGTCATCAATTTAAATGTTATTTTTTTTTTTAATTTCAGAGCAAAATAGAAAAAATTGTATAAAGCACTCGTTTCATAACACGTTTTTAGCGCACGAGTACAAGTTTAGAAAACGAGCCGCTTGCGGCGAGTTTTCTAATGTATGTTATGAAACTAGTACTTTAATATACTATTTTGTGGTTCTGTGTAATTTAAGAGTTGTGGTCTTAACATAAGGTAGATATTGTTTTTTTATAAACAAGGCACACTGTAGAACGGAAGTCTGCATTTAAATTGTCATAACCTTTAATGTATAATGTTCACATGTTCTCAATGAAATAATATATAAAGGCATTTAATTGTACATCGTATTGAATGATATAATAGTAATTTGCACCGTGGTTTACTTATTCGCATTTAATGAAGATATTTACAGTATTTTTTCAATGTCAGCTCATCAGACTAGAAATAGTATATTACATAACTAGTGTGGAAAGTGACATATTTCACGCGAGTGGGAAGGTTTACGAACGAGCTGTCAGGCGAGTGAGGAAATCCCATGAGTGTAAGAAATACGTTTTCCAACGAGTTATGTACACTATTCTTAAATTCTTAATTTAATATTTTCAAATTTTTATTACTTATTCCGAGAATTTTTTAGAAAATTAACACAAAATAGCATACAAATTTATATATGTATATCAACAGGAAATATGTTTTTTATTTACCTTTAGTTTTCTTGGTTTTATATTTAATACAACATATTATTATGGAAGCTCAAAAATGTTTAATGGGTTGCCTAACCGCAAGCATATTTAAAACAAGGAAAATTTGTCAGTTTACAAATTAAATTTGATTTCTGTGAATATGCTACCGTATAAGACTGTAAAATTTTACGCTTTACATTTCATAAGGAAATATTTATGTTTTTTATAAAATGTAAGGTAACTAAATCACATTACTTAACAATAATGTATATTGTTTTTGGTTATATAAAAAATGATTCTGGTATTTTATTTTCAAAGCAAAATATAATTTTTTTAAAGGACCTTACACGTCTACCGATGTAAATGGTGCAAAAAAGAAAGTATTTGTTGGAGAATTTTCAACCTAGAGCCCTCGATATTTTGACAGTTCTATGGCGTGAGAACTATCATAATATGAAAGGTTTCTATTTCCACCTTTGTCGCTTCTTCTCCCCTTGTCGCTTCTTCTCCCCATTGATTTTTTTGTGTTTAATAAGTGTATTAATTTTTATTTAATATTGAACAACCTAGGAACAACACCGAATATTGAAAGTTAATAATAATAACTTATTATTCCCTTATCTTAAAAAAGGGAAAAAACATTCAGTGCATACTGTTTTTGTTTTACTTATAATTATTTTTTAGCTGTAGATATTTAAATAAGTTTGGCTTTATATTTAAAATAATACAAGCAGACAAAACAAGAAATACATAACAATATTAATGTATTTTTGTTACATTACTTTAAATAATACAATTAAGATGATCATGCATTTTATAAAATTATTCTTTGTTTTCCTTAATGCGATCCTGTTAAAAAATCCAAACTCCGAGCACTGCATATGATCATTTTCGGCACAAGCAAAATGAACAGTTACTGTAGGGCATTGCAAAAAAAAAACACTTTTTTCTAATTTTTTATATGCACCCCTCCTATATTGTTTTAATTGAAAAACTATGCTTGCATACCAAATTTCAGGTTACTTGAACATTTTTTGACTCCCGCCCAACTCAGTTATAATAATGAGGTATTTGTATTGTTTAATTTCTTACATTGTTACAGTTTTAAAGACAAAACAAGCCGTGAAGATATGTAATGCTACGCATTCCATTATATACTATTCACAGTGGATGGTATATTGCATTTTCCCTAATAACGCAACTTCAAAAAAAATTGTTATTTTTTTAATTTTTTTTCTTTTTGTTGCGTTATTTGGAAAAATTCAATATACCATCCACTGTGAATAGTATATAATGAAATTCGTAGCATTATATATCTTCAAAGCTTGTTTTGTCCTTAAAACTGTAACAGTGTAAGAAAATAAACCAAACAAATACCTTATTATTATAACTGAGTTGGGCGGGGGTCAAAAAATGTTCCAGTAACCTGAAATTTGGTATGCAAGCATAGATTATTAAATGAAACAACGTAGGAGCAAAAAAAAGCACTTTTCCTCTAAGTGAAACATACTATTTTTTCTTCAAGCATCCTATATATATTTTTTTAATATTAATTTTTGAATTTAATTTATTCAGTAATAAAGTATTTTTTTTTTTAATAAAATAGGCCAATTAAACCCTTTCGAAATAAACTTAAACCTTCCTTAGCTCATTTTAATTTTTTTTCGTAGGCTAAATCGTACACTTTTCGCGATTTCGATGGTAACTTGTCTAATGTAGCATTTGCAATTTTGGAGAAATTGTTAGGTGTATAAACCATATATTCTTCTTCAATCATTTTTAATCAATTTCACACAAGGTTTTTGCACAGAGTCTCGAGTCAATCACCTGTTTACATAATAAACAAACAAGTTTAAAGTATGACCTAAGTCAAAGAGTACTGCCACCAGTGGTGGTTTTACTAACTAACTTTTTTTTACGGCGTACAACAATGAACTCATTTTTTTACTGTAAAAAAATAGATCACTTTTAACTAGTGTGTTCAGTTATAAAATATGAACATTTTAGTACGCTTGAAGAAAAACGTGTTTTTTTTTGCAATGTCCTAATGAATAGGGTACATAAAAGTACATAAATTAAACGAAATATGTCTGGAATCAATGGAGCTCTCTACAACTATAATTATGAAACAAAAGACGTCTACCCTATCTCTATCTCATTTGTGCTACACTTTCCAGCCAACCAAATAAATACTGTATTTATTTTTCATACAACAAATACAGTATTTATTGGGTTGGCCGGAAAGTGTAGCACTGACCGGCACGAACGAACATAGCTAATGTGAATCTGTAGAATAAGATAATTCTACTAAAATTTAGATGGCGCCAGTAATTTCTAAATCAAAATAATATAGTTACACTTTTCGCCCGGCCAAGTAAATATTGTATTTGTTCAACAAAGAACAAATACAGAATTTGTTTGGTTGGGTGGAAGTGGGAGTTTATGTCTTTTATCCTTTTTGGGTAGAACTTTTGTCCCTGTCTAATCTAACGGGAGAAATCGCCATTAACTTTCGTGAAAGCTAATGCATTGACAATGCAGCGTTGTCTTCCAGGACTTGTACTTCTCGTCCTGTAATTAATAACCCTCCGGACTTCTAATGTAAATAACTGTGACCTATGAATATAATATATTACATGTATGTAATATGTATTTATAATTATTAAAAATATTTTTCCGGAAATATTTATACTAATGATACCTTCATTGAACATGCGTATGCAAGCATAAAAGGTTATAGGTTGTACAATTTAAAATATAATCACTAGCAAGGATGTTATTTTAAATATTGAATTTTAAAGCTGATTTATAATAGTTATTTATGGTACTAGTGGGTAAAGTAAGATATTGCCCATGAGAAAATTAACCTGCGAGGCGTCAGCCAAGCAGGTTAATTTTCGAGAGGGCAATATCGGTTTACCCATGAGTTCCATACAAGGTTTTATCCAATAAATAGCTTAGGAATTCATATTTTTATTAAAAATTTTAATGACATTTATAAGAAAATAATTTGACAAGTGACATTTGAGTGGGTAAAATAAATAATTATCCATTCAATAAAGTAAAAGCCACGCGGGGGGTTATTATTGAGTTTATCTATTTAAAATAAAGCTGGTAATTGTCTTATTATCTGTATGTTTTGGATAAATATTTTTTTTTTAAATTATGAATATTTTTTCATATTTTTATTTTTTATCCAAATTGACATAAAATAATAAATAAACATGAATAGTATCATGATTGCTATATAAAATGAATTTTATATGGGTATATTATTTATATACATATGTGAGTGGTTCAGTGAAAAGGTACCTTATATTTTTCTATAGGGTAGAGACGTAAAAATATTTTAAGAATTTATTGTAAATATTGTCTATGACTATAGAAACGTAAACTTTATTATGTTGTTTTATATACAGTGCGTGCATTAAGTCTGGAATCACCCGATTAACTTTTTAGTTACAAGTAAAACACAAAAACCCTCGGATAGGTCGATTTTTATTTTTAATTTTGCAAATTATGGTGTTATAAAAGTTATTAAAATTTGCACCCCCTTGCACCCTCACCCCCCAACTTTTTTTTTTCAAATAGCAACCCTTGTGACACTTCGTTGGAAAGGTAATTTAATAAGCTTTCCAACGGTGTATAATAAAGCCTAATTTGGTAAAGGGCTAATGATAAAATGCACAATTTAGTTTATTATAAAGACATGTAAAGTATAACTTTAGTTCACTATAAATGTTCAAATTGATGTCCTTCAGCTCTTTGACAGTGGACAGTAAAAAAACGGGATTAAAATCGATTAAATAGTAAACATAAAATTGGTCAATAAAAAGAAAAAAAATTGCATTTTTCAACAGGGTATAAAATATTACAATAAGTTTAAAACAACCTTATTTAGATTCTCAGGAAGGTGCCAAGTAGGAAATAGGGCAACAATTACCATATTATGCGTAATATTTCACACAAACAATGTTTAAATAAAACATGCGTTTTTTCATAGACCCTTTAACAAATTAGGCTTTATCATACACTGTTGGAAAGCTTATTAAATTACCTTTCCAATGATGTATCACAAGGGGTAGGTTGCTATTTGAAAAAAAAAGTTGGGGGGTGAGGGTGCAAGGGGGTGCCAATTTTGATAACTTTTTTTAGACCAAAATTTGCAGAATTAAAAATATAAATCGACCTGTCTGAGGATTTTTGTATTTTACTTGTAACTAAAAAGTTATTCGGGTGATTCCAGACTTAATGCACGCACTGTATATGTAGATATTTTTATATGCGATTTGCAATTTTGGCGAATGCGTTATAACGTAAGAATTACGAGAATATATAAAATTATTATCTTTAATTTCAATAAACTATTTTAAAACTACTTTTTTCATACGTGTCTTTTTTTTTGGAAAACTTTTTAGGTTTACCTTAAATTACATGGAAGATTTATAGAAAGTAAAAATATATTTTTAATATATGTTTATACATATTTGTTTTTAGATATACCAATATCCTTACAATAGCGTAAATAAACAAAAAAATACGTGAGAAACAACATAAATTCAATATAATATAGAAAATATGTATGTCGCCAATATAGATTGTACAGGGTGTCCCACAATTTTGTAGACACATGAGAATTTCTCGAAGTTAGTTGCATTTTTAAGTTTTTATTTCGGAAAGAGTTGATTTTAGGTAAACCTATTTATTTAAATTTACAGCATAGCTTAGTAAGACTGCATGTATTTTTTTTAAATTCGACAGCTGTAATCAGGGATGATCCGAGGGGGGGTGTGGGGTGTGTCGACCGTCAGCAAAATGGTAGGTCAGTCGGCAAAACCCGTCCCAAAAATGGGTACAATGACTAGTTAATACTTATTATTAAATAACTTTTATCGATTATTTTGATTGTTCATTAAAAGATTTAAAACATCAATCATAATTTTCGTAATCTGTTTATAATATTCTCACGTTTATATTGATTAAAATCTAACGTAAATATTGTTAATAAAAATAATATCTACACCTTACTTTCTGGTTAATTTAACAAACATAATTCAAGCGTTATTGAAATTACTAAAACTAAAATATACAGAGAGGTAAAATCTGTTATCATAAGTACCAGATATTTAAGGTCGATTCAGGCATAACTATCACTAACTTCATTAAACTGAATTAAGAAATTAAGAAATTAATAAAATTAAGAAACATAATCTCAAATTTTCCGTGGAATGCAATAATAAGGTAACTGCCAAATAGATAATAAGCATGTGTAAATACAACTGAATAAGTAAAACAAATATCTATTGCGTAGGACGATTATTACTATATTTGCAGTTGTTGGTTCTAAAAACCGTGTTTTAAAACCATCTCCAAAAGTACCTTTTATTTTCTTATGTAACTACTGTGTTTTTCCTTAACACTGAAAATGTACGAATTTTAAAATACAAAGGTGTCGCCATCTTCATTTTTATTTTGATACTTGGATAACGTTTGTTTATAATATTTTGCACAAAAGTTAGTGTAGTTCAGAAATTCTTCTTTTTCTATGGTATATTTTAAGATTTTATCATTATTTTATGGTATATTTTATCTTTTATCTTAATTGTTGCATACCACGATAAATTTATTATAGAATTTGAGGTTATGTTCCTTAATCTTTTTAATTTCTAAATTTCTTAATTCAGTTTAGTGAAGTTAGTGATAATTATGCCTGAATCGACCTTTAGTTTAATACTAGTTTATAAGAGTAAGTATAATAATTGTATAATACTAATTTATAAGGTTTTAAATTTAAAAGAAAAAATTTTACTTAAAAATAATATTATGATAAATTCAGAATTGCTCCGTAAAAATTATAGGATTATACTGCAAAAAATATTTGTGCACTAATTCCATAGCTAAATAATCTAATTCCTCGTTTACTTCCCCAACTAATTCCTCAATAAATTCCTCAACTAATTCCTTAACTAATTACTCAACTAATTCCTTAAATAATTCCACTACTAACACCTCGACTAATTTCTCAACTAATTCCTCAATAAATTTATTTACTAATTTCTCGACTAATCCTCAACTAATTTTTCAACTAATTACTTAACTAATTCTTCAACTAATTCTTCAAATAATTCTTCAACTAATTTTTCAACTAATTTCTCCACTAATTCTTCGACTAATATACCAACTAATTTTCCAAGTAATTACACGAATAATTTCTTAACTAATTCCTCAATAAATTTCTTTACTAATTCCTCGACTAATCCTCAACTAATTTTTCAACCAATGTTTCAACTAATTCTTTTACTGATTACTCACCTAGTTTGTTAACTAATTTCCCAACTAATTACTCAAATAATTTCTCAACTAATTTTCCAACTAATTACTCGAATAATTCCTTAACTAATTCCTCCATAGGTTTCTCCACTATCTCTCAGCTAATTCTTCAACTAATTACTTCACTAATTCCTCGAATAGTTCTTCAATTAATTCCTTAACAAATTCCTTAACTAATTCCTTAATTATTATTACTAATTACACTAGTTTACAAAACATCACAATTTTTTTATCAGCGTTTTGAAGTGCAAAATACAAATTAGAATCCAAATAAGGTCCAAAATGTTACAACAAAGAAAACTTTGCAATGTTTTGTTGCTGTACAAGCTGTGGGAATCAGATAAATTAGTTGATAAATTAGGAGGATTTGTGAAAGTTACTGTTATTGAGGATTTATTTGGGAAATTATTCAATAATAATTAATAAGGGAACGTTCAAGTATTACGTAACGCAAATTTTGATCATTTTGGACCCCCCACCCCCCCCTCTGTAACGCTATTTTCCTATACCATTTACATGGGCGTAACACTCCAAAATGACCCCACCCCCCCTAGGAGCGTTACGTAATACTTGAATGTTCCCTAACACAGGCACACAAAAATTAAAAAGTGGTTTGTACTTTAAAAACCACATATGTACCCTCGTGTATTTTTTCCGCTGAATTCGAATCCGAGGTCAAAATTGTCCCATCACCCAAGGATTTTGACATAACCTCAAAAATTGCTAAAATTTACCTTATTTTTCATAAAAATAAAAATCAGGGGGCAACATGAATTTATTATAAAATTGTTATAAAATGATTACAATTTATATATGGAACACCTCTTTTCGAATTTTATAAAAATCTATAAATAAGATTTTAAATTGCAGTGTCCCCTTAAAAAATGCAATCATAAAATTCGTTTCTGTGTTATTTATACAATAATTACAACGACAAAATACATTTCAAACTGTATTTTGCTGGCAAATTGTTTTTGAACAAATACTCCATAAAGTTCTATTTATAATTCACATTTTGGCAGACATTTGACAATAAAAATAATTATAATATAACGTTAAATAGATATGTTAAATAACAAACCTTTTTTTTTGTCTAGGAAATATAAAATACTATTTTCAAAAGAAAACATCGTAAAAAGTGACAAATGTAAATTTTTGGCAATTGAAACATTTATATGAGACATGTAAATATGCAGGGTGTCCCAGAACTAGCGACCACCCTTGCAGGGACACATATTATAACAAAAACTATGATAAAAAGTCATAATGGAGTTTCGGCCCATTGAATGCAGGTCTCTTAAATAGGATCCAAAAAACCGGTAATAAAATAATTTCACTGCAGAGCGATTCCACATTAAAAATTAAGAAAAAAAAGTTTGTTACACCCAGGCCTAAAATTAATATTAAGTTAGTTATGGACTCTTTAAATAGTAAAACTTTTTAGGGGCATGTCCGGTCATTTTGTTTTAATGGATTTTCCTAGAAAACAGTTGCTTTTATGGTATTACTCAAGAGAATGCAACAAAAATACACTGAAGAAGTTTTGTGCAAAAATGTGGTAAGCCACAGACATTTCGCAAGCCTAGGTGCCCTTTCGGTAGAATTTACAAACTAAAATAACTTAAAATAATTGACCTTAATAATACTAAACCATACGCAAAACCTTGTCCCTCTAGCTCAACTCCAGATATATTGCCATAACTCCCTTAGAAGCGATTTGCGGGTCTACGTTTAGATTATTTTTATTTTTTGATGTAGTTTGTCTAAGGATGGTCGTGAAATGTGGGGCACCCTGTATATAAAAATTTGCCAAGCCTGTGCAAAGCGGCAAATCCTTTGCAAATAAAACTTACACTACAATATTTCAAAAACGCTTTGACCTAAAGACAACATGTAAAACTAAGACTTACATGATAAAAGCCTTACGTCCAAACTGTTTAGACTAAACAAGTCTCTATATTAGGGCTTTCTTGAAATATCGCAGTGTAAAGTTATATCGCAATTAATCCGACTGTACGTACTGTCCAATTCATAAAAAATTGAATGGTTTGCCTTAAAAATCCGTACTAGGGCTACTGCTCTTCACTGTTTTTGTAGGTAAATGACTATACTTTTGACTCAGGGGCGGGGCATCCATAAGGAAAAAATTTGCGTATTTACCAAAAAAAAAACATATTTTACAATTTTTGGACCACCCGGGTACTTTTTATAGAAACAATTCCTTTGTAGTTTGTAAACCATTGATTAGAATAAATGGCCTTTGCACTTATTTGGTATATTGTGGTAATATAAAGATTAATTATTGTTATACTCTTCGCAGCTTCACAACAGAGAAGTATTATACGTTAACTTCGAACTAAAATAATAAAATGGAGATTTCTCCCGTTAGATTAAACAGGACAAAAGTTCTACCCAAATAGGATAGAAGACATACATACACTCCCACTTCCACCCAACCAAACAAATTCTGTATTTGTTCTTTGTTGAACAAATACAATATTTACTTGGCCGGGCGAAAAGTGTAAAGAAATTACTGGCGCCATCTAAGTTTTAGTAGAATTATCTTATTCTACAGATTCACATTAGCTATGTTCGTTCATGCCGCTCACTGCTACACCTTCCGGCCAGCCAAATACTGTATTTGTTGTGTGAAAAACAAATACAGTATTTATTTGGTTGGCTGGAAAGTGTAGCACAAATGAGATAGAGATAGGGTAGACGTCTTTTGTTTCATAATTCTAGTTGTAGAGACCTCCATTGTCCTAAATCTACATTTTTGTACCAATGTGCGTTATTTACAGTTCGAAACAACTTATAAAAATATGTCTGTCTGAATGTATTTTCGCCCGTACGTCAGGTTTTCTCGAGAAAGAAAAATCCGATCGACCTCACATGTTTAGGAAAAATCAATTCTGGTAAAGGCACGAATGAAAGTTGAAAAGAATTTCCCCAAGAATAAAAAAAAGTTATGGGTGCTAAACATTTAAAATAACTGAAAATAATGGAAGAAAAACTTGGATTAACTTTATCTTTTCATAAAACCTTATATTAATAAAATCATCAATCTTTTCAAATTAAAAAAAAGCCCCCTTAAAACAAAAAAAAGTTGTAGGAGGCTAAGCTTTTTAAAAAATCGCTAAAAAATTAATTAAAATTTATCCAATCAAAAGTCCACTTTTTTACGAAATTAAGTTACAGTTCGTTTCAAACTGGCTAAACAAGAAATTCCAGTTATAATTCATGTGTTGCATTTAAGTAGTTGTATTTTACTGTTTTTAGAGTTTTTTGATTCAAATTGTAGTTGTTGTTTTTGTTTCTTTAAGATAAATTAGAAAATAAAAGATTAAAATTTTGGTGTAAATTTGGAGCGTCCGTCATGTATACATGTGATGACGGACGCTATAGCATCCGTCATCACACGTTTGGACTTTTTCATTAAAGTTAAAAAACATATATTTAGTACCAATGCCAACTATTTTATAATTAAGTTTGAATTTAATCCTTAACCAATTTGCTAATATTCGGGCGAAACATAAACTTTTGGTCAAAGTTTAAAAAATAAAATCTTGTAAACCCTAAATGCCAGATAATTATAATATTTATTATTTTATTTTAGCGCATCTCTGTTTTCCATTTTTCATACCAGCTTTAATATCAGTGTTAGTTTATGGGAATTTTTATTTAAATATTTGATAAAATATTGTACGAATGGTAGCGTCCGTCATCATGGAATGGATCAACGTTATTTTTTCACTAAAAATTACTTTTAAGTAACCAAATACAAAAAAATCAATTTGAAAACAAAAATTAGAATGTCCTTTACAATATAAATGAAGTTTAGCTTTTAAGTTTTAAAAAACTTTACTAGGAAAAAATCTACTTGCAACTGCCAACGAACTAATAACTCTTTTCTCTAGAATAGGCATTTCATTTGTAAAAACTGACAAAAACGTAGCCAACATATACATTTGTCTGTCTTACTCGCACAGCTTTGTTCTAACAGAGACAAAAATAACAGTTACTGGTAATTGTTATTGTTCAGGCCTGAATATACCTACTATTTGTTTACCAGCAAACCGAGATATTGGAGATACTTTATATTAACGGTATGCGTATTCTAGAGAGAGAGTTTTTAGTTCGTTGGCAACTGCAAGGTGTATACTATAGAATGCGAAGCATTACATATCTTCACGGCTTGTTTATTAATAGGTTTAATAATAAAAATGGAATAGGTACTAATAAAAAAATAATGTTCTAACAATATTGACACGCATGGAATAAATATTTGTGTTTATTTTTCAATTGATGGGTAGGTACACAACCTATTAGCTTTATTATTTTCATCAGGAAAGTGGCATGAGAACGCTCAAAATAATTAAAAATGACATGCAGTTCTTAATTACACAGCTCTACACTCAAAAATTTGCAGATACTATTTTAGTTGATTTTAAACCTATTTAATGCGCTGTTTTCGAACCAGCTCGTTATTTTGAGATATAGCCCAGTGGGTTTTTTGTAAAAAAATATATAATGTTAATATTTCCTACAGGATGCTTCTTGAAATTTATTTAGGGTTATTTGTGATAAACACTCGGAAATGAAGCAAATAAAAACTTTATTGCATTACATAATCATGCCAACGTTTCACCTAATTTTAGGCTTCTTCAGGGCTAAATTATTAAATATGCATTAAAACAAACAAATTAAACAAAAACATTACATCAACAAACAAAATGCACTGGACATTTTTCAACAGGAGAATTCTCAGTGTAGAAAAATTAATTTATTTGTTTGTTTTAATAAATATTAGGTGAAACGTTGGCATGATTATGTAATGCAATAGAGTTTTTATTTGCTTCATTTCCAAGTGTTTATCACAAATAACCCTAAATATATAATGTCTAATTAATATTTTTTTCTTCAAGTGTACTAAAATGCTCATATATTATAACTGAGCACACTAGTTAGAACTGATCTATTTTTTTAAGTAAAAAAATGAGTTCATTGTTGTACGCCGTAAAAAAAGGTTAGTTGGCAAACCCCCCACTGGCAGCAGCACTCTTTGACTTTGAGGAATTTTAAATGAGCTAAGGAAGGTTTAAGTTTATTTCGAAAGGGTTTTATTGGCCTATTTTAATAAAAAAAAACATACTAAATTACTGAATAAATTAAAAGCAAAAATGAATATTTAAAAAAATATATATAGGATGCTTGAAGAAAAAATAGTATGTTTCACTCAGAGGAAAAGTGCTTTTTTACTTGTCTTTAGTTTCCGGACTCTGCTTCGCGTCATCCGTAAATTCTACAGACCAGTAAAAAAAAGCTTCACTTTTCCTCTTACATAGAAAAAAACGGATTCCTTGAACCAAGGACACGTGTCTTTGTATATGTTCAAAGCCATATTCTCTTCTTTCAAGGCTGGCATTTTCTTGAACTAAAGTCAATGTCCTTGAATAAAGAGCGCCGATTTTTATTCCAAAACCCGTGCTCTTCATTCAAGGTCATTGACTTTGGTTTAAGAAAATGCCAGCCTTGAAGCAAGAGAATATGGCTTTGAACATATACAAAGAGACGTGTCCTTGGTCCAAGGAATCCGTTTTTTCTATGTAGTAAAACAATATACTATTGTCGTGTATTATTTCCCTATTAATAGGGCTCTAAGCCAAAAAAGCGGATTTAAAAGATCTTTATAAGTTTGTTTTTATAGGTTTCTAATTTAAAAAAATAGATTTGTCGCATTTTTTCGATATATTTTAATGAAAGTTATATACACACTAAAGATCTGGCTTTGATTTTTTATAAGCAGTACTAACACACATTGTAAAAATAAAAACAGTTTTAGATTAAATCCATTAATGGGGATTTTACGGGGAATTATTGAAAACAGAAAAATATATATCCACGACTATCGTTTTGCTTCACTTCTTGTTGTTCTGTAAACAAGCGATTACTCACGGCGTGCGTAATATTGATCAAATTCACGGTTAGGGAATTTTCTTGATTCCAGAATTGCTCATTAAAAACTATAAAATTTCTTATTATTTAATAAAGTATTAACCAAAATAACGATAAATGGGGAACCTCAGTCTTTTTGATTTTTTTTAATTGTTGGTCTGTCTGTTTATTCGTAGTAACCTTAACTTAACTTTTGAAGTTAATGTCTTATTTTAATAAATCTTTCACCAAACGATTTTGAAACCTCAGTAGTTTATCACATCTAATAAGCTACTTCTAATATGGTTAAGTTAATTACGGTATAAATAAATAAATAAATAAATAAATAATGACTTTATTGCCCAACAGTTAACACCAATGGAGATTTCTCCCGTTAGATTAGACAGGGACAAAAGTTCTACCCAAAAAGGATAAAAGACATACATACACTCCCACTTCCACCCAACCAAACAAATTCTGTATTTGTTCTTTGTTGAACAAATACAATATTTACTTGGCCGGGCGAAAAGTGAAAATATATTACTTGTATTGAAGGAATTACTGGCGCCATCTAAATTTCAGTAGAATTATCTTATTTTACAGATTCACATTAGCTATGTTCGTTCGTGCCGCTCACTGCTACACTTTCCAGCCAACCAAATAAATACTGTATTTGTTGTATGAAAAACAAATACAGTATTTATTTGGTTGGCTGGAAAGTGTAGCACAAATGAGATAGAGATAGGGTAGACGTCTTTTGTTTCATAATTCTAGTTGTACAGAGCTCCATTACAGGACACAAAATAAAGGTTTATAACAAAACTGGCTATAGACCAATATATAGAAATAATTAAGTATTTTTATCATACAAAATTTGTTTGAGACTATAAAAATTAATATCAACATTGTCAATACAGTTAAAATTTGAACACATAACATGAATAGGTGATTTTATCATAATATTAGTTTTTGCAAAGTTGGTCTTAAATGTATTAATGGAGCTCTCTACAACTAGAATTATGAAACAAAAGACGTCTACCCTATCTATATCTCATTTGTGCTAGACTTTCCAGCCAACCAAATAAATACTGTATTTGTTTTTCATACAACAAATACAGTATTTATTTGGTTGGCCGGAAAGTGTAGCAGTAAGCGGCACGAACGAACATAGCTAATGTGAATCTGTAGAATAAGATAATTCTACTAAAATTTAGATGGCGCCAGTATTTTCTTTAATATAGTTACATTTTTCGCCCGGCCTAGTAAATATTGTATTTGTTCAACAAAGAACAAATACAGAATTTGTTTGGTTGGGTGGAAGTGGGAGTGTATGTATGTCTTCTATCCTTTTTGGGTAGAACTTTTGTCCCTGTCTAATCTAACGGGAGAAATCGCCATTTGCCTATTTCCCCTGGGTATTTGAAACTGTTCTTGTTTAGTAAAAACTCACAATCAACATTATTGTTTATTAAATTAAACAAAAAAGAAATTGATATATTTTTTCTGCGTATATCTAGGCTTAATAGGTCAAACTTATTTAATAAACTTATAGTTTTCTTTACTTTTATAAACAAAAGATGGCACTACATGTGCTCATTCTAACACTTGATACGGAATATTCATACCGTATCTAGAGCTAGAATGGATTCATTTTGTATTTGAAAGGTGTGTGTAATTGCTTACATTCTAAAGCAGTCGTAGAAAAACATCTTTATCGGTTCAGACAATTTGTTTTACAAAACCACTTTTTAATTAAAAAAACACTTATGTTATTTTAATTTTATCAGATAGTAGACACTTTATAGTGCAATAATGGAAAATTTGACAAAAAGATAAGTCATGTTCAATTAAATCTATTTATAGCTATCGTAAACCTTTTATTTATTAACCCAGATTAAAATCAATAAAGAAATACTAAGTAATATAAAACATATTTTACATACGTTTGATAATAGTAATTATATACTAAGGTAGAGAAGACATTTTTTATAGCCGAGCGTATTAAATCCCGAGCTGCGTAGCAGCAAGGGATTTAAGAGTGCGAGGCTATAATAGTCTTCTCTACCGTGGTTTATATATTAGTTTTTTCACTACCAGCACTATTTAACTATTTTTATTCAAATAATAAAATTATTAACAGAAATTATATTTTTTGAAATTTTCATTAAATTCAAGTATTGACATTTGCTCAAATAAATACTTTAAACTGACGTTTAAAAATTTAGTTTTTTTTAATTTTTTTTATAATATTTAGCTAATTATTGATGGTAATAATTATAATTAATTATATTTAATAAATAGAAAGTTTTAATTAGTAAAAATTGAACAAAGAACTGAAAAATCTAAAGTGAAATGAATTCTTTATAAAATTTACTCCTACTAGGAGAGAAAAAATTATTATTGCTATAGGTGAAGAAAATTGATTTCACAGTCTGAAAACATGATAAATAATGGTATGTTCTAAAGCTAGTAGTGAAAAAAGTTTATTATTAATTTAATCAAGTAGGTAATAACACATAAAAATAATATTTAATTCAAGTCGTTTAAGAAATATTAAGATTTTTGCTTTCCTCAAGGAAATTCTTAGTTAGTAAAAAAAAATCAAAAATTTTGTATTGATTTTTTTACGTTTTATATCCAAAAAATATAATTTCTGTCAAAAAAAAATCTGTCTGTCGGTCTGTGTGTCCGGGAAATTTGTGAACACGATAACTTAAAAACGTTTCGGGCTAAAAACTTTTTAGACCACAGGTTGTTATCTAAAGTTCTAGGCTGGGGTTGTTTTTCGTAAAAATCGGGTTGGGGTAAGGGGGTAAAATGAGGTAAAAACAATTTTTTTCAAAAACATATCTTTTTCAATTTATTTTTCGTTTTACGAAAAAAGGAACTTCTTTTTTGAAAAAAACATTTTTTTTGAAAAACTTTTTTTAATTTTGTTTTTATTTTTTTTAATTATTTTTATTTTTTTTTGTTTTTGATTTTAATGAAACATTAAGATTTTTTTAATTTATTAAGAGGTTAATGATTTTTTACTTATATTTTACTAGTATTGTCTACATGTAAATAATAGTAAAAATGCAACATAAAATTTTGATTGAAGACACCTAAGTATTTGGCCTATAAATAGGACACATTCATTGCGATTTTAGCCAAAAAATCCGATAGCCAGTGAAAACTGGTTCCTGTTTTTAAATGAAAATATAAATAGAATCCTGTTTGATCTAAATAACGCCTTGCTATTAACAAAACAATGTGCTGTTAATTAAGAAATTTACTGTTATTAGAAAAAACAAGCTTCGATTTCTCTTACTCTCCCCATTGGATTGTATATTTCGTTTTCTCTCGATATATTTCCTAAAATATAATTTTTCTACGACCGCTTTAGAATGTAAGCAAATACACACACTTCAAACACAGAATGAATCCATTCTAGCTCTAGATACGGTATGAATATTCCGTATCAAGTGTTAGAATGAGCACATGTAATGCCATCTCTTGTTTATAAAAGTAAAGAAAACTGTAGCAAAATTAGCAAAAACATATATATTTTACCATGAAATATTGAATAATTTAACGCGATTTAAAGTATTGCGTTAAAATTACATAAACTTTATTAGTTTTTTTTAATATTTGACCAGTTTTTTATCAATTTAGTTCAAAAAATTAAAACTATTGTTAAATATTTAAACCTGATATCTGTCACAACAATCTGACATAACATTCAATTTTTGCATTATAATATGTAAATATGTGCTAAAATTAAATAAAAACTTTTTTAAGTACTGATTTGATAAACTTATTAAATAACATTAATTGATTTATTTAAAAATATGTGTTTTGTTGCATTTACAATGTTGAGCCACAAAAACATTGTTTTTAACCTTGTCCGCAATTTAAAGCCATACAGTGTTTCATATTTGCAGTCAAAAAAAAAGTATAGTCTACAACACGTATGGAATAGTCGCCTGCCGGCTCGTATGACAAACTTTCCGCTCCCGCGGAATATTGTCTATTCCATACTAGTTATAGAATATACTATTCTCGTGTTTCTTTATACTGTATTCCGAGCTGTATTCAAAGTAGCGCCCCCTATAACTCATTTGTTTATGAATATATATGTTTTCAGAATTTCTTTTTGCCTATTAAGGTATTATTAGCTGAAAATTAGAAGTTTATCTAGGCCTAGGTTCATTAAAATCAAAAAACGTTTCTTTTTTCGTAAAATGAAAAATAAATTGAAAAAAAGTTTTCGAAAAAAATTGTTTTTACCCCATTTTATCCCCTTACCCCAATCTGATTTTTACCAAAAACAATCCCAGGCTAGAACTTTGGATAATTAACCTGTAGTCAAAATTTGAAGCCTTAGCCCGAAGCGTTCTTGAGTTATCGTGGTCACAAATTTCCCAGACACACACACCGACAGACCGATCGACAGACAGAATTTTTTTTACGGAAATGATGTTTTGGATATAAAACGTCCAAAAACGTAAAAAAATGAAATAATTTTTTTTCGAAATTTTTTACTAACGCAAGACTTTCCTTGGGGAAAGTAAAATGTATAAATTTTGTACAATTTGCAATACGTATTTAAAGTATAAGCCCTAGGGTAAATTTTTACAGTTTTGGAAATTTGAAAGAGAGCTCGAGAGCTATTAAGAGTACAACAATATCACGGAAAAAAAAATTATAGCTAGGAGCGCTATAACACACATACCAAGCAAATTATAATCGCTTATTATATAAATACAAGGCTTTCTCTTACAATTATGGCAGTCAGTGTAAAAATTTATATGAAATACTTTAATTGTTTAGTGAATAATAAAATATAACAAATAGTATGGCATTTATAGCTTAAATAGATTTAATTATTGTCCGTGCTAATAATTTTTATAATATAATAAAATTTCTGTAAATTTATAATAGTGCCTGTAATAAATATAATCGTGTCTGTAATATATATAATCGTTTCCAATTTATTTATAACATTATTAGTTATTGTGTCCCTTATAATCTATAGCTTAAATCACTATAATTTGCCACTGTTACCAAATATCTTATAATGTATAGCGCAGAGCCCACTAATTTCTTTCCGTGATTTACCGTGGAAACTTTTTGTATGTTATCAATATCAAATATAGATTCCACTTCAGATTTAGATTATTTAAATCAGATATTGGTTATTGGTTATTGTATATTTAATCATCATGGGAACTATGATTCATTTTAACTTTTCAAAATAATAGACATATTTCGCAAGAAAAATGGTATTTTTTTACGTTCTTACCATCCCTTAAAGTTTGTAAGTAACATTAGGTCATAATATTATGGAAAAAAATATTACGATGCTACGATTTACATTACCAGTTATACCAAAATACGCTTATTCGTAATATCTTCTGTTTTATTCATTATCCAAGTTAACAAAGTTGGTAGCCCATTACAAGACATTGTCAAGTAGTTAACTGGTAAAGTATTATAATACTACTTTAAATCGCCGCATCGTAAAATTTTTATTATATTTACTTAAAAACTGCAATTTACAAGTTTATATATCTATATTTTAAGGAAACGTTCAAGTATTACGTAACACAAATTTTGATCATTTTGTTTTTGAAAACAATCCCCCCAAAAACAAAAAGTTATGGGGGGTTAAATTTTTAAAAAACTCGAAAGTAACTGAAAGAAAATAACTTTTTAGGAAAAATTATTTTTATTATTAGGATCAATTCTACCAATTTTGAAAGTAATCCCCCCAAAACTAAAAAAGTTATGGGTGGTTAAACTTTTTAAAAAAATTAAAAAACAGAAAAAAAAAATTATTTTTTTTTGTTTTTCGCGAAAAGAAAATAAAAAAAATATTTTTTTTTAAATCTTTAAATATATTAAGTTTTTGTTGAATTTTTTTTTGGGAACATTTTTTTTTTATTTTCGTTTTCCAAAAAAGACTAAAAAAATATATTTTTTTTTAATAATAATTTGGGAAAATGCACTATACCATTTACCGTGAATAATATATGATGGAATGCATAGCATTACATATATTCACGGCTTGTTATATTAAAAATATATTTTAATGACATATTAGCGAATAATAGATGTAGGTTGTCATATATAATTTTAAGTTACTTATTTTTGACATTTTTTTCACTTAATGTACTTTATAAATGTAAAAACTTGTTAAAGTCTTTCTCTGAAAATAATAATAATAATTATTATTATTATTATTATTATTATTATTATTATTATTATTATTATTATTATTATTATTATATATTAACAAAAGATAATGCTGTTTTACGATAATGGGCGTCATTAGAAGTGATCATGAAGTCATACACTATAGTACTTTATTACTAACCTAATAAAAAATAAAGTAGGCACATATAAAGGTATGTTATTTACGTGTTCCAAATTTCAAGTTGATATCTTAATCCGTTCAAAAGTTAAATCGAAGGTAGGGGTGCGGACACGTATGTACATTATACAAATACTTAAATGGCTTTAACAGGTATGATAAAAAATATATCGACATTATCTTAGCCTTTCCTTACTGCCGTGCTAGGCACAGAGGTGGTAACCTACTTTTTTTGTCAAAAATGAGTTAGACTCCAAGATGATGTAATAACAATCGATGAATATTTTTATCATATTATTAAAAGATTTAATTCATTTTTTCTTAATAAAATTACTTTATTAAAGCTGGCGTATATATTTTAAAGTTGTCAATTACTAAGACAATTTCCCGTATCGTAACTTAAAAAGTTACGATAAAATGCCTTAGTATACTAAAAATTAACAAAAACAAAATACGTTTATCCAATACATACAGATAATAAGACAACCCACGCGTGGCTTTTACTTTATTGAGTGGATAATTATTTATTTTACCCACTCAACTGTCACTTGTCAAATTATTTGTAAATGTCATTAAAATTTTTAATAAAAATATGAATTCCTAAGCTATTTATTGGATAAAACCTTGTATGGCACTCATGGGTAAACCGATATTGCCCTCTCGAAAATTAACCTGCTTGGCTGACGCCTCGCAGGCAATATCTTACTTTACCCACTAGTACCATAAATAACTATTATTTTGCCTTATAATTAAGTTACGGCAAATGTCCTTAGTAATAGTTCTGGAAAACAATCGGGACTTTCGTTGATAATTAAATTGCAATCTCTTATTATCTAAAATAATTTATCTTAATAAGTATTTTTATAACAAAAGAAGATCAAGGTACGTAAAATTACATAAAAAAAGGTTTATTAGCGAATATTAATTCGCTAATAAACCTTTTTTTCTTCATTTTGTTCATGAATTTATAAGATATGTCAAATCCCCTTAGTATTACAAGTTAAAAATAATAAATTTTAAAGTGTTAACTATAAAAATTTCAATTTTATGGAGTATTTTACTATTTCATTATCCAATAATTAACATTTTTATAACATTAACAACTAATATAATCTTTTATCTTATTTATTCTGATTCAAATCAAATTTGAATTTTTTTTTGACTTGGAATATAATTTTTAGTGACGAGAACCTTGAAAAATAATAACTGGTAATATCTCAAAATGACCAAAATACAAGTTACCACTTCTGTGTTGAGCACGGCAGTTTAGTCTGAGGATATTTTATGGAAACACCTTGGTGGTGGAAAGATGGTATAAAACATAGACCGAAGGAATTAAAAGGAATGGTTTAATGGAGATTTCTCCCTTTAGATTAGACGGGGACAAAAGTTCTACCCAAAAAGGATAGAATACATACATACACTCCCACTTCCTCCCAACCAAACAAATTCTGTATTTGTTCTTTGTTGAACAAATACAATATTTACTTGGCCGGGCGAAAAGTGTAACTATATTAAAGAAATTACTGGCGCCATCTAAATTTTAGTAGAATTATCTTATTCTACGGATTCACATTAGCTATGTTCGTTCGTGCAGCTCACTGCTACACTTTCCGGCCAACCAAATAAATACTGTATTTGTTGTATGAAAAACAAATACAGTATTTATTTGGTTGGCTGGAAAGTGTAGCACAAATGAGATAGAGATAGGGTAGACGTCTTTTGTTTCATAATTCTAGTTGTAGAGATCTCCATTAAGTTTGAAGCACCTGCAAGATTTTTACTTTATAAACTGTCTATTATGATATAAACTACCTATTAGTAGGTCTCAAAACGACAATAAACAAATAAATAAAATAAATAAATAAATAAAATAAATATCTACTGCGGAAAATTTTCATAACCAAAGCAAAAAAAATATGTTTGTATATGTACTTATTACTCTAAATATTTAAGAATAATTATGTTTACCAAATATGCTTTTTAAATTATAAATAAACAGAAGTAATTAAGGAAACTTAATAAAACTATACCTAAAGGAAATGAAAAAAATCTAAAACGAAGACAACAAATCGTAATTTTAACCCTTTGCGGTCCACTGTCGGGGCAGCCCCGACATTGCAATTATTACGTTCCAGTCCGATGTCGGGGCACTTAAAAAAGTTTTCTTTTTTCGGAATGTGTATTGTAGGTGTAAAAAGTACTTACAATCAATTTTTACTTTTGCTTTCCCAGTCTGAAAATATTCTAAATTTTGGGAAAGCCTTGTATTCCTGCAAAAAATTTCAAAATATTTTTTTTTTCGTTTTATGACGTATTATGACGTTTTATGTCGAGTAGAGCTGTATTACCGCTCGGGATTGTTATTGGTAAACATTGGTGTGGGGAAAGAGGACAAATGAGGAAAGTACAATATCTTTTCACAAAAAATTGAAAATTGGTATATAAGGGGTTTTAAGGTTGTTGAAACTGAATCTGATAATAACATTTTTTTAGCTCTATCTCTGCGGGGGTGACGGGGTAATTATTTTTTATATGTTTTTAATATTTTCGTCAAAATTGGTATATAGGGACTTTTAAGATTAAAGAAATTTAATCCGATGGTAACATTTATTTAACCCCACCCCCGGAGTTGGGGTAATTATTTTAAAATGTTACAGTATTTTCGTTAAAATTGGTATAAAGGGATTTTGAGGTCGCTGAAACGGAATCTGATAATCAAAATTTTCTGTCTCCATCCTTTCAACCTAAAATTAATCGAACCTGGGAAAACCGAGAATGAAAAATTAAATGGACCGCAAAGGGTTAAGGGAGTCATTTTAAATAACAATTTATAATAATGCAATTATTTGCTTTATTTGCAATAACATAGATAAAAAAAATACTGTAATGCATTTTTTTAATTAAAATTTTAGAATAAACACATTAATTTGTTATTATAGAACTTTATGTACTCTATTAGTAATATCTGTAGCACTAAAATAATAATCAAAATTTGTATAAGAGAAAGATAACTAAACAAAATTATACAAAATATGCATTTGTGCTATAATGTTGGTCAATTTATAATAAATATAAATAAAATGTAAAATAATAAAATAAATTATTTAGGGTTATTTGTGATAAACACTCGGAAATGAAGCAAATAAAAACTTTATTGCAAACATAATCATGCCTACGTTTCACCTAATATTCTTCAGGGCTAAAAAGACATAAAATTTATAAAACTTTTTGGACATAACTTGGACATTATAAACTGATTTTTGGAAAAAAAATGTATATAAACAAAATAAAAGAAATTAATAAATTAAAAACTTACCTAAATTATTAAATATGCATTAAAACGAACAAATTAAACAAAAACATTACATCAACAAACAAAATACACTTGACATTTTTTAATAGGAGAATACTCACTGTAAAACAATTAATTACTGAAATTTTTAAAAAAGTATTTATCGATAAATTTGGATAAAGCGTTGTTCCAGTGTTTAAAATAATTATATTTTGATATATTAATTAAATATTTTTGTAAAATTATTTAAATCCACAAATAGAACATATATCATTTAATATTTTTAATTAAGTTAAAGTAAATACTACTTAAATTGCAGGTGTCAGTTTTATAATTAATTTAGTTCGGATTCTTTTTTTATATGCACTATTTGAAGAAAACTTCTTTTTTTATTATTACTAACCCTCTCTAAAATTTCTGTATCTTCTATATTAAAATTAAAATGGTGGCCTGTTTCCAAATGGTGATAAGTCAGTCAACAATGTTTTTACATGACGATTTTTGACTACTGACACGTTTTGTTTGTTGATGTGATGTTTTTGTTTAATTTGTTTGTTTTAATACATATTTAATAATTTAGGTAAGTTTTTAATTTATTAATTTATTTTATTTTTGTTTATATCCGTTTTTTTTCCAAAAAATCAGTTTATAATGTCCAAGTTATATCCAAAAAGTTTTATAATTTTCAGGTTTTTTAGCCCTGAAGAAGCCTAAATATTAGGTGAAACGTTGGCATGATTATGTAATGCAATAAAGTTTTTATTTGCTTCATTTCCGAGTGTTCATCACAAATAACCCTAAATAAATTTAAAGAAGCATCCTGTAGGAAATATTATTAAAATAAATTATCTTAAAAAACTTTTTTTTTTGATAAACAATTATTAAAATTTGCCAAATTTAATTTGGAAATAATATATACACTGAAAAAAAAATCTACTAGTCAAATACGGAACAATAATTTTTTCAGATTTTTTTCAGTGTACCACTAAAAATATATAATTTAGAAATAAAAATGTAATGGTATATTGTGTGGTACGTCAATATTAATGAATCATTGGTTATAAAATAAAAGAACAAATAAAATTTTACAGTTGCCATTAAATGCTGGATTATAAAAAATTGGAAACCAAATAAATCAATAAAGATATTAATGGGAAAATACAGTAAATACTGTTACGTAGAAATTAAAAAATGAAATAATAATAAGATAATAATAATAATAAGATAGTGAACCAATTATAATCCACAGAATTTCAAGCCAGATAAATAGTGAAACTATTTTTCTGGCAGTTTAACCAGAATTTTGTAACAAAAAAACATTAGATACACAATCGTTGTAAAATAAAAAAAATCATATTATTTAAAAACAAATATTTTTTTTTTATTTTTGTAATTTTTTTAATTTTGAAAGAATATATTCAAAAGCCGCATGCGGCATAAGTGCAAAAAAAATTCTGTACCTGACTCAGGTAACCTTAGAAGCATTTGGGCGTAAGTCAGTTGTCGAAAACGCGGACTTCCGCCAGTCTGCCTCTCAGGTAAAAAACTATTATAATAGTAATAATTATTATTAGTAACAATTTTATGTGTTTATAACAACGGTTTCAATAAATTGTTTTTATAATTTATTATAATTATTAAAAACATCAAAAAGTCGTATGTGTCACCCAAATTAGTTTTTTTGTTAATTATTAACAATTTTCCGAGTGTAGGTTTCGAATTTTTTTCAGTGTCAGTTTTGACAATAAAATAAAATAAAATAAAATGAAGCGGTAATTTTAAAAATAATAAAAAAAAAACGAAAAGTCATAAACCAATTTATTTGTTGTATGTTTTATAATAGTTTATAAAAGGTCGCAATTGTCATCCAAATAATTTTTTTGCTAAAACAATTTTCCTAGTCTGGTCCAGTTTTTTCAGTGTCGGTTTCGCATAGGGCCGTAACCAGACTTTTTTTTATTTGTAAAATGTTAATGTTTTATAAATTTAAACCATATGTGCGTAACCTCTAATGTTTAAACAAGTTTAGAGTCGTAGCTACCTACGCGTAGGTGATTTTTTTTAACTTTAAAATTCTCAAAAAAAAAAAAATATAATTAAAAATAATTTCAATAGGCGTAACACTGTATGATAAGTGGGATGGGGTGGCCAAAAACGGCCCCCTATTCACAAATCAAAAACAAAAAAGAAGCGGTAATTTTGAAAATAATTGACATACCTGGAATATTTATATCGAATAAATCAAGTAAGCGCCCGTGATCGATGTTGTCAGACTCCAATGGCATTAATGACATAGACACAAAAACCACCGGGAAGTCAAAAACTTTGTCGTGTGCGAGTTGTCTGTATGTGCGTTCTCTTGTACAGCTCAGCGATGACTATGTTTCATTTTGTCTAAAACGCGACCGATAAAACAAAATCTATAATGGAAAATTTCCTTAACCGACACTGTCTTGTTTTCTAAATCCGTATGCATGCGTGTGATATTAGCGCGCGCCCGTCCAAATCCTGAAATGAGTTTCCCACAGATAATACCACAACGTTTTCAGGGACTAAAAATAACGACAGGTGATGTTCCTAGGAAAACTACGTCCACTGTTGACAACAAGTTGTTATTGACAACATTAAAAGAGCCAATTCATAAACTTACGATGTGTTATTTACTAACAGAAATGCCTATGCGCGTCACGGTGTCCCGCAAGGTTTAAAACTGGGCCTTCTCACGAGTTTACAGCGCGCTGCCTTATTGGAATCCAAGGAATATTAGTGATAATCTAGCTGTTCATTTCATGTCTATTTTTTCTAGTTTAACGTAATAATAATTTAGTCTTAATTTAAATGTTAATGAAAAATTTTCTTAACCGAACTAGCTTGTTTTCTAAATCCGTATGCATGCGTGTGCTGTTAGCGCGCGCCCGTCCAAATGCTGAAATGAGTTTCCCACAGATAATTGCGCAACGTTTTCAGGGACTACAATAACGACAGGTGATGTTCCTAGGAAAACTACGTTTATTGTTGATAAGAAGTTGTTATTGACAACATTAAAAGATCCCATTCATAAACTTACGATGTGTTATTTACTAACAGAAATGCCTATGTGCGTCACGGTGTCCCGCAAGGTTTAAAACTGGGGCTTCTCATGAGTTTTCAGCGCACTGTCTTATTGGAATCTAAGGAATGCTAGTGATATTTTAGCTATTGATTTCATTTCTATTTTTTCTAGTTTAACGGAATAATATTTTATATTTTAGTCTTAATTTAAAGCTTTGTTCTTAATCTTAATGAAAAATTTCCTTAACCGAACTATCTTGTTTTTTAAATCCGTATGCATGTGTGTGATATTAATGCGCGTCTGTCCAAATCCTGAAATGAGTTTCCCACAGATAATAGCGCAACGTTTTCAGGGAATAAAATATCGACAGGTGATGCTCGTAGGAAAACTACGCCTATTGTTGACAAGAAGTTGTTATTGACATTAAAAGAGACCATTCATAAACTTCTTACGATGTGATATTTACTAACTAATAAATGCCTATGCGAGTCACGGTATCCCGCAAGGTTTAAAACTGGGGCTTCTCATAAGTTACAGCGCAATGTCTTATTGGAATCTAAGGAATGCTAGTGATATTTTAGCTATTGATGTCATGTTTATTTATTTCTAGTTTAACGGAATATTATTTTATATTTAATGAATTTTTTCTAGTATAATGAACAATTAAATATTATTTTATATTTTAGTAACTTTAAGCTTTTTTCTCAATATTAACGGAAAATTTCCTTAACCTAAACTCTTCTTAATCCGTAACAATGTGCGCGCGCCCGTCCAAATCCTGAAACCAATTTACCACAAATAATACCGCAACGTTTTCACGGACTAAAAATAACGACATTTGATTTTCCTGGGAAAACTGCGTCGATTGTTTATAACAACATTAAAAGACCATTCATAAAATTTATAGTTATTTTTGTATCAATAAGTAAACAAACAGAAACACCAGGGTGTCTCTTGTTTCAACTTAAAAGATTCTTTTTTTCTTTTACTCAAGTTTATCAAACCAAATTTATGTTTTTGATAAACTTGATTATAAGAAAAACCTAAATCGGTTAAGCTTCAAATGTAAAGCACAGCATCAATCAAATTCATGTAGTACTTTTTGAGTAGAAAAAATGACAATTTTCAGGTAAATCCTGATATCTCCTGGACCAGAAGTAAAAATATAAAAAAATAAAAAAAGAAAATATTTATTAAAGTACTTTTTTTAATCATTCTAAATAAAAACAAAAGTAGAAAATTTTGCAGCTTTAAAACCAAAAAAGGTTTAGTCAAATCCATTAAGTAGTTTTCTAAATATTTGAATTTAAAAATGGAAATTTTTTAGGTGGTCGATTTTTTTGCTCTCAAGTGTATATATACATGTATGTAAGGTTATATTTTTTAAGAAGTTTATATTTACGTTATCTGGCCAGTTTATATTCTGTCAACTATCTGAATGGGTATTTAACTTAGTGCAAATAAAATCAAAGCAATGTTTGATGTTTGATTAGCAAAAAAAAAATCGAAACAACGGTTTATAATATTTGATATTAAAGAACGTTATGTTTTATCTATATTGATTTTATTTAATGGTTTGTTGGTATTTAATGTTTATTATGCAAATATACGCTTCGATATTAAAAAACTAATACGTACATCATTCAAATATGGGTTTCAATGCATTTTTATGTGTCATCTATTTTTTAAAGAAGCAAATAATACATATGTAATATATTTATCATTTTTTTTATATCTGGAGGACTAAAAAAAAAACAATAAAAATAGCAACAATATCATAATCGACACTTGCCGTCTATGCTCAGAAGCACCAGAAACGGCCGAACACATGTGCTTCTGCACAGCCATTGCTCGCAAACGGCTACAATATCTAGAACAGGTATACCCAAGACCTGCAGATATGTCCAAATTAGCCCCCAAAAAACTCTTAAATTTCTTTGGAAGCCTAAAGTTTGATGTGGACTAAATTGTAAAGGGAATTCACAATAGATCTCATTGGTCGCAGTGATTTGAAAGGCAGTACCTTGGGAACGTTAAAGTACTACGTCACGCTCATAGGGGGGATGGGGGTCATTTTGGAGTGTTACGCCCATGTTAATGGTATAGGAAAATAGCGTTACAGGGAGGGGGTCCAAAATGATCAAAATTTGGGTTACGTAATACTTGAACGTTCCTCTTGCCTCACAACCCCACTTATATTGTATTGTATTATGTATATCATAATTACATGGAAAATAAACTAACGTATTATTTTTTACAATTAAACAAAATGTGAAAATTAGCTATAAAAAAAAGAAATAAACAGGCGCGTTTTTTTTGCACAGATTTAATTACATTTTGTTTTGTTTTATAAGGTTTTATCTTTCAGCTTATCTAAAATTAACACATAATAGGAACAGCTTTGGATGGAAACTTTTGGACATTTTAATCTAAGTAGGCATTCTTATTTTTATTTTTTACATTGCATTTCTTGTTTGTTTTTAAAGTATTTTTATCCCAATTTCACATAATTTAATTTTTCTGGTCTCCAAATATATGCTGCAGTACGTAAACAATGTTCATTAAACACGATTCGCTCACCGCAGTAATTAGAAGAATCTAGCACATGCGCACTGGTTTGCTTATTTTTGTTTTAACGGATGTCAAAATTGGCTTCCGTTTAGGCAGTTGTAGTTTTATGAAATAGTTTAATTTGAGTGGAATTACGGTGCGTATCAGGTCCACAAAAATGAACTATATTTTTGCACTGATTTGTGGTTTTATTACTAAAACTTACTGTCTTGAATATAATTAGGTGCGGAAAATCCAGTTTTATTTGTTCGAATATATAGTAAAAGATTTTTAAAATACTTACGAATTTCTGTTTGATTTTTTTAATGGGGGCGTTGGTTTACGTTAACAATGGTTTGGTTTTGTAGTTTGCTGGTTTGTCGTTTTTTTTTTTTAATGAGAGGCGTTGGTTTACGTTAACAATGGTTTGGTTTGGTAGTTTGCTGGTTTGGTGTTTTTTTTTTATTTTAATGGGAGGCGTTGGTTTACGTTAATAATGGTTTGGTTTGGTGGTTTGCTGGTTTGGTGTTTTTTTTTTAATAGGAGGCATTTTTCAGATACGATATTTCAGAATTTAGAAGGCGATATATTTTAAGAATCAAATGTTTATTAATGAATACTCCGCAATTTTTTTTTACGAAAATACTATTAGAAGCGAGAACTTTTAGCCAATTAAAAAAAAAATGTTAGCTCGCAAAGAAAAAAGTAGATATTTTTGTAAAATTCTGCAAAAGAATGTTACATAACCCTAAAATAATTTTTGGCATACGTCAAAACAAAAATAAGAAAATCAGCGCTGGATTCTTCCCATTACTGCGGTGAGTGAATCGTCATTAAACAACCATCTGATTAGTTTTATTCCTCAAACTTTTCACATCGAATAAAAAGAATCACAAATCACATTGGTTCAAACTTTTCACTTGAAAATATACACCCAATCAAAATCAAGAATCCGCTTCATTCGGAATGAAAAGTTTAAGGAAAAAACGCACTAATTTATTCCAAAACAATTTTATATGAACTAATTTTTGTCATTAGGTAGTACTACATTTCGACTGAACTAAGGATTTTTCTTCAAGCGTACTAAAATGTTCATATTTTATAACTGAACACACTAGTTAGAAGTGATCTATTTTTTTACAGTAAAAAAATGAGTTCATTGTTGTACGCCGTAAAAAAAAGTTGGTTAGCATAACCACCACTGGTGGCAGCTTTGACATTGATGACAGTTATAGTTCAATATTATGTAAACAGGTGGTTGACTCAAGATTCTGTGCATAAATCTTGTGTGAAATTAATTAAAAATGATTTAAGTAGAATATATGGTTTATACACCTACAAATCTCTCCGAAATTGCAAATGCTACATTAGACAAGTTACCATCGAAATCGCGAAAAGTGTACGATTTAGTCTACGAAAAAAATTTAAAATGAGGATTGTTGTAAGTTTATTTCGAAAGGGTTTTATTGGCCTGTTTCAATAAAAAAAACATACTTTATTACTGAATAAATTAAATTCAAAAATTAATATTTAAAAAAAAATATATAGGGTGCTTGAAGAAAAAATAGTATCTTTCACTCAGACGAAAAGTGAAGCTTTTTTTACTCGTCTGTAGTTTCCGGGCTCCGCTTCGCGTCGTCCGTAAATTCTAAAGACTAGTAAAAAAGCTTCACTTTTCCTCTTAGTAAAACAATATACTATTTTTTAATATCTTAATATCAATTAGAATTTTTTTCTTACGTATAAAATTGACAAAGGAGGGTAAATTTTAAAATATATACTTGAATTTGCGAAAGTATAACTGTTTTTTTTATGTAAACTTAAAGTATTAAATTTATAAGCATTTAAATTTAAATAAGGTCTCAACTGTGAGCATTTTTCTGTAAAATTCTGTAAATTTTAAATTAGATTAAAGAAATTGTTTTTTTTTTATCTTATTTATTTTAAGTTCCGTATGATTGTTTTTCTAATTCTGAATATTGCCAAAAAAAATTGCCGATTTGGCGCGGTAAGACGCATATTAGAATAAGAATGTTGCCAGTATAGTCCTACTAATTACAAGCCAAGTGATGACGTATTCAGAGGAAACAATTTTTATTTTTAAACAACCTTTTTGAAGCGTCACTAGCAATAAATATTAGTATGACGACTCAGCAGGTTTAAAATATTTTAAATATTGATATCTTAAGACCTACACGGTAAAAATAAATTACATTAAATTACATAGTCCGTAAATGGTAATATGTTGCCATATACCGGAATGGTAAAAATTACATAGTCCGTAATGGTAATGTTTTGCATAAACCGGAACAGTAAAAATTACATAGTCCATAATGGTAATATTTTGCATAAACCGGAACGGTAAAAATTACTTAGTCCAGAATGGTAATATTTTGCATAGACTTGAAATTTGAAAAAAAATATTTACTACTTAGAAAATTTTTTCTATGGTTTACTTAGAAAATGTTTGTTTCAAATTACAAGTCTCTGTGTCAAAGTTTTTTGAAATATAGTAGCGTAAAGTTCATTTGGTTTAAAAAACCAGACGATTTGCACCCTTAATACGAGTATAAACTGCTTACATCGTTTTTTAAAGATCTATTGGTTGATAAAGATCGTAATTTATAATGAATTTTAGGCTACAAATAAAGCATTTAAATATCGTACATAAATAATATTTACCTTTTTTACACTTTTAACACTTTAACCTAGCAGAATGCGTCGCTATCTCTCTAACAATAACAAATTAAACGGTCCGTCTCATGATGCAACGCCTTCTTGGTTATTGTCCAAAGCGCACGCGCGTCTTAAAATAACATAGCCCGACATTGTAAAATCATGTAAAAATATGTAAATCAATGTAAATATATTTTTTTTACATTATTTTACATTCTTTTACATTCTTTTATATTATTTCACATTATTTTACATTATTTTACATTCTTTTACATAAATTTATGAATTATGCTTAGTCCAGAATAGTAAATTTACTATTCCGTACTATGTACATTCATGTATTTTTACATTATTTTACATGCAGTTTTTACAGTGTAGGCGATTTTTTTCAAATCGTAGCATATTACTAGTTTTTTTTTTGTAATAAGAATGTCGTTGAAACTAAATTTTTATCCCCGAGGGAAGATCAACAGTTTTTAAATTTTTACAATATTTTGATATTATATACAGTGCGGTCCAAAAGTCAACTTTTTGATAAGGATAAACGTTAAATTCGGAACTAGGGTTTCCAGTCCCGAAATTCGGGATCCCGAAAGTTCGGGATATCCCGAAGATTTTTGAATCCCGAAATCCCGAAAAATCCCGAAAATCCCGAAAAAAAATCCCGAAAATCCCGAAAAATTAGAATTTATTTATTCAACTCGAATCGGGTTACTCGATATGTAATTGTGATTTGGGTATAATATTTTTTGTTTACGATGGTGAAAATGGTGGTAGGGTTAAGAGTATTATACCTGAATTTTTTCAGAAGTTTTGAAAAAATAGAGGTCGCTCATGGCCATTTTTTTAAAAGATATGTTTCTCAAGCTAATAAAAAACATAATTTTAATTTAAAATTTTTAAGTTTGTTTATAATTACTTTTATATATTTTTTTTATATGAATTTATATTTTAATGTTGTTTGTTTTGTTTTGTTGGTACTACCAAATTGGTAGTTATAGATGTAACTTTTTATTTAATTTATTTATTTTAACTTTTAAAAAGTATGTTTTTTTAACTTTTTATTTAATTTATTTGTTTTAACTTTTAAAAAGTTTGTTTTTTTTTAAATAATAAATATTTTACTGAATATTTGTTTTTTTTTTCGTGATGCACACATACAATTTGTATATAAAAAAAAAATTTCTTGCTTTTATTAGTGTTTATTTTATTTTTTATTTTTCTTAATTAATTAAAATATAAATTTAAATAAAATATGGTTAATACTGGTTATTTTAATAAAAGTTTTCGGTTTAAATTTTATAATTTTATTTATTTAATATAAGATAATTAATTTCTGATGAAATGAGACATTTTTAAATTTCGGGATCGGGATCGGGATCGGGATCGGGATCCCGAACTTTTTTAAATTTTCGGGATTTCGGGATCGGGATCCCGAAACCTGGATTCCCTATTCGGAACACACAAGTAAAGACTATTTATTGCGTGTGTTTGGTTTTTTTTTTAATGAAAAAGGGGGTGGTGTTTATCTCAACTAGTTTAAAACTTAAAAGGGGGGGGGTGATTTTTGGTTAGCACTGTCTATGGGGTTCTGCGGTTGCAAACAAAAAAGAATGGGCAAAATTTTTCAGGAAAATTTTTGGTTAATTTTTTTTGTGCGCTTTTTACGTTATAGTACTGCATTGTAAATATTTCTAATTGATTTGTTCTAGTTTTGTGATCCCGAACTAAATATATTGCGACAATTAATTACAATTTAATTTAAAATGATATTTTTTAATTACTGTCAATTAAATTTTTCGCTTTATTTGTTAGGAAAGAAGGAATACTTACAACGCAAAAAAATTATCTATATACAGGGTGTTTGGAAATATTAACAATATTAATTCATAAATTAATGTAATTTGTTAATTAACTAATTAGTTAATAAGTTGTTTAATTTTAAAAATTAAAAACATTTTCTCTTAAATGAACAAAATTATTATTCCAAGATATCACTATTACTGTTATGGTATAGAATTATAGATTTTCTTAGGAATATACAATGTAGGAAATTGTAGGTAAGATCATTTATCATGTTGGCATATACAACATGACTAAGGTCCGATTTATAAAAGTGTAGTTAAAATTTTATCTAATAGTTAATGTTTCAGTTAAGGACAAATTCTGAATTTTATTTGGAGTTGATATCGCAATTATGTATCAGTTAAATTAAGCTGCACAGTGATAAACCCAGCCTAAGCCACATAGGTAGCTATATTATGTGCAACATTAGATGGCGCCACCATTTGTACGCTCTCAATACAGAAATTTATTCATACGATAAGTATTAATTCTTTTCAACAAGGGCGAAAGCCGCCATACCAATATATGCGATCATCAGTAGATCGCAAAAAAGCATGAAATAGCAGCTATATGTAATTTTGGTATGGATTTTCTCATTGATTATGAAAATTCTATAGTAGACCATTGCAATTTCTTTATTTTTCTAATATTCAGTGTTTTTAAAAAAATAATCTTGATAAATTAAGTACATATGAGTTTTATCATGGATAACGCATTTCTGCAAAACTTTTTAAAATAAATATAAAAAATATTTTAGTTTTTTTCATATTTCTGTTTACAAGTTAAGCATTTTTAAATTCTAGCTTTACTTAAAGGCGCCTTTAAGTCTGCCATGATCACAGAATGTGTTATTTGTTATTCATGTATAATGTGAAACCTCTGATCCCTATAAAATCTAATCTTTATTACTTCTGCTTTGATAAGAACCACTGCACATTAATGTTTATGTTAAAATGTGGTCACAATTTCAAAATTATTTTGTTTAAATATATTATACAGGGTGATCAGTAACTGCCATTTCAAAATTTAAGAGGTGATTCATTCATCCAAAAATATGAAAAAAAGCTTCTGTAAAGGTTGGTCTGGAAATGTGCCCTAAGGGAGCTACGTCCCTTCGAAGATGACATATTGAATGGGGAACAAAAAAAAGGATCAATAAAATTTTAATACTGCAGGGTGATACTTCATTTAAAATTGAACAAAAAAGTATTCTTTACCAAAACACCGAAATTTAATATTAAAGGAGTAATAGCCTTTTAAAAAGTAACGTTTTTGGTGGCACAAAATGTTACTTCCTCTTAATTGCATTTTTTTTTTTGAAAACGGTTGCTCCTACAGTGTTACACTATACGACATTTTTTATGTATTTTTACTCAAGTAAAAATCCAAAAAAAGTACACATAAAAAAGTTTGTGGCAAAAATTTGTGCCTAATAAATTTTTGCGTCTAGGCACTCCTCTGGATAAATTAAAAAAAAAATAAATTAAAATAAACTTATTGCCCTTATTAATACTAGTATACATTCAAAAGCTTGTAGCTCTAGCTTAAAGGGTACCAGTTATTAATTAACCTTAAACCTTATTTTTATTAGAATTTTAAAGGGCCGTAACTCCCTTAGGGCTCATTTGCGGAACAACCTTTTTTGATGCAGAATCGCGTCTTAAATTTTGGCATGCCAGTTATTGATCACCCTGTATTTATACCAATATATATTAGGAAAAATAATAATAGAGGTAAGATTAATTATAAATTTATTTAAATAATAAAACACTACTTATTATATGAAACTTTTAATACTTTTAGGGATTTCGATAGGTCATATTGTACCTAGGGTCACTTTATCTAATCTTACTTTGTTCTTTTGTTCATAGACGTTTGTTTTTGCTTTTTTGGAAATAGGTACAGATAAATTCCAGTGGTCCACTTATAGCGGTCACTACACCGCCTACTGTAAACATCCCTATAATTACACATGGCACGAATACAACGACTCTAGGGTATCTTCAATTTCACCAACATCCATCGTATCAGGGGATGCTTACATATTATTTTACGAACAAGAAAGTCTGAAATCATATATTTGAAGAGTTTATTTTATTTTTATTATTATTTTACTTGATTGTTAATTAATTTTTTTAAGTTACTATGTAAAAAATATGTAAGTTATGTAAAAAAGACCAAAACATTATTTGCGCGCATGATTTCTTTTATTAATTAATGTTAGGCACGTGTTACATTTAGACAATTATAAGGTACCTAGCAAAGGTGCCAACATATTATTATCTATAAATAATATCAGTGAATTGTTACTACATGCCAATTTAATAGATTGAAATACATGTTAAAATATTTATTAAATGAATTAAAATTTGAAATAAAGTAAGCCAGAAATAATGTGTAAAAAATATTCAATTTTGATATTTTCAAGGGAGATTAATAATTAGAACCTTAAAGAACCCTAAATAAATAAAAGAGTATTAAAACAAATAAAATAATTTAGGAAAAAGAAAGCTGTGAAATAAATTTATCTGGCGAATATACAGTGCGGTCCAAAAGTCACCCCCCCCCCTCTTAACTTTTGAACGAGTTGAGATATCGATTTAAAATAATAATAAAATAAGACAATTTAGACTATCTTTAAGCATATATTTGATACTTTTATCTCTTAAAATGTGGGCAGGGGGGCATGGGGGAAAATTTTTTTAAATGGAAAGGGGGGTGGTACATCATTTTAAAGCCTTTAAAATTCTCTATATAACCATACATTTTTAAATTTTTTAAACATGTTTTTTAAGGTTTTGATTTTTCAGTTTTTTGTGCTAAAAAAATAAATTTTTAAGTTTTTTTTTTGTTAATTTTTATTTATGTCAACTAAAATTAGTTGTTAAGTATAATTTACTTTTTTTTCATTATGAAATAAGGCATTTTTAAAAAATTGTTCGGATTCTTTAGAGAAATTTTGACAAAAATACCCATTTTCAACCCTATTTAAAACTCAAAAAAAAAAAATGTGTAAAAAAATAAAAAATATACAGTTAAATGGATAATTTTATAAGCTTTAAAATGATGTATCACACGACCCACCTTTCCATTTAAAAAAATGTCTCCCCATGCCACCCTGTCCACATTTTAAGAGCTAAAAGTATCAAATATATGCTTAAAGATAGTTTAAGTTGTCTTATTTAAGAGTTCTAAATTTGAAGTCGATATCTAAACTCGTTCAAAAGTTAAGAGGGGGGGGGGGTGACTTTTGGACCGCTCTGTATATTTAACATATAGTTGAACCTGGAGTTTAATTTATAAATTCTAAAATAGGTATTTTTAGTATTAATCATAAGCGCCGACCCCGGGGGCCCCGGGGCCATGCCCCCCTGGACTTCTATCTTCGGTCGTGTTTATGGACACAGAATATGACCTCACATAGAAAAAGTGACTTACCTCTACTACAACGAACTAACTCTTCTCTCTAGAATACGCATACCGTTAATATAAAGTATCGCCAACATCTCGGTTTGTTTGTAAACAAATAGTAGGTATATTCAGGCCTGAATAATAACAATTACCAGTAACTGTTATTTTTGTCTCTGTTAGAACAAAGCTGTGCGAGTAAGACAGACAAATGTATATGCTGGCTACGTTTTTTTCAGTTTTTACAAATGAAATGACTATTTTAGAGAGAAGAGTTATTAGTTAGTTGCTCTACTACTAGCGCAATAGTTATTTATTACAGTTTTAAAGACTCTTAGATCTCTTAGCGTTTGTTTACGGACCTATGTTCCTATGCTGTTTTTTTTTATCTTATGTGATGTAGAATCATCCCCTTTATTTCCCGCCAAAAAACTGCAAACACTTTGTATACAGTGTAACTAGCGGGAATTATTATAATGATAAATAGTACATTATTTACCAAGTGAGAGAAGTTTAACATTTTTGACCTGCGGATGAGCGCGCTAGCGCGAAGCCCGCAAGACGCGGTCTAAAATGTTAAATCTTCACTCACGTGGAAAATATAGTATTTTTTCACTACCAGTACAATTAATTAGCTATTTATTTATTTATTTTACTAAAATTTAATGAAAAGGCTTATAAATTTAAAATATCACGCTAGCCGTTCGCGGCCATTAAAAAAACAATTGAATAACTTGACATTTCTGGCAGAAATTTTCTGTTGATCTGCTAAAATTATTAAGTTAGAAAGTGTTTTCGTGTTAAGTGTAATAAAATATATAAAAATGGAAAGTGAAATGCAAAGTGATGATTCTGGTACTCCCCCAGAAATAAGGGGACAGGCGAAAACTTTGAGGGAGAATCTATTGCCTCAAAAATCAATATATGGGGGTTGTACCTCTAGTAATCTGATCCTTACGGTAGTATATGGGTTGTATAATCTATGGTTGAATATGATGGACCAATGATTTTCACTTTTCGAAGTGTTTTTTGTAAAACATGTTTTATAGGTACTAATTTAGTTAATATTTTTTAATTTATCATACAATAAATAAATTTGGTGCCTAAAGACACTTGTAAATAACAATGTGATTTAATAATGAAGTGAAACGTCAGATGCCAAAACAGCTGAATAAAAATTCATTATTAACCATGGTGCAATTTGATTATTTTTAGAACCTCTGACGTCATAGGTAGAGAAATAATATTTCTACCAATGAAAAGAACAGTAATAAAGATGTGCTTTTAGGCTGGTAGTGAAAAAAATATTTTACAATAGTGTTTGGAATTAATTTTACTTTTCAAAACACAGAATTCTCACCTTTATTTTTACTTAATTATAATGAGTTTATTTGCACGAATACTATTACTAAGTAACATATGTAAAAAAAATTATTAAACTGGTACACCTAGTTGTTTTAATAAGTAGTTATTATTATATCTTAAGACACGATTTATTTTTTTACTTTTTTCATAAAATGCATTTTTTCTCAATTTTAATTTATTTAATTCATTGTTCCACTCATTTCCTACTTATAAATAAAAATTTTGCACGATATATAACTACTTTCTATCTGATAACACAAGACAAGGAAAATAAATTAAATATATTTTTTTTAAAGAATATAGGAGTATTATTATTGTAGTGTAAATAATCTAACTAAATAAATCTATTACAATCCATTATATTGTTAGTTAGGTTTTTGGGGTATCGGGGGTATTCAGTTAAAAAACTTCTTTTCTCTAAATTGTGACGTTTCGATAGGGTCTTTCTATCGTTTTCGAACAAATTAAAATTCAAAGTCTCTCATTTGTCAACACATCTACAAACATTTTACCATTGGACGTTATACATCCTATTTTAATAAATAAAAAATAATAAATAAAATTTTCTACATAAAATTACAGATATAAACATTGACAGGTTAAAAATTTATATGTTTAAATTGAACCAAAAATTTAAGCATAATTAATGTATAATTATAAAAATCAACGTTTAAAATGGGCATTCGAAAAAACTTTGAATGGACATGGGTAAACCGATATTGCAATATCTTACTTTACCCACTAGTATCACAAATATATTTTTCGAATTGAAATGGCGCTCTTGCCAAATAACCATAATTATGAGAAACTATGTTATACTTATGTAAATAAATCTTATAAATAAATAAACAATATAATAATAAAATTAATGATACCGTGATTAGGACGTGATTAAAAATATGTATGGATTTTGAATTTGGTAAATAGTGCTGACAAATAAAATTATCTGAACTAAACCAGTTTTAGTACACAAATAATCCTATTTTTCTATGAATAGAATAGATAAATTTCTCTTGTAATAATTAGTTATATATATACAGACGAGTAAAAAAAGCACTTTTCCTCTGAGTAATATATATTTTTTAAATATTAATTTTTGAATTTAATTTATTCAGTAATAAAGTATGTTTTTTTTATTAAAATAGTCCAATAAAACCCTTTTGAAATAAACTTAAACCTTCCTTAGCTCATTTTAATTTTTTTTCATAGGCTAAATCGTAAACTTTTAGCGATTTCGATGGTAATTTGTCTAATGTAGCATTTGCAATTTCGGAGAGATTTGTAGATGTATAAACCATATATTCTTCTTCAATCATTTTTAATTAATTTCACACAAGGTTTTTGCACAGAATCTCGAGTCAACCATCTGTTTACATAATAAACAAACAAGTTTGAAGTATGGCTGTCATCAAAGTCAAAGAGTGCTGCCGCCAGTTGTGGTTTTGCTAACTAACTTTTTTTTACGGCATACAATAATGAACTCATTTTTTTTACTGTAAAAAAATAGATCACTTCTAATTAGTGTGTTCAGTTATAAAATATGAACATTTTAGTACGCTAGAAAAAATATATTTTATCCAACACCTTCACAGAAACACTTGTTTTGAGCACTATTTTAAATGTCAAAAGTGAGTTTTTTTTCACTAGTGACTAAAAAATTTTTCAACCATTTTTTTACGTACAGCTGTTGATCTCACCACTCTTTTACGTACAGCTTTTGATCTCACCCAAAATTAGTTACATACCCTATTAATTATTATAACTATTCTATTAATAGAAGCACGTTAACTAAACCATAAAAATTAAAGAAAACCCCAAATTATTCTTAGTTTTTAAATAAAATACTGTTTTTATTAAAAATTCTGTCATCACCGCGTCCATTTTGACGTTTGTAAGAAATGTAAAACTAGTAATTGTTTATTTTTAATAGGCATACTTAGGCCATGGCTACATATTATTTTAGTATTAAGAAAACTTAATCTTAATATTTTTGACATAATTTTTCGCAAAATTATAGATTTTTATTTAAAAATAAAGGGATAAAATTAAATTCTCAACTCGTGTATTAAGTGATTTTATCCACTTAATACACTAGTTAAGAACATAACTATTTAACTAGCGCAAGACATTACTTGAGAAAAGTTAAATACATTATATAAAACAGAAGATAAACTGTTACTTTTTTGACCAGAAAACGTCAATTTTATAAAATGATATATCATTAGATTACGTAACAAACAGAACCCGGAAAATAATATGTTTGTCAGAAAATATTGCTTCTTAATTTAATGAGTTAATTATTAATTAAATCGTGGTTATTTTTTGTTTTATTTTATTTAATTAGTTTTATTTAATCATTAATTTTTGAAATATTATTTAAAGAAGTAATAAAACAAAATGTAAATAATTAAATATTTCGTGAATCTAATTTTTCAACCATGGTACAGAGTTATATTGGTAGACTGCGCAGTTTGATTGATAGAATATTTAAACAATGTTTTTATAATTAAGGGTAGTTATTGAAATAGACCGAAACTAGATAAAACGTTGCAAGCACCCTGTCAAAACATCGGCACTATTGTACACTAGAGCCATCTAGTTTGCAGATTTCAAACTAGGTGTTTTGTTTGATTTTAAATTCTGTATCTTTAAAACATTATATTCTAGCAAAAAACTGTATATAACTTTTTTTATAGCGCTTAAAAAGAGCTTTTATTTAAAATATAATTTTTTGAAATCGGGTTATAAATATGTGAGATATGTTAAAAAAACCTTTTACTGCTTTAAACGCCAATATCTCGAAAACAATGCGTTTTAGGAAAACGTTGTTTATAAAAATTTTTGACCAATTTAAAATTATCTTTTATATAAGTGCTAAATTAACCAAATACAATAATAATTGCCTTAATTACAAACAAAAAACGCTAAAAATAGGAGTTTTACCCTATTTTTACCCCCTTACCCTAAGCGTGTTAAGGCGTGCGTGCGTGCAAGTGAGAGGTACACACATTCTTCACATATTTTCCATAGCCACACATCCGTGTGTCAAACAATAGTACCACGCAAAAATTGCTTATCACCGACCAACTTATAGAATTTTTTGATACAAACGTCGCGACGATTGTATCAACAAATTCTGTAAGTTGCATACAAAACAAGATTTCCAATGTATAGGCAGGGACCTTGCGATGGGGGTGTTGGGGGTCACACAGCAGAAGAGTCAGCAAAATTTTAGAGCAATCGGCAAAATTTTGTAGATGTGAAAAGTTTGGTGAAACGTTTTTGACCTTAGAACAAAGGTTAAACACTAAATCTTGTACAACAAAAAATTCTGATATGATAAAAAAAACTGACTTTATTTTTGAAAACAGCGCACCAAATTACATATAAAAATAACATTTTAATCCAAAGGGGAAAAAAGTTGAAATTTGTTGACCTGTTCAATTTTTGAATAAACATTTTTTAATTATATCTTTAAAAAGGCTTTATTACTGAAAAATATTTTTTTTTTTTAGTTTTGTAGAAAATATATTTTTTTAAAGAATATAAAAATGTTTATATATTTTTAAGCTTATATTTATTTTTAATTTTTAATTTTAATATATTAACTTTAGCCATCTTTAAGTTATTAACATTTAAAAGAATCGATTCAGTAAAATATTAATCCGGATTATTACATTGTCTTTTGAGCCGGATTATTACATTACATTACATTTTTGTTTAACCTCGTAGTATTCTACTTAATTAAGCATCCCCTAAGTCCAGGACTTGTGTGGGCTAGTAGTAGAGGGAACCACCGGCTTTAATTGACTTTCGAACCAATTTACAGGGAGTGTCCGCTTCACTTACGCCTTCGCCAAATTTCAATTATTAATTAACTGAAAAAGGCAAATCGGCGCCGGTGAGGATCGAACTCATGCTATTTGGGTATTAAACTCGTCAAGTACGACGCAGTAGTCCACTACACCAAACCTCCCATATTATACATGGTCTTTCGAGCCGGACTGTACATGGTCCTTCGAGCCTGATATGACATAGTCCGTCAAGTCGGATAATTAAATGTACAAAGTAAAATTGATATTTTCTGAGAAGGAATTAGAAAAAAAAATAAGCATATAAGTATAACATTACATTGAATTGATTGGTTTACTATTTAAATGAAATAACTGATTAGCATATTTTATATATCTATATGTAAATAAATAAAATGTATAGTACAGCATAATTAGGAGTGGTCAAATTTTTTAATGTGAAATTTTTTAATAACGCAGTAATAATTTTACTAAAATATGTATATAAAAATATACAGGGTGATCCAGAGGTAAGATATAACATTTTAGGGGGTGGTTCTGGTTCAAAAAATAATGAAAATAGTTCCACAATTCGTCAATTTGACACCACCTTAGGAAAGCTGTAGCTTCTTTATTAGATTTTTTAGGATCTGTAAATCTATACATCCATGTTTCTTAGATTGTTTTTTAAATGGTACATTATTTTTTAACTACCCTGTACTTATATAATTAATGCAGAAAAATACTTGATTAAAAAAATGATTAAAAATACTTTTGTTAAAAAAAAATAAACGTTTATTAAAATAAAATGCCCTGAAGGCTAAAAGATATATTAAATTGTTAATGTTGATTTAATATTATTAATTAAAAGCAGTTAATCATTTTATCTTCGCCGTATTATTTTAGCAAATATTAAAGATTGATCCGTTATATGAACTATTAATCAAAATATTTCCTATTTTTACCGTTTTTTAAAATCAGTTTTTAAAGTTAAATTCAAGCTGCTATTTTTACTTTCCCCTGTCATGTCATGTCATATCAAATAAGTTAGTTTATTATTCCATCAATCTATTTTCTAATCATCGTACAGAGTGATATTGGTAGACTGACAGTTTCGGGCTGCTGGCCCTCTTCAGTACCAAGAGTCAACTCTGCACGCTGATTAAGAAAACGTTTTTAGACTTTACTCGCAAAAGGAATATAGCCATTAGATTGATGTAGACTTGTGCGCCATCTATTTCTAGATGTAGACAACTACTCATACCTCTCCCTATCTGGAGACTTTGAATGGTAGCAAGTTGAAGACTTGTGTGTCTCAAGCACATAGTACCACTAACGGGTGGTTAGACGTAAAATTAGTAAGGACAGAAATTTTTAATTTTAAACAAAATTATAAAAATATTAATTTATTATTCCATCAATCTATTTTCTAATCATCGTACAGAGTGATATTGGTAGACTGACAGTTTCGGGCTGCAGGCCCTCTTCAGTACCAAGAGTCTACATCTAGCAATAGATGGCGCACAAGTCTACATCAATTTAATGACCATATTCCTTTTGCGAATAAAGTCCAAAAACGTTTCTTTAATCAGCGTGCACAGTTAACTCTTGGTACTGAAGAGGGCCAGCAGCCCGAAACTGTCAGTCTACCAATATCACTCTGTACGATGATTAGAAAATAGATTGATGGAATAATAAATTAATATTTTTATAATTTTGTTTAAAATTAAAAATTTCTGTCCTTACTAATTTTACGTCTAACCACCCGTTAGTGGTACTATGTGCTTGAGACACACAAGTCTTCAACTTGCTACCATTCAAAGTCTCCAGATAAGGAGAGGTATGAGTAGTTGTCTACATCTAGAAATAGATGGCGCACAAGTCTACATCAATCTAATGGCTATATTCCTTTTGCGAGTAAAGTCTAAAAACGTTTTCTTAATCAGCGTGCAGAGTTGACTCTTGGTACTGAAGAGGGCCAGCAGCCCGAAACTGTCAGTCTACCAATATCACTCTGTACGATGATTAGAAAATAGATTGATGGAATAATAAATTAATATTTTTATAATTTTGTTTAAAATTAAAAATTTCTGTCCTTATAAATAAGTTAGTTATTTTAATATTTTTTTTTAATTAAAGAATTCTTGAGCCTTACTCATATTGAAGTTGATTTAAATAAACCAAAGAATAAATTTTATCTCTACAAAATATAAATGTATTGTCTATTAAACATTACAGAGACAATTGTTTCGACTTTTTTAACATAGTCATTTTAAAGCTACAAATAATGAAAATGGTACAATTCCTTTTAGAAAAACTTACTTGTTAAATATATAAACAAATTAACTTGAGTACACATTATTAGGAATGTCATACTGACCTTAACTATATTATTTTTATAAAATCTTAAAAAATTAAACAAAAAGAAAACTACAATAAGTTAAAATAAAATAAATTATTGAAATCTAAAATTTAAAATTGAATAAAAATCTGTGACATCTATCATAAACTAATCCAACATATATTTCAAACAGACTAAAGGAATTATCTTTAAATTTCAAAAAATGTAGTTAAACATAAAAAAGAAAAAAAATAAATAGAAACTAAAACTACCTTTTTGCAGTTTAAAGATAATTCCTTTAGTCTGTTTGAAATAAAGTTTGGATTAGTTTATGATAGATATCCAGATTTTTATTCAATTTTAAATTTTAGATTTAATTTGTTTATTTTATTTTAACTTATTGTAGTTTTCTTTTTGTTTAAATTTTTAAGATTTTATAAAAATAATATAGTTAAGGTCAGTATGGCATTCCTAATAATGTGTACTCAAGTTAATTTGTTTATATATTTAAAAAGTAAGTTTTTCTAAAAGGAATTGTACCATTTTCATTATTTGTAGCTTGAAAATGACTATGTTAAAAAAGTCGAAACAATTGTCGCTGTAATGTTTGTTTAATAGACAATAAATTTATATTTTGGAGAGATAAAATTTTTTCTTTGGTTTATTTTTTTTTTTGTTAAATCCCGGAAAGTTGCTATCCTGTGATTAGGCCCATAACTAATAGTTTGGCATTATATTCCGGCCCTACCGGGCCTCTCTGAAAGAATCTTACTGTTCCCCTCCCACTCCACGGCCCTGAAAATTTGTAGGTAAAATAATCAGAGTGACTAAATGTACACACAGTTTAGCATTGTAAACATAACCTAACTCTTTTTAATCGTTGGTTTACGTTTGCTTTTTCGCAGGTTTGGTGTTTTTGATGATAATGGGGGTCGTTGCCCCTAAAATAACACAACCACACATGTCCAAGTGGACGATGACGTCACAAAAATTTCCTATTACAACAGTTTTTAACTTGTTTTAAAATAGCAAACGTATTTTTGTAACACTGTTTTTTTTTTAATCATCATTGCTTCAAGTGGTACTTAACTACTTTAAAAAAATCGCTGATTTACTAAAAAACTGATTACATGTGGGAAATAAAAACATATCAAATAGCACAAGTGTGTACAGTTGTGGCATTAAATATCGGGACAACCTCAAAAAAATTCGTGTCATTTTTATATTTTTGGGATTATTTTAAAAATTAAAAACTAGGTTACTTCGTTTTGACCTAACTGAATTATTTAGTTGAAGTTTACTGTCAAAAAATATTAAATTAATAAATTAATATTTCGATACCCCCAAGCAACAAAGCCGTAACTCATATATTGTCATTTTTCACGACAGCTAAATTTCTAAAATATATTTTTTTCTTATTTAAGGGTGAGGAAATGATTGAAGTAGAAAAGAAAGCCATGTGATACATCATTTAAAAGCTTATAACATTCTCTATTTAACCCTATAAGTATTTATTGTTTATTTATTGTTTGTTTCTGATAATATTCAAAATTAGAATTTCTTACTTTAGTGTTTTTAGGTAAACTTTTGGTTAAAATGGCCTGTGGAGAAATCTGAGTAGTACCACCATGTGTGTCTTTTTTCAAGGCGTTTATCTATGAGTATATCTCAAAATAGGTCTAACTTGAGTTACATCCTTGTTGCATGGGAGTGTCGATTTATTGATTCATTAAATTTTACACAAATGTTGTAATTATTTAAATAATAATAAAATTGATATTTTTTGGATCAAAATTGTACTATACGGGTAAATAATATGTGTTTAATATTCATTTTTCTCAGTAGTACAGATAAAAACTCACAAAGTTTTATAAATTTTCTACTGCAAATGGATTTGAGTTTAAGAGTTAATTACTGAAGAGCCTCACTGAGGTAAAAAAATCCTAGTATACGGCAACTGCACCTTGTTTTTCTCGGTTTTTCTTATATAATTAAAAATTGCTTTACCATCCATTGTAGATTTTGACCACCGAGGATAGTTTGAATAAGAACCTAATGTTTTCTCAATAAAACATTTCTTAAGACACAGATCTATTTCTTGAAATGTTTTCAGTAAAATTTAACCTCATCCATATCTCCTAATACTAAGGACGACTGAGCATTTTTTCTCTTTAATTTTCATGATAAGCAAACTCATTTCAAATTAAAATAAAGATAAAAAACACTTTTTTTACAAACTACTCGTATAACAGCAAAACATAAACAAACATTTGACATGTATTGATGTTTTCTAAAATATGTCACAAGACCCAGTATAATCTATGTAAAATTGTTTGTCCCGATATTTAATGCCACCACTGTACATATTTTAAAGTCTAACGTTTTATTTTATATTTTGTGTTGCCTCGGCTATTTATCTTAGCAATGTTATAGTAACATACATTTTCGAGCCAACCTAACAAAAATTATAAATTTTATAAACAATGACCGCACCTCAAGAATACATTTAAAAATTTCTGGTCTATTTAATGTATAAACAGTTTTTTGTTCAAATGACGTCAAACTAGACTCTTTAAACTAATAGGAACAGTTTTTTATTGGATTAGTTGGCAACTTTTAAGAAATCTAGATCAAAAAAAAAACTTATTTTTAATTAAAATATCTTCCTACAATACAGGGTGATTCAGAAAATTTTAAGGGGTGATTATAGGTCCAAAAATATGAAAAAAAGTTCCTATAAAGGTTGGTCCGGAAATTTAGGGCTCAGAGCTACGACCCTCCTAAGGTGCATCTGATAAATAGTTTTTATTTAATACCTCTGGAACCCTATAAACCACAGTAACGAGTTTTTGCATATGCCTTAACATTGATAAAGGTTATCATTTTATGTAATTTTTATTTGGTTAATTTTAAACAAGTGTGATGTCACTTTTTTGCCCCAAACTTTTTTATCTGTAGATTTTTTGACATTTTATTAATAAAATAATAATCTTTAACTAAAAATACGTATAAAAGGGACTCTTTGTGTAACACCGTAGGCCAACAGTTTTCGAGAAAATTGTAATTAAAGAGGCAATTTTACAATCTGAGCATCAAAAAAAGGAACTGCAACAATAAAAATTTTAATACTGCAAGGCGATTCTACATCAAAAATTATAATTCCTATGTATTTTGAGCCGCTGAATCCGAATCTGAGGTCGAAATTCAAAAGTTAGCTCTCATTTTTACCATAACCTCAAAAAACATATCATATCATTTCGAAAAGTATGTTTTTTGAGGATTGACTAGTCAAGTCCGTCGGAGATGCAACTTTTTTAATTTTGTGTGGCTGTGTTATCTCTGCAACGAAAAGTCCGAACAAAAAAAGTTTGTTACAAAAGATTTTTATTTTTTTGAGGGGAATTAAATAACAGTCAAAAAAATATATGTTTGTACTTAAAAAAACAAAGTTGACCTTGAAAACGTAAATATCCGTAAAAAATAAATACGCAATTTTGTTTTCACCATTAAAATAAACAAATTTTGTCCGACATTTTTTTTTTCTAAAATGCATAGTATTCTAGATATTTGAAAGGTTCAGGTTAAAAAAAAAAACACCCGGTATATTTCTATCTACTTACACTTTTCTGCTTGGGCATGGGTGACAACCCAGCATATTTCTTATAATGGAGACTTACCTATAACAAATACAAAAATAAAATTAATGCTTTTATTCTAAAATACAGGTGGATTCAGAAATATGTTACAACAGGGCCGGATCTAAAGTCAAGTTATGGAGGAGGGGGTAATCTGATTTTTTGGGCACATTCACAAAAAATTGAAAATTTTCATGGACACCGTATTTCTAAAAATCTTTTACTCATTGATACTAAGCAAAAAAAAAGCGTCGCAGGCCATTTTTTTATCAATAATCATACAGAATAATGTAATTTTCTGGTTTGTAATAAAACTCGGATTTTTTGGCAGGTTTTAATGCGTCAATTTATTATATCGCTAACGTTTCTCCCCTATTTGGGGGCTTTATCAAAGCTGAAAGATAAAAACTATTGTTAATAATAATAATAATAATAATAATAATGATAATATATAAGAAAAATATTTTTTGACTGTATTGAATCCCATTTTCAGGTAAAATATGTAAATTTCTTACCTAAAAATTATGTGAGCGTAGTCATATATATTATAAAATTGAACATTATGGACAAGGAACCTTTTACAACATAAAAATAAAATAAATATTACATTACAATATAAAAATTGGTTTTGACGCCATGTCGAAAGATTTGTAGGTTAAAAGCGTCGTTCGCAGTAAAAAACATGTAACATGTTTATTTTTGTGGTTCGAACCCAGCATTAGTCAATTCTCTGTGGTAACATAGGTCAAAAGGTATTAAAACCTGCCAAAAAATCCGAGTTTTATTACAAACCAGAAAATTACATTCAAAGTTTGGCAACCTATAAGGTATTTACTTACAATACAGAATAATGATAAAGTTGTTTAAATTCTTGCATTTAATAATAATATTCTTAAAATTATGGTAATGGGGGGGGGGGAGATTACCCACATTACCCCCTAAATCCACCATTGAGTTACAAGGTAAAGTTTTTTTATTTTTTTTTATTTTTGCTGTCTTTTTATTTATTGTTTTCGGCCATTATCAGAATAATTAATAGCTTTCAAATGAGGTATCACTTGACCTATGGTTCAATTAAAAAAATAGGATGTGCCCTAAAAAAAAATTCACTATTCTTCTATATAATTATATAGACGAGAAAAAGATCCAAGTCGCTTGTAAAACAAGTTTACACTACGATATTTCAAAAACGCTTTAACCCAATGACTTGAAATTTGGAACAAAGATTTTCTAAGTAGTAAAAAAATTTTTTTCCAAATTTCAAGTCTCTATGTCAAAGACTTCTTGAAATATCGTAGTGCAAAGTTGTTTTACAAGCGACTTGCATCTTTTTCTCTACTACAGTGTTGTACATTTTTTCCAGCTCTTCGTATTATAGAAAACTTATAATAATATTTTTTAATAATAATTGGCATGTGTAAAACAAATGACGAACGAATTAATCCATTAACGATTTCTTAAAATAAAGATACTATTATAAATAATAAATATAACCTTGTGACAATATTTCTCACTATAAATACATAAGTGAACTTTTTCAATCTGCATTTGGTCAGATATGTATAGGTCTAACTAGTTTAAATTAAAAAAAATATATTGTTCTTACATGCCATCCTCTGGGCAATGGTTAATTGATATAATTATACTTTAACAATTAACAAAACAAATTAACACTTTTGGTTTATCATTTGAAAGCAGGGGAATGGCGTGACCTTAAGCGAAAAGCCTGATACATTTTTTTTATATAAATGCGCTTGGAACTTTACGCCTTTACACACGGCATTCCCCCGAAGAACATAACTTAACTTTAATTAGAAATATACCTAATGAAATTGTGATTATGAATTAAAACATAAACAGCCCTATTATGGTGGCCATCGTTATTATTCCGATGTCGTTATAATTAAGACGTCGTGATCGTGTTCCAACACAATAACGTTAAAATTTGCTATTACCGTGGCCACATCGGGACGAAAAATATTACAATCCCGAGATCGGAATTGAATGAAGTGAAGTACCTTCGTTTCAGGTTACCAACTTAGTTATTTAGTAATTTCTTATTGTGGTAATGCTGTTTTACACGGTGCTTTTAATTTTTTTATATTGGCGTCATTGATTGTCAGTTGTCAGAAGAATCGTGTTTACGTCATTTTTTTGTTTTTTTTTTTTAATACAATAAATTAAGACCCACGGATTCAGCGTGTGCGTAAATGAATTCATATCTGAACAAAGACTAAACGGTTAACCTGTGGACCAACTTAACAAGGAAATTAAATATAACTTGTGGCCCAGTAAGAAAACCAGAGGAATGGAGAAAAGTAGGTACCTTAGATGCTAAATAATTGTAGCTTGTCTGTCTTAACCCTTTGTTGTTTCAACCAAACAGGCTCGTGTCTGATATTTGACTAAAGTTTTATTGTGCAGGCGAACACTGGCCTAAAAAACTACGAGTTAAATTTTCAACCAGTATCGACCAAGTGGCTCGTTTTTTACACTTATACTCGTGAGCTAAACTTTCAGAATATAGAGTGTATTAATTTCGATTAATTTGATTACTACAGTAGCAACTCCTGTGGTTAAAATACAGAATTAAGGTTTCGATTATAAATAAATAAAAATAAATAAAGATGTATATTTTTTCACTGTTGTAATAATAAGTGTGCGTGACAAATCCTGGACAATATAACATAATATTTTTTAATAACATTAATATATTTAATATAATTATAAAAAGCAAGCATGCAACTGACCTTTGTAATAATCAGGCATATCCTAATGATGTTTCAAAGAGTTAAATATGTTTTACAACAACCGCATGTCGCAAAACCAAAATTCTGTAGAAAAAAATATTTTGTACGTTAATTACTCACGGTTCGCAAAAAAGGTCAAATAAAATAAAAAATTGCCCAAGAACTTTGAAAATAAAATTTGATTCCTGGCCCTTTCCTTAAATAGGAAAAGCAAGAATTAAAAAATTTCAACGACAAAATTTTTTTTTGTCGCACTTTTTGGTTTTGAGTATTATAAAATAGATACAAGCTGATTTATAATTTTACCAATTCGCCAATATTTGCTACAGTTTATTTTTTTCTGCTTAAACTTTTTACCTGTAACTCAAAAATTAAATTTTAAATAATATCTAACAAATAGGACCCCCTTGGGGGGCCTTAAAGAGGACAAAAGCCTAAATTTTTAAATTTTCCTGGGTTTATCTTGTATGCTCTATTTATATACCAATATAAGCTATTCTAGTAGTATATTAAATATTTTTTTTAAATAGGCGGGTTTGGGGGGTCTCGAGCCAATTTTCAGATTTTTTTTTTTAGAATTTTAATGTACAAAAAAATTATAATATTATAAATATTTTCTAGATATTGTAAAAGAGTGTTTAAAATTTCGGTTTGGGGGTTAATTATTATATAATATTATTATTATATACACGGAAAGAAATTAGTGGGCTCTGCGCTATACATTATAAGATATTTGGTAACAGTGGCAAATTATAGTGATTTAAGCTATAGATTATAAGGGACACAATATATTAGTTATTAAAAATAAATTGGAAACGATTATATATATTACAGACACGATTATATTTATTACAGGCACTATTATAAATTTACAGAAATTTTATTATATTATAAAAATTATTAGCACGGACAATAATTAAATCTATTTAAGCTATAAATGCCATACTATTTGTTATATTTTATTATTCACTAAACAATTAAAGTATTTCATATAAATTTTTACACTGACTGCCATAATTGTAAGAGAAAGCCTTGTATTTATATAATAAGCGATTATAATTTGCTTGGTATGTGTGTTATAGCGCTCCTAGCTATAATTTTTTTTTCCGTGTATTAATATAAAAAAGATATATAATAATAATATTATTATGTACGCGTACGTGCCAAATTTGGTTTATATTTCTCCTGAAAGTTTTTAAAGAAGTCTCTTATAAGAGACTTACTATATCTAATAATTATACATACATAATTATGTACATAATTTTTCTATAATACATTATGCCTAAAATTTTAAAATGTCTACTTTCGGCTTAAAGAAAAGATACCAGACGATCGGAAGTAAAAGAAAAAACATTTTAAAACTTTACAAATCAATTTTTTTTTAAAGGTTTGAAGGGATTTTTTAATTCCAGAGGAAAGGCAATAAATTAAAAGCAAAGTAAAGTAATAAGTTCAAATTATATTTTGTATTGAACAAAATTGAAAAAAAAAAGTACAGAAAAAATAAAAGCAAAAATATTTTATTTTCTAAAGCTGGGTAAATAAACATAATAAAATTTAACGCAAACTATATGATAAACTATAACATTAAAAAAATAATAAATAATATTTAATAGTAATTATATATGAGAGTTGTTATAAAAAATTTAAAAATTAAATAATAATATGTACATACTTATGTATGTATAATTATTAGATATAGTAAGTCTCTTATAAGAGACTTCTTTAACAACTTTCAGGAAAAATATAAACCAAATTTGGCACGTACGCGTACATAATAATATTATTATTATATATCTTTTTTATATTAATATATATTAATAATATATAATATAATATATAATAATATATATTATATATTATATAATAATTAACCCCCAAACCGACATTTTAAATACTCTTTTACAATATCCTGAAAATATTTATAATATTATAATATTTTTTGAGAGACCCCCCAAACCCCCCTATTTAAAAAAATATGTTTAATATACTACTAGAATAGCTTATATTGGTATATAAATAGAGCATACAAGATAAACCCAGGAAAATTAAAAAATTTATGCTTTCGTCCTCTTTAAGGGGGTCCTATTTGTTAGATATTATTTAAAATTTAATTTTTGAGTTACAGGTAAAAAGTTTAAGCAGAAAAAAGTAAACTGTAGCAAATATTGGCGAATTGGTAAAATTATAAATCAGCGTGTATCTATTTTATAATACTCAAAACAAAAAAGTGCGACAAAAAAAAATTTTGTCGTTGAAATTTTTTAATTTTTACTTTTCCTATTTAAGGAAAGGGCCAGGAATCATATTTTATTTTCAAAGTTCTTGGGCAATTTTTTATTTTATTTGACCTTTTTTTCGAACCGTGTACTTTTTTCCTAAGGAAAAAGTATTGTGATCGACATAATTTTTGCCTTATTTCTTTTCTATAAAATACAGAATATATTTCTTTTTTCGTACTTTAAGTATGTTCGTCATGTTCTTAGACATTAGAAGGGGCGCCCCCCTGGAAAATTGATTTTTTGTGTTATCCTTTTCTTTAAAATACAACATGTATTTCTTTTTTCATATTTTAAGTATGTTCGTCATTTAGGTATTTGTTTTTTTCTATATTTTTAGCTAAATTTTGTATATATATATATTTTTATTTAAAAAAGATTTCAGCCCTTCTGGAGTTTTAAAAAGTCGGCGCCTATGTATTATGTAATATAGCAATTTATCTTATGATGGTATAATTTTTGACATTTGGAATGTACTACACGTAATTAGATATCGATGCATATTCATTACAGGATTGGACTTATTCTATTATTCAGAGCGTATTTGAATAAATTTTTACTGGGGCACGAAGTTTTATTTTAAGTACCTCCATTTACCTGAGAACAAATACGTTATATTCAGATCGATTCAGATCAACACTAAAAATTTGTTAATACTAAACGTTTTTGCATATATGGAACCCCACGAAAGTTTAGTAAACATTCACTGGTTAATGCCAGTACCCGGCGTATTTCTAGTTATAGTCCAGTCTTCAAGTTAATAAAAGAGGCTTTACCTGGAAATAATTCAGGGAGTTTAGATTTTTGGTTTATTGGGTAGGGTTTAAGGCCGCAAATAAACAATTTTGCTACATTGAACTCGATTTGAAACTGTCATTTTTAAACGTATTTTTCACAAAAAACGGACTTATTAAAATATATCAAGATCGGTGCATTCTATAGGACAAAAAACGTTTGATATGAAAATAAAGAGGACCAAATCTCCAACATTTTTTGTGTCATATATATTTTTGTACGACTTATAGCTAATTCACGGCACCGCCTTGAACGTTACACTGTAGGGTTTTAGATTTTTCTTTATGACTTGGTTAGGAAGGTTTCTTTATGCGTAATATGGTGATTCAATCGAAAATCGGTTTACTCGAAATAATGACGCACAAATGTGTGAATTATTTTAAAAAAAAAATTATTTTACGTAAATTAAAAAGAAAGCGCCAGATAGATTTATTTAATTTTCACCCAAAATGTTCTCAGGGGTATGCATAAGGGAACGTTCAAGTATTACGTAACGCAAATTATACCAAAATTCATACACTTCATACCTCGGTTCTCGCGTTATTCAAGGCTGTAGAGATTTCATATTTTGGCTATCCTCCCTAATAGGGGGTGTGTTAGGGGGGTAGCCAAATTATGGTATCTCTATAATCTATAATAACGCGAGAACCGGGATTTGCGTTACGTAATACTCGAACGTTCCCTAACCGACGATAAAGAACAATTTTGGTTTTTCGAAAAAAAAAAAACATTAAAAATCTAAAAACGTATAGTGTAACGTTTAAGAGATATTTTAAAAATCCGTTTTTTTGTGAAAAACACGTTGAAAAAATGACAGTTCCAAATCGAGTTCAACGTTTGCGGTCTTAAACCCTACCTAATAAACCGAAAATCGTGGCTTGAAAGATGGTATATCCCCAAGTAAGTACTTAAATCAAATTTTTTGCTGAAGTACGTATCTTACTTACAAGAGCATAAAACTTATATCAAGTAAAAGTATTTAGTTTGAATAATAAAATTTCTTTGTAAAGATAGTCTCGAAGGAATTATTCTACTTCTTCTTTACATCAATGGCCTTTTCATAGAATTTGGCCAGCTCAATATAAATTGGGATTTATATTATTCTAGAAGACTGGGTCCCTTGGTGAAGTGGTCTGGATAATTCCATACCCAGTCTCCTTTTTCTTCTCGATGTATCCACCGATACGTTCTGTTGTCAACGCTGTTTTTGTAATCTGTAGTTATGTTTGCGCATGCGCATTGGCGTATATTAATATAAAAAAGTTCTGTACTTATAAAAACTTATCTTCACGTGTTCGTCGCTTCCAAATCAAAATTCATCAGGATTATAAATGATAAAAAAAACATTAAATTCACTTATTAATCCAATATATTCTTCACATGTTCGAATCCAGGGCATATCAAAGATAGCAAATAAATAACTATACTAAAGCACTTGATGCTGAAAATTAAACGCGATTAACGCATTAAAAATTCTCGCCAAAAGTATACATGTCCCAAATAAGCCCATGCTCTTGCGTGTTTTTCGAAGTTTAAAAATAAGGGTGTGATTTTTCCCTTATATCTCATATAACTTTTTATCAGTTTTTTGCACTTTTTTAAAAACCGTTAAAGATATCTAAAAAAACAAATTTTAGTGCTGAAAATAATATATTTTTTTTAAAGAAGTAGTATTTATCTCAGAACCCTGACTTGAGGGCAACAAATGGAGGTCAAATTCGTGTTCAGCATCAAAAAGTACATCGAAAATAATACCAGATCCAGTATAATACCATATTGAAAATAATATCAGACAAAATGGGAAGATATGTTTTTTTGTCAACCAGTGTAATCAAAGAATATTTACCAACATACGTTAGAGTTCGTCCCTGACTTTTCGCGACATGAATATTATTTTTCCGACCTCTACAATAATACCTCTATGATTGAAATTTTAATTACTATAAAAGGTGTGGACAGTTCAAGGAGAGTTTATGGTTATTTGTGTAACTCTCTATTAGAAATACCATCCTCTTTTGTTTTCAATTCATTTTATTTCATTTGAATGAGTAGTATATATCCTTAATTATAATTAATAATTTAAATAAAATTTGTTAATGAAAAAGATTGTTACCAAATGGTTTATGCTATGGGGTTACTTAAAAAATTTGAGACCAGTACTAATATTCAAAGAAAATATTTTTCTTCAAACATACTAAAATGTTCATATTTTATAAATGAACACACTAGTTAGAAGTGATCTATTTTTTTACAGTAAAAAAATGAGTTCATTGTTGTACGCCGTAAATAAGTTAGTTAGCAAAACCACCACTGGCGGCAGCATTCTTTGACTTTGATGACACCCATACTTCAAACTTGTTTGTTTATTATGTAAACAGGTGGTTGAATCGCGATTCTGTGCGTAAACCTTGTGTGAAATTGATTAAAAATGATTAAAGAAGAATGTATGGTTTATACACCTACAAATCTCTCCTAAATTGCAAATGCTACATTAGACAAGTTACCATTGAAATTGCGAAAAGTGTACGATTTAGCCTACGAAAAAAGTTCAAATAAGCTAAGGAAGGTTTAAGTTTATTTCGAAAGGGTTTTATTGGACTATTTTAATAAAAAAAAACACACTATATTACTGAATAAATTAAATTCAAAAATTAATATTTCAAAAAATATATATACACTTCTGCTCAAAAATATCGGCCCACCTAAAAAAATACACATTTTTGAATGCAAATATCTCCAAAACTATTTAATGGATTTATTCGATCTTTTTTTTATTTTGAAGCTTGAACTTTTAGCTCTTACTTACTGGAATAAAAATTATCAAACATCTTTTTTTATACCGGCAGCAATGAAAAGTGCACAGCTATGTTTTTTTACTGCACCTTTCGATATGCGCATGGTTCGCCACTGCATATTTTTTTACAATTTAATTAATTGATTTTATAGCCTAATTAAATGGAAGTAATCTCTTTTTAAATTTTTTAATTTTCCTTTTCTCGTTTAGGAGATATAAGGTTTTTTCTAAAAATTTACATTTTTGCAAGTAACAAAAAAACTACGCAATGGATTTAATTGATTTTTTTTTTAATTTGAAGCTTAAATCGTAAACTTTTATTTATTTAATTTAGGTTTCTGTTGGAAACATGTTTAAACTGAGTTTACATTGCTTAAATAGTCATGTTTTTTTTACTCGATCTTTTTTGTTGCAATTTAAACACAAACTCAAATCTTTCCATAAGTTTTAAAACTTATTCTAATAGCCACACTTATTGTGACTGATTCCGTCTTTTATTTTTTATCATAAGTCTTCTCATTTAGGAGAAATTATGATTTTTTGGTAAATAAGGACTTTTTAAGTGGTGGGCTAGTGCCACCCCTGTAACTAACTTTTTTATGATTGACAAGACTTGTCACTTATGTGACAATACTTTTTTAACTCGTTAAAATTTTATTTAATTGTATTATTTAAATGGAAACAAGTCCGGAAGTAGCTGCCCAAGCTGTAGCTCTGCTACAAGAAGGGCACAGTCAGCGTTATGTTGCTTAACAGTTAAATATTACGAGAGCAGCGGTAAGAAGAGTATTCCAACGTTTTGAGGAAAAATAATACATATTTTTTAAAATAAACTGCTTATGGAATATATGTGGCTGGACTATAATTGTGTGGTTCTGAACTATTGTTGTGTTAAATTACGGTATGGAATATTTGTGAAAAAAAAATTGGAAAATGTACAAAAAAAGGAATGGAATTATTATTTTGAAAAGAATAGGAGTAAATGCTGCCAGGCATGGGATATACAGCTGCCTCAAACCATTTTTAAAACCTAATTCTGTATGAAAAACATTGGGAAATATGACTATAACGTCTATAATATTTATGTAGATAAATTTTAACTATAGTGTATACACATTGATAACCTAGCCTCAACCGTGTAATGTTGGTTAGTTTTAGTGTTTTGTTAAATTAAATTGAATGTTTTATTGACCATAATGTAATGTAACTAATAATAACGAAAAACAGCATTGTTGTAAAAAAACATACACGTCTAATACGTTTTTTTGTGTTTATAAATAATTTTAATAAAATTTAAAATTTGTTTATTGTTATTTTATTTGTTAAAATATTTTGTTTAAAAAAAATTAAAAAGCAAAAAGTCCTTAAAAAGACGTTAGAACTTGTTTTTGGAGTACCATTAGAGATTTAAACAGGCTGTGCAAAGTTCGTTCGACATATATGCCTCAAAACGCAGTCTGAGCTGGGAACCAAAAAGTTGCTAACGCAGAAAACGTGTTAATTAAATGTATTTATTTAAGCTAAAGTTATAGAAGTGCAATAGATCTTTATATTCTATCGACGCTTTTCCGTCATATACAGTTTTACAGGGGTGGCACTAGCCCACTGATTAAAAAGTCACTTTTTCCGAAAAACTTTAATTTCTCCTAAATGAGAAGACTTATGATAAAAAATAAAAGAAGGAATCAGTCACAATAAGTGTGGCTTTTAGAATAAGTTTTAAAACTTATGGAAACATTTGAGTTTGTGGTTAAATTGCATCAAAAAAGATTGGATAAAAAAAACATGACTATTTAAGCAATGTAAACCCAGTTTAAACATGTTTGCACCAGAAACTTAAATTAAATAAATAAAAGTTAAGGACTTAAGCTTCAAATTAAAAAATAAATCAATTAAATCCACTGTGTAGTTTTTTTGTTATTTGCAAAAATGTTTATTTTCAGAAAAACCGTATATCTCCTAAACGAGAAAAGGAAAATTAAAAAGTTGAAAAAGAAATTACTCCCATTTAATTGGCCTATAAAATCAATTAATTAAATTGTAAAAAAATATGCAGTGGCAAACCGTGCGCATATCGAAAGAAGCAGTAAAAAAACATAGCTGTGTAATTTTCATTGCTGCCGGTTTAAAAAAAGATTTTTGATAATTTTTATTCCAGTAATTAAGAGCTAAAGGTTCAAGCTTTAAAATAAAAAAAAGGTCAAATAAATCTATTGAATAGTTTTGGAGTTATTAGCATTTGAAAATGTGTATTTTTTTAGGTGGGCCGATATTTTTGAGCAGTAGGATGCTTGAAGAAAAAATAGTATGTTTCACTCAGAGGAAAAGTGTTTTTTTTTTACTTGTCTGTAGTTTCCGGACTCCGCTTCGCGTCTTCCGTAAATTCTACAGACTAGTTAAAAAAGCTTCACTTTTCCTCTTAGTAAAACAATATACTATTTTCTTCTCCATTTTTGATAATTCAACGTATGAAAAATTAGAAAAATTCAACAAATTTTTGCACGAATACAAGCTTTCCGAAATTTTGAAAAGTTTCAAAATGGGATAGCAAAATAATATAAAAAACTATGGTAGAGAAGACTATTATAGCCTCGCACTCTATAAAACGTGTCTTCTCTTCCTTGGTATATAATTAATAATTACTATTATGCACTAAGACCTAAAAGAATTTATTTGCAATAACTTTTTATTTTTAAGAAACCAGCATATTTTAATTGCTACAAATTTCATCATTTTATATGAAAAAATTATTCATTGGAACAGAAATCTGAATACTATCTTTTAGATAGTATCCAACAATAAGATTCTTAGAGATTAAATTCCACAGGCCTGCATGAAATTTGCTTTTTGGGTTTATATGTGTTTCGTAAACAGACATTTCATTGGTCAAATTGTTAGTTTAGTGAACGTTCAAGTATTACGTAACGCAAATTTTGATCATTTTGGACCCCCACTCCCCCCTGTAACGCTATTTTCCTATACCATTAACATGGGCGTAACACTCCAAAATGACCCGCACCCCCCCTAGGAGCGTTACGTAATACTTGAACCTTCCCTTAGTGGTAATTATTGAGTAAATCAATCATCAAACTGTAAGCGACTATACCGGTGGCTCGCCCCTATAACTTTTTTATTCCTAAAGATAAAAGAATAAAATTTACATGGTGTCTATAAGATCATATTTTGAATTATATCACCTATAACGTAATTTTTTTTTCACTTCCGGTTTAACTAGAAAGGACCCCTACTTCTGATTTTTAAATGGAACACCCTGTATATTTTTACATATTTGGGGTCTCCATTAAATTATGTGTATTTTTATCAAAATTTGACAGGTTTTGTCATTTGTTAAATAAAATTTTGTTTTAGATTTTGTTTATCTGAAAACTAAATATATTCATTTTGCATCAAACATTGGTAGAAAAGTACCATTTATTAAAAAAATTGTTTACTTTTCATTTTACACGAAAACTAAACTTGAAAAAACACAGATTTTGCTTTAACTCAAAATTTTGATTTATTACGTCTTGGCTCATCGATATCACTATATTTGTTTCTCTTTACAATGATTCCAAAAAGTTAATATTTATTTTTATAATCTTTTTAAAATAATATATGTAAGTTTGTAAAATAATATACGCTAAGTGTTATTCCACGGACCTGACCTGACTAGTTCCTTTGCAAAGCAAACGCCGACAGATAGACGTGCGAGCGTATTACATATTAGGGTCACTTGCACCAAATTTTGGTACGGGATTAACTCAGCTAAACCGAGTTTAAGTTAAAAATGCTGCGTTCTTATTGGCCATCCGTCAATTTAATTCAAGTTTAAAGTTAAACCATCATTGGTGCAAGTGGCCCTTAGTTATACAAACTTTTATTTTAAAGAGATAATAAAAATAAATATTAACTTTTTGGTAGCATTGTAAAAAAAATAATCTTTTTAACAATAATATCGACGAGCCATAGACGTCATTAAGCAATGTAAAAATATACAGGGTGTTCTACTAAAAGCAGAAGTCGTTTCTGGTTAAACCAGAGTGAAAACAAAATTGCGTTAGGTGATATAATTCAAAATATGGTTTTACAGACACCCTTTAAATGTCATTATTTTATCTCTAAGAATAAAAAAGTTATAGGGGCGAGCCACCTTTGGAAAACACCCGGTATAGGCCCTTTTTTGGCGGAGGACCACATATACAGTGCGGTCCAAAAGTCACCCCCCCCCCCCCATTTTAACTTTTGAACGAGTTGAGATATCGACTTCAAATTTAGAACTCTTAAATAAAACAACTTAAACTATCTTTTAGCATATATTTGATGTTTTCAGCTCTTAAAATGTGGGCAGGGGGCATGGGGGGACATTTTTTTAAATAGAAAGGGGGGTCGTGTAATACATCATTTAAAATCTCATAAAATTCTCTATTTAAACTAACATTTTTAAATTTTTTAAAAATGTTTTTTAAGGTTTTGATTTTTCAATTTTTTGTGCTAAAACATTCGATTTTTTAAGTTTTTTTTATAAATTTTTATTTATGTCAACTAAAACTGTTTAAAAGTATAATTAACATTTTTTTATAATGAAAATAGGCATTTTTAAAAAATTATTTGTTTTTTTTTTAGAGGAATTTTGACATTAATACCCATTTTCAACCCTATTTTAAACCCAATTTTTTTTTTAATTTAAAAATATGGAGTTAAATGAAGAATTTTATAAGCTTTAAAATGATGTATTACACGATCTCCCTTTCCATTTAAAAAAATGTGCCCCCATGCCCCCCTGTCCACATTTTAAAAGCTGAAAGTATTAAATATATGCTAAAAGATAGTTTAAGTTGTCTTATTTAAAAGTTCTAAATTTGAAGTCGATATCTCAACTGGTTCAAAAGTTAAGAGGGGGGGGGGGGTGACTTTTGGACCGCTCTGTAGATTTGGATGGATATTTTGAAATATTATCTAATAATTATATGTAATCTTTAAAATTAACCTAGTTTAAAACTATTTATTCGCAATAAATTTGTTCAATCGATAAACATGTCTATTTAGGTGTACCATCTCTAGATTCATTAATATCCTTTCACTATTTTTTCGTTGCAAGTTATCTAACAATTGTAGGTTAATCGTCTTCCCTATATATATTAGGGTGGGTCAAAAAAAACCGACTATTTTTTTTTTACTTTGTACTCTGAAAAATCCGTTGCTAGACACCTCTAGAAAATTCTCACCAAATATGAGCTCTTAATTCTGATAAGAAGGTCCTCCGCTTTACAATTGTCCATTTTTTCCTCAGTATTAGAAACAAAAATTCATATATCTTTGACAACTGTTTCTCTTTTCATAGGAATTCAAATTTGTATAAATTCTCGTGAAACTCATAAAAAGACCATTTTTGTAGAGCCGTTAATTTCCTACAAAACTATGAATTGCGCAATTTATAACAATTTTTTGTAAGCGAGTAATAAAATTCATAAGCCAAACAGAAATGTCTCTTAAAATAGTCAAACTTTAACCTTTGATATCTTTTAAACGGTGAGGTTTACGAAAAAATTGTAGGAGACCTTTTTTGTAGAGCGTTCGATTTCCTACAAGAATATGAGGAGAGATATTTTTTAACGAACAGTTGTCAAAGAGATATGAATTTTTGTTTCTAATACTGAGGAAAAAATGGAAAATTGTAAAGCGGAGGACCTTCTTATCAAAATTAAGAGCTCATATTTGGTGAGAATTTTCTAGAGGTGTCTAGCAACCGATTTTTCAGAGTACAAAGTAAAAAAAAAATAGTCGGTTTTTTTGACCCACCCTAATATATGTATGATATGATAAATTAGAAAATAATTGGCGGTTAGGTATATGTGAGAAATTATTCTGTGTTAATACCTCTGTTCTAAACTGTGGTATATCAAAACTAGACAACGCATCAATTCATTCAATACAATTACAATTTTTTTAAATATTTTAGTACTAAACCTCGGGAGTTAGCGAACTGTTCATACGTTCATGAGCGTCGCATTAATTTAACACTGGGGAGAAGCGAGCGAAGATGGCTCTCAGACGGCTGTCCCCACCCTATAAAACCGTGCACGGCAATGTATCTATAAAAAAAATTAAAATAGATGACAAAAGATGAGTCATAGGTAGCAAGTCCCCGACCCATGGTTATTACATATCTTAGGTATACCTTGACCCTACACTGTAAAAAGTTCAATTGTATAGGATAATAACTTCCGATTTTCTAACCATTTGTAACTGAATATTTAGTTTACTTTTTACAGTGTAGTCTAAACCGTGTTCCACAAACTGGACCTCCATTTTTATGCTGTTATGGTACCTTTTTGTTTTTCGGATACTCCAATTTAAAATATGTTTATTAACATCCAGATATGTAGATATGCCAAAAAAAAAATTTTTTTTTTAAATAAAATATATACTTTTTTGTTATGAAAGTAATTTTTTGTAGGAAGAATAACAAGAAAATGAATAAGATAACTAAGAAACTAATGTTTTGTTTTTTTTTTTTTGAAAAGAAGAAGGCGAAGAAGAAGAAGAAGAAGAAGAAGAAGAAGAAGAAGAAGAAGAAGAAACTATTATTTCTTTTTTATTCTTGATGGAAATCAAAAGAAATTCATTTAATTCTTAATGACTTATACGTACATAAGTAGGGCAATGTACTTTGAATTGTTTATTATGCATACGCTATAGTAGTGATCAATTCTAATTGAATTTATAGTTGTTTTACATATTTGTTTACAAATCACATGCATGTGGTTTATTTTGAAAGGATTTACCACATTATCCTTTCTTATTACGCTTCTCAAGGCAAGCGGTACCAAATTACAGGGGCAAGTGTAATCATAGTATGTCAGGGAATCGTATAACAATGAAATAACCATCATTTGTTTCAATGATTAATATCAATCATGATATTACCTATTTTAAATTAAAATTTATTGTCAGTGCATGAACCTTTTTGGGTGGAATAAAGATTTTTGAGATAAGTACGATATTTTTTGGGGATCGTTAGAATTACATAAATTATAAAACATATAGTAGCTAATAACACAATTCCGAAATCAAAGTCACAATTATTACAACTACTGATAGCGGTATACCATAGGGGTAGGTGCTTGAGCCAGTCTTGTTTATAATTTTGCAAGGACGTACCTCAGGCAGCGGTGTTTGTCCCAATGTAGTTTGTGATTTACAAGGACCACTTTTACCTTGTTTTAAATTGGGATTATCTTGATAAAATAAACTGAGTTTAAGTTGAAAATGCTGCTTTCTGATTGGTCGACCGTCAATTTTGCTTTAAAGTAACAAGTTCCGTCTTATGTTCGTAAATTACAAGGCATGTCTATAAATAGACTATTTCAATTAATTTACTTATTTTTAGAAATTTATAGCCAATAAAATCCTGTTATACTGAATTTAATTATGTCATAAAATAATTGATTATCCACGAAGAAAATGCAAATACCTATTTATTGATATTTTATGAATAAAAGTTGAACTTTTAAAGTTTTATAAGAGCCAATAAAAATACGAATACGGAATTAAAAAAATTACACTAAAAAAGGTATAAATTGAACTCTTTTTAGTGTAATTTTTTGTATTGTACTGTACAGTTGGACCCACAAAAAACGCAATATTTAAATATGCTAAAATGTCAATTTTACTAATTATTTTATAGTTTAAGTAAGATTTTAAGAAATAGGTTAGATTAATTTGACAATTAACTGTCAGTTTTTTTAAGTTTATTACAGAAAATGCATGCGAATAATGTCGAATATTAAAATAATAATAATAATAAATAATAAACTGAAAAAACATTTAGAATATTTAATCAAATCAAAAATTAAAACACAATATTTAGTAAATCTTATGAAAAAATAAAATTTGAACTCTAGTAACCAAACATATAATTTATGAAAAGTATTTTCATTTAAAAAAAGGTTTTTTTTTCGCTTTTTTAATCTTGGAACTATCGATGCGGCGACGGGCGATGGTTTTGTTTTTGACCCAGGAAAAATTGTATTGTTTATAGCATGCACCGCTTCTTGTAAATGGTATTCTCTCAAATAATTAAGTAAATTTTCATCCTGTATTTCATTTGATATCTTCTTTCTTTCCCAGTCTGCACGCCCTTTCCTCCCCCATCTATTTTTTCTTCAATCTTAACCATTATTCTTTTTTCTATGATCTTAACACAACTCTCCGAAACATTAAATAACCTTGCCACAATTAAAGGTCTCTATAGAGATCACTAGCCACAATCACTTTCTTACATCCTGCTTCCAATATACTAATAGTTTGAGATTTCTTAACATTTCTTAACGCATTTCTAATTACTTTATAATTATTATAAGTAATTTTGACAAATATTGTCAACATGACAACGGCTTTGTTTGTATTGTAATTATTGAATTTACGCAACTAAATTTTTAATCTTGTTTTTTTTTCGGATTCAACTGTACAATACATTCGAAGGAGATCGACTTGTCCTTTCTTATTTAACAAGGACATAGGTACAAAAATGTTATATAAATTATATTATTGTAGACCCCAATTTTTCCAGAATTTTGTAAAATTTAATTGATAAAATGGATTCTGCACAGGCAAAAACATAATCTTAAGTTAAGATAATTAACTCAAGGGAATTTAAAGATTATGATCAAAGTTTATTTAAAGTACCCTACATCTTGGTACCTACCCAAAAAAAACAGCTTGAGAGTCTAATATAATAACATCCTAAACTTGCATTCATATAGCAAAAAAATTGGAGAAAATATTTCTTAAAAAAATAATTAAAAATGGACGCTGTAATTGTACGTCTAAAAGCAGTCATAATTTTATCGAAAAATTTGACAACTGGCGTTACCCAAAAAGTTGGCTATTGCATTCAACTAACTGATTTATTACAAAAAGTAGAAGAAGAAATATAGACCAATCATTTTAGATTTTTTCATGGAAAAAATTACAAGGTAAAACTTTTGACGCACTTAAGTGTCCCCCGTGGAGTAGCTGAAGAAATCACATTCTTGCCCATAAATTTGATATGGGAAGTGTCCGCCATCTTGGACTTTATGTTTTTGTCGATTTGCACGCGTATTTTGTATTTCTAGATAAAAAAGGTAAGTAAAAAATTTATAGAATAGAATTTAATTCTCTACAATCTTTATATAGTCAAAAAAATTATTTATAGCTAATAACACAGCCACCAAAAAAAAAAATTCATATGCCATACTATTACTACTACTACTATTACTATTACTATTACTATTATTAGACCAACGCATTTTTATATTTTCGGGGTCGCTGTAAGTGGATCTGACCTCAGAATTGCTCCATCAGGTCACAATTTTTGTCTACCCTTAAAAAACTTTGAATTCAAGGAATTCTTTCCCTTCTTACTCTACAAATTAATTGTTTTTTCCCTATTTATGCTTATTTTGATATTGTCCCTACTAAGCAGTAGAAAAACATTAAACTTAGCATGATATTTAAAACAATTTAGCAAGAAAAAGTGAAACACTATCCATGTAAGTATAAAAGCAAATGAACCTGAGTGTTTTTGTATAAACAAACTTGATCTTGAGGTCAATATTATCACTAACCAGATTTATCAAGTGCATACATTTTTATAAATTTATTCCACTTCATTTTAATTATCATTAAATTACTATTCAATATAAAACTATTACAAATATACAGGGTGTTTATGTATAAAATTACAATTCTAAATTTATTAAATTAAGAGTGAAGTATAAGTCTGTATACAGACATATAATCTTATTCGGCATAGGTATGTATTAAAGAAACTCCAAAGTCCAAACCAAAAATAAAAAATAATTTAAAATTCCTGTTGTGCGACCTTGTTATTGTAATGAAAGTATCAACTCTGGTTATAATTTAGAACAAGTCCCATTTAAGCGTGAGACTACCGCCATCTGTTGGGTATTACACCAAGTCTAATCTTATTTTAAACTACAACTGAAGGTCCCGGATTCTAACTCGAATATTTTTTTGCACAAATTCACGGTCCAAAGTCGGATCAGGTACATTTTACAATGCATTGCAATGCTTGGTTTTAAATATTTAAATCTAATTACTCTTTTTATGAAGTTGTATTTCTTACTATAAGTACCTAATGGTTGGCGTATATAGATCAGCTACAAATCGTAATTATTTGTATGGTTATTGTATTAATTATGGTTTTGTTTTATGATGAATACAAGGTTTGCTTTGGTTCTCTTAAAGCGCAGTTCTGGTTCGAAAAAGGATTAGGTTCCTACTACTGGGCAAAGCCTATTCGCATGATTCTTTGTTCTGAACCATTCCAATTATTGATAAACAAAACAAACCTACAATTTAATCTGTGACTATACTATGTCAGGTGAGTGTAAACCTACTATTAAATCTGTGACTATACTACTATGTCAGGTGAGTGTAATTGTTAAAATAGCATGCACGTGCTGTTTTCTTTTTCTTTATTTTTTTTCTTTATGTATACATAAAAAATATTGAGGATAAAAATAAATGTATATCAATTATTATCATACAAATATGCATTGACATTTCAATAAACAATAAAAATTACGAATATATTTTAAATAAGTCCTGAAGATTTGTAAATGTATTGCGTTGCATTTATATCAAAGGAGATAGGTAGTATATCGCGATTTTTCTCAATGTTTCTACCAAAATATAATTTTTGATTGTGTAGATCGGGTGGTGGATATGCAGATTTAAGTTGCCATAAGATTAAATCCAATTGTCCTCTTTTATAGAATTTTGTTTAACTTCGTTCGAGATTTAATAAGTTAATAACCATCACATTCCACTAATGGTTTGCCAAAATTTGAAATCCAATAATATATAAAATTTTTTCTATTTTGCGACTCTTATAAGCTCATAATCACACGCATTTTGCGTGTTCTTATAGGCCCATAAGAGGTTTTTTTTCTGTTGGGTTGGTAACATACAAAAGCCTATCTCTTGACGTTTTGCGTGCAAATGTCAATGTCGGTTTAAAGTTTAATTTTTTACAAAAATTTGTGTTTGGGTTATTTTTTACCGTGTTAAAATTGTGGACTGGTTAACTGCAATAAAAAAAGAAGTGATGACTGTAAAATATATCAAAATATCATTTGTTCTTAGAATTTTAAACATAATGTAAACTGTAATGCCAACCCAAAACAAAAATCCCTAAATCAGTCATCAATTTAAATGTAAGTTTTTTAAATTTTAGAGCAAAATAGAAAAAATTGTATAAAGTACTCGTTTCACAACACGTTTTTAGAGCACTACTACTTTGGAAAACTCACCGCAAGCGGCTCGTTTTCTAAACTTGTACTAGTGCGCTAAAAACGTATGTTATGAAACTAGTACTTTAATATACTATTAATACACGAAAAAAAAAATTATAGCTAGGAGCGCTATAACACACATACCAAGCAAATTATAATCGCTTATTATATAAATACAAGGCTTTCTCTTATAATTATGGCAGTCAGTGTAAAAATTTATATGAAATACTTTAATTGTTTAGTGAATAATAAAATATAACAAATAGTATGGCATTTATAGCTTAAATAGATTTAATTATTGTCCGTGCTAATAATTTTTATAATATAATAAAATTTCTGTAAATTTATAATAGTGCCTGTAATAAATATAATCGTGTCTGTAATATATATAATCGTTTCCAATTTATTTTTAACATTATTAGTTATTGTGTCCCTTATAATCTATAGCTTAAATCACTATAATTTGCCACTGTTACCAATATCTTATAATGTATAGCGCAGAGCCCACTAATTTCTTTCCGTGCTGTGCTAGAATAATGTTATACGCTAGGTTCGAATTTTCCAAAAATTTAGTATATCGTCCCAGACAAAAAATTCTTGGATACAAATTTGTTTCATGAAAAAATAAGAAATTTTTGTTTTTTTTTTTGTTGTGTCCGTCTGTCTGTCCGTCTGATATCACGTTTTCTGTAAACACGATAACTCAAGAACGAATTGTCCGATCGACTTGAAATTTTCAGAAAAATAAAAGTTCTATGAGGGGAAGATCCCTATTGTTTATTGTTTTTGAAATTAATCCCCCTAAAAACAAAAAAGTTATAGGGGACAAACTTTTAAAAAAATCGAAAAAATCTGAAAGAAAATTAAGATTAACGTAACTTATTAAGATTTTTTTTTTAATTTTGAAACTTTTTTAAATTTTTTTAAAAAATAAAAAAAAATATTCAGAAATTTTTAATTTTTCAAAAAAAGATATTTAAAAAAATGAATTTTTTTTTAATTATTTATTTTTTTTTTGAGTATTTGGGAAAATGCAATATACTATTTACTGTGAATAATATATAATGGAATGCGTAGCATTACATACAGGGTGATCAATAACTGGCATGCCAAATTTTAAGAGCTGATTCCACATCCAAAAATAACAAAAAAAGTTCCTATAAAGGTTGGTCCGGAAATGAGCCCTAAGGGAGCTAGGGCCCTTTAAAATTGTAATAAAAATACGGTTTTTAATTAATAACTCTGGTACCCTTTGAGCTAGAGCGACGAGCTTTTGCATGTATACTAGTATTAATAAGAGCAATAAGTTTATGCTAATTTATTTTTTTGAATTTATCCAGAGACGTACCTAGACAGACAAAATATGTAAGGCTTAACACATTTTTGCCCCAAACTTTTTTATGTGTAGTTTTTTGTTTTTTTTTGTAAAAAATATAGATTTCTTGAGTAAAAATACATAAAAAATATCATATAGTGTAACACTGTAGGAGCAACCGTTTAAAAAAAATGCAATTAAGAGGAAGTAACATTTTGTGCCACCAAAAACGTTACTTTTTAAAAGGCTATTACTCCTTTAATATTAAATTTAGGTGTTTTGGTGAAGAATACTTTTTTGCTCAGTTTTAAATGAAGAATCACCCTGCAGCATTAAAATTTTATTGATACTCTTATTTGTTCCCCATTCAATATGTCATCTTCGAAGGGCCGTAGCTCCCTTAGGGCTCATTTACGGACTACCCTTTATAAAAACATTTTTTCATATTTTTGGATGTACAATCACCTCTTAAATTTTGGCATGGCAGTTACGGATCACCCTGTATCTTCATGGCTTGTTTTATACATATTCTAATTTTCATGTCTATATCATATGACGATTAATAGATAACCTGTATAGTTCGTACATACCCGAGTTAGAGGGATGCACTCCTCATCGTCACTTTCTAAATAAAACATTTTACCCATTTTTACAATTTTATCACATATCACGAGGCATAATTATGATGTAAAAACATGCATATATTAACAAAAACTTGAACTAAATTATCCGTATGTCATTATAATACCAACTTGGTAAGGAAACTTTTTGGTGAGAACATAAATAAACCACACAGTTGGTTATCACTGAGTGTATTCACCACTTTTAATTTTTTTTTAACCACAACAAAACGTTGAATATATCGTTAATTTTCATAATTAGCTGATAAGTTTTAAAATACTAGATAATTAATATATCGTCGGCTTACAAGTAAAGAGCACTAAGTCCAAAAACATAATTTTGAGATATTGACAAATATAACTTTCATTGTTGTTTTTTAATTTTTGTAATAATTGTTTTTCGAAAAAAACTACCGCAAATTGCAATGACATGTTTGGACATATTAATGTCTTATTTGCAGTTAAATAAAGAAAAATTGAAGTAGTTTAATTCAACTAAATTTGAAAAAAGACATGGACTAAGTGCCTTTTAATTGTAGGCCCACGACTTCGGCTTACAAGTAAAGAGCAATAAAATAATATAAAAAATAACTATTTAAAATTAAAACCCTTCTATTAATTAAACGCAATGTATAACTATAAAGTAGAAAACAAGATGTTTACAAAAATTTTCAAAAACTAGATTTTTAAAAGAAGGGTTTGAACTTTTTGATTCTTTAAAGAACGTTTCCAAAATTAATAATAATAATAATTAATTAGTATTAATTATATGAAACTGCTTACTATGCCAGAACTAAGACAGTTTTCAGAGGCTGTGCCGGCAAAGAAGCATCTCCTAGAGTCAATAATTATAATGAATCATTAATGATAAAACACTTCACGGTGCAACATCCCTCAGAAATGCACCGAGACTTTGAACTTAGTGTGAAGGCTTCAAATTTAGTTTTGAAATATTATCTGATAATAAAAAAACCAGTGCGAATGAAAATTAAATTATTACCTACACATCAAAAGAACACGTAAAAAGCATTGTGATTATACAGGTAAAGTTCTGTTTCTCTGTTCTGTCTCTATTCCATCAACTTTAACATAGCAAAATTTGAATGCGTTTGTCAGTACAATAAATAACGCGATATTGTATCATATAAATGATTCAAGCAATCATATTTTTATAAATTAACTCTTTTTAGAAAGTCGCTTAGTGCAGAAACATTTGAAATAATCTACAAGTAAAACGCACTAAGTGCACTAAGAGACTTAGTGCCTATTGACAGATAAAATTTTAATCAAAATCAAATTGGTGCGTTTTGTATAGTGGGTAACTCCCTTGGCAGTCCACCTAGAAGTTAGTTCGGTTTACCTATACATAGATCATCAAAGATTAATTACAGTGCCATTAAAATCCCATTTTTGCAAAAAAGTGACTTAGTGCCTTTTACTTGTAAGCCGACGATATAAACAAACCGTGAAGATAGAAAATGTTACGCATTCCATAATAGTGGATAGAATCAGAACATCTTTTGATTTTACCAACGAACCAATAACTTTTCTCTCTAGAATAGGCATTTCATTTGTAAAAACTGACAAAAACGTAGCCAACATATACATTTGTCTGTCTTACTCGCACAGCTTTGTTCTAACAGAGACAACAATAACAGTTACTGGTAATTGTTATTGTTCAGGCCTGAATATACCTACTATTTGTTTACAAACAAACCGAGATGTTGGCGATACTTTATATTAATGATATACGTATTCTAGAGAGAAGAGTTGTTAGTTCGTTGGATTTTACTCACATGGGTGACGTCATAACCTAGAATCTCGCTATTTAAGAGCGATTAAATAGCATCTCGCTAGTTGATAAGTGACTATTATGCCGATAGCTCAAAATTACAAAAAATATAGCTCTCGAGCTGCGGTCCTTTTAATAATGAATTAAATATTAAGTTTCAAAAATTTTCTAATCAAAATTAACGAAAAACACGCTACTTACAGTTTAGCCGGTTAAACTATTAGGTCTCGGGATATAACCTATGACTATATTGTCGTCAATATTTAACTTAACTCAAAAATACTGCTACCAACATTAAAACCAAAAACGAAAACAAATAAAAAAAAATATTTTTTTTTCAGTTTAGTCGAGATAAGGGAACGTTCAAGTATTACGTAACGCTTCTAGGGAGGTGGGGGTAATTTTGGAGTATTACGCACATGTTAATGGTATAGGAAAATAGCGGTGGGGAGGTCCAAAATGCTCAAAATTTGCGTTACGTAATAGTATTACGCTATTTTCCTATTCCATTAACATGGGCGTAACACTCCAATATTACGGTAATACTTGAACGTTCCCTAAACAAATCACAAATAATTAAATTTTTTTCTGTGTGTAAAGGTAGTATTATATTTTTCTCAGAGTAACTAATTACTACATTAAAATATATAACATTAAGAATAAATTACTCTGAATAATAGTCTGAAATTTTTATCCTACAATTATTTAAAACATGTAATTGTATAAATTCTTTGTATATTATACAAGGTCAACATATCCATACTTTATTAATAATCATTATGATTAAAGTATTATTAAATTATTATTTTCAATGAAATTTTAGTTTAAATTAGTGCACCTATTTTGACCAAAGTTCAACGCTTCGACGAAATTGGTTAGATATATTGTTGCAATATTTCACCACATAGCCGTGGAATATTTTAAACAAAGCAAACGTAATAATCAGTAGTCGGCGAATGGGGAATTCTCCCATTAGATTAGACAGGGACAAAAGTTCTACCCAAAAAGGATAGAAGACATACATACACTCCCACTTCCACCCAACCAAACAAATTCTGTATTTGTTCTTTGTTGAACAAATACAATATTTACTTGGCCGGGCGAAAAGTGCATTATTAAAGAAATTACTGGCGCCATCTAAATTTTAGTAGAATTATCTTATTCTACAGATTCACATTAGCTATGCTCACTGCTACACTTTCCGGCCAACCAAATAAATACTGTATTTGTTGTATGAAAAACAAATACAGTATTTATTTAGTTGGCTGGAAAGTGTAGCACAAATGAGATAGAGATAGGGTAGACGTCTTTTGTTTCATAATTCTAGTTGTAGAGAGCTCCATTTATAGTACTCGCATAGGCGCCGTGTCGACTCTAGCGTTGAGGCGAGGTTTTAAATATTAACATTTTTATTTCTTTTTATCTTGATTTTTTTTAACGATTTTAACAAGAAATTTATATGCAAGTTTGGTGCTATGCAAGTTTGCTGCTATGCAAGTTTGCTGCCAGATATAGCATGAGGACAATTGCACATTCATTTGCCTTTTCACGGAGCAAGTTATACGCAAGTTTGACGCTATATATTGCAAGTTAAACAATGCTGCCAACCAGACAATTTTGATGTGTCTCTGCATTTGTTGAGAAAATCATAACCTAACATTTGCTTTTTTAAGGAAACTTTTTAGTTAGACAGACCGGCCTATTATTAATAATAATTATTAACATGTCCAGTTGCTACTATATTAGTAAAAAGAAATCGATTTAATAACTTTTTTCCAGGTCGGTACCACGAAAATAACTATAAATCTTGCATGAAAATCGTCGAAAAATAGAACTTGTTCTAATAATTTGATGGCTCGGAAATTACATCAAATTTGCCTGAAGGCATGCGCAGTTACTGAATCATTCTTGCAACAAAATTACATAGCACCAAACTTACGTACAAATTGCTCCGTGAAAAGGCGCCTTAAAATAGGTGGAATATGTATTCAAATCATATTGAGTGGTACTCAAGTAACTACTTTTACCTTGATCAGTAATATACGCTATATCCTTATTACAAAATCTTAAAATAGACACTTTCTAGTATTAACACTTAAAACCATGCATTTAGTATTCATTGTCATTGAATTGACAACTCAAACTGCCCTGCTCAGAAAAGGTTTTTACACTACCATACACGGATAAAACTTTTAATAACCTAATTATTATTGTAAATATGTTATAAAACACAACAAAATAGTGTAGTATGCATCAATCAGTGATTGGCAATTACAAAATGTGATTTATAATACAATAATATGCCGTGCTATACAAAAGTAACCGCTCGTCTCCTAACTTTTGAACTAGTTGAGATATCAACTTAAAAATTGGAACAACTAAATAAGATAACCCAAATAATTTTTTCGCATATATTTGATAATTTCAGCTGTTAAAATGTGAACAGGGGGAGACATTTTTTAAATGGAAAGGGGGGTTGTGCGATAACATTTTAAAGCTTATAAAATTATCTACTAATTCTACGTCTAACCACTCGTTAGTGGTACTATGTGCTTGAGACACACAAGTCTTCAACTTGCTACCATTTAAAGTCTCCAGACTAGGAGAGGTATGAGTAGTTGTCTACATCTAGAAATAGATAGCGCACAAGTATAAATCAATCCAATGACTATATTTTGCGAATAAAGTCTAAAAACGTTTTCTTAATCAGCGTGCAGAGTTGACTCTTGGTACTGAAGAGGACCAGAAGCCCGAAACTGTCAGTCTACCAATATCACTCTGTACGATTATTAGAAAATAGATTGATGAAATAATAAATTAATATTTTTATAATTTGGTTTAAAATTAAAAATTTCTGTCCTTAACAGTACTTTTTATAATATCCAAATATTGAGTTGCCCTTTAAAAAAATCAACAATGAAATTTTTAAATGGAAGTCAAGGTCCCTTATCTTGTAGCCATCACATTGAAGTAATCATATATTTTGCTAATGTGTACTATATACTTACCAAGTGCAAAATTTTGTTTATTTAATAATCTTTTTGATTATAATTTATAATATATATTATATAATAGCATAAAATATTATTTAAAATACATTTTTTTTTAAATAAACAATTTTCATATCATTTGATATTACACTGTAAAAAATATTTCCTGCAATTTAATTACCGACTATCAGAACCAGAAAAGAAAATAAAAAAATCCGAAATTTATAGCGCCTGCGCTAGAATCATATCAGGGTATCGAATTTTCAAAAAAATCAAAAATCGTCCTCGCCAAAACACCTTGGATATAAATTTGTTTCATAAAAAAAAACAACTTTTTTTTGTCCGTCTATCCGTCTGTCTGATGTCACGATTTTTGTGAACACGATAACTCAAGAACGAATAGGCCGATCGACTTGTAATTTTCAGGAAAAATCAATTTCTACGAGGGGAAGATTCGTATTGTTTTTGAAAGTAATCCCCACCAAAACAAAAAAGTTATGCTAAACTTATAAAAAAATCGAAAACAGCTGAAAGACAATTCGTAAGTTTTTTTGTATTTTTTTTTTTTAATTTTTTTTTTCAATAATTTTTCGTTTTTTAAAAAAATACTTTTAAAAATAAATGTGTTTTTTATTTTTTTTTTTGAAAATTGTTTTTTTAAAAGCAATATACCATTTACTGTGAATAATATATAATGGAATGCGTAGCATTTCATATCTTTATGGCTTGTTTAAAAATACTATATATTGTAATTTTAAAACTTGGTTTTAGGATATTAAAACTTTAGGTTTAAATCATATGAATTTTATACGCAGTTTAATCTTAATGTTAAGTACTCTATAATTTTAAACCCATTTTGCTCTCCTATTTCGAAAATTTTCAATTTTTTTTTGCGTATTTTTGCGTTTTATGACGTTTTATGTCGATATAAATCAATTTTAATAAAAAGAGAAAAAAATCGGTCGGTCGGTCGTTCTGTCGGGAAAATTTGTAAGCACGATAACTTAAGAATGCTTTAGGCTAGAGACTTGAAATTTGGCACACAGGTATGTTACCAAAAGTTCTCGTTCCGGATTGTTTTTGGTGAACATTGGGGTGCGGCAAGGGGGGCAAATGGGGAAAAATACATTTTTTTTACAAAAATTTGAAAATTGCTATATAGTGGATTTTAAGGTTGCTGAAGTTGAATCTAATAAAAAAAAAGATTCTAACTCCAACCCAGCAGGGGTGAGGGGGTAAATAATTTTAAATATTTTCAATATTTTCGTCAAAATTGGTATATAGGGGTTTTTGGGGTAGACGAATATGAATCTGAAAAATGGAAAAGCTCTTTTACTGGGCAGTGTATTTTGCAGTATAGTAAGAAAATATTTAAGTAGGTATATTCAAATATTTTTAAGCAAATATGTACAGTAGCTACATTATGTACATAATGTACTGAATACATTGTATTTATATGAGACCCATCCTGACTGCGATTTATGACATTAAAATTTATTTATTTTAATTATGATTAATATTTTTTACACGTGGCAAAACTATAATCTAGTTGGAGAGCTGGTGACCATTTCTACTTTATTATTTTCTCCTGACTGTATTTTACATATACACGGTGATCAGTAACTGCCATACCAAAATTTAAGAGGTGATTCAGCATCCAAAAATACATCCGGAAATGAGTCCTAAGGGAGCTACGGCCCTTAGAAGATGACATATTGAATGAGGAACAAATAAGAGCATTAATAACATTTATTCGCTGCAGGGTGAATCTTCATTTAAAACTAGCAAAAAAGTAATCTTCACCAAAATACCTAAATTTAATATTAAAGGAGTAATAGCCTTTTAAAAAGTAACGTTTTTGGTGGCACAAAATGTTACTTCCATTTAATTGCAATTTTTTTGTGTTACACTATATGACATTTTTTATGTAGTTTTACTCAAGGAATCCATATTTTTTACAAAAAATCCAAAAAAAGTACACATAAAAAAGTTTGGGGCAAAAATGTGTTAAGCCTAATACATTTTTACGTCTAGGGAGGCCTCTGGATAAATAAATTGACATAAACTTATTGTCCTTATTAATACTAGTATACATGCAAAAGCTCGTCGCTATAGCTTAAAGGGTACCAAAGTTATTAATTAAAAACCTTATTTTTATTAGAAATTTAAAGGACCGAAGTTCCCTTAGGGCTCATTTTCGGACCAACCTTTATAGGAACTTTTTTATATGTTTGCATGCAGAATTAAATTTTGGCATGTCAGTTATTGAGCACCCTGTATATGTCTATAATTAGGTTATTTTTAAATCGCCACGTTCTGGATCCAGTTCCTTTGGGTGCTGAAGGCTGGAGTGTTACGCCCATGTTAAGGGTATAGGAAAATAGCGTTACAGGGGGGGGTCCAAAATGATCAAAACTTGCGTTACGTAATACTTGAACGTTCCCCAAGGGGCAAAAAAGGGGCTAGAAAAAATGCCTTTGACATATCGTCAGGTTAGTTTCAAAGTTGCATGTGAAATGCAAAGTGTATTGCACATACAACCTTGTAACTTTGACCCCACGATACGTAATGTTTAATTTTTTAAATAAATGAGAATTTATAAAATAGTTTTTTAATTAAATGAAAAATTTTATAATTGATATATGTCAAATAAAGACTCTTTTATCACGATTCACTCACAGCAGTAATGAGAAGAATCCAGCGCATGCGCACTGATTTTCTTCTTTTTGTTTTGACGTAAGCCAAAAATTATTTTAAGGTTATATAACATTCTTTTGCAGAATTTTACAAAAATATGTACTTTTTTCTTTGCGAGCTAACAGTTTTTAAATTAGCTAAAGCTAAATTATTTAGCCTAAATATAATCCTATTTGATTCTTAAAATATATCGCCTCTAAATTCTGAAATATCGTATCTGAATAATGCCTCCCATTAAAAAAAAACACCGAACCCGCAAACTACCAAACCAAACCATTGTTAACGTAAACCAACGCCTCCCATTAAAAAAAAACAACAAACCAGCAAACTACCAAACCAAATCATTGTTAACGTAAACCAACGCCCCCATTAAAAAAATCAAACAGAAATTCGTGAGTATTTAACAATCTTTTGCTATATATTCTAACAAAAAAACTGGATTTTCCGCACCTAATTATATTCAAAAATATAGTTCATTTTTGTGGACCTGTTAAACTGTTTCATAAAACTACAACTGCCTAAAAGCAAAAGATTTTTAAAATACTCACGAATTTCTGTTTCATTTTTTTAATGGTTTTAATGGTTTACGTTAACAATGGTTTGGTTTGGTTGTTTGCTGGTTTGGTGTTTTTTTTTTAATGGGAGGCGTTGGTTTACGTTAACAATGGTTTGGTTTGGTAGTTTGCTGGTTTGGTGTTTGTTTTTTAATGGGAGGAATTTTTCAGATACGATATTTCAGAATTTAGAAGGCGATATACTTTAAGAATCAAATAGGATTATATTTAGGCTAAATAATTTAGCTTTAGCTAATCAAAACAAAAATAAGAAAATCAGTGCGCATGCGCTGGATTCTTCTCATTACTGCGGTGAGTGAATCGTCCTTTATCCCTTGGCCGAATAATTGTACTAATTGTAAAAAGTACTTCTCTAAAACACTGAAGTATTGTTAATGTATCAGATTAGATTAATCATTTGAATCCAGAAAGATTTTGGCGCTTAAGCGCGCTTGCCAATTTATTTTGCTAATATCCAATAAATTAAAAATTTTCTAATTTTCTCTTCAAGTTATGTAGTTATTATTAAATTATAACATTTATTTATCAAAGATAAAACATTCAAGGAATATATTAACATACTAAAACATATAATAAATTACCTAATGAAAGTACAGGTTTATAGCTAGTGTCCCAAATAGCCGGTATCTTTTAATGTAATAAGCCATAGAATAGTATATTCTATATTCTATATTCTAGTATGAAATAGACAAAATTCCGCGCGACCGGAAAGTTTAAACTGTCCGTATGACAATTGTCATACGAGCCGGTAGGCGAGAAGTATTATTTTGTCGGCAGCAGTATTTTTTTAATTCTTCCTTTCAATCTCCCTTATGGCTCTATGTAAAAATTTGGACCGCAATCGTTGTGGTTCAATAACTTTGTGAAAATATCCGTAAATTACATCGGCACTTAGTGCTACTAAGAGTGCCGATGTATTGAAACCTTCCCCGAAAAGTAAAAATCTTTGACCACGTTTTTTTTCACATTTCTCGACGTTTGGTCGAAATCAGTAAAAAAAAAATGCGTCCGTCTGTCTGTCTGGGTATAAACTCTCTAACTCCATTTCTACATGAGATATCGACTTGCGGTTTTTTGCATATTGTTTCTTATCGTATTCCGAAGAGCTGTTTAGATTTGGGGTAAACGATTGGGGGTAAGGGGGAAAAATAGGGTAAAACTCCTATTTTTAGCGTTTTTTTGTTTATAATTAAGGAAATTATTATTGTATTTGGTTAATTTAGCACTTATATAAAAGATAATTTTAAATTGGTCAAAAAATGTTATAAACAATGTTTTCCTAAAACGCATTGTTTTCGATATATTGGCGTTTAAAGCAGTAAAAGGTTTTTTAGCATATATCACATATTTATAACCCGATATCAAAAAATTATATTTTAAATAAAAGCTGTTTGTAAGCCCTATAAAAAATGCTATATACAGTTTTTTGCTGGAATATATTGTTTTAAAGATACAGAATTTAAAATCAAACAAAACACCTAGTTTGAAATTTGCAAACTAGATGGCTCTAGTGTACAATAGTTCCGATGTTTTGACAGGGTGCTTGCAACGTTTCATCTAGTTATATTTTTAAATATAATTAAAATATATTAAATACCACATACGTATGTTTATAATTAATGGTTTATTATAAAAAAAATATTTCACATTGAAAAATTTCTAATAGATAAAAATCTATAATTTTATTATATTGTGTTCATACTTAATTATTATACTATAATTATTATTTTGTAATTCGTAATAATTTTATTAATTAATTTTTTTAAAACTTGTTTTGTGTTTTACATAAAATATTTTTAAATTTATTGATTTATTATACTTATTTTTTAATAATTATAAACAAAAGACAGTTTAATAAAACATTATAAAAAATTAAACTTAAAAAAAACTTTAAAAAAATATTTTAAATTTTTTATTATTTGTTTGTATTTTTAGACTAAACCGACTTTTATTTTTAATTAATTAATAAGGATATCGCCTTGTAAATTCCGAAACATCGTATCTGAAAAATGCGAACTTGCCAGAGACTAGAAATTATTCTTTTTTATGGAATTAGTAGGGTAGTTATTCAATAATTGACTAATTTATATGAATAAGAACTTATTCTTGTTTATACGTAATTAATAAAGTTCTAAATAAATACCTTATTAATTGTTAAAAAAAGGATAATTTGTTACACCTGTCAAGTGGTAATTTTTCAGATAAGATGTTTTGGAATTTACAAGGCGATATGTAATGTTTGTTCAAATTAAGGGGTCGTCTATAAAATACGACGCACGTTTAGGGGAGGGGGGTCAGGCATTTGTGACGAAGTGTGACATAGGGGAAGGGGAGGCTTGGTCGAGTGTGACATCACACCAAAAATTTTATGTTTTTCGATGTTAATGAGTGGACCGTAATTAATTTATTCTGTGCTGATTTCAAGAGGTAGGTTAAGGATTAAGATTATGGGACTTACGATATTGGGATCTGCTGCGGTGTGTCCAGGCCTGGATGATTGTCTTCCTGGGTTTAGGTCGTTGAATGGTTTTGTAGGATTGGGATCTATAATTTATCCGTTGCGAACTAACTATATATTAAATTGAACCAATTTTTCCCCATTGCTCCAAAACCGCGTGTGTTTTCGGGCGATATCTTTTTCGTCTTCAAAATGTCAAAAATTTTATTGACCTACTCAAAATGACTTTTTTATATCCTGATAGCAGAATTTTTTAGAATAGTTTAATCTATTCATATTTTGGATTTCGGAATTGCTTCGTGGTTTTACCATAAGATGGCAACACTGACAAAATGTGAATTCGCAGTGTTATATTTCGCGATAAAAGTTTAATATCAAAGATAGTCATATGTGATTTCGGTTCTTTGTACAATAAGCTCTATGAAGCTTATAGTAAAGCGCATCCCGGGAAATCAAAACAAACCGTGCAAATTCAAAACTTGAAAAATTGCAGGTAAAATTTACGGGACGACTGTGATTAAGGCCCTGTAATAGGACTACTGTGGTTAAAGGTTAATAAATTGTGACCTAACCTCAAAAACTGAAAAACAGTAATTTTACGGTATGGACTATGTAATTTTATAAAAAAAAATCGGATATATAGCGTAATTTTATTTACTATCACACTTAAACTTTAACAACCACGTTTTTTCACTATATGGCCCTCTAAAAATTAATTTTTAGTAATGTCTAGGTAACCATATGTGCAAGTGCCTACCTTAAAAAACATGTTTATGCTATATAATAGTAATAATATAAATAATATTAATATGAATTAATTATTTTGATGTCTGTATGTTCACTAGAATAATAATTTAATAATTACTTTTAATTTTGTAATAAAGATAAGTATAGGTATCTATAATAGATACATATCACAAGTATAAAAAAAAATTTAGAACTATTCTCTTTTTTCTTTAAAACTATTATTTTATTATTCACAGCGCCTGCGCTAGAATAATATTACTGTAGTTTCGAATTTTCCAAAAATTTAAAAAATCGTCCTATACAAAAATTCTTGGATACAAATTTGTTTCATGAAAAATAAGAAATTTCATAAAGCTGAAAGAAGCAACGTTTTTTTGCAACGAAAATTCAAATAGTACATTAAAGTACTAATTTCATAACATACGTTTTTAGCGCACGAGTAGAAGTTTAGAAAACAAGCCGCTTGCGGCGAGTTTTCTAAAGTACTAGTGCGCTAAAAACGTGTTATGGAATAAGTGCTTTAATATACTATTTGAATTTTAGATGCAAAAAAACGTTGCAAACTTTAGCTCCATGAAATTTCCTTCTGTCTGTATGTCTGATGTCACTTTTTTTGTAGACAATGTTCTATGAGGGGAATAATATATAATGGAATGCGTAGCCTTACATATCTTCACGGCTTGTTTATTATAAAGTTAGAATTAGAAAATTAAAAACAAATCGAAAAAAAAAACATTAAATAAAAAAATTGAGAAAAAAAATAAAAAAATACATTATTACTGCTTATTTAATTAACCTAATTAAATAATAACCCTAATAACCCTTTAAGAACATATTTTAAAATAACAAAAAATAATTAAAAGTAGTGAACTATTGAAATACACATGCCTTATAAATAATTAAATTGTTATAGTATTGTAAGTATTTAAAACAATACAAAGTAAGCAAATTGTTAAATATATTCATCAAACAGTTTACCAATTTCAATATCCACTGTAAATATTACAGTGCTTGCCAAAAGTCGGTCCCCTTTAACGCTTGAACGGTTTAAGATATCAACTTAAAATTTGGAACATTTATTAACATAACCCAAATAATTTTTTGGTATATATGATATGTTTGGGAGACACAATGTAGGCGAAATTTATACACGCACTGTATATCAATCATTATGCAAAAGTTTAAGAGGTAATTCTAAAAATCCAAAAATATGAAAAAAAAATTCTATAAAGGTTGGTCCGGAAATGAGCGCTAAGGGAGCTACGGCCCTTCGAAGATGACATATTAAATGGGGAAGAAAAAAAGGCTTCAATAAAATTTTAATACTGCAGGGTGATTCTTCATTTAAAACTGAGCAAAAAAGTATTCTTCAGCAAAACACCTAAATTTAATATTAAAGGAGTAATAGCCTTTTAAAAAGTAACGTTTTTGGTGGCACAAAATGTTATTTCCTCTTAATTGCATTTTTGTTGATTTGTTGAAAACGGTTGCTTCTACATTGTTACATTATATGACATTTTTTATGTATTTTTGCTTAAGGATTCCATATATTTTACAAAAAATCCAAGAAAGTACACATAAAAAAGTTTGGGGCAAAAATGTGTTAAGCTTAATACATTTTTCCGTCTAGGGACGCCTCTGGATAAATTTAAAAAAATAAATAAATAAATTAACATAAACTTATTACCCTTATAAATAGTATTCAAAAGCTTGTCGCTCTAGCTTAAAGGGTACCAGAGTTATTAATTAAAAACCTTATTTTTATTACAATTTTAAAGGGCCGTAGCTCTCTTAGGGCTCATTTGCGGACCAACCTTTATAGGAACTTTTTTTGATATTTGTGTGTGTGTGTAACATAAGATAAAATTGTTAAATTCGTGAATAATTCCTATCAGATTACAGGTCTGCCAACATCTAATGTGTAGTACTTTTGTGCAAACATTAGATGGCGCCACCAATTTGTACGCTCTCGATACAGTTATACTTATTTTTATTAAGTATTTTAAATTATCAACAGTCGGTGCGAAAGCCACCATATATGCTCACTGATGATCGCAAAAAAGCGTGAAATAGCAGCTATATGACATTTTGGTAGGGATTTTCTCATTGATTGCGAAAATTCTGTAGTAGAGCAGTGCAATATCTTTATAGATTAGTATGAACTTAGGTGAACTGAATGTCGTCACGACCACATCCTACAGGTGGTCCAGGGGAAAGGGGAGTGGTAAGCTGCTTAGTTCTGTGGAAGTTAGAATTTTAATTGAAAAGTCAAAAGTAGTAAATGGAAAAAATGTTAAAATTAGAAGATGTTAAGATTCCTGTCATAGATGTCATGAAGTCTTCCATTATTATATTTGTATTAATTTAAATTTTCTGTTAATAATCAGTCTAATAAGGTATAAACTACCTCTGTACAGAGGTCCCCGAACGACTATAAACGAATAAACTAAACTAAACTAAACTAAACTGGCTTAGTTCACAGTTGTATGAAAAGTAGCTATTATTTCTCGCTTACCACAAACACTGCGATTCAAAAGTCACATTCTCACGCTCTCAACTTTTGAATTAATTAATTAATAAACCACATTAAAATTTTCATATTTTTTTCTTTTTTTTTTACATATTTAAATTTTAATTATGATATATCGATATTTTCAGTGTACTGAATTTGGGATGTTCAAAAATATGAGTGGAATAGATTTTTACCTTGCCTAATATAAAAATATTGTAAACTAGTAAAAGTTATGAAATTCCTAAGTTCAAGATCCATTGTATTAAGGGGTAAAGGGTAGAAAAGCCAAAATCTTGATAAAAACGATTAATTTTTTATTATTAAAACACCATGACGCGTTTCGACCGTTCGGTCATTTTCAAATGGTTACATATAAAAAACTACGCCAAAACCTCATAGTTAACTAAAGAACACAAAATTTTATATTTAATTATGAAATATCAATTATTTATAATAAAAGTTTTCACACCCACAAAGCAGATTAAAAAAAAAAATTATCAAGATTTTAGCTTTTCTACCCTTTACCCCTTAATTGTAAACTAGTGTTCAGAATTTAATTGCAATTAAGTATTGCGATAGAGTTAATTTTTTTATTACTTTATGATTTATATAGGTAATATAAAAAATAATTATTAAATTTAGGTTTATATAATTACTCAATTATTATCAGTAGTCGGCGAATTTCCAGTAATCGCATAGGCGCCGCGTCGACTCGTTGAGGCGAGGTTTTCAATATTTACATTTTTATTTCTTTTTATCTTGATTTTTTTTAATGATTCCATTTAAACAAGTAAAGTGGGAAAAAAGTTATCGACAAATAAAAATTATAAACTTTCGTATTCTTAAAAGATAAAAATCGAATGTCGTTTTCTTCTTTGATAAACACCGATATATATACGTATGTATAGTTAATATTGTTGTGGGTAACAAATTAGTCGTCAAATGTTTCGATTTATAAAAATTTCCCTCATAATTTGGCAAAATTATTCCGTAAGCCTATGTTTCTGTGTTTATTTTCAACGTCGACAAGTCATAACTGAGATTACGCCCAATACTGGTTATTATTTAAGGTGCACGAATTAAAGTATTTCTGTTTTTTATTTAAAAGATAAATAAATTAAAGAAAGTAAACATGCACATGTTAACAGCAAACAAAAAAAAACTCATAAAACTTTTCCCCAAAAAATATTTGCCCAAGTACATTTTTGTAAAAAACAATTTTATGACAAGAATGTAAAAAGCTTACGATGTGAACATGTTAAAAACCATGCTCAAAATCTTTCTCTAAAATATTTTGTTGAAAAATTATTTTGGAAAAATTGTTATCAGATATATCTTAAACACCCTTATATCAATTTTCACGAAAATGTATAATTGAAAAAAATTTGCCCCCAAAAAATAAAAAAAATAAATAAAAAAATATTTTTACGGACAGCCAGACAATTATAGTTAATTATATAAGTGTTTATTATAACCTGAGGGTTCTAATGGTTAATTTTAAAATTATTCTATCAAAGCTTAATAAGTTAACCCAAATTAATAGCTAAAATATATAAAATAAATAAAATTGAGCATTATTTTAAGCACTTATGCGAGCGTTGAAGTCTCCATAGAGATAGAGAAATTATCTCGAAGAATTACGTCAGGTTTTCGAGATAATTGGGCCTAAACATTCCTAAACGACCAGATTTGGATTCAGCGTCCCAAAATATATAAGAATTATTATAACTAAACAACTCATCTAAAATAATATTTATGGGAGGATTGGTGTAGTGGACTACCGCGTCGTACTTGGCGAGTTTACTACACAAATAGCGTGAGTTCGATTTGCCTTTTTACGTTAATTAATAATTGAAATTTGGCGAAGGCGTAAGTGAAGCGGACACTCCCTATAAATTGGTTCGAAAGTCAATTAAAGCCGGTGGTTCCATCTACTACTAGCCCACACAAGTCCTGGACTTAGGGGATGCTTAATTAAGTAGAATAGTACGAGGTTAAACAAAATGTAAATGTAAAAAAATAATAAGTCAGCTAAGCTAATTTTTAAGGAAAAAGTAAATGCTATTTTAACAAACGTAACTATATTAGATTTTAAGCTTTCACGGCCATTAAGATATAAAGAACTTTCACTTTCGAGTTTAGACCGTGTTAATGGATTTTCACTTTCCGACGTTTCGTCTCTTACTACTAGAGACATCTTCAGGGATTAATCTGAAACTAAGTTTCGAATCAACTTGTGTCACTATTTATGACGAGTTGTGGTTATTCACCCGTGACGAGGTTTTTCCTATCAAAGACTTCCATATTGCAGGTAAGTGGTAACCAGTGTCCCGATTGATATTGTTAGGATGCTTGATGATTTCTATCGATTCCCGTATCTTCCTTGGCATTTTTCTGTTTTCTGTTAATATTTGTTTTGTTTCAGACAAATTGATTTTGTGACCTGTTTCATGTACATGTTCGGCTTCCGATAAGGAAATTTGTTTCTTTCTTATATATATAAGCATCCTAACAATATCAATCGGGACACTAGTTACCACTTACCTGCAATATGGAAGTCTTTGATAGGAAAAACCTCGTCACGGGTGAATAACCACAACTCGTCATAAATAGTGACACAAGTTGATTCGAAACTTAGTTTCAGATTAATCCCTGAAGATGTCTCTAGTAGTAAGAGACGAAACGTCGGAAAGTGAAAATCCATTAACACGGTCTAAACCCGAAAGTGAAAGTTCTTTATAAACGTAACTATAATTTAATTTATTATTCCATCAATCTATTTTCTAATCATTTAATTTATTTAAGGAATTAAAGCAATTTATTACTTAAAATTATTTTAGGTCTGGTATGCATATTTTATGATCAAAGAGTTCCACAAAATCATAAAATTTTAGGGTCACGAGATCAGTTACTTTGTCTAGTATTTTGATGGTTAGCCGTTTGGGTTTCTCAAAGTTTTCGCCTGAAATAAAAAGCCCAAACCAACCAACCACCAAAACACACTAACACACCAACTAGACAAAGCAACAACTGATCTAGTGACCCTATACATAATACATACATAATGATAAACTACAACACAGGTCAACAGATAAAAATGTGCCTAGGTTCTGTCAACGGATTCTGACTCTACCTAATGACTAACTATACTCGTGTCAATCTAAGAATGCGACTCTGACGTCACAGCGCGTAAATTTAAAAGCACTCTGTAGTGTAACTGAAACTTATTTATTAAGACTAAAGGTCGATTCAGGCATAATTATCACTAACTTCACTAAACTGAATTTAGAAATTTAGAAATTAAGAAAATTAAGAAACATAACCTAAAATTCTATAATAAAATTTTCGTGGTATGCAACAATAAGGTAACTGCCAAATAGATAATAAGCATGTGTAAATATGACTGAATATGTAAAAAAAACAATTATCTATTGCGTAGGACGATTATTACTATATTTGCAGTTGTTGGGTCTAAAAATCGTATTTTAAAACCTACTTATCTCCAAAAGTACCTTTTATTTTCTAATGTAACTACTGTATTTTTCCTTAACCCTGAAAATGTACGAATTTTTAAATACAGATGTGGCGCCATCTTCATTTTTATCTTGATACTGGATAACGATTGTTTATAAAATGTTGCACTAAAGTTTGTGTATATCTGAAATTCTTTTTCTATGGTGTAATTTAAAATTCTATTATTATTTTATGCTATATTTTTTCTTAATTGTTGCATACCACCGAAAATGTATTATAGAATTTGAGGTTATGTTTCTTAATTTTCTTAATTTCTTAATTCAGTTTAGTGTAGTTAGTGATAATTATGCCTGAATCGACCTTTAATACATAGTTATTATATAGAAAATGTATATAAACAAAAATCATTTAATAAATCTTAAGAAATAAGTTTTAATTAACCTACAGAGTGCTATTTAGTTTACACGCTGTGACGTCAGAGTCGCATTCTCAGATTGACACGAGTATAAAAGTTTTCCACTACCCACCGTTTCGAGATAATTGATCCCAAACTTGTTAAAATATATAAATTAATTTGAGGTTAATGAGGCCGCTGAAACCATTTAGAAAATTCCATATTGCCTTGTCTCTTTCGACGCCATATTAATCAAAATTAATTTTTTTCTAAGGACAGAAATTTTTAATCTTAAACAAAATTATAAAAATATTTAAATATTCCATGAATCTATTTTCTAATCATCGTCTACATCTAGCAATAGATGGCGCACAAGCAAACATTTAGTGAATAAAGTCAAATAATATTTTCTTAATCATGTGCAGAGTTGACTCTTGGTACTGAAGAGGGCCAGTAGCCCGAAACTGCAGTCTACCAATATCACTCTGTATGATGATTATAAAATAGATTTATGGAATATTTAAATAATTTGTTTCTGTCTAGATTAGATTTTTAGCCACAACTTGCGTAGACCTCGTCAAAAATGACACAGGCCCACAAAAAAAAATATTTTTCTGAGTCTTGAATTCCAATATAATATTCCTATGTATTTTTTCCCGATGATTTTAACGGTTTCAGTAGTTTTTCGAGTGTTTTTTGAGGTTATGTCAAAATCCTGACGTGTAAGGGTTAAACGGGTTACGGATTCGGGTTCAGCGGAAAAAAATACATAGGAATATCATATTGGAATCCAAGACTCACATTTTTTTTTGTGGACCTGTGTAAATTTAAATCTGACATATATGCTTTTTGATTAAAAACTTCCACAGGAAATTTATATTTAAATTATAAACTTTATGACTGTTAATAATAATACAATTAATTAGGATAATTAAAAATAATAAATAAATAATAATTTTAAATTCCTGTCTTTATTATAATAATTCCTACAAAAGATTTAAGTTAATAAAAATAATATTTATGTTACGAGAGAGGAAACTAGGAAATTTCCCATGAGAAAAATAACCCACAATATATTTGATATTTTCATTCTCTATTTAAACATTTTTAAATTTTTACAATTTTTTTTTTAAGGTTTTGATTTTTCAATTTTTTGTGCTAAAACATTCAATTTTTTAAGTTTTTTTTATAAATTTATATTTATGTCAACTAAAATTAGTTTAAAAGTATAATTAACATTTTTTTATGATGAAATTAGGCATTTTTAAAAAATTATTTGTTTTTTTTTTAGAGGAATTTTGATATTAATACCCATTTTCAACCCCATTTTATTTTTATTTTTAATTTAAAAATATGGAGTTAAATGAAGAGTTTTATAAGCTTTAAAATGATGTATTACACGACCCCCCTTTCCATTTAAAAAAATGTGCCCCCATGCCCCCTGCCCACATTTTAAAAGCTGAAAGTATTAAAAATATGCTAAAAGATAGTTTAAGTTGTCTTATTTAAAAGTTCCTAATTTGAAGTCGATATCTCAACTGGTTCAAAAGTTAAGAGGAGGGGGGGGTGACTTTTGGACCGCTCTGTATAACTTTTTATTTATTTTTTCTAATTTCCAAGTAAGTGAGGCGCACCTAATTTATTTTTTGGAGCTCAAACTTGGCACAGATTTTTGGTAAGGTGTATTTTCAAAAATTCTTTTTTTTTTTTTTCAATGTCCTAGTATACAGGGTGTCCCAGAATATTTTCAAATTTTCTTAGGGGTGATCAAATCTCATCAAAATAATTCCACAAGTTCATATAAAATTTTTGGCTACGGCTACTAGTAGTATACTCTGAGATATTTGCCCCCAAACATGAAATAGAAATATCAAATTTTTTGGATAACTTTTTTTATTTTTAATATTTTTAAAAAATTTTTTTAGGGTTTAGAAAATTAATGCGCATCAAACGATTTTTACAGAAGTTTCGAAAGTTATCAGAAAAGTCAGGGGCGGACTTCCGCTAAGGTTCCAAACTCCCAAGTTTTTTAGGGTTAAAAATATTAGACTTTTGATTACTTTTTACATTATGTGTGAAATTTTTATCAAAAAAAAAAATAAAAAAATACTCTACGCAAAAGTCCATAAAATGAAGCGTTTCCAAGAAAAATGAACTTTTTAAATCCAAAGGCAGGAGGACTGTAAAAAAATATTTTTATATTTTTTCAAGAATGCTATAAATTATTTTAAAAATGTTTGTATCTCAACAAAATTAAATAAAAACTTCATATGAAATTTTTGACTAGGGCCCTCCTCCTTTGAGATGTTCGCCCCTTAGATTTGATTTTAATTTTTCATCTAAGGGGTGAATATCTCAAAGGACAAAAGCCCCCAGTAGAATTTTCATAAAAACCTTTTGTTTAATTTTAATGAGATACAAACATTTTTAAAATAATTTATAGCATTTTTGAAATAATATAAAAATATTTTTTATCCACGGTCTGTAAAAATAAACCGTTTAAACTTTAAAACAGCCATGGATAAAGTAAAGTATTCTACTCAAGTATAACAGCTATTAATAATTTGGGCAATTAGGCCACTCGCCTGTCGGCTTGTCTCAAAATTCACCCTCATTGATTAATAGCAATTATTATACGCTCGTTGAATAATATGCTATTTACGGTCCTCCTGCCTGTAAATTAAAAAGTGCGTTTCCCTCGGAAACGCTTCATTTTATCGAATTTTGCGTAGAGTACTTTTTTGACCAAAATGGCTCACAGAATTTAGACAAAGTAATAAAAAGTCTAAAATTTTTAACCCTAAAAAATTTAGGGCTTTGGAACCATAACGGAAATCCGCCCCTGACTTTTCTGATAATTTTCAAAACTTCTGTTAAAGTTATTCGATGCGCATTAATTATCTTAAACAAACCTGAAAAAATTGTTAAAAATATTAAAAAGTAAAAAAGTTAGCGAAAAAATATGAAGCTAAAATTTGCAACGTTTTTTTTTGCATCGAAAATTCAAATAGTATATTAAAGAACTTATTCCAACACACGTTTTTAGCACACTAGTACTTTAGAAAACTCGCCTCTAAAAACGTACGTTATGAAACTAGTACTTTAATATACTATTTGAATTTTCGTTGCAAAAAAAAGTTGCAAACTTCAGCTACATCAAAAAATATGATTTTTCTATTTTATCGTTAGGGGCAAATAGAATAAATTTTTTTTTATGAACTTGTGGCATTATTTTAAAATCCAACCCCCCCCCCCTGTAACCCTATTTTCCTATACCATTAACATGGGCGTAACACTCCAAAATGACCCCCACCCCCTTTCCCTAGGAGCGTTACGTAATACTTGAACGTCCCCTAAGAGATTTTGGAAACATTCTGGAACACCCTGTATACGCATTTGGCAGAACCTACTAAAATAAAATGGGAAGAAAGTATGCACGCGTACTTTTCTAAACCGCAGAATACTTTTATGAAATGAATAATGAATAATTAAAAATATATAAATAATTTAAATACTATAATTTACAATTTAATGTATGTTTAATAAAAAGTTTATATGCAAATTAAAGGTAACACGAGAAAAACGACCTAACTTAATTTTTAAGTAAATTGCTAATTTTCAATTTATTTATTAATAATAATAATATATTAATTAAATATAAAATAGTATATTATTCAATGAGTATAATATTTGCTATTAAGCAATGATGGTGAATTTTGGGACACGAGCCGATAGGCGAGTGGACTAATGACCCGAATGATTAATAGCTATTATACACGAGTAGACTACTATACTTTATCCAAGGCTGTTTTGAAGTTTAAACGGTTTATTTTTACAGACCCGTGATTAATAGGCCTATTAATCACGGCCGTGGATAAAATTAATTAATAAACAACATAATATGTGTCCTAGACTTTCGTCTATAAATGGAAATTTATAAAATATTTCAATTTTAAATGGGAATGCATTTGAATTTATATTTGTTGTTTCCGAACCTTTCTCCCTATTCCTGTGGCAAGTAGATGCAATTATTTTAATAACCTAATTTAATAAAATTATAAATAATTTCTTATGCATATAAAAACTTTAAAAAGTGGCACCAAATTGCGTACAAAGTTTTCACTTTTTTGACAGGAACCAAGGTTTATTTTGTAAATTATTATTATATTAAATTATTCAATTTTTTAATAAATGATAAATGTGCTAAAAAGTACCTAATTTAATAAACATAGTTTAATTATAGAATTTTTTTTAAGTACTCACATAAAAGCTTTAAAAAATCGCACCAAATTGTGTCCAACGTGTCTTCTTTTTTGGCAGGAACCAAGGTCAGTTTCTCAAAAAAATCGCACAATCGAAGCACTAAACAATTTTTAAACTTAAAATTTCACTGTTTTAATTAATAGTTTTTGTTCATCACCTGGAGTAAACTCGAGGTACCGCGATATAGAGTTGAAGAAACTTGATTTGGCGCTAGTGGTACCACATGTGGATCGAGCAAGACTTGAATGGCTACTAACTTGATGAATAGTGCGGATACCTTTTACCCGGATCAGCTTTTTAGATAGATAGTCCACGTGCTTTAGGTGGTTCAAGCTGTGCTTGGTCTCCCAGAGGGCGGGTTACTGATTTATACGTCAGAGTGGCCTTTGCTGATAACGAAATCATCTGTTGCGCGCACCACGACGAGTGAATATGCATATACATATATATGTGTATGCATACAAGCGCTTTTGTTCGATATGTAGACTCAGTCAAAGGGTATCTGATATTGTTTAGGTGATTGAATGTTTATGACTCAATTGCTCCAATTATATGTTACATTATATTCTTACAAATCATTTAAGTAAATTAAATTTTTGCAAACAAATCAAGACAAACCAATAGACTAATTAAATTGCGTTATGCAATAAAATGTTAACCCACATGGTGAGATGACATTAGTTAACTAAAGTTTATTTTTTTAAGGTATAGTTATTTTAAACCCTCCCGCTTGTAAACAACCTCGAAATTACCATAGCAACGTAAGATACGCATGCGTCGTAAGCGAAATGACTAGGCCCAATTTACACAACCGTAAAACGTTGACGTGCCATTAACGAGAACAAAAAAATGGTTTATTCCTCTAAATTATTGGAATACAAGCGATTTTATAAGCAAATTTTGTTTCTACAGGAATACAAAAGTGTTTTTAGCAACAGCTTTCTCAGTTCTCTTGTTTTACATCAAAACATCATAAAAACAAATTAAGTAAACAAAAATTATAAAATTTGGTTATGTTGACGTTCAAAACAAGCCACATGCTTCAGTGTAAATCGGACTTTGTGGAGTATTTAGCGGCAAATTTAAAATAACTATACCTTAAATGAATAAACTTTAACACTGGTCTAGAAAAAAAATTCTCCTCCAAGGACTAAACTTATTATAAATACATTTTGAGTGCTAAAACCAAATTTTCTATTTAAAAAAGTTTCTACCACGTAGATTTCGAGTAAATACCGGTTTTTATTAGAGATCGGTTATACGAGCCCAAAAAATTAAACTTTTTCGGATTCATCTGACAAATTTAAATCGTGGGCTAGGGTGTGGGGTGTGGGGTAAATGCCCATGTCTTTTTCTAAGCTTTAGAGTTCTAGAGTTATAATGCAATGCTCAAAATACAGTTTTGGACTAAGTGGACTAAGCGGGGGCGGCCAGGGGCGATAACTCGAAAAGCATGTTATCGCCCCTGGCCGCTCCCATTTTGAGCATTGCAATATAATTGTATAACTCTAAAGTTTAGGAAAAGACAAAAAGTTAATGATTCTTTCTTAAAAAAAAGTTATAAGCGATAATGAAAAGCATATTCATATATTAAACCCAAGGCGCGCCCACTATTTTGCACGGTGCCCCCTGAAATCGTAACCTGTTTTCAAAAAAATGACATTTACGTAATCCCCACACCGTAACCCACGATTTAAATTTATCCTCAGATGAATCCGAAAAAGTTTAGTCTAATAAAAATAGGAATTTTCTCGAAATCTACGCGATAGAAAGTTTTTGAAATGAAAAATTCGGTTTCAGCACACAAAAATACTTAAAGCATAATAGGTTTAGTCCTAGAAGAAGATTTTTTTTTGTAGACCAGTATAATTGAACTTTTTCCTTTTCATATTTGAACTTAACTAAATATTAAATAATTATAATAATAAATTTTGGTCTCTTGTTCATGAATTACATATTCGAAAAAATATTAAGGAAAATGTTTAGTAACCTACTGTCAGGGGTGATCCGAGGCATTTTAGGGGGGGGGGAAGGACAACATTTCCCAACTAAAGATTGAGACATTTCCCAACTCAAAAAAAAGCTTTACCCTTGAAGGAAAATTTAGATGGCAAAAAAAGGTCCTCACCCTTGAAAAAAAGCTTTACCGCTGCAGGGGCCTGGCGAAAAATTTTGATGAGTAAAAAAAATCCTCACCTCCAACTAAATTTTCAAGTGTATCGCTCCAATTTTCCCAACTAATTTTACTCACCAAAAAATAAAAAAAAAGATTTATAACACGTCGAATTCAAAACCACCTCCTTTTGAGAAGTCTGTTGAAAATAACCTCAAACGTATTGTATTCAATTTAAAATAATGATTATTATATTAATTATAATGAATATAATTAGGTTTAATAAATAAATATTAATTACTTAAACAATTAATTGTTTGGTTAAATATTATAATAAAACTCATGGATGTCTCGATTTTGCCCTTGTTTAAAATATTTAATTTTTATTTCAGAACAAGGACTACTTTCTTGATATTTAATAGTATCTGTCATTAGGTCATTTAAAAATATCTGAAACGCAAAAGCGTTTTAAACTTTTATATTTTAGACGAGCAGAATAGTGGAAATAGACTACACACTTTTTGTCACACTTTACATTTCCCCACCTTTAGCAACTCTTCACCCAGAACACTTCTGTCCATTGGTATGTATTATTAAACACTACTAAGGATAAATACATTCTACTAAACGCTACTGCGCATAATATATTTGTACATGTTCGCCAGAACACTTTTGCGCATTCGTATGTGTTATTAAATACTTTTGGGCATAAATATCTTTCACCAAACCCTCCTGCGCATGGTATATTTATATATGTTTGCCAGAACACTTTTAAGCCTTAGTATGTATTATCAAACACTTCTGCGCATACTTGCGTTTGCCTAAGAAGTAATGCGCATCATAACTGGTGGTCAAACATTTTTTGCTTCAAATGGGCTTTATTTATAAATCGTCATTAAAATTTGCAAAATATAAGTAAAAGTAAAAAAAGTCACAGTGGGGTGTATTTTATTATATTACTAATATCTCCAGAAGTAGTGGTACTACGAAAAAAATGGTAGTTACCTTTTTTATGGTAAATTTCATTATCTTTCTATCCATACCAAAATTATAATCGTGAGATAAGAAAAAATACCAAAAAATAACTTTTGATCCCCTTCTCCCCTCCCCACATACCCCAATTTCAATCCCGTTCGAAATATTTACCACACAAATATATCCTTCAAATTTCAAATCGCTACGATTTGTCGTTCTCGAGTTATCGTCTTCACAGGCCGACAGACAGACAGACCGACAGACAGGCAGACAGAAATTTTTTTAACATGGTCTCAAAAGTCTTAAAAACTTCGGAAACGTCGAGATAAGTGAAAAAACCGGAAAAAAAAATTAAAAAATACTTTAATTTTAGAATTCTAAAATATAAAAGTAAAAAAACGTCTTTTTGAAAATTTAAAGCCCCACGTAGTGAAAAATGCCATGAAAAAAATATGTGCTAAATTTCATTTCAATAAAATTAAATTAGGTTTCGCCCCAGTTTATTTAAAAATTGAAAAAAAAATAAAAATGATTTTATAAGGCACATTTTTTTTAAATGAATATAACACTGTGTAAAATAACAAAAATAACAAAATTTCAGCTCATAGAAAAAAGATTTAGCGCCAAAGTTCAGATCAAAACAATAAACTTAGCCACCTTTCATTTCATTTAATAGTATATTCTATAACTAGTATGGAATTGACAATATTCTGCGCGAGCGGAAAGTTTGTCATACGAGCCGGCAGGCGAGTATGACGGTCCCGCGAGCGCGGAATGACTATTCCATACGTGTTCTAGACTATACTTTTTCTTCGACTGCAAATATAAAACACTGTATGGCTTTAAACTGCGGACAAGGTTAAAAACAATGTTTTTTGTGACTTGACATTGTAAATGTTAACAAAACACATATTTTTAAATAAAGCAATTAATGTTATTTAATAATTTTATCAAATCAGTACTTAAAAAAGATTTTTATTTAATTTTAGCACATATTTACAAATTATAATGCAAAAATTGGAGGTTATGTCAGATTGTTGTGACAGATATCAGGTTTAAATATTTAACAATAGATGGGGTAGTTTTAATTTTTTGAACTAAATTGATAAAAAACTGGTGAAATATTAAGAAAAACTAATAAACTTCATGTAATTTTAACGCAAAACTTTAAATTGCATTAAATTATTCAACATTTCATGGTAAAATATATATATTTTTGCTAATTTTGCTACAATTATCTTTACTTTTATAAACAATAGATGGCACTACATGTGCTCATTCTAACACTTGATACGGAATATTCATACCGTATCTAGAGCTAGAATAGATTCATTCTGGGTTTGAAAAGTGTGTGTATTAGCTTACATTCTAAAGAAGTCGTATAAAAAAAAATTCTGAAACAGAAACTGTAAACTTTTGAATAGTGAAATTTTTAAAAAATATGGTTTGTTTCGTATCTGGATACTTTTCATTGGTACAATAAAAAGTCAAAATATAAATATTTAATACATTCACAATACACAAAATTTAAAGGTTACTTAATTACGTATTGTTTTTGCATTAACATGCATTTTTTAATACAAACATTAAACATTTCATTGCAATATACACTGAAAAAAAAATAATTATTTTTTATACTGACATACAGCCTGTTCCAGAACTCGCGTACATAAATTTGAGGGTATATTAAAAACCCTCTGGAAAATATGGAAAAAAAAATCAGAAAAAATCCATCTTCTTTCAATTCAAAAATAAGAACGCTTTAAGTGGACCAATACTGTTGCTGATGTTAAATTACCTTTAAAAGTTGGATTTATAGCTATGGAAGCAAATTTAATTATTGCAGGTACATATTCTGTAGGTTGACATGGTGATTAATATGTCATAAATATTTATTAATGTCAAAAAACCACAGCCGGATGGAGTGACTCTATAAAAATAGAATATTTGATAGCCTCTGTCGGTTTTGTCAAAATATAATAACCTAAAAAGATTCTAAAGTTGAAAGTCGCAAACAATGTACACGTCAACAATTAAAATGCAACCATAGTTACTAATAAGTAGGGAAAAACTAATTTGTAGGTAATTTAACATCAGCAACAGGATTGGTAGATTAAATAGCTTCCTTTTTAATTAGTATTGAACATGGATTTTTTTTTGAAATTTTTTTCATATTTTCCAGAGAGTTTTTAATATACCCTCAAATTTCTGTACGCGAGTTCTGGAACAGGCTGTATCTAGATATTTAATTATTTTTTTAATTAAAAAAAATTACACAGGGAAATTACTACTAATTTTAGTTTAGGTTAAACCAAACAAATTTGTAGAGAATTTATTTCTCTACAATCTTTATATAATCAATATTGTTGAAAAAAATATTTAATGCTAAAAACACAGGCCGATAAAAAAAAGTTGTCTGTGCTGGGGTTAATTAAAATTTAAAAGATTTTAAAAATTAACGTTACGTATGGCTAAATTAGATCCAGCTAAAATTTGCATATTTTTACCTTTTGTTAAACGACTATATTTTTTTTTTTATAAAAATACAATAAAATAAATATCCTTAGTAACAAGTGGAGAATGTCCTCTGCCAGATGGCCACTGGACATATACGCGCCTTCACCAAAATTTTAATTAATAAAGGAAACATGCTATTTGTACGTCCGACGTGAAAGAAGCTAAGTGTACGTCCTATATTTTTATTGGCTAATTTTTACCACTCAATTTCCGAAATTTGCCACTCATTTTACCAACTGGACAGTGGATTTTCCCAACTCGAGCATGATTGGGAAGGGGTGGTGCCCCCCTACCCTCCATGGTAGCATCCCTGCGAAACTAACACTGTATGCTTATGACTACGTAGCTTATATGACTTACAACTTACGTGCTATCACAGTGTTTTTAAGAAAAGGAACTAAGAGTGCCAAAACAACATAACTCGTAAATGATTTAATATAAAAAAACTTTGGTTTGGTTTCGTATTTGCTATAAGTTTTTAACAAATAAAGATAATCTCTTCAAATTTGGAAAAAGTACCTTTTTCGACGACTGCTTTAGAATATAAGCAAATACACACACTTTTCAAACACAGAATAAATCCATTCTAGCTCTAGATACGGTATGAATATTCCGTATCAAGTGTTAGAATGAGCACATGTAGTGCCATCTCTTGTTTATAAAAGTAAAGAAAACTGTAGCAAAATTAGCAAAAATATATATATTTTACCATGAAGTATTGAATAATTTAATGCAATTTAAAGTTTTGCGATAAAATTACATAGTTTATTAGTTTTTCTTAATATTTGACCAGTTTTTTATCAGTTTAGTTCAAAATATTAAAACTGCTCCATCTATTGTTAAATATTTAAACCTGATATCTGTCACAACAATCTGACATAACCTTCAATTTTTGCATTATAATTTGTAAATATGTGCTAAAATTAAATAAAAATCTTTTTTAACTACTGATATGATAAAATTAATTAATAACATTAATTGCTTTATTTAAAAATATGTGTTTTGTTGCGTTTACAATGTCGAGTCACAAAAAAACATTGTTTTTAACCTTGTCCGCAGATTAAAGCCATAGAGTGTTTCATATTTGCAGTCGAAGAAAAAGTATAGTCTACAACACGTATGGAATAGTCATTCCGCGCTTGCGGGACAGTCATATTCGCCTGCCGGCTAGTATGACAAACATTCCGCTCGCGCGGAATATTGTCTATTCCATACGTGTTGTAGACTATACTTTTTCTTCGACTGCAAATATGAAACACTGTATGGCTTTAAACTGCGGACAAGGTTAAAAACAATGTTTTTTGTGACTCGACATTGTAAATGCAACAAAACACATATTTTTGAATAAAGCAATTAATGTTATATAATAATTTTATCAATGGCACTACATTCTAACACTTGATACGGAATATTCATACCGTAGCTAGAATGGATTCATTCTGTGTTTGAAAAGAGTCGTAGAAAAATATAATATTTAAAAGTAATCTATTATCTAAATAATATATCATAATGATGATTTGCCATTAGTCATTTTTGTTTTTTTTACGCGAAAATTTATTTATTTTATTTTATTTATTTGAAGAACTTACCATGACTCAAGTATAAGTTATTTGAAATGACTTGTTTGTTTTGCCATTTCAAATAACTTATTTGTTTTGTATGAAGTATTATCTTAAGATATCTTAGAATTCCCAAGATATCTTATAGTACAAAGAAACACGTAGAGCTAACGGGAGGAACGTATTCCGCTATATGCGCATGCGCTAGTAGAAATCAACCTAAGAAAGTAAACCAACGACCCCCATTAATTAAAACCAAAGTAACCAAATAACCAACGTAAACCAACGTTAACGCAAACCAACGCTTTCCATTAACAAAAAAAAACATCAAACCAGCACAAAACCTAGCGCATGCGTAGATGGCGGAATAGGTTCCTCCCGTTAGCCCCTCCTAAAGAAACATGTAAATGTAAGGTTATGTTGGCTAAACATTTTGTAAACAATAAAATAATTGCCTATTATCAATAAAAATAATGATTCAGGTACTTACGACGTGCTCCATTTTACCGATAAAATCACTTTTAAAGTTTCAATTATTTTAAATCACATTTTTATTTATTTTCACGACTATAAACAAATTATAATCATGACTGATTATAGGCAACCATTATAACTGATTTTAATATTGGATATAAAGAGAAAAAATGTATATATGTATAAAAAACTAAAAAGCGAAGAATCCACAAAAACTTTATGTATTCATAGGGTCAACCGGGGCAACTTGATTCGGTTACCTACATACTATTATAAATTAATGGCATAGGCGCCAACTTTTTAAAATCCCAGGTGGGCCTAAATTGTTTTGAAGTAAAAAAAATACATAAAAGTTTTTAAATTTTTATGAAATAAAAAAATCCCTCTGGATGAGCGAAAATAATTTCTCATAAAAAGAGTTATTTTCAGAAACAATTTATTACATTTTGGGGAGAGGTGGGTCATGGAAAAAATGATTTTTTTTTGTACAATTTTAGACAATATTTCAAGGAGGGCCCGCCCCCCTGTTATGACTCCAGGGGGGCATGGCCCCCAGGCCCTCCTGGAGTCAGCGCCTATGTTGACAGGACCGGTTAGCCGGTCACGTCCTCTTTTTTGTCAGTTTGGTATTAATTAAAAAACACAAGAAATATTTTTCTTCAATTTTCAGTTTTCTTTTTAAACCCATCATCTGATTTTGGTGATTATCGAGGTGATTATTTTTCGCCAAATTTTAATTTTTTTTTTCGGTTTTCGGGATTTCAGGATAACGGTAGACCGATTTCGAAAATTTGATTATTTATCGGTACGTCTGTTAATCTGTCTGGCAGTGTATCCGGGATTTTTCCCTTAAAATCTAATATAGACATCATTTTTATTTTATTAAAAAATTAAATATAAAATACAAATTAACAATTTACAACCCCAGTGTGTTTTTCCACAATAAATTTTTTATATAATATTTAACTTAAAATATTTACTTCGCTAATAAATTTTATGACCTAAATTTTGTTTTTTTGTAGGTATTCAGCAATTTTTATAAAATTATAAAAAATTAATTTTTAAAATAATAAATTATATATAGTTATTTATGGTTCTGATTTTTTTTTCATGGACAATATAAATCTGTTTACTCACTTGCTTTATACAATGCCTATTTTTTTACTCAAAACTGCCAGGCGGCTTGTTTGAGCTTAAATATGCATTTTTATCATTCTAAATATCTCTTTTAGTTTTTGAGTTTTTTTATCTCCTTATGTTCGGCTATAAAAAAGTCCAAACGTATTTTTTGAAAATTATTTTTTTTTTAATTATTTGGAAAAATCCTGCCAATGAACGGCCCAAGGACAAAATCTGTGGGAATTTGGATGAAAATTATCATCATTGAAATTAATTTTAATTAGCTGTATAGACTACGTCAAATTCTATGTAAAATAATACCAAATAATTACAATTAAATTGTCACAGTCCATGATGCTATTGTTTACATGAAAGGTATAATTGATAGTTTTTTTTATTAAAAAAATCCACTCGTTAAGAGAAAAATGTTTGCAAAAATATAAACTCGTAGCATAAATAACTTAACTATTTTTGAATTAGACGGTTTAATTCAAAAATAGTTAAGTTATTTATGCTACGAGGACGAAAATAACAATTTTTTGGACTAATGCGTATCGTCAACGGGGGTGAAACCGATAAGCAGGGGTGAAACCAAACATCACGTATATTTTGGTTAATGTTTTTAGCATTGGTAGTATAAAGCAGTCAGCACGCGGCGAAAGTCGACAAGTTACTGCAGCTAATATCAGTCCTTAAGAGAACGGGCATGAAGAAGATTTATTTTGTCGGTCCGTCGAGATAAGTAGGTTGTTTTACAGGTGTAAAAAGGTAGTTTTTGGAAACGTGTGGAAACGTTTGGTTATGCAGAGTGACAGAAAAGAGCTTAGAGAACGTGTTAAGTAAATTTGAGTTATTGAGTATTGAGTATTGAGTATTATCTGGCCCTAATAAAAAGTTTTTAGTTTTTTATCAATATTGTGAAATTTTTTATTTACATTTTTATAAAAAGTGGAGAAATGTGAAATCGATCAATAACTAATGCAAATGCAATCTAGTGCGAAAAAGAGCCTCTTTCCACACTTGTTAGGAAAATAGCAATTTACGACTCAATAGTTTATTGCGTGTTTAACGCAATAAATCACTGGAATTATTGTTTTATAATTATAATTTTTGAAAGGTTGTTACATATTAATTTGTTTATTTACCTTTAAAAACTATTGATATAACATAGTTTTCTTGCATTTATGAACGTGTACTTAGTGGAATGAAATTTGGTTCAATGTGAATGCCACCGGCTTAACCTTTACTTTAGATAACACTGAATTTTAATTCAAAGTTGAAGAAAACACATTTAAATTACTGTTAAGAAACGTTTAACTTAAAAATCTATATTCACTTTTATTTAACGGTATTTAAAAGTATTTTTTGTATTAACTCATTTTTTTTCCTTAGCGCAAAAATAAAAAACCCAGGGTTTAAAACAGAGAATCGATTACACAAGTCTACAAAAAAAAATCTCTATTCTAAGATTATAACCCATAATTTTCTATGTTTTCTATACGATTTGTGACAAAACTGGACGATGAATCTTCTTTTTTATGGTGAAATCGGTTTCAGCGCATCAAAAAACATAGGAAATGATGGGTTAGAATCTCAGAACAGAGATTTTTTTTATAGATCTGAGTTATTTGTCTCATTTACCTCAAGTACTATAAAAGTATAATTATACAGAGTGGTCAAACAAAAAGAAAACAAACCAATATATGGAGATCCGAACAAAACATCAAAAATCTAAAAGAGAGGTCAATTTGATTTATCGAGGGGGTAACTCAGTAGGAAATTATTTAACTTTTTTAGCATCACTAAAAAGAAACTTTTACGTCCTTTTAAAAGGTGTATTACAAAAAGAGCGTTCCATTTTAGATTTTAAAGTTGTGGTAGCTGATGGTCTGGGGTTGAGGTTTAGAATATTACTGATATTATAATTAGGTTTCTCCACCGATAAATCTTTTTAAAAATTTTGTTATTTGTGCGGGTGGGTCGCGAGATATTGGCTCTGTTTCATTTCTGTTGGCCTACTCTGTATATAATTATATTAATATAAAAGAGAAAAAACCTGTGTATGTATATACGGTCGTCCGGTTTTTTTAACAACTTCCAGAATGTTAGAAACTTGAAATTTGGCATGTATGATCTCAGGAAGAATCCGAAACCTAAAAAAAAATAAAAAACTCTTACGAGCATGTAAAGTTTAAATATTTGAAAAACAAAAATAAAAAATTAAAAGAGTGTTGCTGCAGAGCGCTGATCGGTTTAAACTTTTTACAAGCTTCTTTCTCAATAATTTATTTAATAAGAAAGATTCTTGTATTCAAAATTTCAACAATTGATAAGTGCAATAAATTATAATGGTTTTAATAATTATTATAAATGTGCAATATGTGATATCAAATAAATATTTTTTAAAAAAATATATAATTTTATAGATAACTTCGATTTGAGGTTATTGCTCTAAAACAATTTGTCCGATTTAAATTGTTTTGAAGGAAAACATAAATGAATATATGTTTTTTTTATTGTTTTTATTTCATAAATCCTTAGAATAAAATAACAAAAATACATTAACCAGATTGACTGATCAGATTATAATAACACTGTGCGACAAAATCGAGGTTTATCTTTTAGGCAAGAGATATGTCAGCGTCATTCGAAATATAGGTCTGATATAGTCGAGTGATGGGTTTAGCTACTTAAGGTCATTTAAGCGATATTTTTTAATTTAAAGTTTTTAGCCCACGCTAATATCTAAGACCCATTTTCAAGTTAGCATTTCATAAGTTTGGGAGGTGAATTCCTATCCTTTTGATGGGAATTTACCTCCCACAGTTATGAAAGGCTAACTTTAAATAGTAGTGAAATCCCTTGGGGTCTCGGCAATAGTGGTCCTAAATTATCGACTGATGTTGACAGATATCTTGCCTAAATTTTCTGTCAAACAGTGTAATTATTATTGATTTGATATGTAATACCTATAAATAAATATAAATAACTATACGTCAACTTCATCATATGGAATTTAGATTTTGGTAAACAAAATTACCAAACAATAGACCAGTAAAGAAGGCATGGAAACCAGGCTTCTAATTTCATTATTTATCATTAAGTTATCAGCCCAAGAAACTTCTTCATCTCACACTAACCCTAGATATTTTTTCATTTGTTTAAAATTTCTACACCCTACATGTTTTGTTATTTTTCAGCTCACTATAGAAAATATATTTACAGAATGCGACCTAGAATGCTGCTGCAATTTTATTTAAAACAAAACCTTAATCATTTTGTAGCTTTTATAGCTTATACAGATCTAAATCCGTTTTGAAGTTTTTTGTATTTTTCACACAGATGCCGGGCCACTTGGCAGGGTTCACATCATAGACAAAGAACATAGATGAGCTGTCATCTCAAGGTTATTTACAAATTTACGAGTCCTCCATTTTGATCGGAAGTTACGTCAGAAATCAGCCGGGAAATTTAAATTAGTGGGTAAAATGTAAATAAATAAAGGACATAACCTTACTTTTTAATGTTTTCTTATTTTATATTAAAAAATATCAAACTTACCTAAAAAATATGATACTGCTGTCTGCAGGTAGCAGTCGTTTTATGTTTCTACAACTTTTTATAAAACACGTCATTGCAAAAACTTTACTAGTTCTTTGAAAAAGCACTATAAAATATACAAAAAACACAGAAAGACTTTAAAAGTTCAAAAACGCTATTATATAGTCTATAATAAAATAAAATTTTCACCCTTCTAGCACAAAACACCAAACGCGTAAAAAAAATAACAGAAAAACCTCGAAAACAAACTCAAAACATACATAAATTAGGTTATGTTAACCTGTTGCACGAATATGTTAGAGGTGTGTGCGACGAATTATATTTTTATATTTAAATTACTGGTAAAAATAAATAAATATCTGTGTAGTATAACATATTGATTTAGTTTTTACATATATAACAAACTGTTGCAACAAAACAACGACAAAAAGAAACATTTACTGACTACTGAAGTGAAATGAAAAGACACATCTCTAACAAAGAAAATATTCCTATCTAACGCAACACAGTGTTACCAACATAAAATATATATTTTTTTACTTTATGTTGGACAATTGGAATCAAAATGGAGGACGCATTTAGTCGGGACGCAGAAGTATGCGCAGACGGTCAAAAATCAATCTATTTGTTTATTTGTCTATGGTTCACATTGAATATTCGAGGGGCGTCATAAGGGGCAGACGGAGGTTTTGAAACAAGGAAAGCAAATGTTGCGTCAAGCCTCAATTCAATACATAATCATCTGTTCTTATGTAAGTAAAAAAACTCTTTAGCTCCCCTTAACTCGGTCCGCATAATCATCTGTTCTCATGTAAGTAAAAAAACTCATTAGCTCCCCTTAACTCATTGCTGAAAATTTTCAAAAATATATTTCCTAAATATGTAAAATACCTTGATGAATTATAATTGGACTGTGTTTTGCAATAACATATTAAACCACATTTTGAAATGACAGTGGATAAATAAACAAAAAAAAAATATATGCAATGTCCCACATAAATTTATTTTTTTTTACGCAAGTTCGCAAACATTTTTAAAAAAATGTATTCAAATCATTTAGAGGACACTATAAGGTTTATAAATATTCAACTTTCCATGCTTGAAGATTTTTTTCCGTTTGTTTTTTTTTGTATTTTGTACCTGTGTGCGTCCGAGCCAAGGGTATTAATTTACCGGGGGCTAGCAAAAATTAGGATAATTAGGATTTAAGTGATTTGTCATCAAGCGTCGACATGACAGACCTATTAGTAAAATAAAGTTTCAAATGTTGTTTATTTTTGAGTGTCCCCAGTAAATGAATACTTCGATCCGACCAGTGCACATAAGTGACTTATCTGCAGTATTCATAAACTCAGGCTTACGGAATAATTTTGCCGAATTATGAGGGAAATTTTTATAAATCGAAACATTTGACGACTAATTTGTTGAACACAACAATATTAACTATACATGTTAACTATACATACGTATATATATCGCTGTTTTTCAAAGAAAAAAACGACATTCGATTTTTATCTTTTAAGAATAAGAAAGTTTTAAATTTTTATTTGACGATAACTTTTTTTCCCACCTTACTCATTTAAATGGAATCATTAAAAAAATCAAGATAAAAAGAAATAAAAATTTAAATATTTAAAACCTCGCCTCAACGCTAGAGTCGACGCTGCGCCTATGCGAATACTGGAAATTTGCCGAGTACTGCTTATCTGCAAAGTAACTAATTATAATTATCAATAGATTAGTTAACTATAATCGTAATCAATCAATTATAATTAATAATTATTCAAGTCCATCTTTTCTCCTGTTTTCCTGAATATTGCATGCAACACTTGTCTGAGGATGAGTTGACATTGCGCTTAAAGGTCAATAGACAGTGGGTCAAGGTGTAGGCGCTTAAAATCGTATTATATTCAGCAGTATATCATCTATTTTATATACGGTTTTACGTATATCCTGCAATAAAATTTAAATATGTGTACTCAGGGCAAGAAGTACCTTGTTAATAAGTTACATAATTGCAATTTGCAGTTTATATCAGGGCACAATGAGCACAGGACCTGTTTCTAGCTGTACAAAATTAAATTATGATGTTTGTTTATTTGTTTAACCTCGTACTATTCTACTTAATGAAGCATCCCCTAAGTCCAGGACTTGTGTGGGCTAGTAGTAGAGGGAACCACCGGCTTATACTGACTTTCGAACCAGTTTCTAGGGATTGTCCGTTTCACTTATCGCCTTCGCCAAATTTCAATTATTAATTAACTGAAAAAGGCAAATCGGCGCCAGTGAGAATTGAACTCACGATAGTAGACTTGCTATACATACGCGCTAGCTACTACGCTATGCCTCCCATGTTTTTAATACATTATGACCAGTTTAAGTAGGTATGTATCATTTTAAAGTGGTATTGAGTTTTATAATGTCATTGGTGGACTTTTTTTAAGGTGTGGTATGTTTTTTTCTTAATTCGTTAAAATAATTCCTTATTGTATTAATTACGAATTTGCTATTGAAATCGTAATACATTTATATAATTAATTAATGAATGAATGAATGAATGAATGAATGAATGAATGAATTAGTTAATTAATTAATTAATTAATTAATTAACTAATTCATTCATTCATTCATTCATTCATTCATTCATTCATTAATTAATTATATAAATGTATTACGATTTCAATTAATTAATTAATTAATTAATTAATTTATTAATTAATTAATTAATTAATTATTTATTTATTTATTTATTTATTTATTTATTTATTTATTTATTTATTTATTTATTTATTTATTTATTTATTCATTCATTCATTCATTCATTCATTCATTTATTTATTTATTTATTTATTTATTTATTTATTTATTTATTTATTTATTTATTTATTTATTTATTTAAATTTGGCTTACAAACAGGACTAGCGTATAAAACATAACCACTAATTGCTAATATCAAACATCATGTTAAAATACTAAGTATACAATTAAAAATATAAGGCAATATATAAACGTTACAGTTTAAGAAAATGACACAAGTGTCTTATCTTAGGTCTAAAATAATTTTTTAAGATATTTTGGGAAATATTAAACATATCTAAATCTTGACAATAATTAATTGAGGATTTCAGGATCCTACAAATATCGAAACTACCGTATAATAATATAATATATTATTCTAGCGCAGGCGCTGTAAATAATATAATAACACGAAACTAACTAAGAATTTGATCAAGATGTCAAGATGATTTGTTTGTCATATTTTATTTCATTGGTTAAATGCTTAGTTTAGTGTTAACTACTGGGTAAACCAACCTTACATTAAAGTCTTTAATAAATCAAGTTATGAATGGAATATTTAATGGCAGTTGATTTAAAATTGGAATTTATATAAAATAATTATTTATAAAGGATTCCTTTATCAAAGGAAAAATAAAAAATATATCAGAAAAAAATATTCCGTAATAATATACCATGTATTGACTTAAAAGTCCATTCCGAATAAATTTATATGACCTACGATATTTCATAGAATTTACGAGACTTGAGATATGGCCAAAGATTCTGTTCGAAAACAACGAAAATCCCTCGTTGAAACGTCACAGCAAAATTAGATAACAATTTTAGTCAGGTCCAGAGCCCTATTCCCCATAAACAAAAACCTTAGATTCTTTTAAGGCATTTACTTTATTAAAAAAATAATTATTTTAATTTTTTTCCAATTTTAAAATGAATTAGGAGAGGGATTTTTATTTTTTTAAATTATGCACAGAATCAGGTTTTCGATTAAACAAAAATTATAACTAAACATTTATTTAACTTTTTTTTTTTAATTTTATAAAAGGTACATGTCAAACTTAGTTTGTTTGGCATATGTTTTAATTAATGCATTTTTCACGATACATTTAAAAAATCGTATTTTTTTCTAATTTTACAAATGAAGTTTTTGTTGTTTGTTTTTTAGCTAAAATTTGTCACACAATTTAGTTTTTGTATTGACATGACACAACATACAAAAGTACAATATTTGAATGTTGAGCTGAAATTACACGAAATATCTGAAAAAAGCTTAGTTCTTTACATTTATTTAAACTTGTTACGTTGATATAAAATTTTTCCATCTTTGTAATGATTCTGTAAAAAAATAAATTCCATAGATAATAAGAAAATGAATTATATCGTAAAATTGCAACCATATTAAGACTTCTGTAGAACTAGTTAATATTTTTTTCTTGTTTTATACGTCTATTCCTTGTTTGTTACTATGAGTTAGATTTTATTTGAAATCTATAACATGTTACGGAAAATATGCAGTAGAATATTTCGTGTTTTTTTCAGAGGGCCTGTGGGGCAGGGACGCACTCAAGTGCTGCTGGCCCAATGTGGAAACTAACGGTACCAGGTAGTAAACATCCCCTCCCAGGTACCAAATCCAAGAAATTAAGGTCACAGGATTATTCCCTAATTAGGTAGCCTGGATTAAAGGTAAGTAATAAGCAAAGCGTTGCGGTCAATTTCGTAACAGTTGCAATTTTGCCACAGTTTCGATAACATCTCTCAAAATTTTTAGTGAAAGTGAAAAGTGTTTTAGTGATGGAATCTTTTATTTTAGGTATGTTTATTATATTTATGTAAAAAAATACAGTTTTGGTTGGGTAGTTGTACTTAAAATATGTAACTGAAAATACTGTTGAATTTTTTTTTGAAAATTTCTTTAATCTCTAATTTTCAAAGACCACAACTTTTGATCTAGACCTGCTTTTAGGCTATTTTTTTATCTAATGCCCTATATTCACGTTTAATTTTGGCCCGAAAGTGCCCGCAACTAAAATTATGTGTTTTTTTTAGAACAAGTCGTCACCGATTCTTCGGAAATTGATTATGATGACGAGTCATCATTGGATGTTTTTTAGTTTTAATTGTTATGTTTTAGGACTAATAATTTATCTAGTATGTCAAGATTTATTACCGTAATTTCACACAACTATAGTCCGGCCACACAACTATAGTCCAAGGCCCCCAGGGGGCAGAGGATAATTATTTTTAAATGTTTACAATTTCTTATGAAAGTTGGTGTATATGGGATATACAGCAACAGGTTTTCAGTTTTTTTAAATACGCTTTTAAATATGGAATATAGGTGTGAAGCTGGACCATAGTTATGTGAATCTGGACTATTGTTGTGTGAAATTACGGTATTTTGTTTTAATTTTGTTAATTTTCATTCGATATTGCACTTTTAAGTTTACCTTATTGTCTTATCCTCGTATTATTTCATATTATTATATAATAAAATCTTTTTTTTTATGAAAATAATGTTTTGTTCTCTCTGATATGCCCTTGTTATTGCATAATATATAATTCTATGAAATTAAAACTAGCTATACACTAGTAGACCAGGGTCGATAATTTTTGAAACCAAAAAAAATAATAGTAGGATGAAACCCGTTAAAAAAGGACGAGAATATAACAAAAATGAAAGGAAAAATAATTTACGGGCGATCTGAGCTCGGGAAGTGGAAGGGGGTGAGTTTTTAAGGGTAAAAAACGGTGTATCTCAATTTCCGGCAAAACTACAAGTCCTATGGAAAAAAATTAAATGACAAAGTTGTAGGTAATAAAGAGAACTACAATTTTTGTAATTACACTTTTTTCACATAACCTCAAAATTAATGTGAAAAATTCAAATAATCAAGTTTTCGGTTTGGACTTTTTATCTTATGCAAAAAAAAAATTTTTTCACGAAATTTGGTGAAAACTTACCTTTTTATGTCCTAAAGACACTGTAATTTTTTTGATTTGAAATATTTATTTTTTCACCTTATTTTGACTTGATATCGAAAAAACACCCTAATTTTCAAGATGTCTTATTAAATATTAACTTATTTGGTTGTTAATTATAGTAGTATATTTCGATTTGTATTTTTTTGTTTATCAATGTAACATAGAATCTTACGTTTTCAAGTAATTAAAGTGTAAATTTTACTAAATAGCTCAAAATTGTACATAGTGATTAAAAAAAAAAATTCGGATTCGAGTTTTTTTCTTTTCTTTGCATTTTCTGAGAACATTTACCATAGTAATGTATATATTTTTTTACATTATCAAAAAGAAGAGATTTCAACGAACAAAAAACTCCCCGACTTTTTTTAAAAAGCTGATATTTTGATGCGAGAATTTTCGATTGAAAATTAGGGTGTTTTTTCGATATTAAGTCAAAATAAGGTAAAAAAATAAATATTTCAAATCAAAAAAATTACAGTGTCTTTAGGACATAAAAAGGTAAGTTTTCACCAAATTTCGTGAAAAAAAAAAAATTATTGCATAAGATAAAAAGTCCAAACCAAAAACTTGATTATTTGAATTTTTCACATAAATTTTGAGGTTATGTGAAAAAAGTGTAATTACAAAAGTTGTAGGTCTCTTTTTTACCTATAACTTTGTCATTTAATTTTTTTCCATAGGACTTGTAGTTTTGCCGTAAATTGAGATACACCGTTTTTTACCCTTAAAAACTCACCCCCTTTCACTTCCCGACCTCAGATCGCCCGTAAATTATTTTTCCTTTCATTTTTGTTATATTCTAGTCCTTTTTTAACGGGTTTCATCCTACTATAATTTTTTTTCACTTTTTACCATTTTCAAAATTATCGACCCTGGTCTATAGACGAAACACTGTGTGGCGGGTTGCAACCACCCTTTAATTTTGGATTTTTTTAAATTGAAGACTACACGACAAAATGAGGGTCACGATGCGTATGTAAATAAGCACGATTTAACGTGCGCATTTATGTGGACGTCAACCTTATTCGCATTGTGACCCTTAGCGTTTTTGTCGTGCACGAAGACTACATGTAGTCTTCAATTGTTTTTGACCAAAATTTATTATTTAATAAAAAAATAAAAATACGTTTTTGTATGGTTCTGGTTTGTTTTTATTTACCTAAAAGTTTAAGAGAAAGTCGAGGTGATGCGAGAGATTTGTTTGGGCAGGACAGGTCAAAAATTTCCGAACAAATATAAGGAATTTCCCAACTTTTTACCCTTCAGGAAAAAGCTTTAGATACCCCTGATGGAAACTTTTGATGATTAAAAAGAAAAAGGTTCTAACCTCTGTAAAAAAGAGCGTTAAAGCTCTCAGGGGTAATTACCGCTGACGAAAAACAAAAAAAAGGTCCTTGCCTCTACGAATTTCCAAACTGTACCGTTCCAATTTTCTTAAATAATAATTTTTAAAGCTATATACCAGCTCGACAGTGGATTTCCCAACTCGACCGTGGTTGGGGGAGGGGTTGCCCTATAGGCCTATGAGGGTAACTACCCATGGCTAGTTTTAAAAACTTTCACTTAAAAGATCTGGCACTTCTGATCTTTTTTTTTTTTGATTATGGTGTGGGGTAGGAAGCCTGTGAAAAAAATAGAAAAAATCGTTAAATGAATTTTTTGCTACATCATCATAAAGTTAACACTTTTACGAAGGAGCAGGCATTTATCCATGGCAAAAAAAGCCATAAACAATCATGCTTTAAAATACTGTTGTAAAATTTTTGCCACTTTACTTCGTTATATTCGGGCAAAGCCTCAGAACGTACATTTTATCATATTTTTGTGAATAATTGTAAAAAAATCCAAAAGTTTATATTCTATCTAAATGACGACATCTTCTTCTTCAAAATTTCCTTTTGGACACTAAATTAAAGTGACCCAAAAGGACTTAATGGTCTTGAACTCTCGTTCTTATTGACCAGGTACAAGTATTAGAGACTTGAAGCGAGTCTCTCTAATCGTTTCAACTAAATATATTTTCTTATTAACATAACCTCACAAAAAAAACGTGGTTAACCCACAAAAGTACATCACAAACATCAAATATTCAATTTAAATCGATTTAAATATATAGAACGGTTTCATAGTATAGATAATTTTCTTGACATTCACATTTTCACATAAAATACTTGTTGCGTAGAATAAACGTTGTTACCGATTTATAAAATTCCAGCCGAAAGTACATGATGCCCATTCCACGGGTGGAACGCATCTCCTAAATGACGACATAAAAATATAAACTATTTTTTCAAGACATATTTATACGATACTTCAAGTTTACGCAAAGTCCGCCAGAAGACCTACTTACAAAGCTAGACTAAACCACTAGAGTCTACTTCCCAAATTCAACTCGGTCTTTCGCGCTGTTGCCAAATTGCCCAATTTAATATATCTTTGGTTTATGGTTGTTTTGGTGTTTTTGTTTTTGAAAAATCACCAAAACAACCAAAAACCAAAGATATATTAAGCACGATTTGGCAACAGAGCGAAAGACCGAGTTGAATCTGGGACGTTAGTAACTAAACCTAGTAACTTTTTTAGTTACTAATAATGAAATGAACTAAGGTAGAGGAAAGTCGCCTAATTTCGGATACCATTTACAATGTATTCAATATTTAATACTCGGTATTACTTTTTGATATTTTTTTTATATAACCAGATACAACTTATTATAGCGAACCATGATTTATTATAAAAGCAATTTTATTACAGTTTATTTTTTCCAAAAAACACGGTTAAAAAAAATCAGCGCATTTTTGTGCATTTGAAAAAGGGCTCCTAATTTCGGACATATCCGAAAAAATTTTTTCAAGAGTAGATCTGGATCCCATTGCTTATGTTTCTTGTTATTCCTTCACATTTAAGACGTAATTTAATCATTAAGCGATTTTCTACGAAATACTATAGGAACTATAATTTTAGATTCCCAATTTCGAATATCTTAGTATCTTAGGTAATTTTCGTTTTTTTAAAATTGTTTATCTTATTTTGTTGTATCATTATAAAAATAATAATTAATGGTTGGTTATCCTGAATAATAATTACCTTGCGGATATCCGAAATTGGGAATCAAATGCACAAAAATGGTCTATCCAAAATTAGGCAACTTTCTGCTTTTTAGATTAGAAATTTGTAGAATGTTTACGTTTTCAAATTGCTTAATTATGAATAGTGGATCAACTTAACTAACATCATAACTTACCCAAGATAGAATCACGAACTTTTATAACGATTATTTATAAAATAAACAAGCATAATAATGCAACTGAGCACAAAACTGCCATTTGCAATATAAACGATTTGTGCTGCCATTTAAAGGGGAGAAGCTCTACCGTTATCATATTTCAGGACGGATTTAGTTTGACTTTTGGCTTCACATAAAAGTAGGTTTCTGTTTACCTTTGCAGACAGTATCTTAAATACACTACTATCCGAAATTTGGAAACCATCCGAAATTAGGCGCATTTCCTCTATACTCATATTTTTATTGCATATTAATCCTAATATAACTGTTCTTCAAATATGGGCATTTATAGGCTATTTATAGGCACATTTCTTGTTTCATAATGTATTTTATAACATAAAATTAAACTTGTTAGAAGTTAAAAATAGACACTTCAATAAGGTAATACAGCTTGAATATATAAGGTACTTGTCCAATAGCAGATTTATTATAATAAAAAATGTATAACAGGCTAGGCTGCAACTCCTCAAGCCTTAAACATTTTTTTTATTTTTAAAATGTTATTACATTTCCTAAGAATAGTTTTGCGTATGTTTAAAAATAAAATAAAAATACTCTTTTACTTTTCTTGACGTTTTATATGTCCATCGGTCTGTCTCTTCGGAAAAAGTTTTGAACACGATAACTCGAGTACGGTTTGAGATAGACGTGAAATTTTGATATACCGGGTGTCCCAACTCTATTTACCCTGCGATTTTCTCGAAAACTAAAAGAGATAATCAAGTTCTGCAAAAACCAAGTTAAATGGGACAACAATATTTAAAAAGTATCCAAAAATATAATCCACCCCTTAACCACTCCCCATCAACTTACCCCTAACTTTATTTTTTCAAATAAGACTCCTATATTTTTTGGTTCTATTGGATATACATTGAGATTGCGAATACAATGGTATATTATAATGCTATTTTTAAGTTGACAGGTGGTAAAAAACATTTAAAAACTACCCCCTGATTTCATATTGGGCAGAGATTTTCCCGAAAACTAAAAAAAAATAATCAACTTCTTCAGAAGACATTTTATATAAGACAACAGTACCTATAAAAGTAGCCCAAAATTAAATGCACCCCTACACCCACAACTTACAACCAACTATTTTTGCGAATAGCATCCCTATATTTTTTTCGGTTGAATTCAAAGAACTATTACCTCAAGAATGAACATGATGAAATCTACCGTATGCTTTGTTTGAAGCGTGAACCAACTATGGTGAGGGGCTGGTGGGGAGTGACTATTGTTTACACTTAGTACGCGTAAAGAGAGAGAAAGAATGTGTAAACTCACAGTCTAATGTCGAAAACTTTGTCAAGCAATACAGTGTTGCCGGTTGCAACACCTGCTTTAGATATTTTATTGTAAATTTTAAGAAATATTAGTTTTATTTGTGTTTTTTATGAACTAGTAGTTTAATTTTAATAAATTTAATTATATTACATTATCAAACATAATTATAGTGTCGTAGTATAGTAGTTTTTTTTTAATTTTAATGTAGGTATAAAGATTTATCATAATGATAAAGTGAAAATTACGCAACATCGCTCTGGTCACCAGAAGGTTAAAACTAGCGATACTTATGTTAACACCAGAAGCAGTATCGCGTACCTTTATGTAAACAAATAAAAAGATGGCACCTTCATAAACATTGGTCTGAAATAACTTCTTGAGGTGAAAGTTCTTTGGTTGAATTGGATAAACTTTGAGCTTGCAAATACAATGATATATAATACTTGCTATTTTTGATTCTAGAAGTGGTAAAAAAGTTTAAAAACAATTCCCGAATCCCATCTATATTTAGGTAGTGATTTTCTCGAAAACTAAAAGAGATAACTAAGTTTTAGGAGGGGGTTGAGGGGTGGATTTATTTTTTTGCTACTTTCTATAGTCTCATTTACACTGTGTTTTGAAAAACTTGATTATCTCTCTTTTAGTTTTCGAGAAAATCACTGCCTAAATATAGATGGAATCCGGGAAGGTTTTTATAGTATATTAAAGTACTAGTTACATAACATACGTTTTTGGCGCATGAGTACAAGTTTAGAAAACGAGCCCCTTGCGGCGAGTATATAAGTATATATATATACCTATTCTTATTCCTCTTCCTTTTCTTTTTCTTTTCTTCTTCTTTTCCTTTTTCTTCTACTACTTCTTTTTCTTACTCACCTTAGCTTGAACATCCCTAATATTGATTATAGATTTTCAAAAAACTCTTGATTTTTGACATTTATTATTTATATACTGTATGTTTAAACACGTGTTTTGTAATTTTATTGTTAATATTATGTTTATATTGTCTTGTAAATTGAAGTGGACGTTAAGTTACTGTGTTTTACATTTATAAATGTTCTCTTATGGTTATTTTTGACCTTTTATGGATATAGTATTTTTATATATTTTTGGCTAGGTAAGATAAAGTTAGTTTTTCTTAAAATAATCTCTAACTTGTGTAATTTCTTGTAGTCTGACGATGATAATCGAAACCGGTAACTAACCTAAATTATTAATAATGTGAATGATGACTAAAGGTTTGATTTTTTAAAATAATATCTCTTCACTATAAGTATACGTACGTTAAATTATGGATCTCAATATTTTTGATTTTCGGGTAATTTATGTTTGTGTAGCAGTAATTAATACACATGAATGAATTGGGACTTGTTTATAAACAAATATTTATAATTTTCAAAATCCGTCAACTTGATTAGGTTTATGAATATTCATGTCGTTTTAAATAATAAAAAAATACTATAGGAAATAATTTAATTATGACATTTTATTTAATTCGAAAGGATAACAAACTAGTTTTATTAATTAATGTTAAATAATAAATAATTAATTACCAGTAGTCGGCTTAAACTCAGTTATGACTCATCAACGTTGAAAATAAACACAGAAACATAGGCTTACGGAATAATTTTTCCGAATTATGAGGGAAATTTTTATAAAGGTTACTAAATCGAAACATTTGACGACTAATTTGTTTCACACAACAATACCGGTGTTTTTTAAAGAAAAAAACTACATTCGATTTTTACCTTTAAGGAATACGAAAGTTTTTAATTTTTATTTACCGATAACTTTTTTTCCCACCTTACTCATTTAAATGGAATCATTAAAAAAAAGTCAAGATAAAAATAAATAAAAATGTAAATATTTAAAACCTCGCATCAACGCTAGAGTCGACGCGGCGCCTATGTGAGGACTGGAAATTCGCCGAGTACTGTTTATAACTAAAACCAGAAATATATTATATTTTCTTTTAACCTTCGCAAGAACAATAAATTCTAAGGAATCAGAAAGTGGCAAGTACGAAAAAATGGTAAAATAGAACAAAATCGTGAAATCCTTTCATACAGTTATTAATCAACCTGTATGTAATTTAACAATTTCAATGTTGCAATTATAATAATAATAATAAGCAAGAAAGTCGTATCTAATAATTTGAGTTTTCAACTTATTATCATCTTTAAACCTTACTTAAACTTTTATGCAAAGAAAAATAGTCATATATTATATTTTGAGAGATTTATTTACCTAGACATATTGTTTTGACGCCGCCGCCGCCGTTCCTAGCTAATAAAAAACAACAAAAATGCGAATACGACTTTCTTGATTAGCAGGGTAGTATAGGCCATGCACAAATAAGGATACTGATAATCAAAAATCAAAAAATTCAATTCAAATTTTGGAAGTTTATGGCAAATTATAATTATAACAACATGACATTACGTGTATTCCCTAGAAAAACATTTTTTTTCGTGTAGGTAGATACTTGTGCACAGGCACCCCAAAAAAAAAGGTCGGTTCCCCCAGCCGAAAAAAACATTTCTATACGTTTTTGGGGTCCCTTAATCCGAATCTGGGACTTGTTTGACTCGGTCAGTTCGTATTACGTCGCTAACCTCAAAAATGTGATGAAAGTTAAAACTTTTCATCACTTTTTGTCTCGTTTGGGGAAACAGATTTTTTTTTGTGTGCCTGTGTTTCTATTCTTTTTTGGTAAGATTTTTTTTTAACAAATTTTGATGAATATTCTTTGAACACTATATTAACCCCCTCAAAAAAATTAAAAAAATAGTCAAATTAAGAATTTTATGAGATTAAAGATGATTTATAATACGACCCCTTCCTTCCATTAAAATAAAAAGCTAAGCTCCCCTGTCCACGATTTATAAACTAAACAAGTTTGTTCCAAAGGATAGTTGCACTGTAAATTTGCAGTACCGTCTAACCCACATTGTGAGATGACAGTCAATTAGTGAACTTTTTCCCTAATAACTTTTAAAGGTTTTGACTAAAACAATTAAAATTAAGCATTTGTTTCACGTGTTGTGTGGTTAGACGGTTATTGCAAAACACAGTCAAGTTTATATTGTCCCATTTAATTTGTCCGAATGTGAAGTAAATATATCAACTCTTTCAAAAGATAAGAAGAGGGGGTGACTTTTGAACTGCACGCGTGCACAATATTTAATTTTACAGGAGAAGAACAATAGAGAAAAAACATTATTTTCAAGGTACATATTAATAAATGAAAGCAAATATATTTATTTTGTAAGATAATTTTTGATTAATTTATTATATTTTTTCGCAAAATAGTTACTTTGACGCAAATTTGGCAATGAAAAGTAATTTTATATAAATATAATATTTTTAATTTATTAATAATAAATACAGAAAAACTGACAGAACAATGAAAATCCGTTTTAAATTTACACATTATGTAAAACGTGCAAATATGGTTTATATGGTTTAATTTTAAGGCAGAAGATTATTTGATTTTTAAAAATTTTGATTTAAAATATTATTTAGCCTTAGTTTCAACTTTTAAAGGGAGAAAAGAAGAAAAACACTACAAAAAGGTACATGCAAAGGGTGAAATTTTTATTCATTTACAAAATTTTCAGTAGTAATATCATAAGTGCATGTTGAATTATCGATAATTTTTTTACTGTATTAAAAAAAATATTTTGCTTGGTCGCAGGTCGAGGAATTTTGACGAAAAATGCACGAAACAATTTCCTTAAGCAAAATGTTTTTTTTTATATACAGTAAAAAAAATGATGTATAATTTAACATGCACGAATTGTATTTTGAAAGACTATTTCACAAACAAAATAATGAAGTATATAATTTTACCATGATTAATGTTGTTTCATATTTAAATTAAAAATTTATGAACTCAACAACAATATTACTTTACAACTATAATTAAAAATTTAAATCACAAATTTTCCGCGCTTTTTAAAACCACGATGTTCACTTGTTCGCGAATGTTGCCAAGTCCAAACTTTGCTTAAGGGATATTTTATGCTTGAGATTATTCCAATAAAATAGTTGTTATCATATGTTTTAGCATTTCAATAAAGATCATTGCTGTTTTTGTTTAAAAAGTTTAGTTTTCAACTAAAAATAAATAAAACAACGGGTGTTTCCACCCGTAAAAAACAATTTGCGATCGGTTTATAATAAAGTTTAACAACGCTGTACTGGTACCAACGCAGTCTTTTGATGTTTTGATTTCTGTCATTTAAAAGAAGTAAATTATTTACTTCTTTACTGTAAATATATTTTTAATAAATAAGTGTTTAAATTAGTTTTGAGTGGCTTGTTTTTAATACCAAGCAAAGTAATCTGTTGATATACTTTGTAGATCCGAGTACTTTTGTTGATATACTTTGATACCAAGGTTCAATTAAATAAATAAAATTTATGAATATCAGTGATTTAAAGCTTTTGAGATGTAAAGTGCATAAAGTGCATAAAACGAACATTAGGCCATTGGGAATATACTGTGCTGATGATCCCAAATAAGGTTGAAACAGTGCTGTACACGGTTTTCCCTCTAATGTTCAATGTCCAACATGCCACGAAATACCTAACTCATAAAATATAATATCTGAAATTAATTAGGGTTTATACCTAGGATGTTTTGGTAATAAAATAAGGATTTATATTGCTTATCAATAAACATAAATCAACTAAAGGTAAGTTTCACAAATTAAAAACACATTTTGCTAAAATATAACATTTATTAAGATTTCCGTAACTGTCAATTTCTTGTTTCCATAGTAACCAAGTGATAATTGCACTTGTGCAAAAATTATCTGATTCATTTTGATTCGATTGGTCAAGAAACTAAAAATTCAAGGTTTTGATTGGCCTATATATTGTTTGTGAAATAGTAATTTAAATTTACAAAATACTACTATAAATAAACAGGAAGAATTATTTTATTTAAAAAAGGTATAATACCTTTGGGTATTTTAATATAGAGATAATAAAAAATTTTTTGAATAGTTTATTAAAAAAAATATATCATAAAACTTTTTCCATAAAGACAAAAAATTGGATTTGATGCGAAAATAATTTTAAAAGAAAAATTGTTAGTGACAGAAAAAAAAATTAGAAAAAAATCAAGTCAAATGAACTCATGACTAAATTAGTTTTCGAACTATAATACAGTAACACCAATTCGGATCACAGAGGAGAGGCAGGGGGTTCTTGCCCCCTAGTTTTCAGAAAAAATATATATACATATATAAACCTTTATAAATGTTATTATTAATAAGTTTAGAATGGGTCGAAGGGGCTATGACTTTCATGTCCCTTTATCTTTAGGTATGGTGGAGTTTTTGGTGAAATTCTTTGCCTCCCCTTAACAAAATCTGAAATGGCGCTCCTGAGGTTATCCAGTTCATAAGGCACCAGGGTCTCTATTCTTGACCATTCGCAAACATAATTCGCATACGCAGTTGCTATGGTACAACCAATCACATATTAGCTATCGTAGCAACAGCGTATGCGAATTATTTTTGAGAATGATCAATAATAGAGCTGCAGGCCAATTTCTTTTTTGCCGACACTGAGGATTCGTTACCGTATACTGTAACTATAGTAAATACTGAACGGTTTTGCCTATTTGGATCCCAGGCAAAAACTTTTAGTAACTAAAATTTTTCTTTCTTAAAAATTTCAGTTATATTATAGACAAATTACCTTATAATCTAATTCTAATAATAATAAATTAATAAAATATATCTAGGATTGTATTTAGATCTGTTTTCCTATCACAAGTAGGCAATGGAGATTAAGGAGAGGCTGGCAGAACATATATTAAATCATAACCATAAACTAAAACTCCATAAACATAAGCTACTATAACATTATTTGTTCCAATTTCCACTATATTGTCACATACATTAATTAATGCATCACATGGGGCATTGGGATCATCATTAATAATAACTAGACCATCTGCTTTCAGGGCACTCTCAGAAGCACTAATAGGGTTCGATGTTGCCATATTTATAGCTGCTATAAAACTTAAAACTAATATAAAACTGTTTAACCGTATCATTTTGATAATTACTTATTTTAAAGGTCTATGTTATACGAATAGAAATGTATGTTTTTTAGACTTTATATAGGTAGTTTTAAGCAATATTATTTTTTGAAATAAAATATGCAGATTACTAAAATGCATAAATACTAAACAATAATATTTTTGAAATGACAAATTCTGATTACTACAATCCATAAGCTTGTTTATTGATTTTATCGAATACGTGTACTTAGACTGTATTGCATTATTAACCCCTTCGCCACAATATCCACAGTTGGATATTTGACTATTGGATTTTCCATATACATTTTAATCTGGTGTGGAGACCTGTACCTTGAAAACCCGGCTGGAGCGGAAGGGGTTAATGTCACATAGAAAAATCCCAACAAATAATGTGAATTTTACCTAAATAACTGGAACCGCTACCATTCATGAGTTGTTATTACGTAAATCTCACTTATTATATAACTTTATGGTGGTAAATATAATTAAATATATTTTTCTTTGTAACAGAATAGTAAATTCTACCAAGAATATTACTTTTAACATTTTTTTACTCAGTAGGAATTATAAAGTTGCCTTAACTACGTAATTACCCAATAAAATGACCACCAGGGTTATATTATTAAAATGTTCCAAAAGATACGTCGCTGCATCCATAAAAAGTTACCATAATCTTACTTTACGTTTTTAAAACTTTATACATTATTATTAATAATTTATTAAACAGTAACAGATATTTTTTTAACCGACTTCCAAAAAGGAGGAGGTTATCAATTCGACGTGTGACTTTTTTTTTAATGTTTGTTCCTGCATAACTTTGGAACGAATGAACGGAAGTTGATGAGACTTAAAGAGGGCATTCATGAGGTGGTCCCGTTTTAATTTGACGCTCGGATAATGCCGGGTAAGCCGGATAATTAAGATCATTTTAACGCAATTTCACTTAAAAACGGCTTAATTTGGTTCTACTACCAGCCAAATTTTTAAAGAAATTTTGGATAACTCGGATAAGCCGGATAACTTGATTAAGGGGTCACTTAAATATTACGGCACACTGAAAATATTTTAAATGCCGCTAAACTTGATTCTCTGGACCTGTAATGTTAAAATACCAAGAGAAAATATTACTTTTATTTTTTAGAAATTTATCTATCTATTTATCTATAATGACGTCACAACGCACTAAAAAAGTATTTTTTTTTTAAATGTTTTTTTGCAAAAAATAAGTGGGATATGTTTGTCCCAGTTTAAAATATTATGTGACGCTGCACAAACAAACCCAGTTAGTGTGTCAAATTAAAAAAAAAATAAAAAAATCAGATTCCTATGTAAAAAACTTTTCTGCATAACAATCCGACAAAAAATTAAATTCGTTAATTTGAAACACTAACTGGGGTTCTTTGTGCAGGGTCACATATAGTGTTTTAAAGCTGCACAAATATATCCCATTTGTAAACCATAGTTAAGTATTGATATCAGTTGATATCAAGTGAGGGCTATAAAATTATATCTATCCAGAAGGTTGTATAAGAACATAAAACATAAGAATGCGATGCCGTAATTGGCTTATAAGATACATGGCCGCACATCAAGTCATGTATCATGTACTATAGTATATTTAACTTTAAAATGCAGTAAGTGTAAACAAACGCACGTGACAACAACGGATTTAGTGACAGGGTAGGACTCAAAACAAAATATTTCTATATAATGGTCCATGCAATGCATTGTACGCTTCATCGCAAGTGCTCACTTACTGACCTGTTTAATTTTCTACATCCCTACTCTCGCAACATTCGAGTGTTTTAACCAATGAAACCACGCGCCAGCTGCCGCTTGCGCCATTCTTTTATTTACCTTTACTGAATCTTGAAGTTGAATATACTATATGTTGTTATGCGAGCTTGTGGATAGGCCCTTAACGATTGTGTAAAATGGACCTCGCCAATTCGCTTACGAGTTAAAGACTGTTTACAAGCATGAAGGTTTAAAAAATACCTTTATCCAATACATACAGATAATGAGACAATTACCAGCTTTATTTTAAATAGATAAACTCAATAATAACCCCAGCGTGGCTTTTACTTTATTGAGTGGATAATTATTTATTTTACCCACTCAACTGTCACTTGTCAAATTATTTTCTTGTAAATGTCATTAAAATTTTTAATAAAAATATGAATTTCTAAGCTATTTATTGGATAAAACCTTGTATGGCACTCATGGGTAAACCGATATTGCCCACTAGTACCATAAATAACTATTATTGGAAATAGTGTAACTTACTCCTTAAATTTTTGTAAAGCAAAAAATTAAAAGTATAATAACAGAGGTAATATTTTGCAATTGTTTTTTAATTTATTTATTTTTTTCCAATAATAACAAAAAAATACATGTGATAAAACAATTGTTTTAATCGAAATTTCCTAATTTGTTGTTGTAAATTATATATAAATATTTAACGGTTTTACATTTATTTATATTCTAATCATAGTCGCTCAAGAGAGTAAATTATATTAATTATAATTAATAATTATTAAAATGTTCCACCTAAAAATTACTATTGCTGTTTTGGTTGTAGTTGCTGCAGTCAACATCGCTTCAGTTAGTGCTGACATTATTGAAAAAAATGACGTTGAGAAAGAGCTTCTTTTTGGAGACTCTGGCAGCGACGACCCTCTTATTTGTGACGGAATAATTAACACATGTGAAAATGATGTAGAAGCAGGAACAGATAATGAAGTATTTGCGATTGCACCTGCAGCCATAGCATCTCGAGTCCAAGTGATCCTTGCACCAGTGACACTAATATCAGCTTAAACTAGTTTTATTATACTTCATATTTTATCAAATGTAAATTTGTTTCTGTAAATGCATATAAAAACCTTAATCAGTATTTGTAATATATTTCATAAGGAAAATTAAAAATTAGTATTTATAAAAAAAAAACTACACGATTTTTTCCTAACCATTTCCTTTTCATTCGCTTCATCTATAGAGAGATACTAAACATTAAGGCCTATCCAGAAGCTTGCATAAGAACATAAAACATAAGAATACGGTGCCGTGATTGGCTTACAAGATACATGGCAGCACATCAAGCCAATCACGGCATCGCATTGTTATGTATTACGTTCTTATGCGAGCCTGTGGATATGCCCTTAAGTAGAGCTTTAGTTGATCCTTTTTTATATTTCGTTTAATTATATTTATCGAAAACAAGTCGTGAAGATATATAATGCCACGCATTCCATTATATACTATTCACAGTAAGGAGTCGTCCATAAAATACGTTACGGAATTTGACCAAATTCAGACACTTCATACCCCGTTTCTCGCGTTATTAAAGGCTGAAGAGATTTTATATTTGGCTACCCCCCCTTACATTAGGGGTAGCCAAAATATGAAATAGCGCGAGAAACGGGGTATTAATAATACCTAAAAAAAATCAAAAAACAACAAAAAATAAATAAGATTTTTTTTTGACGGAAATCATATTAGGATATAAAACGTCGAGAAACGTAAAAAGAGCAATATTTTTTTTTCGAATTTTTTTTACTAACGCAAGACTTTCCTTGGGGAAAGTAAATATATAATAATAATAATAATAATACGTTTATTTCCATAAGACAGAGTATCGGATAAGGTCAAAAATAAATTAATTTACATAAATAAGTAAATAAATAACATCAATTTTAGGACAATCTTACATTTAAAAACAAGTAAATATTTTAACACATCTAAAAAAAAATCTAATTCCAATCAATATTTAAAAACTCTTCCAATGAATAGAAGGGATGCGATTTAAAAAAGTTTTTTGCATCGGATTTAAATCGTTTGAAGCCGTCTATGTTTCTTAGACACACTGGAAGTTTGTTAAACAGTCTAATGGACGTCATAGTTGGCCCATTTCTAACTTGAACATAATTGTAAGCAGGGACATTGTAACGATATAAATCGTCACTTTGTAATATAGCAAGGGTTAATTAAACTATTCGTTTACTTACGTTATAATTTATGTTTATTTTGTATATAAATAGTTACGTACGTACAGAACTATTTTGTATCTGGGACTATTTTGTAGCAGGAACTGAATTCTAACCATATGAGTCTCTATTCCATAGTTCTACCTGAAAATAACATAAAGAAAACATAATTAGAATATGATTTTTAATAATAAAGAATCATATGACTTATTTCTTTATAATGCATTTGTCTATGGACTTACCTGGTTTTTATATGTTTCAGAGTCTATTGAGGGTTGGATTTCACTGGCTTTCATCTGTAGCTTGTCTCTCCTGGAAAGTTTCGTATGCTTATTCCTTCGGGATAATCTAGAATTTGTTGAAAATAGTTTGCTGGAACTGCTCACTTCAGATTCAGTATTTTGTTTATACTTAGTTCACAGGACACTTAGTATTCTGTTCGTATTTTTATTAGTTTTGCTGATAAACAATAAGTATTGTTTATATTTGTTTCTTAGAGTAATATTTTGAGGTTAGATATCACTAATACGGCTTTATTAGGAAATATTCTTTTAATTAGTTATTATTTTTGGTGTAGTTTCCGTTACCTTTATTAGGAATCCTATACGAGAAAACTGTAGTTGATAATGACTTGCATAGATGTCGCTAATAGTTCAGAAATAGGATTTTATTTACCTGAAGGGTTCATACCGGTTAATAAGGTCGATTTTCGTTCTTCTTGAAGCAACCTTGATACAAAATGGTGATGTTGTACTGACGAGTGTTTATTTTCTGTAATCATCGAAGTAATCCTTCATGTATTTTTATTTAAAGTTAGTGAAAATGAATATTTAAACAATGCGGAAGATATTGTAACTGTTATTTTCTACAATTACGCATTTATAAGGTTTCGATGGACATCGAAGACTTAGTATGACATGTAAGTTAAGTTTTTCTGTTTCTTAGAATATTTCTAAGATATAATTATTGTTTTAGCACCATTAAGCACCATTAACCACCATTAAGCACCATTAATTAAGCACCATTAACCACCATTAATTACCATTTCTATACCATTAATATGGAATTACATTAATTTAAGTTGAAGTTTATTTTGGTATATTTGATATACAAGTTCTCCGCATGGAGTGATGTTCTGTTGGAACATGGTTCTGTAATTTTCGGCATAGATAAATTCTATGTAACCGTCTAGCAGACAATTTTATATTGGACATAATTTTCAAAAGTATATTTTATCCCGGACAACATTTTCAATAATACATTTTATCCTGGAAGATGATTTTTCCAAAGTAGATGGGACAGCCTATATTTTTTTCTTTCATTTGAGAAATGAATTCATCAGCATAGGGGAGACTTGTACAGATGGAGACGATGGAATTCATACCTCATGGATTTTGCAGAAACCAGCTAAGTACTCATTCTGAAAACTTTTGAAAGCAATATTTCATATTTTTAAATTCTTTTATTTCAATATTCTTATAACTGTAAACTTTATCAGATCTGATATAGTATTGTTTAATACTATATGCCCTTCTGGCTTTTGTTCATTTTTAGGTACTTATTTTTTTTAAAACATTTAATCTCATTTATTAATTATTAAATATCATACTTTTGATTAAATGATTTCTAATTTAAGCATGACTTTTATACACTGCAAGAAATGATTGCTGTTTACATACATTTCTTGGTGCTTGCTGAACTTCATGTTTTCTTTATACATTTAAGTCGAATGATTTCTGAATTTAGTAATTTTTATTAAGATTTCTTTAATTATATCTTAATATAATTACACATATTTTTTATATATATTAATACATTACTTGATGTGCCTTCATTAAGTTTATTTATAATAAATTTCTCAAATGAATTATCTTATTTTATTTAAGGGTTATATTTTCTCAAACTGAAAAGCTTAAGTATTTACACTAGGTTGTTACTTACCTAAAGGAGTAAAAGCTAAAGTAACTGGCGCCCCCAACAACATTAATCAATTCTTTCTATTTTTCCCTTGCCCATACCCATTGCTCCGCTGTCAAAACTAGCCGTTGGCAGTGAACGTATTAATTACGGTACAACATATAGCAAGTTCCCACTCCTGGTACTGTAATTGTTTACATCACCAAAAGTAGAAAAATCACCAATGTTCCTTTTTACATGTAGTATACACTGAAATATATACATACTATAAAGTGTCATTATGCAATTTTCAGTAAAAACGGGCTTGCAAGATTCATTCATGCGCAATTTAAACATAAAACGAATTATTCGTTTTTGCATAATAAAATTTTTTTCTACATTTGTACTATTCCCCCAGCACAGTAGACCATATGAAAGTAAGGAATTAATACAACCATAATAGTAAAAAGAGTTGGCATACTTACAGAATTTCGCAACTGGAGTATACAGAAACCCTTGGTAGCAAGTTTTTTCAATATTCCATCAGTGTGAGGACCCCAATTTAGAGTTGAGTCTACAGAGACACCCAGAAATTGGCAGACGTCATTCTGCACGATAGTACTTGCATCTGATCTTGCCAAAATACTGAAATCTTGTTGAACTCTAATTGGGTGAAAAAGAACCAGATTTGTCAATCAAACAACAATATTTTTTGAAGATAGTAAAAAAAATCAGTTAATTTTGCGTTGATACGGCTTTTCCTACCATTTTAATTCGTTAATGATGTACGAGTTAAAAGCATTAAATAGCACGGGCACACAAAACAAAAAAAAATGTCGAGTGCGGCAGACCAGACTGGTCAATTCTTACGTATTTTGCGTCGATGAATCTGAATCCGAGGTCAGAATTTAAAAGTTCAAATTGGCGGATTCAATATGGCGGATTAGATTTTTAAAGTTGCTCAGATTTTCTTGAAACTTGGTATTCGGGGGTTTTTGGGGTAGCTGTGAGGACCCCAATTTAGAGTTGAGTCTACAGAGACACCCAGAAATTGGCAGACGTCATTCTGCACGATAGTACTTGCATCTGATCCTGCCAAAATACTAAAATCTTGTTGAACTCTAATTGGGTGAAAAAGAACCAGATTTGTCAATCAAACAACAATATTTTTTGAAGATAGTAAAAAAAATCAGTTAATTTTGCGTTGATACGGCTTTTCCTACCATTTTAATTCGTTAATGATGTACGAGTTAAAAGCATTAAATAGCACGGGCACACAAAACAAAAAAAAAATGTCGAGTGCGGCAGACCAGACTGGTCAATTCTTACGTATTTTGCGTCGATGAATCTGAATCCGAGGTCAGAATTTAAAAGTTCAAATTGGCGGATTCAATATGGCGGATTAGATTTTTAAAGTTGCTCAGATTTTCTTGAAACTTGGTACTCGGGGGTTTTTGGGGTAGCTGATCAGACCTATTGGATCCGCCATATTGGATCCGCCATTTTGAATTTTGGAAAACTGTCACCAGATTTGTAATCAGCGACCCCAAAAACCCCCGAGTACCAAGTTTCAAGCAAATCCGAGCATCTTTAAAAATCTTATCCGCCATATTGGATCCGCCATATTGAATCCGCCATTTTGAACCCTAACTTTTAAATTCTGACCTCGGATTCAGATTCAGCGACCAAAAATACGTAAGAATTGACTATGGTCTGTTTTTTCAAGCAAGATAGTAAATTAAAAATCGCACAGTAAATAATTTTACAACATGTTTGAATAGTATAATATACAAACATACTATGTTTGTTTATAGAATATAGTTATACAGTATTTTATAAAATAAACTACGCAGTATATTTGCACATCCAATATTCGAATCTGTTTTGAAAATATGCGAGATTTTTTTTGTGTGTAGGTGTAATTAATGCTCTAATGTACTAGTCTGTCTGTCCTATCTGTGTATGTTAAACCTATATAGATAGGACCTTTCAGCTTGGCACGGCAGTAGTAGTATAGTAACTTACTATTAGTAAGTAAGCTGCGACAAAAGGAAAGGTAGTAGCAAAAAACGCTCCGAAAGAAGCGAATTCAACGTGAACGTGTTTTTATTTAGATTTTATATTCAATTAAATTGTTTCTCATTTTTTGCTGCATTAAGGGCCACTTGCACCAAATTTTGGTACGGGATTAACTCGGCTAAACCGAGTTTAAGTTAAAAATGCTGCGTTCTGATTGGTCAGCTGTCAATTTAATCCAGGTTTAAAGTCTAAACCATCATTGGTGCAAGTGGCCCTAAAACGTTTGTCAAACAAGTTGAAATAATATATAATGTTTAGTTATGTTCCTTATTACTAGACAACCAAGAATACAATACATTGTATACATAGTTGCCTACTAATACTCCCAACAAAGCGATAAAGCGTTCTATAATAGATCTTACAAAGTAAGGACAATATTTCGCTAGATGGCGCCACGCGTATTAATAACGGTGAAAAACGCATGTGAACCTGTTTGAAAGCAACAATTTGAATCTTGGTAACGCTTCTATCACAGAGTCGGATTTACACCGCCATCGGGGACTAGTGTCTGCCTAAAACCGGCGCCTATCAACGTGCTCCCACTCGCCAAACACGTTTTGTTCGTGAAATACCAAAACAAAAAACTCACCCTAACCTAACTGTCACTTTTTTGTTTACCAAACCGTGTTAAAGTGTGTTAGATTGTTGACATTGTTCTTGTGTTGTTTGTTTTTATTTGTTATGAATAAAAGTGTGTGATCGTTCTTTGATAATCAAACTTTGTTTTTTGAGCATATTGTGATTGGACTTATTATCGTCGATGTACAGCGCTGCTTTTTGAGGTAAAAATTATTGGTGGTTTGGACTTTTATAATTTCATGAATAATATTCCTATATAGTTGTAATTATATTATACCAAGGTAGAGAAGACATTTTTTATAGCAGAGCGTATTAAGAATGCGAGGCTATAATAGTCTTTTCTACCGTTGTATATATATTAGTTTTTTCACTACTAGCACTATTTAACTATTTTTATTCAAATAATAAAATAAATTATAAACAGAAATTATATTTCTTGAAATTTTCATAAAAATCAGGTAGCCTTGATCACAGGTCCGTAACTGGTAATTTGGGGGGGGGGGGGGGCAGAGCAAATATTTCCCAACTAAAAATTTAAATATTGACAAATTTCCCAAATCAAAAAACAGCTTTACCCCTGACCGTGAAATGTTGCTGACTAAAAAAGGGACCTCACCTCTGAAAAAAATAATAATATTTATTTTCTGTTTTTTGAGAATTTTAAATAATTATTTAAAAACAATTTTGTTTATTATTTTAATATTAAATTAAATCAATTTACATCCATTTGGCTTTTTGGCTCACAGTATTATTTTTTAATATAGGGTAGCTTCTGTTTTGTCTTCAGCACTCCCTGTGGGGAGTGATCAATGACATTTCCTCAAATAACTACTTCGAACTGACGTTTAAAAATTTATTTTTTTTTATTTTTTCATAATAGCTATTTAGCTAATTTTTGATTGTATTAATTGGTAATAATTATAATTAATTATATTTAATAAATAAAAAGTTATTTAAAGCTATTTTCTTGGGTTTAATTAGTAAAAATTGTGCAAAGAACTGAAACATCTAAAGTGGCAGAAATCAATTATTTATAAAATTTACTCCTACTAGGAGAGAAAAAATTATTATTGCTATAGGTGAAGAAAATTGATTTCACAGTCTGAAAACATGATAAATAATGGTATGTCTAAAGCTAAGTAGTAAAAAAATATATATATACACACAGGCGCAGATCCAGGGGCGGGGCAATAGGTGCAAAAAAAAACGTTGGCAAATACAGCAAGATCTTCGACTCGTTTATGAGACATAGGGCTATTCCAAAAATTGTTGTGGCTCATATGTGAGCCGCTTGGTAGCGAACGTGTTAAACAAAACATATGCTACCCCTAATAGGGGGGTGGTCCCTATATATTTTAAGCAGTAGATGTTATTCACAGTCGTAACTATATTTTCGCACTATCCAAAGTCCAAAAGTCCAAACCTAGCGAAAATTTTTGACGAATAAAAAAAAGGTCCTCGCCCCTACCCCCCTGCCTGTCCCGTCACCCCTGCCTGCCTACCTTTCTTCTAGTTTTCAACCTGCTCTCCAAAATGTCTTCAAGTAAACTTCTCAATGAGGAGATATGATAACTTCTCGTGACTTGTTAAAATTATACGAGTTAATTTGAAATATGTCTACGTGTACGGTTCTATAGTTTTGTTTATTGTTCGTAATTGTTTATTTAAATAATATTTATGTTAAATGTAGTGTTTTAAGTATGCTAAGCTTGATAAAGTCTTGATTAAAGACGAAACGTCGCTAGTGCATAAAACTTAGTGTTTTTATTTAAAGTCCTAGTCCCGATATTCGTTTATTAATTATACTGACAATGTTAAAACCAAAAAGTTACATAAGCAGCAAAAAGTTCTAAAATTGTGGACTTTCCTATAATTAATTTTTAATTTTAATGTTAAGAATATGTAAAATTGCGATATTCAAGTTAAACTAGATAAAACGTTGCAAGCACCCTGTCGAAACATCGGCACTATTGTAAACTAGAGCCATCTAGTTTGCAAATTTCAAACTAGGTGTTTTGTTTGATTTTAAATTCTGTATCTATAAAACATTATATTCTAGCAAAAAACTGTATATAACATTATTTATAGGGGTTAAAAAGAGCTTTTATTTAAAATATAATTTTTTGAAATCGGGTTATAAATATGTGAGATATGCTAAAAAAACCTTTTACTGCTTTAAACGCCAATATCTCGAAAACAATGCGTTTTAGGAAAACGTTGTTTATAACATTTTTTGACCAATTTAAAATTATCTTTTATATAAGTGCTAAATTAACCAAATACAATAATAATTGCCTTAATTATAAACAAAAAACGCTAAAAATAGGAGTTTTACCCTATTTTTACCCCCTTACCCTTACCTTAATCGTTTACCCCCAAAATCTAATCAGCTCTTCGGAATACGATAAGAAACAATATGCAAAAACCCGCAATCTCATGTAGAAATTGAGTTAGAGTTTACACCCCGACAGACAAACCGACGCAAAATTTTTTTTTACTGATTTCGACTCAGAATGGTCTGAAACGTCGAGAAAGTGAAAAAAACGTGGTCAAAGATTTTGACTTTTCGGCGAAGATTTCAATACATCGGCACTCTTAGTAGCACTAAGTGCCGATGTAAAATTGTGCTTTCATCCAATTTTCCAGTACAAAACATTAAATTGTCGGAAACGGTATATTCTAGAGTATTTTTTTAAATTATTTGATTTGTATTGGTGGATCCAGGACACAACATATTATTTCTGTTTGATTTTATTTATAAACAGTAAATAAATTTATCATCTGGTCTATAAGCCGAAAATAGTTTTTATATTATTATTGGTGTGTTTTACTGCATCATTCTGGTGCCACTGGTTTAAACAGAATCATCGTTTTAATGCTGACATTTGACCATTCTCGCCATTCTGACCAAACGGTCGGGAGAGGTCCGAATGAAGAGAATGACAGGTGTCAAATGTCAAACATTAAATAAAATCTAACGGTTTTCATGTGTATTCTGTATTTTAATTAAAAATATTGAAGAACTTGCTGATATTAGGTATGGAAAGGACAGCAAACTTTATTGGTTTAACAAAGAAAGTAAGTACATATACCTATAGGCTTAGTTTACACCATAGGGACTATGTACTGCATTCCTGACATATATTTTCAGCATAGATAAGATAAGATTTTCAAAAATTAGCCAAAATATTAGATTATAAAAACACATATCGTTTTTCTTCTTCTTCTTCTTATTCTTATTGGCCTTATTTTGAAAATTGACATAATCCGTTTTCGTGCTTAGTTTCATTCTGTTCAAACTTTCCTACTGTAGAATGATGCAGTAAAACGTAATATATATTACTTACTTGAATTTTAATAAATACAATACCTATAAATAAAAATTTCCTGTTATTTGCATACTGTGGATAAGACGTGTGTGGAAATAAAAAAAATATAACCTTTTTGTTTGTAAATTAATATTTTTTACAAGGGGCTGTTTAATTACACTGGTCGACAAAAAAAATATATGTCTACATTTTGTCTGATATATCATTTTCGATGTACTTTTTGATGCTGAACACGAATTTGACATGAAGCTGAAGTTTGCAACGTTTTTTTGCATGGAAAATACAAATAGTATATTAAAGCACTTATTCCATAACACTAGTACTTTAAAAAACTCGCCGCAAGCGGCTTGTTTTCTAAACTTGTACTCGTGCGCTAAAAACGTATGTTATGAAACTAGTACTTTAATGTACTATTTGAATTTTCGTTGCAAAAAAACGTTGCAAAAAACGTTGCAAATTTCAGCTTCATAATTTGACCTTCATTTGTTAAGTTTGGTTCGAGATTCTGAGATAAATGCTAAAGCTTTTTTGAAAAGTTAAATATCGTTGTTTTCGGCCCTAAAATTTTTTTTCCACAAACATTATACATCTATAAGATGCAGTTTTTTATGTAGATTTTAAAAATATTTTGTTTTTTTAGATATCTTTAACGGTTTTCGAGAAAAGTTCAAAAAACTTAAAAAAAATTAAACGTTTTTTAAATGCCTATTTCTCAGTTATTGCTAAAGATTTTAATTTGTTTAATAGCTTAATTTGTTCATTTTTTAATACTCATTAATTATGTGAAAACGGATTCGAGATTGAAAATTTCTGTCCTGAGATATAATTCTTATAAATGTATAATGTTTGTGGAAAAAAATTTTTTAGGGCCTAAAACAACGATATTTATTTTTTTTTTTTCAAAAAAGCAGTAGCATTTATCTCAGAATCCCGAACCAAACTTAACAAATGGAGGTCAAATTCGGGTTTAGCATCAAAAAGTACATCGAAAATGATATATCAGACAAAATGGAGGCACATGTTTTTTTTTGTCGACCAGTGTTATTACATAATGCTAAATGTTGTCACATAAACATAAAACTTTTTGATATGTTAACGCAAATAGAAAAAATATTACAAAACATTCGTTTCTGGCGTACTTGTCTGTTGAAAAACTCGCTTTAAGCAGTTCTTTTTTTAAACTTGGATGCGTAAGGCAACAACGTCCATTGTGAAACTATTGTTGTATTATACCACTACAATAGAGATTTCTCCCGTTAGATTAGACAGGGACAAAAAGGATAGAAGACATACATACACTCCCACTTCCACCCAACCAAACAAATTCTGTATTTGTTCTAACTATATTATTAATGGAAATTACTGGCGCCATCTAAATTTTCGTAGAATTATCTTATTCTACAGATTCACATTAGCTATGTTCGTTTGAACTTTTTTTTCGCTCACTGCTACACTTTCCGGCCAACCAAATAAATACTGTATTTGTTGTATGAAAAACAAATACAGTATTTATTTGGTTGGCTGGAAAGTGTAGCACAAATGAGATAGAGATAGGGTAGACGTCTTTTGTTTCATAATTCTAGTTGTAGAGAGCTCCATTAAAGCAAAATCCCTGCTGGTGCTAACATGGGAATTGTTGTAAAAGTATTGTTCCCTCGTCCCCGAGCTCGTTCTTCTTTACCGATCCCTTTACCTTTCAAATTACAAAAGATCTGCGACTGACACTGGTTTGTATTCATCCGATGACACTGACTTGTATCAAAATCTATTAACAACAGTCCCTCTAGTTCCTATGCCCGCAGTGTATAAAAATCAACGAACTAATAACTCTTCTCTCTAGAATAGGCATTTCATTTGTAAAAACTGACAAAAACGTAGCCAACGTATACATTTGTCTGTCTTACTCGCACTGCTTTGTTCTAACAGAGACAACAATAACAGTTACTGGTAATTGTTATTGTTCAGGCCTGAATATACCTACTATTTGTTAACAAACAAACTGAGATGTTGGCGATACTTTACATTAAAAGTATGCGTATTCTAGAGAGAAGAGTTGTTAGTTCGTTGATAAAAACCGTGATAATAATAGTGGACAAAACGAACACTAGTTTCATTCAAGTACTGGGCGATGAACCGTCAGCATCGTGCTAAGCCATCTTTTATGATGTGCCTCGTGTATTTTTGTTTTGTCATCTTTTATGATGTGCCTCGAGTATTTTTATGTTAATGTTTTATGTACAAGTAAAAGTGAACCATATATATGGTTATTAATCGTGCGAACTGTTGAATTTTAAGTGAATAATAATGGACGTTTGAAGATAATTTTTTTGTGTGTTTTTAATGATAACTTTTTATATTAGCGTGGAAATTACTACAGTAGTATTTTATCAGTGATAGTGCGCAAGTCAGGATACATATCCGATTAGTACTTGCGCACTGGAAACCTCATGATTATATAGAGAAACCCTGGTTAATTATTCGGAAGAAAAAGACCAAATAAATAGAGAGAGAGAGAGAAAACACTAGTTGATTGTAGCGCCCCAACTCGGAACTACAAAGTAGTAGGTAAAGTAGTAATCTCGTTAACGTTTCAATGCATTGCGATGTTGTATTGTATCTATGACGAACCTTTTTATTTTGATTTTATAGTTTTACTTAGGTTTTTTTTGTAATTTTTATCTGAGTTTTATTGTTTAACTTTAAATTTTCTATACAATTCTTTGTTCTTTATCGATTATTTTATTTTTATATCTATTTAAATCATATACGGGGATAAACTTGACAACCTTGTAAAAACTAGTGTTGGCCACTTCAAGGCTTTCCCGCTATTTTTCAAGTTAGCTACTGTATGTTATTGTATTTTGGCTTGTATTCATTCGATTGTTTTAGGATTTGGCAACGTTGTATTTAGAAAAAGTTACATAACATCTACTAGTATGTAAACCTATCCTAAAATTATGACATTTTGGGTACAACTTATTATATTTTTAGTTATTGCCGTAACAGACCTATAGCTCCTTAGAGTCTAATACCTTGTCTAATATTTAGACTCTTAGTGGGAAATAAAATAAAAACAAAAATTAATAGTAATTATATACCAAGGTAGAGAAGACATTTTTTATAGCCAAGCGTATTAAATCCCGAGCTGCGTAGCAACAAGAGATTTAAGGGTGCTAGGCTATAATCGTCTTCTCTACCGTGGTTTATATATTAGTTTTTTCACTACTAGCACTATTTAACTATTTTTATTCAAATAATAAAATAAACTATTAACAGAAATGATGTTTCTTGAAATTTACATAAAAATCAAGTAGCCTTGATCATTTGCTCAAATAAATACTTTAAACTTACGTTTAAAAATTTAGTTTTTAATTTTTTTTTTCATAATATTTAGCTTATTAATGATTGTATTAAATAATTAAGTATAATTAATTATATTTAATAAATAAAAAGTTATTTAAAGCAATTTTCTTGGGTTTAATTAGTAAAAATTGAAATATCTAAAGTGACAGAAATCAGTTGTTTATAAAATTTACTCCTACTGGGAGAGAAAAAATTATTATTGCTATAGTTGAAGAAAATTGATTTCACAGTCTGAAAACATGATAAATAATGGTATGTTCTAAAGCTAGCAGTGAAAAAATGTAGTTATTTGCCAGATCACAATATGCTATCATAGCCTATGCTATAATGAACCTGAAGTTTGCAACGTTTTTTTGCATCGAAAACTCAAATAGTATATTAAAACACTTATTCCATAACACGTTTTTAGCGCACAAGTACTTAAGAAAACTAGCCGCAAGCGGCTTGTTTTCTAAACTTGTACTCGTGCGCTAAAAACGTATGTTATGAAACTAGTACTTTAATATACTATTTGAATTTTCGTTGCAAAAAAAACGTTGCAAACTTCAGCTTCAATGCTATATTCTATCGAAAATATATTTTACAAATTAGTCTAGATAAAAATAGACTTATGTTTTCGATCGTTTTTGTTCTTGATACATCTTTGACAGTATTATTTTTAGTAGTTGTACATATTTTCAGAAAACATATTTAGATTTTAAAATTAATCAATTCTGATTTGCCGCTGACAGCGAAATAATTACTGAGTAATTTAAAAAAGTCTAAATATCAGCCAAAATTTTAGTTCATTGATTATTATGTAAATAGACTAAAAATATATTCATTAATAAAAATTTACCTGAATTTAAATTGTCAATAAAAAAATTAATTAAAAAAAAAAAACGCCCGACTGGGTAAATAAAAAATATAAAACAATAATAATGTAAAATAAAATCATATAGTAACCATCGCAGTCGTAGACCTCTTGCCTTCATATTGTTAAAACATGTGTATATTTGAATTGAGTTTAAAGATTTGTATCATTATTATGATATTTAGGATTGGCCTCCGACTGCGACGGTTACTATATAATTTTATTTCACATTATTCTTGATATATACTTTTTAGTTACTCAGTCGGGTGTTTTGTTTAATTTTTTAAACTTTTTAAACGTGTTTTTTTTGTTGATTTTACTATTCTTATACACTCTAAATTTGTCCGTCAATCTTTCAGTAGTATTAACTGTAATAATTAAAGCAAATTCACCATGTCAGAATGTGAATTTACAATATTTATTAAAATTAACCTCAATACTACTCGGTTTAGTAAAATCTCAGCTCTTTTCCTGTCGCACTAAATTTTTCCGTCTATCTTTCAATAATATTAACGGTAATAATTAAAGCAAATTTATCATGTCAGAATGTAAATTTACAATATTTATTAAATTAACCTCAATATTACTCGGTTTAGTAAAATCTCAACTCTTTTCCTGTCGGTACAATAATTTTGCATTAAAATTCATGCATGTGGTTCAAAAACCCGGGCACTTTTACAATATTGGTTGAAAATTACCATAATTATAGCTTAAATTCTACAAAATATAGCAGTAAAATTACCAAAATAAAAATTCACAATTTAACAGTGAATTTACAAAACTGATTTAAATTTACCACTTTCTTTGCTGGTAACATATGACCTACTTTGTTTGCTGTGAAACTACCATATTTTCATTTACAGTGCGGTACAATAATATTGCATTAAAATTCATGCATGTGGTCCAAAAACCCGGCACTTTTACAGACAGTCCAGAAAAATACAAGAGCCCGTAATACTGCTTGAAATACACATTAAATTCGCTGCTTAAATTACTGCGAAATAACAAGTAAAAATTCACATTTTTACAGATAACAGCGAATTTACAGTACTGATTTAAATTTACCATTTTCTTTGCTGGTAACATATGACCTACTTTATTTGCTGTGAAACTACCATATTTTCATTTACAGTGTATAGTCGAAATATGTAGAAATACAGCTAGTCCCGCTCACAAATAACAAAGGACGGAGGGTATCTAGAGAAATTTTAGGCAACATTTGTTATTAATTACAAATTGTTACAGTAAAACCTAACAGAACAACGTTATTTTTTACTGTAACAACTTGTATTTAAAAAAATATATTTTTGATGATCCTTGCTCATATTGGAGGTATTAAGACGATATTATCTCTCCAAAACTGTTTTTATTATTATTATATAAATAATAGCGACATGTTTCTGCCCTTTTAACGTAGGGCCATCTTTAGGCTAGAAGATTCAAAAAATTTAAAATTTAAAAAATAGTCAGTGCTTAAAAAATTTAAACTTGTATTTAATAACAAAGTATTTACTACGAGATATATTAGGTGAAAGCGCAATTGTTTTCCTTATGGATGCCCCCCCCCTTTAAAATGAAATAAATCCGCCCCTGTCAGTGTGGGAAATTTCCTGAAATATCTTCATATATAATTACACAAGAGACTGAGAATTATGCGGGAAAATTCGTTGTTTTCATGAAAATTGGTTGTCTGGAAATAATTACGACCGAAGCATCGCCCTGCACTGGTGATGCCCCTGGAGTAATTATTTCCTTTGACAGCAAATTTGAATGAAAACTGTGAATTTTTCCCGATAATTCGAAGAATCATGTGTAATTCGGAAGATTATTTTTTTAACGATTTATAATATGTCAAACCAACTTTTATATTTTTTTCATTGCAAAATTATATAAATTGTTTTATTACTTATCTTAGTATTTTTACAGGCATGTTCTTTAATTTAATTTCATTCCACTCTCAATTTCTGAAGTAAACCTTTTTTTGTCCATTTTTAAATTGCAAATTATGGTTCTGTCAATAGTTCAGTCACTTGCTGCAGTACTGACTAGCGCGGTACTGCGCTAGGCTTGCAACATGTACATAAAAGTCAACCTATAAAAACTGTCATTACATTTTATAAAAAGAATATTTTTTGGCATTTTTTGGTAAGTAAAAACAATAATTATAAATAGTAATATATTTATATTTAATTATTAATTAGTTTTAGGTATGAAATCTTGTTCTAAAAGAGAAATACTGAAAAACAAAATACTACAGCGATTCTCACTAGAATTTTCTACAGTAGAAAATTCCCGATATAACTGTAATATGATTGGACAGAAATAAACACGTAGTTAGAAATATTGTTAAATGATTGGTTCATAAAAACGTTAAAAAATAATCACTGTAAAAAATAAATATTTGATTGATCATGATTCTGCATGAAAATGTGATTCTATGCAGATACTTGTAAAATTTAATAGATTTTGCATGTAATTTTACAATGTTGTTCCTAATTTTACAGTTCTATTTGCATCTATAGACTTTTTTATTTTCTGCCTTAACCCATTAGCGTATAGCTAATAATAATTTTTTTTTAATTCAAGTTTCTTTTATTTTTCTTTTCAAAATATTTTTGCAATAATATTTATACTTAACTATGATGCATTTTCACTTTTTACCATTAGACAAATTTATTTATAATTAAAGTAGCACATGATATCAACGAATCAATAAAAGATTTAAAATTAAACCCAATATTTTTTTAAAATATTTATATTTCATCTAAATTTAGCACCTGCTTAAAGCATCTATGCAGAATGCTATAAATTAAATGCATAAGTATAAACAAGTCGTGAATATAAAAACAAGCCGTGAAGATATGTAATGCTACGCATTCCATTATACAGGGTTATTCACGGAAGTGGCCTATTAAACGTTTATGGAGAACCAACAACTTTGAAAGTCTGCTAATTTGCACTTTGGGGTTTTTGAATATGGGCAATCGATTAAAAATGTTTTCATGCTTGTGCCACTTCCGGTTGTACCGGAAGTGGCACTCAACTTTAATTTTTTAAATGGAACACCCCATATATTTTTTAATTTTTAAAATTTGCATAAAATTTGCTTTATTTTAATGTATAACACGTTATGTCTATCTCCAGTAGTTTTTGAGTTATTCAAGTTTTTAGCGAAAAATAAGCAAATTCAAGCACCCCTAAAAACAATAATTTCTCCTTGATTTTTTAAATTGAAGAAAAGTTGTTTTGTATTTTGCTCAATGATGGTTAAGCGAATCATTCTAAGCTAAAATGGAATCCAAAATTTATACAGGGTGTCTGAAAAAGCAGGTCAAACTTAACAAAATTAAAATAGCCATAACTCTTTTTTTTTAAATGACACCCTACATTTTTTTTTATTTGTTTAAATAGAGAATTCAATTTTCTTTAAAATAAGTATAGGATACCCTATACCTAACTTTAACCGTTTTCGAGCTATTTGCAAATTAATGTGAAAAAGAAGTATTTTGCAGTATTTCTGCAATTACGTAAATTTTTAAAATTGTATTGTGTTTTTATTTCTTTTAACCTAAATGTTATCGTTCTTATCGTGATAAATTAGTGTAAAATAATGGCAGAGGCTTATTCTTACCCTGTTATTTTGGATTTATTTTCTATTTTTGGTGAAAATGATAAAATAATTAGTAGAACCTGCAGAAACTTTAATACAAAATATCCTGATTTACCAAGAATGTCATGTAAAAAATTTAGAAGAATACACAAAAAATTTTCGCAATTTGGAAAAGAAAATGCAGTGAAATCTCTTACGAAACCAATTACAAACAACGAAGATAACGAAGTCAATGTTTTGGGTTACTTTTATGCATATCCACATGCCTCAATTCCTGCAGCTAGTTACGACTTGGGAATTTCCTATTCAAGCATCCAAAGAATTTTAAAAAACCACAAGATGCACGATTACAAAAAGCAAAAAAAACAGGCCTTAAAACCTAATGATTTTCAAAATAGAGTGGACTTTTGTGAAAATCTTTTGATAAATATTCAAGAAAAACAAAACTTTTTAAAAAGAATAATTTGGACGGACGAGGCTAAATTTTCTCAACAGGGTATTTTTAACAGAAGAAATGTACACTACTGGGCGCATGAAAATCCAGTTTTAAGGTAAATATAATGATCTTTGAGGTAAATAAATAAAAATCGATTAATTTTTCTGGCCTATTTTATAAAATATAACAAATTTTAACAGAAATACGGCTTTTTCACAATAATTTGCAAATAGCTCAAAAACGGTTAAAGTTAGGTATAGGGTATTCTATACTTATTTTAAAGCAAATTTAATTCTCTATTTAACCAAATAAAAAAAAATGTAGGGTGCCATTTAAAAAAAATGAGTTATGGCTATATTAAATTTGTTAGATTTGACCTGCTTTTTCAGACACCCTGTATAATTTTTGGGTTCCATTTTAGCATAGGATAATTCGTTTAAGCATCATTGAGCAAAATACAAAACATCTTTTCTCCAATTGAAAAAATCAAGGAGAAATTATTGTTTTTAGGGGTGCTTGAATTTACTTATTTTTCGCTAAAAACTTGAATAACTCAAAAACTACTGAAGATAGACATGAAGTATTATACATCAAAATAAAGCAAATTTAATGCAAATTTAAAAAATTAAAAAATATATGAGGTGTTCCATTTAAAAACTCAAAGTTAAGTGCCACTTCCGGTACAACCGGAAGTGGCACAAGCATGAAAATATTTTTAATCGATAGGCCATATTCAAAAACCCCAAAGTGCAAATTAGCAGACTTTTAAAGTTATTGGTTCTCCATAAACGTTTAATAGGCCACTTCCGTGAATAACCCTGTATATTATTCACAGTAAATAGTATATTGCATTTCCCAAATACTTAAAAAAAATAATTTTCAAAAAAAAATAACAAAAATAAATACATTTTTTGAAAGACCTTTTTTAAAAAACGAAAAATTATTGAAAAAAAAAAATTTTTTCAAAAAAAAAGTTTTCAAACAAACTTTTTTTTTATTTTTCCTTTTATAAATTTAATTTTCTTTTTGCGATAAACGAAAAAAAAAATTTAAAAAAATATTTTCTAAAAAAAACTTTTTCATTTCAAAATTTTTCAATTTTTTATTTATTTATTTATTTATTTTTTTTTCTTTGTAGAATTGATTCTCATAATAAAAGTAATTTTTCCTAAAAAAATACGTTAATCGGAAATTTCTTTCAGCAATTTTCGATTTTTAAAGTTTAACCTTCCATAACTTTTTCCCTTTAGATTTAATCCAGTGACGGGATTTTACCGGGGGTTATCGAAAAAAAGACAAAAATATTGAAGTATTTAATTTATTTTTATAAAAAAAACTTTTTCTCCTTGCTTTTAAAAAAACATTAAAATAACATGAAATGAACATAAAATAATTTAAAATATTGCTGTTCAATTTAAAGCTTTTTTTATTTTTCCTGCGAGGCGTCATCCAAGCAGGTTAATTTTCGAGAGGGCAATATCGGTTTACCCATGAGTGCCATACATGGTTTTATCCAATAAATAGCTTGGGAATTCATATTTTTATTAAAAATTTTAATGACATTTACAAGAAAATAATTTGACAAGTGACAGTTGAGTGGGTAAAATAAATAATTATCCACTCAATAAAGTAAAAGCCACGCGGGGGTTATTATTGAGTTTATCTATTTAAAATAAAGCTGGTAATTGTCTTATTATCTGTATGTATTGGATAAAGATATTTTAAATCTGCTTTGTTTGGCCTCATTAATAGAGAACCATCCGCCGACAAAAAAATTAATTAGACCTTAATTTTTTTCCCGACAACTATGGGCAAAAAAAAACACTGTGCGCTATATCTAAAAAAAAACGAGCTGATCGAGAAAAACAAAGCAAGGTTCCGAAAACAGGGCATCAAATATGTCTAGAATCAACTAAGTTTATAAAATGGTATCGGCAAATTTTTGAGTGTAGGGCAGTTTTATTAATTAACCTCGTAATTAAATGAAAGAGGCAATCGACGTGGGTGATAATCGAACACTATCCGACGGGCTAAGTAAAAGTCTAATAATGAGTCAGACGCATTAACCCGTTCCGATAGTTCCCCCACCAATAAATATCATATATTTCCAGATATTTAAACTAGTTAGTTGCTCCTCCCAACTGTTCTTATCCGAAGTGTAGGTATTGTGCCTAAGGTCAACATATTATCTGAAGTTAAGTTGATATTCATACAGGAAGAAGCCCCATAATGTACAAACAGGGCGTCAAACTTAAATCACGTTAATATTCATAGAACAATGTTTTATTTGTTTTCAGTTGTTTGAATATTAATTATACTGCTTCATATAAAAGGAAACTCATTAAGGCCCGGTTGTACAAACCTCGCTCAAATTTGAACCTAGCTCAACTGTCATTTGTTTCAATGGTAAAGGAACTCTGCTCAAAGTTAAACCAGGTTTGTACAACCGGGCATAATAGGAATACTGACGTTTGGGAACGTTCAAGTATTACGTAACGCAAATTTTGATCATTTTGGACGTTCCATTTTTTACTTTTTTACTAAGCATAGTGTTTATCAATAAAAAACGACGAAAAAAATGTTTTTTTAATGGTCCTAAATATTACTAAACTAAACGTTGCAAATAGAAATTTCATGAATAAAAAAAAACAAAAGTTTTGGGTTAATTTTGGCACTTTTTATTCGTGACCTCAGTACACTTTACGTTTCATCATATATTATAACTTTCTCAAAAGCTAAAATACAACGGGATAATTTAATACTTAAGTTATATAGAAAATACAAAAAAATTTTGTTTAAAAAATTAGTGAACCTAACCTCAAAAACTTACCAGCTAATTTATGAACATTCTATATTTTCTGAACATACCGTGGAACTCATTAGACAATTAAAATTATAAACAGTTACATTTAAAAACAATTATATGTCTATTTCCCGATCAATTAGATCGAGATTTTATCAATAAATAATTATACAAAAGTGCTGCCGTACGGGACATGGCTGCAAAGAGAAGATATGTCGGAGGTTGTTCCAGTTACGAATCAGAACCAAAAATTATTACTAAAAGAACGAGGGTTGTTCCAATGGCAATTCAAAAGCAAACAAAATTATTATTAAAAAAAAGTGCCAAAATTAACCCAAAACTCTTGTTTTTTTTTTTTATTTATGGAATTCTGTTAAATTATATTAAATTAATCGGTGATTCTTCGCATTAGGCTTTGTTCCCTTTTTTATTACTGTATTCAATTATGCTGCAAGCATTTTCGTCTTAAACAAACAGGATATTCACTGTTGTTTCCTGCGGATTTATTCAAATTATAAATTACCAACCATAGTTTCATAGTTAACTATGAAAATGATATTTTGTGAATTATGGTTTAGCATACTACTAATAATTATAACTGGTTTATCCATTATTATAACTTAATTAACTAATAATAAATAAACTATAACAAATAGATGACAAATAAAAGAGTGACCGCAAAAAAAAAAAGAGTTTTTTTGGCGTCTTTTTCAAACATCTGTAACTTCGATTGGAATTGATAAAATGTAACGTATAAGTGCTCAAAATTTTTGTTTGATCATGAACTTGTTGAAAAAGCAAGATTTATTGTTCTAGAAGTTAAAAATCCCCTTAAACAAGGGTTTAACTAGGGGTACTTGAATTGAATTTTATACCAAACTTTCTCACATTTTATTAAACATAACTGACTGGATCCCTTTAACTTGATTTTTCTTGAGATACTTTATGATTTACTACTTTTTTTGGTGCTTGGGGGTAGTTTAACCCTCTTTGTGGGGGTGGATTTTCATCAAATCCAATGGTGATTCCCCTTTACCTGTTTTTTATGTTTTATATTACCAAAAAGTATTTAAAAAACACATTTTTCTGTAATATAAAACATAAAAAACACGTAAAGGGGTCACCCTTAGATTTTATGAAAATCCACCCCGACAAAAAGTTATGTTCAATAAAATGTGAGAAAGTTTGGTATAAAATTCAATTCAAGTACCCCTAGTTAATCCTTTGTGTAAGGGGATTTCTAGCTTTTAGAACAATAAATCTTGCTTTTTGCACAAGTTCATGACCAGACAAAAATTTTGAGCACTTACATGTTACATTTTATCAATTCCAATCGAAGTTACAGATGTTTGAGAAAGAGGCTAATTTTGCGGCAACTCTTTGACTTTTCTATTCTATTTCTGTTTGTTGGCTTTTTTCTTTTAAATAATTGGCCACATCACGACATCTAAAATGTATACAAAAATGGGGTGCTTTATGTTTGATTTCGAGGTGGGTATTGCGGCCGAAAGCGAGGTTTGTAGTAGTGGTAGCACTGATTTCAGTGGCTCTCAAAGCGTAGGCAAGTTGCTTATTACTATTCTCTGAAAATTAATAAATATAATAAAATAATTGTTGAAATTTTTATAACAAAAAATTGTTAAAATACTCACGAATTTCTGGTTAGTGTTTTTTTTTAATGTGTGCGTTGGTTTTTGTTAACAATGGTTTGGTAGTTTGCTGGTTTGGTGTTTTTTTTTTTAATGGGAGGCGTTGGTTTACGTTAACAATGGTTTGGTTTGGTAGTTTGCTGGTTTGGTGTTTTTTTTTTTAATGGGAGGCGTTGGTTTACGTTAACAATGGTTTGATTTGGCAGTTTTCTGGTTTGGTGTTTTTTTTAATGGGAGGCGTTGGTTTACGTTAACAATGGTTTGGTTTGGCAGTTTGCTGGTTTGGTGTTTTTTTTTAATGGGAGGCGTTGCTTTACGTTAACAATGGTTTGGTTTGGCAGTTTGCTGGTTTGGTGTTTTTTTTTTTTAATGGGAGGCGTTGGTTTACGTTAACAATGGTTTGGTTTGGTAGTTTGCTGGTTTGGTGTTTTTTTTTTAATGGGAGGCGTTGGTTTACGTTAACAATGGTTTGGTTTGGTAGTTTGCTGGTTTGGTGTTTTTTTTTAATGGGAGGCGTTGGTTTACGTTAACAATGGTTTGGTTTGGCAGTTTGCTGGTTTGGTGTTTGGTGTTTTTTTTTAATGGGAGGCGTTGGTTTACGTTAACAATGGTTTGGTTTGGTAGTTTGCTGGTTTGGTATTTTTTTTTTAATGGGAGGCGTTGGTTTACGTTAACAATGGTTTGGTTTGGTAGTTTGCTGGTTTGGTGTTTTTTTTTTAATGGGAGGCGTTGGTTTACGTTAATAATGGTTTAGTTTGGTAGTTTGCTGGTTTGGTGTGTTTTTTTTTTAATGGGAGGCATTTTTAAGATACGATATTTCAGAATTTAAAAGGCGATTATTTTAAAAATCAAATATTTAGGCTAAATGATTTAGCTTTAGCTAATTAAATAATAAATGCTCGCCTGGTGTAACAATATGCATAATAAATTCATTGTTTTAATCAAATATTGAGAACCTCTGGAGAATACAGTAGAGGGGGTAAAAGCATTTCTTCGGCCGTACCACTTTCGGCCGTATGGCCCAGACTCTTTGATTTAACGCCTACCGTGATTGATGTTTTTTAAGAATTATTTTGACGTTTGATCAATGGATTCATAAGAACTAAAACATGATTGGTGAATTCCTAAAATTAAAACTGAAATTAAATTTGGTTAAATTCTCCTTTATATTAATGATAACACAGACACACAAAAATTTTGTTTAGAACTCTTTAGAAGAGCGTCATACTTCCATTTATTTTGGGGAAATAAATGAGAAATGAGTTTACGATGTTACGGACGTAAATAGAATCCAGAATATAGTACGGTGTAAGATCAGTTGTTGGCAAATTTTCATGGAATTACAGTTAGTTATGTAAATTTGGAGTAACAGGCCGCCAGAATTATTATTAATTTCATTACAATAATTTTTTCGATAATAACCCCATTTTGACCTTTTTTTTATGTTATAACCTTTTTTGCCACTCTGGCGCCAAAATTTCCTGATTCAACACCCCAAAATACATAGGGATTTGATCAAGGGGCTGACCGCGAGGAAATCTTTTGTACAAGCCAAAGGAACTCAGGAGGAACTCTGGAAGAACTCTGAAGAACTCTGGAGGAACTCCGGAGGAACTCCGAGGAACTCTGAGGAACTCTGGAGGAACTCTGAGGAACTCTTTGCAAAAAAGAGCTCTTTTGTACAAATTTCATACGCGGTCAGAAACAATTATTATTTATTACCCATGCGGATTAACGTTTTTATTTTATTTTCAGACTAGATGAGCCGTTTAAACACCTTATCAAAACAGCCTACCTTTGGGCGCCAATTCTTTTTTAAAGGGGCGCCAAGTTTGGTAGAAACCGTTAGGGACAAAGCTTTTTTCTTGAAGGTAATTTTGGGGCGCTAATTTTCGTTTTGTTTTGAAGGGGCGCCAAGTTTGGTAGAAACCGTCAGGGACAAAGCTTTTTTTCTTGAAGGTAAATTTGGGGCGCCATTTTTTATACAAAGCTTGTTTTGGGGGGCGCCAATTTTTGTTTTGTTTTGATGAAGGGGCGCCAAGTTTGGTAGAAACCGTCAGGGAGAAAGCTGCTTTTTGAGGGTGACTTATTGGCTGTAGTGCTTGTATAGCGGTAATTTCTACGGCTTATTTGCCCCAAAAATTACCCCTTCCAGAGAGGAACTCTTAAGGAACACAGAAGGAACTCTGGAGGAACTCCGGAGGAACTCTGAGGAACTCTTTGCAAAAGGAACTCGTTAGTACAAATTTCACATGCGGTCAGCCCCTCGGATTTGATACTTTTCTGAACAAAAGTTTGTTTTTGTGTGACTTAACCTTAAATTAGCTGGCTCAATAATAAAAATATTGTGGTAGAACAATATTTAACATTTCCCGTATAAAAAAAGTAAAGAGAAGAAGAATTTAATTTAATTTTATATTTAATAAAAAGAAGAATTGTCTGAGAACAGTATTATGTAGAGACAGACTGTAATTTACCTGATGCGGTTTAAAAAATCATGAATGAAAGAAAACTGGTTTTAAATCTTGATACATTAGCTGGTGTAGTGTGCAGGCAGGGTGTTCACTAGCACACTAGCAAGTTGTATGGTGTAGAAATATTTTATTATAGAAATATTTTATTACAAAACATAAGGCTGGTTTATATTTTGCAGTGAGCTCAAAAGCCAAAATGTGGTATCCAAAGCCAAAACCCAGTTGTTGTTTTTTAAAAACAATTGTCGCCAACAACCTTTTTAGAAATTGTATTCTTGTATAGAATTCGTTTATAAAAAAAATTGCTACCAGGTACTAGAAAAGTGACATGCTTTTTAAAAATACTGGTCACAAAAAATTTTTGCTTTGTCTTTTCTTTTTTTAATACGTGGATCTAACCTTTTGCCCGGTAGGTCATTATGTTTTCATTCCGACACTGCAAAATTATTAACAAAATTAACTTCATCTTTAAAATGTTACTAAAATTCTTTATTATGATACTAAAAAAGAATGATTGTCCCACCACAAGGCATATACAGTGCGATTATAAAGTGCCGAACAGTTTGAAAAGAAAATACTTTTCGTTTGAAGCCACGCCTCTGTTAGAGTTGTGCGCGACAAGCCCATGTGATTGCTACGTACAACAGCTCGGTGGCCAGTAAAACGCATACAGCTTTCTTGCATTATACTCATCGCTAATGCCAGTTTCGCATTAAAAAGTGTTCGGCACTTTATAATCGCACGGTATATATAAATTAACATGTTTATATGCAATATTAAAAACATACCGTTAAGACAGTGGTAAGGTCCATGGTGACCGCGGTCACCTGCATACTTTCGGCGCGACACGGCGCTAAGAGCATGAATTCGCAAAATATAAACGCGTTTTAGGTAAAAGACCCGACTCCTTGTCGGCCAGTTCCACATTATTACAAAAAAAGAAAATATATTTCGCTTTAATTTTCTTTTTAAACAAGCTATCATTTGTTCTTGGTTCTACCAACTTTTATATTTTCATCGCCCAACTGTCATTTCTTATATCCCGTTGCCGAATTGCTATGATAATTGGCCGAAAACCGGTAATATCTCCTATACTGTGTAAGAATGTTTTAATAAAATCAGTAACACAATAAAAATATTATCAACCTGTATAGTAAGAAGCTCTACAGAAGGTTTTTTATTAACAACATTAAGAGGTTAGTTATCCCATTATTACTCAGTAAATGCAAATATATGTTTATAAATAAATCTGTAAACATTAATTTAAATGTAAAGTAGGGTGGGTCAAAAAAACCGACTAATTTTTTTTACTTTATACTCTGAAAAATCGGTTTCTAGACACCTCTAGAAAATTCTCACCAAATATGAGCTCTTAATTTTGATAAAAAAGGTTCTCCGCTTTACAATTTTCCATTTTTTCCTCAGTATTAGAAACAAGCTTATTTGGGACTCTCCATGACTATGTGTTAAGCTCAATCAATCAATAAATAAATAAATAAAAAAAATAAAATATCTCTTTGACATCTGTTCGTTAAAAAGTATCTCTCATCATATTCTTGTAGGAAATCGAACGCTCTACAAAAAAGGTCTCCTACAATTTTTTCGTAAACCTCACCGTTTAAAAGATATCAAAGGTTAAAGTTTGATTATTTTAGGAGACTTTTCTGTTTTGCTCATAAATTAAATTGAAATTTTTCGAATTATTCATCAAAAACTATTAAAATTAGTAAGCATTGAAGTGTGACGATGAATATCTTTTAAACGCTTAATTTAATCGGCAAATCATAAGAGACCATTTTTGTAGAGCAGTTCATTTCCTACAAAACTATGAATTGCGCAATTCATAACAATTTTTTGTAAGCGAGTTATAAAATTCAAAAGCAAAATAGAAAAGTCTCCTAAAATAATCAAACTTTAACCTTTGATATCTTTTAAACGGTGAGGTTTACGAAAAAATTCTAAGTGACCTTTTTTGTAGAGCGTTCGATTTCCTATAAGAATATGAGGAGAGATACTTTTTAACGAACAGTTGTCAGATATATGAATTTTTGTTTTTAATACTGAGGAAAAAATGGGAAAATTGTAAAGCGGAGAACCTTTTTATCAAAATTAAGAGCTCATATTTGGTGAGAATTTTCTAGAGGTGTCTAGCAATTGATTTTTCAGAGTATAAAGTAAAAAAATAGTCGTTTTTTTTTGACCCACCCTAATGTAAAGTTTACATTTTAAGCTGATATTTATAGATTTTTTTAGAAGAAATATTAATAAAAGAAAAGAAATCAGGAATGGTGTTTTTAAACTGAAGGATAGAGGATTCCTCAAAGGAGTTTTTTACCCCTTCCTCCAAATAAGGGTAGTACAGTTGTGTGTTTTCTTTTTAAATTTATTGAACAACATGTTACCTTTATCTTATTGTAAATTATTATTTAAAATCTAAGACAGATAGATGCCAATGATGGCAGATGAAGTACTGGGGTATAAAACACTTTTTTTTTGAAAAATTTTCCCCCTCATATCGTGAAAAAATCATAACCAAATTCTGTGCCAAATTTCAGCTCAAAAAAATCAAATTAGGGTACGCCCCACTGTATTTAAAAATTATAAATTACTTACTTAGAATGCATCAATCAAATGGGCATTTATCTGTAGATTCAGGCAATGCTGACTGCAGGATGGTCACGGATTTGACTGTAATTTGGTTTATGAGTTCTATATGACACCAGAAAAGATCCCTCAGAGAATTTTACTCCAAAAAGGCCTACTTTGTGAGATATGATTTTTTTAGTATTTTCAAGAAATTGTTACATGTTTATCTTAGAGCACTGGATAGGCAGATTTGTTAGGGTGGGTAGGTAGTTTACACACTACACAAAAGAGTGGTTCCTGCGGAACCACTCAAACTACCCACCTACCCTAACAAACATACCTATCTCTACTTTATCTTATTGTAAATTCTTGTTTAAAATCTGAGACAGATAGATGCCAATGATAGCAGATGAAGTACTGGGGTATTTCAAAAAATCATAACCAAATTCTGTGCCAAATTTCAGCTCAAAAAAATCAAATTAGGATACACCCCACTTTGTTTAAAAATTGGAAATACTTAGAATGCATCACTCATATGCAATGCTGTCAAATCTTTGCTCATTAGTAACCAGCGAGCAGAGCGTTTGCAGACAATTCTCTTGCTAATTGGAAATAAAAACAAGACTTCACTATTAATAGGTGTTGGGAGTATACCGAGGAGTATACAAAATGATTTTGTTTATTATATTATTCAAAGCGCCTAGAACAAACAATATTATACGGTAGTTTCGAATTCAAAAAAAATCAAAAATCGTCCTGGACAAAAAAGTCTTAGATATAAATTTGTTTCATAAAAAAACAAGCAACTTTTTTTTTTGAAATGTCCGTCTGTCCGTCTGATGTCACGTTTTTTGTTGACACGATAACTCAAGAACAAATTATCCGATCGACTTAAAATATTCAGGAAAAATCAAGTTCTACGTATTGTTTTTGAAAGTAATCCCCCCAAAAACAAAAAAGTTATGGAGGTTAAACTTTTTAAAAAATCGAAAAAAGCTGCAAGAAAATTCCGATTAACGTAACTTTTTCAGGAAAAATTATTTTTATTATAACGACACTCCCAAGCAACAAGGATGTAACTTAAGTTAGACCCATTTTGAGTTATACTCATAGGTAAACGCCTTGAAAAAAGACACACATGGTGGTACTACTCAGATTTCTCCACAGGCCATTTTAACCAAAAGTTTACCTAAAAACACTAAAGTAAAAAATTTTAATCTTGAATATTATCAGAAACAAACAATAACTAAACAATAAAAACTTATACAGTTAAATAGAGAATTTTATAAGCTTTCAAATGACGTATCGCATGGCTTCCTTTTCCACTTCAATCATTTACCCACCCTTAAATAACAAAAAAAAATATTTTAGAAATTTAGCTGTCGTGAAAAATGACAATATATGAGTTACGGCTTTGTTGCTTGTGGGTATCGATAAGAATCTATTCCACTAATTTTAAAAGTAATACGCCAACAACAAAAAAAGTTATCGAGGGTAGGTTGTCCGACTATATGCCACAAAAAAGTTACAATTTTGATTAATAAAAAATATACTAGCTGTCAATAACCTTTTTTTATTTTTCTTATATTTTTTATATGAAACTAATTTTTGTTTTTTTTTCTTATTAGGTAATATTTAACATATTCAAAAGAAAAGGTAAAGATATTTTGTTGAATTAAACTGTAAAGGGATTTCCGGTTCTCGTGCCGAAACAAAGAAGGATATAGATTTGAGGAAAAAATTATAAAAAAGTAATTTTATATCGTAATATGAACTAAACTGCCTATTAACATAATTAGGAGAACACCAAGGGTTAACTATAGCTATTAACTTTATAAAGGTGAGGTTATACATAATTTAAACTTACCCAACTGAAAACCGTTTAATAAAATTCATCCAACAAGTGCCTCTATGTAAATCGGATAATCGTTTTTCTACGACTGCTTTAGAACGTAAGCAAATACACATACTTTTCAGACACAGAATGAATCCATTCTAGCTCTAGATACGATATGAATATTCCGTATCAAGTGTTAGAATGAGCACATGTAGTGCCATCTTTTGTTTATAAAAGTAAAGAAAACTGTAGCAAAATTAGCAAAGATATATAGAATAGAATAGAATATAGAATAGAATAGAATAGAATAGAATAATTTATTGCAATTTGCGTTAAAATTACATAAAGTTTATTAGTTTTTCTTAATATTTGACCAGTTTTTTATCAATTTTGATCAAAAAATTAAAACTGCTCCATCTATTGTTAAATATTTAAACCTGATATCTGTCACAAAAATCTGACATAACCTTCAATTTTTGCATTATAATTATTAAATATGTGCCAAAATTAAATAAAAATCTTTTTTAAGTACTGATTTGATAAAATTATTAAATAACATTAATTGCTTTATTTAAAAATATGTGTTTTGTTGCATTTACAATGTCGAGTCACAAAAAACATTGTTTTTAATCTTGTCCGCAGTTTAAAGCCATACAGTGTTTCATATTTGCAGTCGAAGAAAAAGTATAGTCTACAACACGTATGGAATAGTCATTACCAAGTGAGAGAAGTTTAACATTTTTGACCTGCGTCAAATTGTGGGATGAGCGCGCTAGCGCGAAGCCCGCAAGACGCGGTCTAAAATGTTAAATCTTCACTCACGTGGAAAATATAGTATCTTTTTAACTAGTAGTAAAGTCCAGTACAAATTATTAGCTATTTATTTATTTATTTTACTAAAATTTAATGAAAAAGCTTATCAATTTAAAATATCACGCTGGTCGTTTGCGGCCATTAAAAAACAAATGAATAACTTGACATTTCTGGCAGAAATTTTCTATTGATCTGCTAAAATTATTAAGTTAGAAAGTGTATCCGTGTTTTCGAAGTGTTTTTTGTAAAACATGTTTTATAGGTACTAATTTAGTTAATATTTTTTAATTTATCATGCAATGAATAAATTTGGTGCCTAAATAGCAATGTGATTTAATAATTAGGTGAAACGTCAGATGCCAAAACAGCTGAATAAAAATTCATTATTAACCATGGTGCAATTTCATTATTTTTAGAACCTCTGACGTCATAGGTAGAGAAATAATATTTCTACCAATGAAATGAACAGTAATAAAGATGTGCTTTTAGGCTGGTAGTAAAAAAATATTTAAATCGGTTCATTAGATTTGAAGATATTTGACTTTGAAATATTATGGGTGATCCACTTCAAATTTTGAGTAGTAAAAATTTATATTTGTTTATTTGGAGACCGCAGTGTTCAGCTATCTTTGCCTAGAATCGTAGCAGATGCGGACGTTGGAACATAACTTATTTTTTACTAGCAATATTTTTAAAATATTAAAATTTTAATGGTCTTTAATGAAATTTCTTTACAAAAGTTATTAGCAGTAAAACGCTTTTAAAATAAAAAATGTTTAAAACGGTATAAAATCATATTGAAAACTATCAAATTGTTATTATATATAAATTTAGTTACCATCGAGGGAATTTTTAATAGGTAATAGGTTTTATTAAGGTGGGCATTGAAATCGTAAATTTTACAACATTGTTTGATTTTGTTTGACAGGTAAAAATCAATTTTTAAATTAAGGTTATTTATTTGTCAAATTTAAGACATATCAAAGCATAAACACAGTATACGCTTTGATTTTTTTTTTCTAAAAATTAAAAGTATGATCTGTTTTTTCAAGAAAGATAGTAAATTAAAAATCGCAATGCAAAAAAACATCTGGGATTTCACAGTGTCTGTAATATCCAAACCTTTCTTTACAAAGATCCATCGTTTTTCCATCAATTTTGTTTATCTAAATTTTACTGGGGAACAGCGTGAAGCTTGCTCACAAATAATAAAGGATATAGGGTGTAGAGATTTTAGAAAAATAAAAGACTGGGCTGAGGGCCTGTCCGGACAGGGTGCACACGAGTGGGACAGAACCAGTCTTTATGAAGAGAATATCCGTGGGCCCGTACACTGAGATAAATTTTTACTTCCACTTGCATGGGTAATTTACTTGCAGCTGCTGCTGATGTGAAATTACACTCGAAACGTTAATATAAATGCTGTGTGTATTATATTTTTACATCCAGTGTGTAAAGTTTACACCAACGCGTAAATATACTTTTTACCTAAAACCCTTCAATTTATTAAAAAAGAAATAGAATAACCATTTTGTTATTTTTCTATTTATGAATAGTGTTTTATGGAAAAACTACGCAACAGAAAACTAAAACTTATATTCGTAATTAGCGCTACAAAAAGTACCAATATAAAATAGAAACAGAAAACATACACAAGTCTTAACTCAAAATTTGCAGGCCGGTGTTACCGTCTAAATAAGTAAAATATTATAAAATGTATGTTTTAAGGATATTGTATTAATCACACTTTTTAAATATTTACTTTTAATCAACACTTACCAATTATTTCTTTGAAAAATCTGGCACACAAAAAATTATACGTACGCTCTTACAAACGTAAACAATAAATGGTCGACAGCCACCAGACTCGATGAAGCAGGAATTCTGGCTTCTCGAGTCCCGTGACTAGCTTAACGCCCGCGATTGGCTGGCTTGTACATCAGAAGTGTGATTTTTAACATCGGGTGTATTGTTGCTAAAGGTATGTTTATAAAAATACACCTTCTTGAGCTCCGAGTGTATTGTTGCAGAAGGTATAGATGTAAAAATACACACTCTAGGTCAAAATCACCTCACCTGTGTAGTGTCACATCAATGTTGATGTACATTTACATAAAGGTTTAAAATTTACACATTTATAGAGTGTATTTTTTTACACCTTTTCAATGTAATTTCTTTCAGTGTAGATATTGATAAACGTTACGAAATATAGCGGCAGGTGCATCTTAAAACTTGATTGATCTTGAACGAGGATATTGCCCTGTGAAGCACGTGGCAAAAGTCGCTTCTGCGAAAAAAGTGACAGGAATGATTTTGAAATTTACGAGGGATGGCCGCGACCGGTTGTCTTGTTTCGATTTTATTAACCCTCCAGTGGTGGCGTCACGGTATCAGGGACCGGGTTAGGTAAAAACATGTGCTATTTTGCAGCGAGAGCCCGTGGAAAACCATTCTGTCACTAATTCCTCGACCATGCGAAGTGCAAACTAAAGTGCCAATTTAGTATTGATTAGTCAAGTATGTGAAACGTTACAGCGTGACACAGTGTACGAAACCGGGGCTACTACTCGCGTACCACTTTTTGTTTTATATAGTGGAATTTAAGTTATGGTAATTTTATACATTTATATATTTTTATTATATTTTTTTTTTATTTTATTCTGTTTTTATTGTTTTTAAGTAAATATTATTTTATAGAGGGAATTTTGTTTTTATTTTTATATTTTTTATTTAATATTACCAAAGAGATTTAAATTTTAATTTTATACCTAGAATCATATTTTTTTGTCAACTATTGATATATACAAACTTAAACACCCCAAACCACGTGAAACTTGATGATATCAGTATAAAAACAACGAATAACACAAAATTCCTTGGTTTATTCTTGGATGAAAATTTAAGTTGGAATATCCATATGGAAGCACTAGCCAAAAAACTTAACACTGTCTTGTATTCCCTTCGTGTTCTTAAACTTTACGTAAACTTTGAAACCCTAAAGGCGGTTTATCATTCGAATTTCCATTCCATTCTCAAGTATGGGATTATTTTTTGGGGCCAAGCAACAAATGTACGGGAATTGTTCGCTATACAAAAGCGGACTCTAAGATTAATATTGGGATTAAGATATAATGAGTCATGCAGGGGGCACTTTAGGCACAACAATATTCTAACGCTAACAGCAACATATATATATGAACTTTTAACCTTTATGTTTAAAAACAAGCAACTTTTTAATGACATGTTACCAATTAGTAAAAGGAGTATAAACTACAACCTCCCACGACATAGGTTAAAACAGTATGAAAAAGGCTGCTATTATTCATGTTTGTCTTTTTTTAATAAACTTCCAAACTCTATAAAAAGTACAGGAAATTTAAATTCATTTAAAAACTGTTTGTTTGCATTCCTGGTTCAATTAGAACCATACTCATTGTCTGAATTCGTACTATGATGTATATTTATTTATTTATTTATTATATACCTTATTGTAATATTTGTTCAATTACCGTTTGTGACTAGTTTTCGTGTTTAAGATGGTTTATTCCTTTTTGTATAATGGACATTCTGTTTTACCTATGAAAATAAAGGCATTATTTATTTATTTATTTATTTATTTATTGTATAATAAAGTAACAATAAAAATAAGTTAACATGTTGACTGTCACATGAATCACATACGATTCATGATACGTTTTCCCACACGTCCATGAGGCATATATAATTCATGGACGTATGAATAAAAAAATATACTAATACGTCCATGAGTAATATATAAACATGCACCCAAACACTGAAAAAATGGTGTAGATTTTTTTAACATAGAAAAACGTAGTATGCAATGACTTTAAAACTAGATATTGCAAAAAAACGTCTGAACGTAGGGGGACAAAAAAAACCTTATGGGGACTGTTAACATGTTAAATATACTTTTTTCTAACACCATTTTAAAAATATTTTATAACAATTGGTTAAAAATGCAATTATGACCATTTTTTGATAACCCGGTTTCTGAGACCGGGGCCACCACTCACGTTATTAAATAGGCGCCACCACTGGAGGGTTAAGGCCCGAGATATTCCATGCTTCACATTCCATTTTACATAGTCATCGATGACTCGCAGTTATGTAACATGTTTTTTCTACGACTGCTTTAGAATGTAAACAAATACACACACTTTTCAAACACAGAATGAATCCATTCTAGCTCTAGATACGGTATGAATATTCCGTATCAAGTGTTAGAATGAGCACATGTAGTGTCATCTCTTGTTTATAAAAGTAAAGAAAACTGTAGCAAAATTAGCAAAAATATATATATTTTACCATGAAATATTGAAATAAGTTTTGCGTTAAAATTACAAAAGTTTATTAGTTTTTCTTAATATTTTACCAGTTTTTTATTAATTTAGTTCAAAAAATTAAAACTGCTCCGTCTATTGTTAAATATTTAAACCTGATATCTGTCACAACAATCTGACATAACCTTCAATTTCTGCATTATAATTTGTAAATATGTGCTAAAATTAAATAAAAATCTTTTTTAAGTACTGATTTGATAAAATTATTAAATAACATTAATTGCTTTATTTAAAAATATGTGTTTTGTTGCATTTACAATGTCAAGTCACAAAAAACATTGTTTTTAACCTTGTCCGCAGTTTAAAGCCATACAGTTTCATATTTGCCGTCGAAGAAAAAGTATAGTCTACAACACGTATGGAATAGTCATTCCGCGCTCGCGGGACCGTCATACTCGCCTGCCGGCTCGTATGACAAACTTTTCGCTCGCGCGGAATATTGTCTATTCCATACTAGTTATAGAATATACTATACTAGTGGCAAAAGTGAAATAGTCGTCGCTGATAAGTTGACAGTCAACCAATCAGTCAACCGTTAAATGATATTGAAATTGATGACGTATTAACTTAAACGTCAAAAATACAAACGGAACGACAGGCACGTTTCTTATGGAAACTGGCTTTATGTCAAAAATTCTGAATTTTTAGTATGATGTAGATTTTATCTTTCTGATCAAACTTAATTTGACGGCTGGTTTTTGAGTTATGGGTCAAAAAGTCAAAAACAGTAAAATTTTAATTTTGTTTTTTAAATAAACTGTAATAATAGTAATTATATACCAAGGTAGATAAGACATTTTTTATAGCCGAGAGTATTAAATCCTGAGCTGCGTAGCAGCGAGGGATTTAAGAGTACGAGGCTATAATAGTCTTCTCTACCCTAGTTTATATATTATTTTTTTCTCTACTAGCACTATTTAATAATTTTTATTCAAATAATAAAATAAATTATGAACAGAAATGATATTTCTTGAAATTTTTATAAAAATCAAGTAGTCTTCATCAATTACATTTGCTCAAATAAATACTTTGAACTGACGTTTAAAAATTTAGATTTTTAAAAATTGTTTTCATAATATTTAGCTAATTATTGATTGTATTAAATGGTAATAATTATAATTAATTGTATTTAATAAATAAAAAGTTATTTAAAGCTATTTACTTGGGTTTAATTAGTAAAAATTGCAATAAGAACTGAAACATCTAAAGTGACAGAAAACAATTGTTTATATTATTTACTCCTACTAGGAGAAAAATAATTATTATTGCTATAGGTGTAGAAAATTGATTTCACAGTCCGAAAACATGATAAATAATGGTATGTTCTAAAGCTAGAAGTGAAAAAAATATTACACATAAGTTGGTCTTATCTAATCTAATATGTACTTTATCATTATGAAAGAAATAGTCATTTATTTCATTAAAAAAATATGTAATTTTAATATTTTACTCATCCTAAATAAAAAGAAACTTTAGTCCAAACTCGTAAAATTAAATATTAGGTTTCGCAGAAATAAGCAATTGCCATTTCCATTTTAAAACGGCTAGAAGCTCTGCACAAAACAAAACGAAGTGGAATAACCTTTGTTGTGGCTAGCCTAACTTTTAGATAGGATTATATCGCCTTCATCATAATATTATTTTCAAGGTTTAGCTCTCAGAGCCGAGATCTAAAATTCACCACCTTTTTAGCAAGACTTTGCGGCGATAAATACATTTCTAGAATAAGATCCATCCACACTGTAAATAAAAATATGGTCATTTACCAGCAAATAAAGTAGGTCATATGTTACCAGCAAAGAAAGTGGTAAATTTAAATCAGTACTGTAAATTCACTGTTATCTGTAAAAATGTGAATTTTTATTTTGGTATTTTTACTGCTTTCTTTTGTAGAATGTAAGCTATAATTATGGTAATTTTCAACCAATATTGTAAATGCAAAATTATTGTACCGACAGGAAAAGAGCTGAGATTTTACTAAACCGAGTAATATTGAGGTTAATTTAATAAATATTGTAAATTCACATTCTGACATGGTGAATTTGCTTTAATTATTACGGTTAATACTACTGAAAGATTGACGGACAAATTTACGGTGCGACAGGAAAAGAGCTGAGATTTTACTAAACCGAGTAATAATAAATATTGTAAATACACGTTCTGACATGGTGAATTTGCTTTAATTATTACGGTTAATACTACTGAAAGATTGACGGACAAATTTACGGTGCGACAGGAAAAGAGCTAAGATTTTACTAAACCGAGTAATATTGAGGTTAATTTTAATAAATATTGTAAATTCGCGTTCTGACATGGTGAATTTGCTTTAATTATTACGGTTAATACTACTGAAAGATTGACGGACAAATTTAGAGTGCAGGGTTTCCACAATTCAGGGAGGTTAAGGAAGTCAGGGAACAGTCTGGGATTTAAAAAATTGTTCTGGAAAAGTCAATTATTTAGCCATTTTTAACAAAAACCGAAAAAAGTCTGGAATTCTATTGAAATTTCGAATTTTTTGATTTATATTATACAGAGCGGTCAAAAGTCACCCCCCTCTTAACTTTTGAAGGAGTTTAGATATCGACTTCAAATTTAGAACTCTTAAATAAGACAACTTAAACTATCTTTAAGCATATATTTGATACTTTTAGCTCTTAAAAAGGGGGGAAGGGGGGCATGGGGCGACATTTTTTTAAATGAAAAGGGGTCGTGTAATACATCATTTTAAAGCATATAAAATTCTCCATTTAACTGTATATTTTTTATTTTTTTTAAACATTTTTTTTGGGTTTAAAATAGGGTTGAAAATGGTTATTTTTGTCAAAATTTCTCTAAAAAATCCGAACAATTTTTTAAAAATGCCTAATTTCATAATGAAAAAAAGTAAATTATACTTTTAAACTAATTTTAGTTGACATAAATAAAAATTAACAAAAAAAAAACTTAAAAATTTATTTTTTTAGCACAGAAAACTGAAAAATCAAAACCTTAAAAAACATGTTCAAAAATTTAAAAAATCTATGGTTATATAGAGAATTTTAAAGGCTTTAAAATGATGTATCACACGACCCCCCTTTCCCTTTAAAAAAAATTACCCCCATGCCCCCCTGCTCACATTTTAAGAGATAAAAGTATCAAATATATGCTTAAAGATAGTTTAAGTTGTCTTATTTAAGAGTTCTAAATTTGAAATCGATATCTCAACTCGTTCAAAAGTTAAGAGGGGGGGTGACTTTTGGACCGCACTGTATAACAAATTATTTTTTTTTTATTTAAAAATAGTACAAAATAAAACAAATTTTTTAGAGTATGATATCAAATGAAATATGCCTTTTGGTACATTTAAAAAACATAATAATTTTTAGAATTCAGAGATCAACGCTGCCCACCTAAGAAGGATAAAATCGCCTTTTTTTAAAAAACATTTGAAAATAAAATAATATTTTTTGAAATACTTTTTTATTTTTTTTTATGAGCCCACAGGAGAATGTATTATTTTGTTGGCAGTAGTATTTAGTATGAGTCCTTAATGACCTAAGGACCTTTAGTTAAGGGAACTGCAGTTTTTAATAATATGCGCCAAAAGATTGTGAATGTCTTATGGGTATATTATCTTACAAATTAAGGAAATTTTTAATAATTTGCAATGCTGTTTTAGGACATGGCAAGTTTAATCTGGAGATGTTGTTTTTGTTCAGATTTACAAAGTTTCATTTACATAACACTTTACAGTTTATTTTTTTAAGGTATAGTTATTTTAAATTTGCCGCTAAATACTCCACAAAGTCCGATTTACACTAAAGCATGTGGCTTGTTTTGAATGTCAACATAACGAAAATTTATAATTTTTGTTTACTTTGTTTTAATGATGTTTTGGTGTAAAAAAAGAGAATTGATAAAACTGTTGCTAAAAAAACTTTTGTTTAGTCATTTCGCTTACGACGCATGCGTATCTTACATTGCTATGGTAATTTCGAGATTGTTTACAAGCGGGAAGGTTTAAAATAACTATACCTTAAAAAAATAAACTTTAGTTTACAACAATGTTTGTTTTTGTATGCCCTAGGTAACCTAACCTAGAACCTAGGCTAGGTTCTACACTTTTTTAGTTTTTGGTCATTCTGTAGCGCTGATTTAAAATGTGCAAAAAATACAAATGTGAAAATCAGTTTCTATATACCGGGTGTCCCAACTCTATTTACCCATCCATTTTCTCGTAAACTAAAAGAGATAATCAAGTTCTGCGAAAACCATCTTAAATTAGACAACTTAAACTATCTTTTAGCGTATATTTGATAATTTTAGCTCTTAAAATGTGGACAGGTCAGGGGGGCATAGAGGGGAATTTTTTTAAATGGAAAGGGGGGTCGTGTGATACATCATTTTAAAGCTTATTAAATTCTCCATTTAACTAGGAAATATATAGAGGAAAGTCGCCTAATTTCGGATACCATTTACAATGTATTCAATATTTAATACTCGGTATTACTTTTTGATATTTTTTTTATATAACCAGATACAACTTATTATAGCGAACCATGATTTATTATAAAAACAATTTTATTACAGTTTATTTTTTCCAAAAAACACGGTTAAAAAAAATCTGCGCATTTTTGTGCATTTGACAAAGGGCTCCTAATTTCGGACATATCCGAAAAATTTTTTTCAAGAGTAGATCTGGATCCCATTGCTTATGTTTCTTGTTATTCCTTCACATTTAAGACGTAATTTAATCATTAAGCGATTTTCTACCAAATACTATAGGAACTATAATTTTAGATTCCCAATTTCGAATATCTTAGTATCTTAGGTAATTTTCGTTTTTTCAAAATTGTTTATCTTAGTTTGTTGTTTCATTATAAAAAAAATAATTAATGGTTGGTTATCCTGAATAATAATTACCTTGCGGATATCAGAAATTGGGAATTAAATGCACAAAAATGGTCTATCCGAAATTAGGCAACTTTCTGCTTTTTAGATTAGAAATTTGTAGAATGTTTACGTTTTCAAATTGCTTAATTATGAATAGTGGATCAACTTAACTAACATCATAACTTACCCAAGACAGAATCACGAACTTTTATAACGATTATTTATAAAATAAACAAGCATAATAATGCAACTGAGCACAAAACTGCCATTTGCAATATAAACGATTTGTGCTGCCATTTAAAGGGGAGAAGCTCTACCGTTATCATATTACAGGACGGATTTAGTTTGACTTTTGGCTTCACATAAAAGTAGGTTTCTGTTTACCTTTGCAGACAGTATGTTAAATACACTACTATCCGAAATTTGGAAACCATCCGAAATTAGGCGCATTTCTATATATTTTTTTATTTTTTTAAACATTTTTTTTGGGTTTAAAATAGGGTTCAAAATGGTTATTTTTGTCAAAATTACTCTAAAAAAATCAAACAATTTTTTAAAAGTTATTAATTTCATAATGAAAAAACGCAAATTATACTTTTAAACTAACTTTAATTGACAGAAATAAAAATTTACAAAAAAAAACTTAAAAAATCGCATTTTTTAGCACAAAAAATTAATGAATCAAAACCTTAAAAAAATTGTTAAAAAAATAAAAAAATATACACTTCAATAGAGAATTTTATTTGCTTTAAAATGATGTATCACACAACCCCGCTTTCCATTTAAAAAGACTCCCCCATGCCCCCTGCCCATATTTTAAGACCTGAAAGTATCAAATATATGCTAAAAGATAGTTTAAGTTGTCTAATTTAAGATGGTTTTCGCAGAACTTGATTATCTCGCTTTTTTATTGATAACTTGTTAATTAATTTATTTATTTATTTTTAATATATTCTTTGAGATATTTTTGCCAAATGTTTTTCGGGATTTTTTTAAGATTTGTTTATTACATCTTTCTTTGTTTTAGTATTGTAAAAATTTGATGTATAGTTTTGTTGGCAGAAGCATTTATTTTTTCCTCAAACGTGAAAAAAAAAAGAATAATGTAAAACCTATATATTTTTCTGTTTTCCATTCATATTAAATTCAATTTCGTTGTAAGCGCACATAATATAGCTTTTAAAAAGCTTTATCATTGACGCTTTTGCATACATTTGATAAAAAAGCCACAAATGCCAATCCAGTTTTGAATAAAAAATGTACCTGTCTGAGCCAGGCTGGATTTTAGGTATAAATTCGAAATTATGCAAAAAAATCAATTTTTATTACATTATCATTTAAGGCGACAAAAAAACGTACGTGAAAGAGAAAATGTAATGTTAAACAGATTTGTAATAAAATAGGTTTTATCTTCGTCCCCAAGTTTTTTCTACACTGAAAGAAATTACATTAAAAAGGTGTAAAAAAATACACTGTAAATTTTACACCTTTATATGAATGTACATCAACATTGATGTGACACTACACACGTGAGGTGATTTTGACCTAGTGTGTATTTTTACATCCATACCTTCTGCAACAATACACTGGTGGCTGTCGACCATTATAATTGTTTACGTTTGTAAGAGCGTACGTATAATTTTGTGTGTGCTACATTTTTCAAAGAAATAATTGGTTTGGACTTTTAAGTGTTGATTAAAAGTAAATATTTAAAAAGTGTGATTAATACAATATCCTTAAAACATACATTTTATAATATTTTACTTATTTAGGCGGTAACACTGGCCTGCAAATTTTGAGTTGTTAAGACTTGTGTATGTTTTCTGTATCCAGTGTGTAAACTTTACACACTGGATGTAAAAATATAATACACACCGCATTTATATTAACGCTTCTAGTGTAAATTCACATCAGCAGCAGTTGCAAGTAAATTACCCATGCACGTGGATGTAAAAATTTATCTCAGTGTACATACAGGATTATAAATATAACAAAAAAAAATCATGTGCCAACGCATTTTTATATTTTCGGGGTCGCTTAAATCTGAATCTGACCTCAAAATTGCACCATCAGGTCACAATTTATTTTCTACCCTTAAAAATATCTGAATGTAAGAAATTTTCGCACACTTTTTTAAGTGTAGAAAAAAATTGTGACCTGATGGAGCAATTCTGTGGCCAGATTCGGTTTCAGCGACCCCGATATAATAAAAATACGTTGGTCTAGTCTTAAGATTGTTTTTTTTTGTGAGTCTATGATACACTATGATTCAAAATGTCAAAATTATTAATTAAATATTTTTATTGGTAGTACTTGACACAGTTTATGTTAATTTCGATATTTTCAACAAATAAAATGTGCCACTACATATCTTCAACACTAAACCAAATACAAAATAAGCTCAATGTTTGGAGTTCCAGCTTCAATTTTTAATAATTTCTCAATGATATAATGGTCGTTCTCTTGTATTTGATGTATTTGATGTCTAATAATTTCAGAAGCATAATGATGAAGCATAAAACCCTATCCGAAACGTAGGCAATCTAAAAAATTTGTTAACACATACGCCGTCCCACAATCCCACTAAACACCAAATATATTAACTGGCAAGGACACTAACTCGCTTCAATATTTAGTATGTTCCACTATGTAGCATTAGGCTGCCAGCATAGTCTATGCTGTCCCATTTTTAAACGTAAACGTGGTTCCAATTTGATGTTGATATATCAAATCGTTCAATGTTGCCTTTACCGGATGCAGGATACAATCTCACAGCTATGACAACAGAATATTACATAATAAATCATCTGACAAAATCCGATATTAACTGACTCCTACGCAAATGCGTAGATACAATTTCCGATACAGCCGTTTCATTCATAGTTGTAAAGTATACATGGGCGGACTGGCATTTTGAGCAAAAGTCGGCCAACTTACAAAAGGAACCCGTTTACCAGCTTAAAAAAATAAAAGACAGTTTCTTTTTGACACATTCGCTGCCGACAACCTACCTGGTGGGTCCATCACTGACTCATATTCAATGCCGAGAGCTCACCTGGCGGGCTCACTGTCGTCTTGAATAACATTGCAAAAAAGTAGCCCGGCACTTGGGATGAGCGGCAGCGAACGTGTTAAGACCCAGTAATTGTTGCTGACCTATTCATTTCTTTCGCCAGTCTGCTATTGAACGCATACCTACTTAAACCAATCTACAATATCAATACGGGTCTAAATTAATAAAATCAATTTTTTGGTGTATCATAAACACAGAAATTCGAATACTTTAAAATTTAAACAGCTTCAACTCTACTTTTCATTGTGAGGCGATGATCTATATTGCACATTGTTCCAATTGGAGAACACTGGGCATTAAGACCCCTAAATGCTTTAATAACACAAGTCTACAAATAAAACAATTTCTGTCCAAAGGTTCTAACCCATCATTTCCTATGTTTTTTGATGCGCTGAAACCGATTTCACCATAAAACAAAAAGATTCATTGCGCAGTTTTTTCACAGATCGTATATAATAATATAATTATTATAATTATTCATATTTATAATTATAATTATTTATCTATATTTTTCTTGAACCATATATTGATATTGATATTTGTTTCTTGGGTTTTTGGCTCTGAAATTAAACATTAAATAAAAATTCTACATTTTATTTATATGAAAAAGTCAAACTTAATGTGATATAGACAGTTGACCACTTAAAAAACATTATAATATTGACCAAAGATTTTTATTTTGTTTTTTTTTTCTATCATAAATAGTAAAAACTTGTTTTATGTCCATATTTTATATTTATGAACTGATACATATGCTATATATTTTTTCTCTGGTCAAAACTTATTTTTCATATCTTTTTTAGTATTCATCATATGCGACCGAATTTCCGTTTCATATTATTCGAGAAAAAATCAACTTCAACATATCTTTTATGTATATATGACTTTTGATATATTAGGTTTCCTATTTCTATTGTTCGTATTATTTCATACATCCCTTACATATTTATACAGCATAAACAATAAAGATCAAAGTTACACAAAAAAAAGTTGAAACGAAAACCTCCTTTACAAAAATAATATCTAATTAAATTATAAAATATTCTATTAATAAAGCATGGAACATTTTAATCTACAGCCTGTTCCAGAACTCGCGTACAGAAATTTGAGGGTATATAAAAAACCCTCTGGAAAATATGAGAAAAAGGTCAAAAAAATCCATCTTCGTTCAATTCAAAAATAAGAACGCTTTAAATGGATCAATACTGTTGCTGATGTTAAATTACCTTTAAAAGTTGAATTTGTAGCTATGGAAGCAAATTTAATTATTGCAGGTACATATTCTGTAGTTTGACATGGTGATTAATGTTACATAAATATTTATTAATGTCAAAAAACCACCGCCGGATAGAGTGACCTTATAAAAATAGAATATTTGACAGCCTCTGTCGGTTTTGTCAAAATATAATAACCTAAAAAGATTCTAAAGTTGAAGTCTCAAACAATGCTCGCTTCAACAATTAAAATGCAACCATAGTTACTGATAAGTAGGGAAAAACTAATTTGTAGGTAATTTAACATCAGCAACAGGATTGGTCAGATCAAATAGCTTCCTTTTTAATGGAAGATGGATTTTTTTTGATTTTTTTTTCATATTTTCCAGAGGGTTTTTAATATACCCTCAAATTTCTGTACGCGAGTTCTGGAACAGGTTGTATTTTACATATAATAGGAAAAATACGAAAAAATACACAGTAGCACAAAAAAAAGATGAAGAACTTTTTCGAAGACCATTGTATTCCTATAAATCCTGAAGCGCTGAATCCAAATTTGAAGTCAAAATAGCACGTCATCCGATTAGTTTTTAAGATTTTGTCCAAAATTAACCAGACGAGGTGCTATTTTAATCTAAAGTTCTGGTTCAGTGCCTCAAAATCCATAGGAATACAATGGTGTCCGAAAAAGTTCTTCACTTTTTTTTTCTGTGGCCACATAAGTCCTGGACTTAGAGGATGCTTAAATAAGTATGGTATATACAGTGCGGTCCAAAAGTCACCCCCCCTTTTAACTTTTGAACGAATTGAGATATCGACTTCAAATTTAGAACTCTTAAATAAGACAACTTAAACTATCTTTTAGCATATATTTGATATTTTCAGCTCTTAAAATATGGGCAGGGGGGCATGGGGGACATTTTTTTAAATGGAAAGGGGGGTCGTGTGATACATAATTTTAAAGCTTATAAAATTCTCTATTTAAACTAACATTTTTAAATTTTTTAAAAATGTTTTTTAAGGTTTTGATTTTTCATTTTTTTGTGCTAAAACATTCGATTTTTTAAGTCTTTTTTATAAATTTTTATTTATGTCAACTAAAATTAGTTTAAAAGTATAATTAACATTTTTTTATGATGAAATTAGGCATTTTTAAAAAATAATTTTTTTTTAGAGGAATTTTGACATTAATACCCATTTTCAACCCCATTTTAAACCCATTTTTTTTTATTTAAAAATATCGAGTTAAATGGAGAATTTTATAAGCTTTAAAATGATGTATTACACGACCTCCCTTTCCATTTAAAAAAACGTGCCCCCATGCCCCCTACCCACATTTTAAGAGCTGAAAATATTAAATATATGCTAAAAGATAGTTTAAGTTGTCTTATTTAAAAGTTTCAAATTTGAAGTCGCTATCTCAACTGGTTCAAAAGTTATGAGGGGGGGGGGGTGACTTTTGGACCGCACTGTATAATTAAAGTAATTTAAAAATTGGCAGAACGGTGTATGACGATTTGACTGACACTCCATGTAGTTGTAAAACTTAAAAATTTGTTACTCCCCAACCATATGTAATTAAGTGAAACTTTTTTTTTAAATCAATCCTATATGAAGTGGTAATCATTTGCAATCCTATCATTGATATTTATTATTTAGTTTTAAATTAATAGACAATAAAAGATCACAATGCATCAAAATGGTATAAAAAGTACATTGATTTAATTCGTGTTTAAATCTATTAACCGAAAAATATTTGGGCGTATTATACCCCATTCCAATATTATAAAATCGTCCAAACTTTTTAACATCAAAAACCGCAAATACATAAAAGAAAAAAAAGTTATGTTTGACAAAAATTAAATTTTGCATTTCGGGCTATGACAACGGTTGGGAAGTGACGATCAGCTAGCTGATTGTACATATCAGAAAAGTAGTAAACGTCAAACACATAACCTCAAATTGACAAACTAATTTTTGCGTTTTGTTTATGTTTAGGTGTTATGTCGTAGAAAAAATAGTATACGGACGACACAAACCATGTCAGTGCACCTCGAGTTCTTTTTTTACTCGGCTGTTCCTTGAAAAAAGAGCACTTTCTTGCACTAAAAACTAGGTTCGCGTACTCGGGCGTAATATATTATTAAATTTTTGGAAGTGTTGGGAGAGTTTTACCGAGCAATTTGTACGCAACTTTGGTACTATGCAATTTTGTTTCAAGAATGATTCAGTCACTGCGCATGCCTTCAAGCAAATTTGATGCTATTTTCGAGCCATCAAATTATTAGAAAAAGTTCTATTTTTTGACGATTTTCATGCAAGATTTATAGTTATTTTTGTGGTACCAACCTGGAAAAAAGTTACTAAATCGATTTCTTTTCACTAAAAAAAAAAAATAATATAGTACCAACTGAACATGTTAATAATTATTATTAATAATAGACCGGTCTGTCTAACTAAAAAGCTTCCTTAAAAAAGCAAATTCTAGGTTATGTTTTTGTCAACAAATGCAGAGACACGTCAAAATTGTTTGGTTGGCAGCATTGTTTAACTTGCAATATATAGCGTCAAACTTGCGTATAACTTGCTCCGTGATAAGGCAAATGAATGTGTAATTGTCCTCATGCTATATCTGGCAGCGGACTTGCATAGCACCAAACGTATAAATTGCTCCGTGAAAAGGCGCCTTTAGTAGATTTTGTTTGCAAAGCTAGTTTTCATATAAAATAATCATAATATGCATCACCTTTTAACTTTTTATCATTATTTGCATACAGAATTCAACATGGGTCCGTGGTTTTAGAAATTAAACGTGTTTATTTGTCTTAATGGAAGAACGTTTTAAATTACAATGTATTTATTTTTATTGCCAAGTTCAGAGAACGTAATTTTCATGAAAAAAAGTCAAAAACAATATACTTTCAAATGGTTCACGAGCTCGTGTTACCTTTTCATACTCTCCACTTTTCACGGAGAAAAATAGTCATAACTGGAAAATACAAATAAATAAAAATATATAAATATATATGTATTACGTTACATGTTTGTTTAACCTCGTACTATTCTACTTAATTAAGCATCCCCTAAGTCCAGGACTTGTATGGGCTATTAGTAGAGGGAGCCACCGGGAGGGGGGCATACTCCATGATTTTTTTAAGGGTATTTTCTGAGCGTCGATGATAGCAACTGCACATGTTAATAATTATTATTATTAATAATAGGTCGGTCTGTCTAACTAAAAAACTTCCTTAAAAAAGCAAATGCTAGGTTATGTTTTTGTCGACAAACGCAGAGACACGTCAAAATTGTCCGGTTGGCAGCACTGTTTACCTTGCAATATATAGCACCAAACTTACGTACAAATTGCTCCGTGAAAAGGCAAATCAATGTCCAATTGTCCTCATGCTATATCTGGCAGCAAACTTGCGTACAAATTGCTCCGTGTAAAGTGGTCTTAAGCACCAATGATAGCTATCCTTTGATTTTACAGAGTATACCAGTCAACACAAAGCAGTAGCACAAATATTTTGGCTGGTATTTTATCCGCACAAGTTGGTACTTATAATATTTAATAGTTGGTACTTATAATATTTAATAGTGTCAAAGGCATACATCAAATCGCAACTCGCAACGCGTGGGATTGCTATTTCTAAGGTTCGATTTATTTTAAAAATATGTTCCTACTGTAAACCACTATGAATTACACATTATATTTTAACTCTCAGACAAAAAGATAGATAAACCAGTAATGTACTAAAGTTTATTTTTTCAAGGTATAGTTATTTTAAACCTTCCCGCTTGTAAACAATCTCGAAATTACCATAGAAACTTAAGATTCGCATGCGTCGTAAGCGAAATGACAAGGCCCAATTTACACAACCGAAAAACGTTGACGTTCCATTAACGAGAACAAAACAATGGTTTATTCCTCTAAATTATTGGAATAAAAGCGATTTTATAAGCAAATTTTGTTTCTACAGGAATACAAAAGTGTTTTTAGCAACAGCTTTATCAATTCTCTTTTTTTACATCAAAACATCATAAAAACAAAGTAAGTAAATAAAAATTATACATTTTGGTTATGTTGACATTCAAAACAATCCACATGCTTCAGTGTAAATCGGACTTTTTGTGGAGTATTTAGCGGCAAATTTAAAATAACTATACCTTAAAAAAATTAACTTTAGTATGCAGAGTTTGTTTTGCATCCAATATGGATAGTGTACCATAAAATTTCTATGAGTGGGAGCGACGTAAAACATAAATATTATTGCTTACATTAAACCCGTCATACACTGGTAATTTCCAAATTGCCAGATTCTGGATCTGGTTTCTTTGGAATCTAGAAGCTCAAAAGCTGTGGCAATGAGGTACACTAAAAATATATTTTTGACTTTCCGAGTCGTATACATTACATTTATTACATTCAGATTATTCTATTTTCGTAGTTACACATAATTTTGGGGACAAAGGGAAAAACAGATTTTAAAAAGTGCCCATGGATATTCTTGTAAAGAATTTTAAAGAAACGAGAATTTATTCATATTTATGACATGACTTTTTGATTAAATGAAAATTTTTGGAATTGACAGATGTCAAATAACCTTTTTAATTGCATTTTTACCCCTTGAATTGCAGGAGAAACTGTAAAAATCTCCTAATCTGAAATAAATGTACTGTGTGACTCGATAAGTTATTAATAAATGTTTAGTGTACCTTATTTTATCTAGCTCTTTGGGGCTTCTAGCACTCAAAGAAACCGGAACCAGACCCGGCGTTTTAATAATAGCTTAAGATTAAAATTTAAATTCACTTTAGGACATATACAGCGGGAAGAAAGTGATGATATGAAAAACTGAGAAGCTGCCACGGGGTAGTTTAGTCCTAATTAGGACTAATAACTTTACGCTAATTTAAAACTCTTAGCTTTATTCACAAATACCATATCATATTCAAAAAAAAATAAGCCTTGTATACAGAAAATTGAATTAATCCGTATCTTCTGTTTTGAACTTACAGAAATGCTTGTTTCTCCTTGGGTATTACTGTAGACTCTAGTAGATTTTTTTCTAAAATGATTAATGACATTTTTGCAGTATCATTGCTTCAGGTACATTCTGAACATTCATTATTTTTATCAGGTACATATAAACTTATACCTTTGACTGTATGTGTGGTCCCATTTCAAACCGAATTCAATTTATAACTTCCGAGGTATATGTATACTTTACCTCAATAACTCTCAGCTCTAATGGTATCCACGATCTATGCGACAATAAATTTATTTATTTTATACGAAGTTTCCGCAATCACAATAATTTTCTCAATCTCGTGACCATCTACACTCGTCGTCAATCTTTTGTTTTTAATCAACTACATTCCGTAGATACAGTAACCAGATAGATGTAGTGTGCCATTTTATGGAAAATCGAGAGATTCTGTGCATACTTTGAAGTACTTTTTACATTGTAATATTTTTGATATACAAGTACTTCATGTATTTCGAAAGAAATTGTACACGTACTTTAAATAAGTAAATCACCCCTCGGTAATAATCTTCTTTTAAGATCATGTACACGGAAAAAAAAATTATAGCTAGGAGCGCTATAACACACATACCAAGCAAATTATAATCGCTTATTATATAAATACAAGGCTTTCTCTTACAATTATGGCAGTCAGTGTAAAAATTTATATGAAATACTTTAATTGTTTAGTGAATAATAAAATATAACAAATAGTATGGCATTTATAGCTTAAATAGATTTAATTATTGTCCGTGCTAATAATTTTTATAATATAATAAAATTTCTGTAAATTTATAATAGTGCCTGTAATAAATATAATCGTGTCTGTAATATATATAATCGTTTCCAATTTATTTTTAACATTATTAGTTATTGTGTCCCTTATAATCTATAGCTTAAATCACTATAATTTGCCACTGTTACCAAATATCTTATAATGTATAGCGCAGAGCCCACTAATTTCTTTCCGTGTACCCTCGGTTTAAGATTATCTGTGACTTTGGTTTCCTTTAATTATTCTCTTGGTAGAAAAATCCTTGTGTCAAGGATTTTTTCCTTAAATGCATGACATTTAAAAGAGTAACAGAGAATCAAGAGTTATTATCTTGACTCAAAGCCCCTGTTGTCTTACGGTAAACAGTTTGCCTCACCCCACGTAGATATACAGTAGACTCGCCCGTTGTTGGCTGGCAGACAATTTGCGCAGTAGTTCAAGAAATGCTCGGGAGAGAAGTTAGGTTTGTTTTTTTTGCCGTCAGTTGTCTTTAAAGGTGTCTCATTGTTTTTATCTGCTTTAAAATGGACGAATTTGTATCTGTTACCCTCAAACGATAGGGATTTTCAAATTTACTTACAAAATTAACGGGTAAGTAGCTTTAAATAATGTATACCCATAAGCGCCATTTTGCAATGGCGTTGCAACAAGTTTTTCTTCAAAAACAAGTGCTTTTTCCTACGACCACCTATGAAACCAAATTTCACCCGATTAACAGAGTAAGAAAGTATCATATTTCATAGGCGTGCAAAATAAATAATATTATACATGTGTGGGGTCAATATGATCTTGAATCAAGAGAATCATAATCTTAAATCAAATTATAATTCTCTTCATTCAAGATTATATTACCTTAAACCAAGACTTCGTGTAAGATAATATTATCTTGGATAAAGATAATATGATCTTAAATCAAGATAATTACGTACTTGGTTTAAGATAATATGATCTTACATAAATGGTTAAAGTGGTTTTGATTTAAGGAAATTTCCTTAAATCTAGGACCTTAAATGCCAAGATCACGGCGGACTTGATCCAAGACAGTCATGGCTTTGAACATATCGAAAGCCATGGCGGCCTTGATCAAGCTCGTTTTGCTTTGATTCAAGATATTCTTTTTTTTTCTGTGTACTTATTCTCAAACATAAAGAAATTATTATCAAACTAGTACAAAGTACGAGGGTTAAATCACTGAGTAATTCAGATAAAAAATAGGAAAAAATCTTGGAGGTAATCCTTTGAGGAAAACCGAGAAAATCTTATCTTTACCAAATGTATGACCTTTTCGAGGTAATCTAGAAGGAAATTTCAATTTCAGAAAGTGTGCAGTATATTTCACACAAAAAACAGATTTGCCATAATTAGTTGACCCATGCGACTTTTAGGTATTTGGTTCTAAAATATTATCCAATGCATATAAGTTGTTAAACAATAAAAATTAAAAAGTTGCATTTTTTTTTTGTAATTAATATCAAACACTTTTCTATATGCTATTAATTATTTTGATAATAATTCCGCCGTCCTAAGCAAGAAGGTAGTATCTAAAAATTTGAGTTTTTAACTTTTTAGAATCTCTACACCGTTCTTTCTTTTATGCTACGAAAAAAAAAAGTCGTATATTACATTTTCAGCGAAGTATTCAATTAGACATATCGTTATGTCTGAAATTGCCGCCTTTCTTTATGAAAATTAACAAAACAACAAAAATGCAAATACGACTTTCTTAATTGGTTAACACATAAAAAAACACTGGATCCGGTTTCTTTAGGTGCTAAAAGGTCCAAAAGCTATGGCAACTTTCCGAGTCATATACATTTCAATTAATACATTCAGATTAAGCCATTTTCATAGGTATACACAATAATTCTGGAGTCAAGGGGTAAGAACAGTCTTTAAAAGAGTTATTTCTGAGGAACTCCATGTTGAATCCAGGCACGAATAAAAACATCAGGTATACCCAACATTTTTATTCATTTCAAAGATGTAAAAATTCCGAATTCAAATTTTCAACCGCAGTCTTTAGTGGAATCTTATTGTTTGTCCCCTGTAGGGTTTTGTATGTTGATACTTCATGTTACAAGCTAACAGACGCCGCTAAAATGTCGATTTCGAAAAAAAAATGTAACCTCATCGTTTTTCCGGCAAATAGCAAATGTTTTTTCAAACTCGGCAAGGAACATATCGTCGTGTTACCTTAACTAACTCGTATCTCCAAATTTACAGGTTTTCAGGGGACACAAAAAACCGGTTAACTTTAAAATTCTTATTTTTTTTATTGTAATATAGACAAATATAAGTGTACTTATTTCTTGTGGACCCTTTAAGCATAAAAGATTGCAACATTTTTAGTTACGTGAGTCAAAAATTAGAATTATGGAGATACGAAATTTTCGTGAATAAAGGAGTTATTGAGGTTGCTAAATATGAATCTGATAATATAATAAAAGTTTTCTAACTCCACCCTAAGGGGGAGGGGGTGATTATTACTTTCCGATTTTGAAAAATTTTAAAAGTTAGGGAAGCCTTGTATTGGTGCAAAAATTTTCAAAATTGTTTTTTGGGTCTTTTTGAGTTTTATGACGTTTTATATCAATATAAATGAATTTCGAGCAAAACAAATTGTCAGTCGATCGGTCGGTCGGTCGATCGGTCGGTCTGTCCGGGAAATCTAGTAAGCACAATAAGTTAAGTACGCTTTAAGCTAGAGACTTGAAATTTGGCATACATGTATTTTACCAAAAGTTCTCGCTCGAGATTGATTTTGGTGAACATTGGGATGCGGCAAGGGGGCAAATAGGGAAAAACACATTCTTTTTTGCAAAAATAAATATTGTAAATATTTTAAAAAAAAGTACACCCCGTATTACGGCTTAAAGCCGGGGGTGGATTAAAGTTTTTTTCATAAAATTTAGCTTAAGCAACCTTAGAAGCCCCTAGATATAAATTTTATAAACATTTTAAGAAAAAAAAAACGATAAAAGGGATATTTTTCACCACTGGGGGTGATATGGAGGGGTGGTAGGTCTTTTTTACTTTACCAATATATTTTCTGCATCCAAATACATTAGTATGAAAAGTTTTATCTTCTTAGATATTTTCACCTACGGGAAATTCCTTATTTTCTAGGCCTAATATTGGCGATACGAGGTAGTTACAGTTATTTATTTTAAGTAGTAAAGGAGATACGAGGTAATTAGTTCCACATAACTTATTAACCAATTGGAATTTTAAATTAGGACTTTGTTTAGGTCATTACTAATCATGTACAGAATTGATTAGTGCAAAAAACCGGAAATCGAATTTTTGGAGATACGAGGTAGTTAAGGTAACACGACGATATGGGAGCAACAATCTTAAAAAGGTTCAAATCCTCTGCTGTAATATATACCTAAAGGTATCTAGTTTACGAAACCTAATAAATTAAATTGGAATCTGTAGTTTAAGTCAGCTTTACCAAGTTTAGCCATATATGGTACACATTGTATACCTTTCCCTGGTAATGAATCAAATTGTATTTTGCAGTTAAGCGGCTTTTCTTATGGCGTGGAAAATTGTACAGGGCGATATATAAAAGTGTTTTATAATATATATTATCAGGGATCCAGAAAAAAATATCAGAAACAGTTAGGGTCACTTAATCTGTGCTTACTTTGTTTTTTTTTTATTTTATTTATTTATATATTTATTCCGTGTTTTACATAAGTTTACACATGTCAATTTTGATTTAATGGACAGCAGTCCAATACGTTAGGTAACATAAAGTTAGGTCTTCAAATTTAAAAGTTAGCTCCCATTTTCAACAAAACCTCAAAAAACATACTTTTTGCAAAGATATGTTATGTTTTTTGAGGTTTTGTGAAAATGGCAGCTAACTTTTAAATTCCAACCTTAAGTTCGGATTCAGCGGCTCAAAATACATAGGAATTGACTGACTTAGACTTAGAAAAACCCTATGATATCCGAAAAATTTTAATAAATATTTTATCTGGACAAAAAATAAAAATATTTATAAATATTCCCTTAATCGATTTTTCCAATCATCATCCAATCATAGTGATACTGGTAGACTGCGCAGTTTCGGGCTGCTGGCCCTCGTCAGTACGCTGATTGAGAAAAAAAATCAGACTTTATTTAGTTTAGAAATAAAGCCATTAGATTGATCTATATTAATTTTATTAATTGAATTTTTATTAAAAATAAAAAATCCGGTCTTTATAAAAAATCCAGTTTCAATTTAAGACATCAAATTTAAAACCGCAATATTTTTCATTATTTATGACAAGTGAAATTTTTGAATAGTTTATTATTTGAGTTATTATTAGAAAAGTGTTTTAACTACAATATATTAACATATATGTGTCAAAACATCATTTCATGAGATGTTGGTATAAACAAAGGTTATGTTTCTTTCTTTTAAAGTTATCAATTTGCTTTTATCTTTTTATTTATACAGCCTACACAGTCAAAAATTGTCTATATGTTTGCTGTTTATGCTTCTGTCTTTGAGATTATATTATTTTTGGACTTTTACTAAATTTATACGTTAAGGCCTAATTTGCTGCCCTATGTCAATAAATGCCGCGCCCCCTCCACTTAAAAAAATTAAGAAATCGAGGACAAACGAAGAAAAAGGCCATCCACTGCACTCCTGAGTAAACTTCTTTAGTCTCATATAATTTATGACCAAAAAAAAAGGTTATCCTCTAAAAATTTGCTGCTCTAAGCAACTGTCTAGTATTGTCTAATGGAAAATCTGGCTCTGGTTATTGCTTGTTTAGGTTATAAAAATTGGGTATAGATAATCTAATAAAATTCATATTTTTTTGTTAATACATAAATAGGTACTCTTTTTTAAAATTTTAGGTAAATGAGTAAATTAATATTAACAATATTTCTACGGCAGACTAACATCTCTACTCTAAATTTCTCTACTCCCTAACATCCCTACCCCATAACATCCCTACTCCACAACAACTCTACTCCATAACATCTCTACTCCGCACTATATGCACTCGATTAGCCACTTGTCTTAACTCAAAAAAATATTTGTCATGCTAAGTCACTGTCAAACATGAATTTAGTTTATTAATTACTTACTTATTAGTGCATGTTAAGAGTACGCGGACAATGTGACTTTTGGAATAATTCATTTGTGATTGTTCTAGATTTGAATTTAAAAATGAACGTTTTCTAGGAAAAAAATAAAATAATCTAGAAAGAAGAAGAAGAAGAAGAAGCTTCTTTGTTCTGCGAACCGCTCATTTATTATTATTAAGTGGCTAATAAAGTGCATATAGTGTGGAGTAGAGTTATTGGCGAGTAAATATGTTATGGAGTAGAGATGTTACGGAGTAGGGTTTTTATAGAGTAGGGATGTTATGGAGTAGTGATGTTAGGGAGTAGGGAAATTGAGAGTAGAGATGTTAGTCTGCTATTCCTAAAAAAGAATTATACTTTATTGAAATTTAAAAATTACTAAGTAGTACATAGTAAATTACTATAGTATATTCAAATTCAAAATTCAGTGAGTGTAAATAAACGCACGTGACAACAACGGATTTAGTGATAGGGTAGGACTCAAAACAAAATATTTCTAGATGACGGTCCATTGCATGCATTGTACGCTTCGTCGCAAGTGCTCACGTACTGACCTGTTTAATTTTCTACATCCCTACTCTCGCAACATTCGAGTGTTTTAACCAATGAAACCACGTGCCAGCTGCCGCGTGTGCGATTCTTTTATTTACTTCGGCTGCATCTTGCAGTTGAATTTACTAAAAATGTACGGAAGACAATAAAATTAAAAAATAAAATAAATTAATTATGGTAAAAACTCATAAATTTTTACGTGTTTAAAAAAATATCAAGAAAAGTTATTATTGCTGTTAAAAAATTCCGTTAAAAACTTTCGAGTTTATTATGTCGGTATGATAAATAGTATATTATTTACCAAGTGAGAGAAGTTTAACATTTTTGACCTGCGTCAAATTGCGGGATGAGCGCGTTAGCGCGAAGCCCGCAAGACGCGGTCTAAAATGTTAAATCTTCACTCACGTGGAAAATATAGTATTTTTTTCACTACCAGTACAATTAATTAGCTATTTATTTATTTATTTTACTAAAATTTAATGAAAAAGCTTATAAATTTAAAATATCAAATGAATAACTTGACATTTCTGGCAGAAATTTTCTGGTGATCTGCTAAAATTATCAAGTTAGAAAGAGTTTCCGTGTTAAGTGTAATAAAATATATAAAAATGGAAAGTGAAATGCAAAGTGATGATTCTGGTACTCCCCCAGAAATAAGGGGACAGGAAAACTATGAGGGAGAATCTATTGCCTCAAAAATCAATATATGGGGGTTGTACCTCTAGTAATCTATTATCTTTACGGTAATATATGTATTGGTTGAATATGATGGACCAATGATTTTCACTTTTCTAAGTGTTTTTTGTAAAACATGTTTTATAGGTACTAATTTAGTTAATATTTTTTAATTTATCATGCAATAAATAAATTTGGTTCCTAAAGACACTTGTAAATAGCAATGTAATTTAATAATTAAGTGAAACGTCAGATGCCAAAACAGCTGAATAAAAATTCATTATTAACCATGGTGCAATTTCATTATTTTTATAACCTCTGACGTCATAGGTAGAGAAATAATATTTCTATCAACGAAAGGAGCAGTAATAAAGATGTGGTTTTAGGCTGGTGGTGAAAAAATACTTTTATAAGTTCTAATCAAGTTTTTCAACTAATTTAAAAATTCAAATTCTCAACTCTGAATCTGATGCCAGACCCTTTTAAAAGAAGAAAATTATAATTTAATCACTTTATTTAAAACATGTTCATAACTTTTATTCGGATCAATAGAAGAGAAGAAATTAAAATTAAAAAGTCCCAGAAAATAATTTTTGGTAATTAATGTACCTGGAATATATTTCAGAAATATTAACCGAAAAACAAATAAGAAAAACTCACTTTAGGTATCACCTTATGTTTGGTTTTGATCTGAACGGTATGCCATCATGATTCTAAAGCTCGGAAAGGACGGAAAAATGGAATAATTAGTTTTTCGATAAAACAGATAAATAAATTGAAATCTGTAAAACTTTCTTCTTTTAAAGGTAAAGTTTGACTTTAGTTCCATTTTTGCCTTTGTAAATAAAACTATATAAAAACCAAGTTTTTAAACTTAAAACCCTTCTATTGATTACGTATTATGTATAACTAAAAAGTAGAAAACAAGATATACCAATTTACAAAAACGAATCTTTTAAAAGAAAGGTTTTGGAATTTGTGATTTATTTATTTTTGCCAACATTTCCAAAACCCTTCTTTTAAAAAATTCGTTTTGTTAACCCAACGTACTTTATTTTATAAGTAATTATTTTATGAATATTTAAATATTCATTCGTTTATATTAATAAATATAACGAAACATGGCCATGTTTGGGCCACCAAACCCAATTTTTTCATAAAATTTACGTTTTTCTGTCCTTATCTCGTAATTGACAAGAGCTACAAAAAATATTCAAATGACAAACTTGTAGGAAATTTAATTTCCTACAAAAATGGTCCTTGGCACTAAATCGCTAACATCAATATTTCTTGAGATTTCAAATTATTATCGAGTATCACGTCAAATTATAAAAAATCGTTATTTCATTATACATCACTACGTTTTAAACTAATTACTTTTTTTTTAATGGGAGGGTAAAAAAATATAAAATATCTAAAATATGTCAGTAATAATTGAAAAAAAAAAATGTTACATTCATAGATAGATTGATAGGTTTGGACATAATTTAACTTAAGCAAATATTTTATAAATTACAAACATTTCTAACACATCAATCTATCTAAACACGAATATAATCTAATACATTTCGTTTAAAAAACTTAAATGTACAGTTTTAGTCAATGTTTTTTATAATAATAATAATAATAATAATAATCTTTATTGCCCAACAGAATAAATCCAATTACAGGACAAATAAATTAAATATTAAACATAAATAAAAATAATAGAAAATTTACAAAAATTAACCAAATTACAAAGAAAAAAAAAATAATTAAGATTAATTAAATTAAAAAAAATAATTAAATTACAAAAGTTAAAAAAAAAAGTTAATTAAATTACTAGAGAAATTACAAAAAAATATATAGGTATATGTATATTATTTAAATACAAAATTAAACCTTAGTTGGAAATTATTGGAGGTAAATTCAATTTTACTTTTCTTAAAATAGGTAAAAGCTTTTCAAAAAACAAGTCGCAGTTAACACAATAACTGTTAAAGTTGTGGCTTATTAAATAGATTGGCGACTTTAATAATAGGTTAGTTCTAGGAATAGGCAACGAGAATAATTCAGTCTCACGCGCATTTATACGAGGAACTAAAAACTTAATTTGTTCAAGAAGTAGTGGACAGTCAATATAATTATGAATAATTTTATACATAAAAGAAATAGACGTAATAGTTCTTCGATTTTCAAGCGCTTCGATCGAAAATCGGTTTCGTAAAACTTCCTCGTCGAAACCTCGAGGTGGATAAATGCCGCGAACTTTGAAGTTGAGAAATTTTAAAAATTTTCGTTGCACACTTTCTATACAGATCTTTTGAATAGCTGTTTTTGGATACCATATTAAGGAGGCATATTCAAGCTTTGTACGTACCAAAGAAAAGTACAAAGATTTAATGGAAGGCTCAGTCTTAAACTTTTGACAATTTCTAATTAAAAACCCAAGTATTCTATTTGCCGCTTTACAGATTGTATCAATGTGACTGTTAAAGGTTAACTTTGAGTCAAATATAACCCCTAGATCTTTAACTTCTAAACATCTGGACAAACTTTCATTATTTATTGAGTAGTTAAAATCAATGTTGTACATTTTTCTTGTATAACTTATAACTTTGCATTTTTTAATATTCAGGAACAAGTTATTGCGCTTGCACCAAATATACAACTGATTCAACTGCTCTTGAAGAAGCAAACAATCAGCTAAATCAGAAATTTTTAAAAATAACTTTAAATCATCCGCAAATAAGAGTTTTAAACAAGTAATAAAATTAGTTATGTCATTAATAAAGTAAAGAAAAAGCAAAGGACCTAAATTGGACCCCTGGGGTACCCCTGACGTAGCAAAAAATAATTTAGATGAATAACCATTATAAGTTACAAATTGTTTTCTAAATAACAAATAGGAAAGAAAAAACATTTTCATTGACTCTGAAAATCCAAACTGACTTAATTTATTAACAACAATTCTAGGGTCAATCTTATCAAATGCTTTTTCGAAGTCCGTCAAAATAACGTCAACTTGTCCACACTGATCGAGAGTTTCATGTAAATATTGCGAAAAACAAGATAAATTTGTCACAGTGGATCTATTTGCCATAAAGCCGTGCTGAAATTCTGATATTAAATGTTTTGTAAGTGGTATGTAGTTTTTTACTTGGGACTGAGAAGGATAATAAATGTTATAAACGGTGCCTTGTGAGCTATCATTAAATGTTTTTTGTGGTTGTTTTTTTGGGTTACGCGTATGTGAAACTTTAGTTTTATATGATTGTGCGTTTAGTGTGAAATGCAGGAAAAAATATTTGTGGTAAATATGAAAAGAACTAAAAAACTAAGTATTATAGTATTATTTTCACATTTGAATTTAAACATCTAGTTTTCAAAAAAATAGTACTTTATTTTTAAATAAAAACAGTTGCGAATAAAATAGTATACCGGAAATATATTCCGGAAAATGGTACTTTTCCTCGACCTATAAATGGTCTCGGAAAAGTACTATTTCTACTATTTTTCTTCCGCTTATGACATTTATTTTTTTAAAAATGTCCTTTTTATCCTACAAGAGCTACAAAGTAAAAACATATGAAAACGGCTCTTACTTTGTTATTTATGTATGTATAAAAACAATAGCTAATTACAAATTTTCTTGGCCTGCTGAATATATTAAATATCTTAATGCATAATAAGATACAAAACATTAAATGCCATGCACTCGCATGCAGATAGAATGATGCAAGGTTCTAACAATTTTTTAATAAACTTATATACGCTTATATAAACAAGAAACTTTACATAATATTTGTTAAACAAACGCAAGTTTAGTATTTATTATGTTGTTTACTTAAATAATCAAAACATTACATGAGTTTAATATAATAAGTGATTTTTTTACGGTTAAACCGCACATTTTTTTTAAATGTTTTTAAATGTTTTTTTTCTTATAAGTATTCATATTTTAAAAACTTCAGTGTGTTTTTAAATTTGAGACTATATTGGTATTTTTTACCAACTTGGCCAGCACTGACTGTACGTTACGGAGCAGTTGTAACAGATGCAAAAAAACAGACAAAATGTTTGCAGATTACTAACAATAAATTCCAATAATATGAATATTTAGATTTGAGAGAAAATGAAATAACATTGCGTTATTATCAGTACCCGGCGTATTTCTAGTTATAGTCCAGTCTTCAAGTTAATAAAAGAGGCTTTACGTGGAAATAATTCAGGGAGTTTAGATTTTTTGTTTATTGGGTATGTTTTAAGGCCGCAAATAAACAATTTTGCGACATTGAACTCGATTTTGAACTGTCATTTTTTAACGTATTTTTCACAAAAAACGGACATTAAAATATCTTAAGATCGGTGCATCCTAGGACAAAAAACTTTTGATATGAAAATTTAGAGGACCAAATCTCCAACATTTTTTGTGTCATGTATTTTTTTTGTACGACTTATAGCTAATTCATGGCACCGCCTTAAACGTTACACTGTATGGTTTTAGATTTTTCTTTATGACTCGGTTGGGAAGGTTTTTTTATGCTTAATACAATGGTGATTCAATCGAAAATCGTTTTACTCGAGATAATGGGGCACAAATGTGTGAATTATTAAAAAAAAAATAATTTTACGTAATTTAAAAAGAAAGTGCCGGATAGATTTTTTTAATTTTTACCCAAAATGTTCTAAGGGCCATGCCTAACCGACGCTAAAGAACAATTATGGTTTTTCGAAAAAAAAAAAAAAAATTAAAAATCTAAAAACGTATAGTGTAACGTTTAAGACAAATTTTAAAAATTCGTTTTTGTGAAAAACTTTTAAAAAATAACAGTTCCAAATCGAGTTCAACGTCGCAAAATTGTTTTTTTATTTGCGGCCCTTAACCCTACCTACCCAATAAACCGAAAATCAAAACTCCCTGAATTATTTCAAGGTATAGGCTCTTTTATTGACCTGAAGACTGGACTACATGGAAATATGCCGGGTACTGGTTATTATTAACAAGCATATTCATCATGCCTAAAGGTGCAGATGGAAAACAGGTTTAAAATTGATTTGAAGTTTATAATAGGTATTAATAAAACCGTAATAAACAATACACGGTGTATTTAAAATAGCGTCGGAAATTTTAACACCTGATTCTACATCATAAAATATGACAAAAAGTTCCTATAAACATATGTCTAAAAATGCGTCATAAGGGAGCTATGCCCCTTTGAAAATGGCTAAAAAAATCGGTTTTTATTTAATAACTCAGGAACCCTTTGAGATATATCAACGTGGTTTTGCACGTCAACTAATCCTACCAAGGTTCGTTTTTATGTGTTATTTTCATGTACTTATTTCAACCAGGTGTGTGCGAAACGAGGGGGGCTTATCTGTTTTTTGTCCCAAACTTTTTTCTGTGTAACTTTTTTGCAATTTTATTTTTGAAATATGATTCCTCAGGTCAAAATATATAAAAAAGGTACTCTTGTTGTAATACTGTAGGATTAACCGTTTTCGAGAAAAATTCATTTGAGGTGAAATTCCAAGGTTCGAGGACGAAAAATTAAAATGTTGAAAACCAAAATTTTAATGATGCAGGGCGAATGTACATTAAAAACTAAGAAAAAAACTCATATACAGGTACTTCCAAAAATCAATCCTAATGGAGCTAGGGTCTCCTAAATATGCAACATTTTTAAAGCGTTTGGACGTTTTAAAAGCGTTTTTTCGACCTACATGTATGGAAACTTTTTTTCTTAGTTTTTGATGTAGAATAACATTGCATCATTAAAATTTTGGTTTTCAACATTTTAGTATTTAATTTTTCGTCCTTGAACCCTGAAATTTCACCTTCAAATGAACTTTTCTCGAAAACGGTTAATCCTACAGTATTACAACAAGAGTACCTTTTTTATGTATTTTGACTTGAGAAATCATATTTCAAAAATAAAATTACAAAAAAGTTACACATAAAAAAGTTTGGGACAAAAAACTGATAAGGCCCCCCCGTTTCGCACACCCCTGTTTTAAATAAGTACGTGAAAATGACATACAAAGATGGGCCTTATTAGGATTAATTCACGTGCAAAACCTCGTTAACATATCTCAAAGGGTTCCTGAGTTATTAAATAAAAACCGATTTTTTTAGCCAATTTCAAAGGGGCGTAGCTCCCTTATGACGCATTTTTAGACATATGTTTATAGAAACTTTTTCTCATATTTTATCATGTAGAATCACCTGTTAAAATTTCCTACGCTATTTCAAATATACCCTGTATTGCAGTTTTACCGAGAAAACAAGCTTGTTATACACGGTGTTTGCAGTCTTTTGGTATTAAAGAAAAAGGATAATTCTACATCACAAAGAGTGAAAAACCACCAAAAAGAAAACAAATGCATTTTATGAAAAAATTGAATGTATCTCATCAATCAATCTTAATTATCACACTTGTTTTAAAATCCTACATTTTCCACCCTAGTTATGTAATTTAATTAATACTTTCCCAGGGATTCCACCATGGGGGGGAGGAGGTACTTAAAACGAGCGTGTCCCCGTTTAATCATAAACTTTTTGACGTTATATGAAAATCATCAGGATTAAGTTGGGATATTTTACATTTTAGCGACATTACTGTTCTTTACTAGATTTGATAAAAATGTTTATCCACGGCCGTGATTAATGGGCCTATGAGTCTGTAGAAATAAACCGTTTAAAATTTAAAACGACCGTGGATAAAGTATAGAATTCCACTCGCGTATAATAGCTATTAATCATTCGGGTCACTCTCCTTTCGGCTCATCTCCCAAAATTCACCCTCATTGATTAATAGCATCTATTATACGCTTATTGGATAATATACTATTAATTATTATTATTATTATTATTATTATTATTATGAATGGAAACTTTGTAGTTTTTGAATTATTTGCTTTGCGAACTGACTCTAGTTTTCTCTGCATTTATTGTTGTGGTCAGTATAAATAGCTTGGTGCTCTTTTTCTTTTTTTTAAATCAAGCACATTTTCTGCCCTACACATTAAGGTATCGTAAGTTATAATTTTCAGTACATTGAACCTTAATATGAAAATAAAAAATATTAAAGTCCAAACACTTTAAATGTTATGCCCTGTGAGCCAAGATATTTAAATAAAAATATATATATATAAAAAAAAATTGGATCCATAAGTTCGCTAAAAAGTAGAAAATAATCTTTTTAGCGTCACCGTTTCAGGCCTGATACTCTAAAAGCTAAAACGTTTATATACTAATTTTTAGTAAATATGTTCTTGTGTACACACGTGTGTAAATGACCATTTATATTTTTATATTTTTATATTTTTATATTTTTATATTTTTATATTTTTATATTTTTATATTTTTATATTTTTATATTTTTATATTTTTATATTTTTATATTTTTATATTTTTATATTTTTATATTTTTATATTTTTATATTTTTATATTTTTATATTTTTATATTTTTATATTTGTATATTTTTATATTTTTATATTTTTATATTTTTATATTTTTATATTTTTATATTTTTATATTTTTATATTTTTATATTTTTATATTTTTATATTTTTATATTTTTATATTTTTATATTTTTATATTTTTATGGTTTTATATTTTTATATTTTTATATTTTTTATATTTTTATACTTTTTTTTGGTTACATGAAACGACCAATTCGAAAAGTACACCTTTTGCTTTAATTAATAATTTTATTAATATTTTTAAATTGTATATATTTTATTGCAATAACCTTTTCTGTTCTATTCTATTCTGTTTTATCTTTAACTATCATATAACACCCCATTTTTAGTGCCGCGTATGGGACAGCAATGGAGAATTCTCCCATTAGATTAGACAGGGACAAAAGTTCTACCCAAAAAGGATAGAAGACATACATACACTCCCACTTCAACCCAACCAAACAAATGCTGTATTTGTTCTTTGTTGAACAAATACAATATTTACTTGGCCGGGCGAAAAGTGCATTATTAAAGCAATTACTGGCGCCATCTAAATTTTAGTAGAATTATCTTATTCTACAGATTCACATTAGCTATGTTCGTACGTGCCTCTCACTGCTACACTTTCCGGCCAACCAAATAAATACTGTATTTGTTGTATGAAAAACAAATACAGTATTTATTTGGTTGGCTGGAAAGTGTAGCACAAATGAGATAGAGATAGGGTAGACGTCTTTTGTTTCATAATTCTAGTTGTAGAGAGCTCCATTGGCACTTATGATATTCTGTCATGTAGTTTCGATATGTACGTAAGTGATCTTGAACGCAGTAGGAGACGGTTCACGGTCGCTAGTCGCCCAGCCATGGATCTCTGACTCCGCTTACGGGCATCCAACTTACATCCAGCATGCGTCTCCACGAACTAGGTAAACTCATAGTTATAATAAACTACTTATAAAGTTCCTTTTTAGAATTCATTTCTTATTCTTTGTTTAGTGATTTTTCCATTGCATATACCTAATAAATTATCTACAAAAAATAAATAAATGGCTTTCTCCCCCTGCGTTTTTTTATATTTATTCAGTGTGAAAATATTCTGAAAAAATCATAGAAATCAAGGGAAAATCTATATATTTTTTAAAAATTGTGGATTTTTTGAAAAAAACTTTAGTCCAAACCTAGGAAAATTAAAAATAAATAACAAAAAAAAAAAATAATAAAAAATTAGCAAAATTTCAGTTTGCTAGTAAAAATTAAAATGAAAAGTACCATTAAAACAATACACAAAAAAGTACTGGAAATATTTAAATTATCAGCGAAATTGAAAAGAAAATATATGTGGCTACGCTGTTATTGATAAAACAGTTTTCTCAGGGTAACTGTAACTGCATTTGAATTATATCTCTTTTAAAAAGTATTAAAAGCCATTTGAAAAGTATTCTAAATATTTAAGTGACTCCATTAAAGCAGAAAAGAGACAACTATACTGAGAAACTTAATAATTTCTATAACAAAACTACTAAGAAACTAGATGAGACGTTGCAAGCACCCTGTCAAAACATCGGCACTATTGTACACTAGAGCAATCTAGTTTGCAAATTTTAAACTGGGTGTTTTCTTTGATTTTAAATTCTGTATCTTTAAAACATTATATTCTAGCAAAAAACTGTATATAACATTTTTATAGGGCTTAAAAAGAGATTTTATTTAAAATAATAATAATTTTTTGAAATCGGGTTATAAATATGTGAGATATGCTAAAAAAACCTTTTACTGCTTTAAACGCCAATATCTCGAAAAAATGCGTTTTAGGAAAACGTTGTTTATAACAATTTTTGATCAATTTAAAGTTATCTTTTATATAAGTGCTAAATTAACCCAATACAATAATAATGCCTTAATTATAAACAAAAAACGCTAAAAATAGGAGTTTTACCCAATTTTTACCCCCTTACCCCCAATCGTTTACCCCCAAAATCTAATCAGCCCTTCGGAATACGATAAGAAACAATATGAAAAAAACCGCAAGTCGATATCTCATGTAGAAATGGAGTTAGAGAGTTTACAGACAGACAGACGCAAATTTTTTTTTTACTGATTTCGACTCAGAATGGTCTAAAACGTCGAGAAATGTGAAAAAAAACGTGGTCAAAGATTTTGACTTTTCGGCGAAGATTTCAATACATCGGCAGTATTAAAATACTTCAGAAGATGTTTTATATGAAAAACAAGCCGTGAAGATATGTTATGCTATGCATTCCATTATATATTATTTACAGTAAATGGTATAGCACTTTCCCAAATAGGTAAAAAATAATTTTCAAAAGATAATAAAAAATTACATTAAAAAACAACTTTTTTGAGAAAAGAATAAAAATTGAAAGTAACATTTAAAAAAAAAGATCTTTTTTTGAAAATAGAATAAAAATTGATTTTTTTTTTCAAAAAAATAAATTCCAAAAAAACCTTTAAACAATTTTTTCATTTTTTTAAATTTTGTTTTCAATTATCTTTTTGCAATAAAAAAATCAAAATTTTTCAATTTTTTAATTTTCTTTTTGCGAAAAGCAAAAAAAAATTGAAAATATTTTCTTTTTTTATTTTATTTTTTTAAGTTTAACCCCCTATAACTTTTTTGTTTTTGGGGGGATTACTTTCAAAATTGGTAGAATTGATCCTTATAATGAAAGTTATTTTTCCTGAAAAAGTTTACGTTAATCGGAATTTTCTTTCAGCTTTTTTTGATTTTAAAAAGTTTACCCCCCATAACTTTTGTGTTTTTGGGGTATCATTTTTAAAAATAATAGGGATCTTCCAGAAGTTGACTTTTGCTGATTGATTGATAGAATAATTGGTTCTTGAGTTATCGTGTCCACAAAAAACGTGATACCAGACGGACAGACGGGTAGACGACATTTTTTAAGTTTCTTATTTTTTCATGAAACACAATTGAATCCAAGAATATTTGAACTAGGACGTTTAGGAACGTTCAAGTATTACGTAACGCAAATTTTGATCATTTTGGACTAAGCTCATTTTAAATTTTTTTCGTAGGCTTAATCGTACACTTTTCGCGATTTCGATGGTAACTTGTCTAATGTAGCATTTGCAATTTCGGAGAGATTTGTAGGTGTATAAACCATATATTCTTCTTCAATCATTTTTATTTAATTTCACACACTGTTTTTGCACAGAATCTCGAGTCAACCACTTGTTTACATAATAAACAAACAAGTTTGAAGTATGGCTGTCATCAAAGTCAAAGAGTGCTGCCGCCAGTGGTGGTTTTGCTAACTAACTTTTTTTTACGGCGTTCAAAAATAAACTCATTTTTTTACTGTAAAAAAATAGATCACTTCTAGCTAGTGTGTTCAGTTATAAAATATGAACATTTTAGTACGCTTAAAGAAAAAAGTAAAAATAAAAAATAGTTTTTTTTTAAATGGCTTTAAATTTTTTGCTTAAGTTGTATAGTATACAATTTATAGCATACAATTGTATTGTATACGTTAACTGAAATTAAAAACAACATTTCATTACTGGTTTGCCCAGAAAAATCACATAACGGCGTAATTTTTTTTGCCATTTTGGCCTTAAAATTTACATTTGGGTTTGGACTTTCATATCAATCTGAAAACTTTTTTGCCAGAAAGTAATTTTAATAATGATACCTTAAACCAGTTTTTTTTTAGTGTAACTGCAGTTACATTTAAATTTTAATTCTTCTTTTGTTAAAATTCAGTCCATAATTAATTCTCTGTTTAAAATTTAAAAAAGTTTTAAAGGCCATTTGGCAAGTTTTCCGAATTATTCAGTCAGAAAAGAAAATGTACTGAGCAGTTAAATAATTACAGCGATAAAACTATCAAGAAGTGCAATATAAAATTTTTCATTAATTTATTGAAAATTTTATTTAAAATTTACGATTGTCGTATTCAGACTACACGGATTTTTTTGTTCTAAATCCAATTAGGGTCTATCATACCGTATTTTGTAGATTTTGGGAATCTAAATCCAAATCCGTTAGCAGAATTTTTTTCATCATGCAGATTTTAGAGATAATTGGGTATAAAAAGGCCGAAAATGGTAATTTTTTTGCGTTTTTGGCCGTTCAAATCTCGATAACCGAATGTAAAAAGTTAAATAATTACAGCGATAAAACTATCAAGAAGTGCAATATAAAATTTTTCATTAATTTTATTTAAAATTTACGATTTTCTTATTCAGACTAATTACACCGAAACACATTTTTTTGTTCTAAATCCAACTAAGGTCTGGCATACCGTATTTTATAGATTTTGGGATCTGAATCCAAATCCGTTAGCGAAATTTTTTCATCACGCAAATTTTAGAGATAATTGGGAATAAAAAGGCCGAAAATGGTAATTTTTGGCGTTTTTAGCCGTTCATATCTCGATAACCGAATGTAATACATAATTTTTTCTTACGGATTAGGATTCTTAAAATCTATACTTAAGGAGCCTGGTTGGATTAAAAAAATCGCTCCTTTTTTTTTATCCAATACATACAGATAATAAGACAGTTACCAGCGTGGATAATTATTTATTTTACCCACTCAACTGTCACTTGTCAAATTATTTTCTTGTAAATGTCATTATAATTTTTAATAAAAATTAACCTGCTTGGCTTACGCCTCTCAGGTTAATGTTCTCATGGGCAATATCTTACTTTACCCACTAGTACCATAAATAACTATTATTGTTTTTGTATGGACTTTTTATTTGTGCTTTAGACGTCTAAAAAGATGGATTTGAAACAAAAATATGATTTTATAGATTTTTCGTAGAATCCTAATCTTATCACATAAATTGCATATAACCTCAAATTTATAATATAAATGAGGTTAATAATTATAATTATTAACCTAAATAATTAATTTTCGGCCTTTTTAGTCCAAATTATCTTGTAACCAGATTCGGGTTTAGAAAAAAAAATGTGACATTTAATATTTCACACAACCCCCTTACCTGTTTAATTTTTCTAGTGTTATTTAAAATAGCAAAAATACAAAATGATGTCCAAAGATATTTAATTTTTTGTAAAATTACTATTCGACATTTTATTATTTAGTAATAGTTTTAAAACTAACTTTTCATATTTCTTGATGCTGATATCATTTACATTAAATATTTAGAAATTAAAACTATTACGAGGGCAGCAGCTACATACGACCGGTTTTTTTAACTACGTATATGATTTTATTTCCATTACGGCTAAAACTATTGGAATTTTATTAATTATTAGCAAATATGTTTATAAAAATATAGATACAGACCTATTATGAACACTGTATTCGTATACAAATATATGGTGTAGCTACATGATAACAATTGGGTGAGCCAATTATGGCCATGTTAAGACATTTTATTGCTTTCCCATTTTGAAAATTTTCTAAATTTCGGAAAGCCTTGTATTCGTGCAAAAATTTTCAATTTTTTTTTGTGTATTTTTGCGTTTTATGACGTTTTATGTCGATATAAATCAATTTCGAGCAAAAAAAAATTATCGGTCGGTCGGTCGATCGGTCTGTCCGGGAAATCTTGTGGGCACGATAACTTAAGAACGCTTTAAGCTAGAGACTTGAAATTTGGCATACAGGTATGTTACCAAAAGTTCTCGCTCGTGATTGTTTTTGGTAAACATTGGGGTGCGGCAAGGGGGGCAAATGGAGAAAAATACATTTTTTTAGGAAAATTTGAAAATTGCTATATATGGGTTTTCAAGGTTGCTGAAATTGAATCTGATAAAAAAACTTTTCTAATTCCACCCCCGAGGGGATGAGGGGCAAATATTTTTCAATATTATTAATATTTTCTTCAAAATTGGTATATAGGGGTTTTTGGGGTCGACGAATATGAATCTTATAATACTTTTTTTCTAATTTCACCCCCTGAGGGGTGGGGGTAGTTTTCGTGAAAACTGGTGTATTGGGGTTTTTGAGGTTGCTGAAAGTGAATCTGATAATAAATTTTTTCTAAATCCACCCCCTGAGGAGTGGGGGGTAGTTTTCGGGAAAATTGTTATATTGGGGTTTTTGAGGTCGTTGAAAGTGAATCTGATTATAAAAAAATTCTAACTTTACCCCTAAAGGGGAAGAGGGTAGTTTTCGTGAAAATTGGTATATTAAGGTTTTTATGGTTGTTGAAAGTGAATCTGATAATAAAACATCCATTTTACGGGCGGAGGTGAAAAATGGGAAAGCTCTTTTACTGGGCAGTGTAATTTTTACTATATTCAAATTTATTTGTAAACACCTGAAACTTTACTACATTACCAATAAACATATCAATATTCTATTTGGTAAAAAATAAACAAACTGCAGGAGCCTAAAAAAATATTATTGCTTTTTAAAAAAGATTGAAAACTGACAATATTAGAAACCCATGTCCCAAATATTGCCAGAGTACTGACAATAATAGTAAAGAACAAAATTAAAAAAAATTAACAATCTAATAAAAAGCACAATAATAATTTTAGTTGTTTTTAGGTAAAATTAAGGCCCCACGTATAGTATCGATTACAATCTCATATCGGCCTGGCGTTTCTCTTCGAATAACAAGCAGAACCAAGATTTAGAACTCTCTGATTTCTTTGTTACTTTCTTGTTGTTTTTTTTTTGTTTTTGTCATTTTTTTGTTCGCATTACAATATTAGGAACACAGCTACTTGGGCGAAAATTTCAAAAAATTACCTTTTCGCTTATTTATTGAGTAAAACACAATATGGGTCAAGAAAGTGCATGTTTCTGCCTACCTTATTACGTTATTGTCCTGCAATAATCAATCCTATCCATATTGCGACAGTCAGCACAATTTTACAAGTTTTTTATAGTGGGAGATAACGAAACATGAATTGCGTTTTTGTGTACGCCATTACCAACTAAATATAAATATAACAGATATACTGGTAGTGCCATCAATGACACAGAGGATGAACTAATAAATTTAAGAGGCAGTGGTAGTATTAGGAGCATGACAATAATTGGCTCACCCACCTTATATCTCAATGACTTTTTTTAATGGCAAATATCGAAAAACTTTATTTCCAGGTCACCGAGGAGATTACGTGCAAATTACAGTAAAGTCCATTTAAAAAATATTTTTTATAAAAATAACGGAATCCACATGAATTGTTTATTGAACTGGTAAAGTTCGAAGTGGGTATATTTCAAAAATGCTACACGAACATTTAAAAGGCTTTATGTTATGGACCTGTTACCATTGGATCAATGAACTTTTTATGTTGAATTACTAGTATTTTTATCATTGATAAAACAAGAAACACCAACACTACATCTGCCCAAAAATACTACTGCAAAAATACACCAAGTCCCAAAGATGTTTAAAGCTTATTATTCTATAATAGTCTGCCCTATTTATTATACCAATTAATTAATTACTAAAAACTAAAAATTTAAACAAAAAAAAAACTCGAATATCATAGTATAACTAAGTGGGTAGAACATATAACTATATTTTGATTTTTTCATTTTTTTTTTAATTTAAAGTAGTTTATTGACAACAAAAGTTATACAAAAGGCCATTGACCGAGGTCCTTCAGCCAGTATTCAATATAAATAGTAATAGTAACAGTATCACTGTAAATAACAAAAATAAACTTTATGAAAAAAAAAAAAATAAATAAATAACTTATTGTTTTGCAGCAAAAAAAAAAAAAAATTGTACATATATGTAAAACATTTATTCGTTCAGATCTTGATTTTTTCATTATATTTTAAAAACCTCTTTTATATTATCTAAAATAAAACCTATTCCAATTTTCACCTTTTTTTAACTAGATTTTACAGGATATTTTAAATCGAGCATTCTCCTCTAAAACAATAATATATTTATTTGCCTATTAGAACAAAATGAATAAATAAACAGACAAAAATCATTAAAAATATAAATTATTTAAAATATATTTACTATTATGGGGCTGTCCATATATTACGTAAAGCAATTTTTCAAAAAAATTTTTTCTCGATAAAACAAACATGAACCTAAAATATAGTATAACATAACCTTAAAAAAAAATTACACGAAAAAATCACTCAAACTTTAAAAAAATATTCATAATCAATATCACACAGGGAAAAAATACTAGGTACCTCTTTTTACACTGAGTGTCGCATATAACACGTATATTGCACAGGTACACAAAATAGTACACACATTGGTGTTCTGTGAGTACACATTCCGCGCGAAAATGTATTATCGCCGATAATTCATCGGCAAGATCACGCAAGAATAGGGCCGTAAGATTTTTTTTTAATATCAATGTCAACAGGTTTTTACCGATTACAATATTATTTAAATATGCATAGTTTCGTCAATTTTTGTGTGAAAAAGGGAATTATGGGCCACTAAATAGTAATTTATGTTGAAATAAAAATACATCTGCCAAGCTTAGGAAATAAACATTAAATTTATTAAATTCCGTTACGTAACGTTTACATAGACCCACCCCTCCCCCCTGTCACAAACTGTAACAATTTCTCTGACCTCCCCTAGGCGCCTTACGTAATATATGGACAGCCCCTATAGTAACTATAATATTTCTTAATTAATCTTAAAAGGAATTATTTATTGTTTATATTAATTACTACCATTTAATTTTAATTTTCTAATATAATTTTAAGGTTAATGATAAGCAATAATATGAATTTTTAACTTAATTTTATAGACTATTCTCTACAAATATTTTCTTCTAGGTATAAATATTTATAACTAATTTTAACAATAGTAATTTACAAAATATTTCACAATACAACATAAATATTGAAGAAAGTTAGAATCAATCATAAAAATCCTGTTAACTAAATAAAGTCCATAACCTGTTGGGTTTATTCTCGTCTTGATTGTCGAGAGTCCTGATTTGCGAGCCAATAGGTTTGGATGGCCTTGTCTTGACCATTTTCGACGATTAACAGAGATCTCGTCTGGAAAGAGTCTCGACGATTAACTTCTTGTCTCGTCTTGTGAGAACTTGATTTTTAGCGTTTTTTGTTTATGATTAAGGCAATTATTATTGTATTTGGTTAATTTAGCACTTATATAAAAGATAATTTAAAATTGGTAAAAAAATGTTATAAACAACGTTTTCCTAAAACGCATTGTTTTTGAGATATTGGCATTTAAAGCAGTAAAAGTTTTTTTTAGCATATCTCACATATTTATAACCCGATTTCAAAAAATTATATTTTAAATAAAAGCTCTATAAAAAATGTTATATACAGTTTTTTGCTAGAATATAATGTTTTAAAGATACAGAATTTAAAATCAAACAAAACACCTAGTTTGAAATTTGCAAACTAGATGGCTCTAGTGTACAATAATGCCGATGTTTTGACAGGGTGCTTGCAACGTTTCATCTAGTTATATTTTGCACGTCTGTGTAATTCGTCAGCTATACACGGAAAAAAAAATTATAGCTAGGAGAGCTATAACACACATACCAAGCAAATTATAATCGCTTATTATATAAATACAAGGCTTTCTCTTACAATTATGGCAGTCAGTGTAAAAATTTATATGAAATACTTTAATTGTTTAGTGAATAATAAAATATAACAAATAGTATGGCATTTATAGCTTAAATAGATTTAATTATTGTCCGTGCTAATAATTTTTATAATATAATAAAATTTCTGTAAATTTATAATAGTGCCTGTAATAAATATAATCGTGTCTGTAATATATATATTCGTTTCCAATTTATTTTTAACATTATTAGTTACTGTGTCCCTTATAATCTATAGCTTAAATCACTATAATTTGCCACTGTTACCAAATATCTATAATTTTTATTCAGTATTTTTCATTGACGCAAACGATTAAAAGTATTAGCCCGTAAAATAACGGATGTCTGACGGAAGTGTACACAATAGTTTTTATTAGTGTTTGAACAAAAGTACGAGCATTTAAATTTTGATGAATTTTCGGTTTCCCGTCATATTTATCAATATTTTTTTTACTATAAATGGCGTACATCCATATATGCATGTATTTATCGATTGCAGCCTGAATAGAAATTGTGCTTTTTGAAATTGTATGCGAAGCACACTAGGGGCTCATTGGGATCCATAATCTGCCCATTTTTCCCGAAATTGTTCCTAAGACAAGGAACACCATAATATGGTGTAACCAGTTTTAAAGATTTAAAAAAAAAACAAAAAATGAGGTATTTTTCACTGTCATGCCAATATTTGGGCTTTTTCAGGGCTAAAATATTAAGTATGCATTAAAACAAACAAAGTAAACAAAATAGTTTTTATTAGTGTTTGAACAAAAGTACAAGCATTTAAATTTTGATGAATTTTCGGTTTCCCGTCATATTTATCAATATTTTTTTTTACTATAAATGGCGTACATCCATATATGCATGTATTTATCGATTGCAGCCTGAATAGAAATTGTGCTATTTGAAATTGTATGCGAAGCACACTAGGGGCTCATTGGGATCCATAATCTGCCCATTTTTCCCGAATTTGTTCTTAAGACAAGGAACACCATAATATGGTGTAACCAGTTTTAAAGATTAAAAAAAAAAAACAAAAAATGAGGTGGTTTTTCACTGTCATGCCAATATTTAGGCTTTTTCAGGGCTAAAATATTAAGTATGCATTAAAACAAACAAAGTAAACAAAATAGTTTTTATTAGTGTTTGAACAAAAGTACGAGCATTTAAATTTTGATGAATTTTCGGTTTCCCGTCATATTTATCAATATTTTTTTTACTATAAATGGCGTACATCCATATATGCATGTATTTATCGATTGCAACCTGAATAGAAATTGTGCTATTTGAAATTGTATGCGAAGCACACTAGGGGCTCATTGGGATCCATAATCTGACCATTTTTCCCGAATTTGTTCTTAAGACAAGGAACAACATAATATGGTGTAACCAGTTTTAAAGATTAAAAAAAAAAACAAAAAATGAGGTATTTTTCACTGTCATGCCAATATTTGGGCTTTTTCAGGGCTAAAATATTAAGTATGCATTAAAACAAACAAAGTAAACAAAAACATTACATCAACAAACAAAATACACCGGACATTTTTCAACAGGAGAGTACTCACTGTAGAACAATTAATTACAGAAATTTATTGTTCTACAGTGAGTACTCTCCTGTTGAAAAATGTCCAGTGTATTTTGTTTGTTGATGTAATGTTTTTGTTTACTTTGTTTCTTTTAATGCATGTTTAATAATTTAGCCCTGAAGAAGCCTAAATATTAGGTGAAACGTTAGCATGATTATGTAATGCAATAAAGTTTTTATTTGCTTCATTTCCGAGTGTTTATCACGAATAACCCTAAATAAAAAAAATTTAATACGCTTGTAGAATACGCTGAAGCTACTCATGTGTAGAATATGTGGTTAAATTTTCATAAGGATCGGTCCAGTGGTTCCGAAGAAATCACCGCCGCCTACCGAAAAAACGTTGTTTTGAGAAAAACGCGTTTAAAATTTTTTTTTATTTTTTTAATGAAAAATTATGAAAAAGTCTACGTATACTTTCGAAAAATTTAAAAGAAAACGATCGATTTTTGAAAATGATGTATAAACCAGAATGAAGTCAGTTTGCAATGCAAATTGCACAGGTGTAATTTTACCTATACATATAGATGTAAATAAAGCCTAAATAAACTAACTGTTAACTGTCAAACTATCTACTTGATGTAAAGTTTTCTATCACAAAAAAATTATCATGGTCCCTGCTAAGCAACTAATATTTGTAAATGCAGTACTGGTTGTTTTTTTGTTTGTGTTGTAGAGTTTTATACTTAAGGCCGGTTATTTTAAAACTGTCCAGGTGGCATGCAACTAAAAACAGCAGCTGCTTTTGCAAGAACTAATTTAAAACATTGATTTTTATATTTTCGCTTACCCATTGTTTCAAACTTTTAAATAGAATTTTTACGCTGAGATGATTTTACTTTTCCATATATAGCATCCCAGATAGCACAAAGTAATACTATGGACATCCAATGGACGTTTGTTCATGGACGGCTGTATGTCCATAGGATGCCCACTTTTTCTCTATGGACATCCGTTCAGAGTCCAGATGACACAACTGTGGACATCCATAAGGTGTCCGTTCAAACCATCCATCCAGCATCCACAGGACTTGCTTTTTTGCTTACTTAACTGGTTTTTGCGACTGTGGAAAACTGTTATTTAACACGCAATGTTTGTTGTTGTTTGTTTGTTTGTTTAGGGCAAATCTGCCAAAGGCTTTTTCGACCACTTCGAATATACTTAGTAAGCTAAAATTTGGTACACATGCTCGTCTGACAATACAATTTTATATAAAACTTAACCCCAACCCCCTACACCTAAACTTTAAAAAATCTATTTATTACCCACGAGATAATTTAAAACTAAAATTAGGTTACATACAAGTGATAATCAAATTTTAAAATAAATTTTACTTCCCCCCTTATGTTTCCATCACCCCCCATACGCGTATAAGGCTAAGTTTACCCTCTCTCTGTTTCACCCACTTAGAATAAACGTAGAGAGCTGAAATTATTGGCGTTAAATGGACACTGAATGGACGTCCACTAATAGTCGTACAAAGGCTGTAAATATAATAATATAATGGGCCAATGTACTTAAAAGGGATCTAAAATGGACGTCCATTGGACGACCGGTGCTATATGGGATATAAAGTGGGAAAGTCTTGCGTTGGTGAAAAATAATTTTAAAGTCTGTCGGACAGTCAGTCCTTCCAGAAAGTTTCTGACCGCGATAACTAGAAACGCTTTGTGATAAAGACTCCATATTTGTCAAACATAGACCATTGCTTACTCAAAGTTCAACTACAGTTCGGGGTTTATATTATAGGGAGTAAAATGTGTTATATTTATATGCGCTTGAATATTATACGGTAAGGACAGAAATTTTTAATTTTAAACAAAATTATAAAAATATTTAAATATTCCATCAATCTATTTTCTAATCATCTACAGAGTGATATTGGTAGACTGACAGTTTCGGGCTGCTGGCCCTCTTCAGTACCAAGAGTCAACTCTGCACGCTGATTAGGAAAACGTTTTTAGACTTTATTCGCAAAAGGAATATAGTCATTAGATTGATGTAGACTTGTGTCAGTCTACCAATATCACTCTGTACGATGATTAGAAAATAGATTGATGGAATAATAAATTATACGGTAGTTTCGAATTTTCAAAAAAATTTAAAAATCGTCCTAGGCAAAAAAAATCTTGGATATAGTGACTGCTAGGTAAGCCTCTTTTTCAAACATCTCGAACTTCGATTGGAATTGATAAAATGTAACGTATAAGTGCCCAAAATTTGTTTCTGGTCATGAACTTGTGCAAAAAGCAAGGTTTATTGTTCTAGAAGCTAAACATCCCCTTAAACAAAGGGTTAACTAGGGGTACTTGAATTGAATTTTATACCAAACTTCCTCACATTTTATTGAACATAACTGACTGGATCCCTTTAACTCGATTTTTATTGAGATACTTTATGATTTACTACTTTTTTTGGTGCTTGGGGGGTAGTTTTACCCTCTATGTGGGAGTGGATTTTCATCAAATCCAAGGGTGATACCCTTTTACGCGTTTTTTATGTTTTATATTACAGAAAAATATTTAAAAAACATATTTTTGCACAAATATAAGCAACATTTTTTTTTGAATGTCCGTCTGTCTGTCCGTCTGTCCGGTGTCAAGTTTTTTTGTAGACACGATAACTCAAGAACGAATAATCCGATCGACTCAAAATTTTTAGGAAAAATCAAGTTCTATGGGAGTAAGATCTCTATTGTTTTTGAAAGTAATCCCCCCAAAAACAAAAAAGTTATGGTGGATGAACAAAAAAAAAAAAAATAAAAATAAATAAGTCTCAAAAAAAAAAATATATTTTTTTCGTTTTTTTTTTTTGCAAAAAGAAAATTAAAAAAAAAATAAAAATTTTGAATAAGTTTTTTTTTGAATTTTTTTTTTTTGAAAAAAAAAAAATAATTTTTAAATTTTTCGTTAAAAAAAAATATTGTTATTTTATTTGGAAAAATGCAATATACCCTTCACTGTAAATATACTTTTATAAACAGTATGATAATAAATAAACTTGTGTAAACTAATAAATAATAAATATAAATATATCTGATAAACGGGCCTGTTCCCTCCTGAAACGTGAAATGACTACTAAAATTTACTTCATGGGCGATATTTTACATGTCGTATTTTCAGGTCACTGAATCAAATCTATTTTAATGAGGTGAAAAATTGGTATTTACCTACAATGTACATGTGAGAAAATGCTTATATGGGTTAACCGGTTATAAATTGGATGTTCATCCTTTCAATATTTCTAAATTCCGCGTTGTAAATTACTAATTTCTGGTCATCATCATACAGGGTGATGAATAACTGGCATGCCACAATTTAAGAGGTGACCCTGTCTCCAAAAATATCAAAAAAAGTTCCTATAAAGGTTGGTTCTCAAATGAGCCCTAAGGGAGCTACGCCCCTTTAAAATTGTAATAAAAATAAGGTTTTTAATTAATAACTCTGGTACCCTTTAAGCTAGAGTGACGAGCTTTTGCATGTATACTAGTATTAATAAGGGCAATAAGTTTATGTTAATTTAGTTTTTTGAATTTATCCAGAGGCGTCACTAGACGGAAAAATTTATTAGGCTTAACACATTTTTGCCCCAAACTTTTTTATTGGCACTTTTTTTGGATTCCTTGAGTAAAAATATATAAAAAATGTCATGTCAACCAAGCAGTGGATCCTCCAAGAGGACAACGACCCTAAACATCGGAGCAACTTGTGTAGCCAGTGGAAGAGGACATCCGACATCATCACGCTGGATTGGCCGTCCCAATCGCCCGACGCAAACTCCATTGAAAATGTGTGGTCATTTATTAAGCACAAGCTTCGCGAGAAAAAGGTATATACATTAAAGCAGCTATCACGAGAAATTAGGACAATATGGAGATCTTTGCCGAAGGAATATGCAAAAAAAAATTCGTTCAAAGTATGCCCCGACGATGCCAGGCGATCATTGACGCTAATAGAGACTGGACAATTTACTAAGTTATTTTCATTGATCTATCATTCATTAACTGTGATTAAATGTAAAAAAAAATAGTATAAATATATTCTTAAATAAACAATGCGTAACACGCTCTTACTTGACCGACTGTATCTGCTGTGGACCACCGGCTTATGGCGACTTCCGAACCAAAATTCTCCTTTTACCATGAAGGTTTTCTCCTTTTATAGACATTTTCAGGAAAAATCAAGTTCTATTAAGAAAGAGCCCTATTATTTTTGAAAATAATCCCCCCAAAAACAAAAAAAGTTTTTTGGGGTTAAACTTTATTTTTCGTTTCTACAAAAAGCCTTTTTTTTTTAAAAAAAGATAAAAGAGTATGAAATACAAGCCGTAGCATTAAATATTGATTTATTACAAATTTAGGATAAAGGAAAATAAATATTCCTTAATTAGGTTAAAGCAAAACAATTTTTCATCACTATAATGAAGGGAATTTCATGATAATTAGGTTAATTTCATAACACAGAGTTATCTAATTTCCACCTACCTAAATTGAATACAATAACGTTCGTTCACCTTTTAACCAAAGCACAAACAAAAGTAAATTCAAGTTTCTTTTAAAAATAGTGGTCAAGGTCATCAGTCTGTTTCAGGCAGACACTGTCGCGCAATGGGTTATTTACCTTGAATATCTGGTGTAAAGATAGTTATAATAAAGTAAAAATATTAAATATTAAGAAAAATGCCCCTGAGGATACCTTAAAAATGTGTAGTTTAAGGTTTGTTTTTGATCTGTTAAGGGAACGTTCAAGTATTACGTAACGCTCCTAGGGGGGGTGGGGGTCATTTTGGAGTGTTACGCCCATGTTAATGGTATAGGAAAACAGCGTTACAGGGGGGGATGGGGGTCCAAAATGATCGAAATTTGCGTTACGTAATACTTGAACGTTCCCTAAACGGTAAGGCCAGGGCCGGGTATAGGCATTTTCGTTGGAGGGTTGTGTATAAATGCCGAATAAGAATAAAAAAAAAACAAAAATGGTCCTCACTCAAAAACAAATTTACCGAATGAATCAAAGATTTGCCGAATGGAAAATGTTTCGTCAGGGCGGCAACCAAAACTTGGCATGCCTACAAAAACAAAATGGCGCCCAAAAAATACCCTCAAGAAAAAAAGCTTTGAACCTGACGGTTTCTACCAGACTTGACGCCCCTACAATTAAAATATTGGCGCCCCGAAAAATACCGTCTAGAAAAAAAGCTTTCTTTATCCCTGGCGCTTTGTCCCTGGCGGTTCTACTAAACTTGGCGCTGCTCAAAAAAAAAAAAAAATGGCGCGCAAAGCCCAAAAATCTTAAAATCTTTACCCCTCACAAAAATTTGCCTAATAACTCTCAAAGATTTGCCGACTGGAAAAGCTTTGGGGGGGGGTGTTATTTGTAATAAATTGATCTAAATAGGTTTTTATCTAAAAAATCGCCCACGTGCTGCATGTCTAGGTAGGCAGACATATATGTCCGTGAGTACGTCACAGGTCTAAAGGCCATACCCAGTGCCGGACATAATAGGGGTATTGGGGGGTGTGAGACTAGCTCACTGATGCTGGAAATGCATCTGTCCTGAATTGGTGGGTACCATTACTGGTTGAGGACGTTTTTAATATTTTTGTGGGTGTAGTGGATATGGTGATCATAATCTAGAAAGTTTGAAATGAGGGGGTTTGGGTGATCTAAATTGTCTTGTATAAAAGACGTGCTGTAGCGGATGATTTTCGTTTATAGCAGGGGCATTTGGAGATCTCTGTTTATTTGATTGTTCCTCATGAACCAGGGGGCATCGAGGCATATTCTGAGTGATTTTGTTTGAGGCTGGGGCTCCGTAGAGGAGTACTGGCTTTAGGGTTTAGTTGTAAAGAAGAAGTTTGTTTTTGATAGATAGGGGGCTCTTTCTACCTATTAGGGGGTAGAGTTTGGAGAGGCGGCAGTTGGCTATTTGAAGGGTGTTTTTGACGTGCTGATCCCACGTAAGGTTTTTGGATATTGTAATGCCGAGGTATTTGGCATGGTTTTCCCAGTTAATGGCTTGACCATTTATCTGAATGGGTTGAGGTGGGCCTCTTCTAATCCTAGAGATTGAACTAGTTACGTAATTTTACAGAAAATTATGCTATCTAAAATATTCCTTAGTAGCATAGAACTATGAAAAGTTTTACGTCTATGGCTACAAATGAATATTTTAAGCTTAGTATTAATAAACTAATATGTTAACGCATAAGCAACAACTTGAAAGAATTCAGCGGTTTTTAAAAGTCATCGCCCCATTGTGTGTCGTTTAAAATAAATGGTTATCGTTGCAGACATCTTACACACAGGTTGAATTTAAAAATGAAAATTTTGGTAATATTGTATGTTTAGTTTAATGTATTTTTTATCAATATTTTTATATTAAATCTGGATGGCAGATACATTATAATCATAGTCTAAATAAAGTGTAATTTATTATTCCATCAATCTATTTTCTAATCATCGTACAGAGAGATATTGGTAGACTGACAGTTTCGGGCTGCTGGCCCTCTTCAGTACCAAGAGTCAACTCTGCACGCTGATTAAGAAAACGTTTTTAGACTTTACTCGCAAAAGGAATATAGCCATTAGATTGATGTAGACTTGTGCGCCATCTATTTCTAGATAATAGCTATATTCCTTTTGCGAGTAAAGTCTAAAAACGTTTTCTTAATCAGCGTGCAGAGTTGACTCTTGGTACTGAAGAGGGCCAGCAGCCCGAAACTGTCAGTCTACCAATATCTCTCTGTACGATGATTAGAAAATAGATTGATGGAATAATAAATTAATATTTTTATAATTTTGTTTAAAATTAAAAATTTCTGTCGTTACTAATTTTACGTCTAACCACCCGTTAGTGGTACTATGTGCTTGAGACACACAAGTCTTCAACTTGCTACCATTCAAAGTCTCCAGATAAGGAGAGGTATGAGTAGTTGTCTACATCTAGAAATAGATGGCGCACAAGTCTACATCAATCTAATGGCTATATTCCTTTTGCGAGTAAAGTCTAAAAACGTTTTCTTAATCAGCGTGCAGAGTTGACTCTTGGTACTGAAGAGGGCCAGCAGCCCGAAACTGTCAGTCTACCAATATCTCTCTGTACGATGATTAGAAAATAGATTGATGGAATAATAAATTAATATTTTTATAATTTTGTTTAAAATTAAAAATTTCTGTCGTTACTAATTTTACGTCTAACCACCCGTTAGTGGTACTATGTGCTTGAGACACACAAGTCTTCAACTTGCTACCATTCAAAGTCTCCAGATAAGGAGAGGTATGAGTAGTTGTCTACATCTAGAAATAGATGGCGCACAAGTCTACATCAATCTAATGGCTATATTCCTTTTGCGAGTAAAGTCTAAAAACGTTTTCTTAATCAGCGTGCAGAGTTGACTCTTGGTACTGAAGAGGGCCAGCAGCCCGAAACTGTCAGTCTACCAATATCTCTCTGTACGATGATTAGAAAATAGATTGATGGAATAATAAATTAATATTTTTATAATTTTGTTTAAAATTAAAAATTTCTGTCGTTACTAATTTTACGTCTAACCACCCGTTAGTGGTACTATGTGCTTGAGACACACAAGTCTTCAACTTGCTACCATTCAAAGTCTCCAGATAAGGAGAGGTATGAGTAGTTGTCTACATCTAGAAATAGATGGCGCACAAGTCTACATCAATCTAATGGCTATATTCCTTTTGCGAGTAAAGTCTAAAAACGTTTTCTTAATCAGCGTGCAGAGTTGACTCTTGGTACTGAAGAGGGCCAGCAGCCCGAAACTGTCAGTCTACCAATATCTCTCTGTACGATGATTAGAAAATAGATTGATGGAATAATAAATTAATATTTTTATAATTTTGTTTAAAATTAAAAATTTCTGTCCTTACTAAATAAAGTGTGTTCCCAAGTAGCACAAGTAGCTATAAAGCCTCTCTCTCTCTACGTCATCGTTGTCAAATTAAAGCCAGCTTGGCTGTAACAGCTATCTATAAACGAGATGTGCAGCGGTAGTAGCGATAGCATTTAGCCAATTTAGGAGAGTCAGTACAAAGTTGCTGGGCGGGTTTCACAGAAGCTGGAATATTGCTTTTAGAAACGTCCTAAAGATAGACTACAGCTATATTCTGTATTTTCTTGTTGGCTTCAAAAAAAAAATATCTAAATGTTTTTATAAAAATTTAGGAAATTTAATAATATAATATTGTCATAAACTTGACTATGTTTTAGAATAGTATATTGTTTTACTAAGGGGAAAAGTGAAGCTTTTTTTACTAGTCTGTAGAATTTACGGACGACGCGAAGCGGAGTCCGGAAACTACAGACGAGTAAAAAAAGGCACTTTTCCTCTGAGTGAAACATACTATTTTTTCTTCAAGCATCCTATATATATTTTTTTAAATAATAATTTTTGAATTTAATTTATTCAGTAATAAAGTATGTTTTTTTTACTAAAATAGGCCAATAAAACCCTTTCGAAATAAACTTAAACCTTCCTTAGCTCATTTTAAATTTTTTTCGTAGGCTAAATCGTACACTTTTCGCGATTTCGATGGTAACTTGTCTAATGTAGCATTTGCAATTTCAGAGAGATTTGTAGGTGTATAAACCATATATTCTTCTTCAATCATTTTTAATCAATTTCACACAAGGTTTTTGCACAGAATCTCGAGTCAACCACCTGTTTACATAATAAACAAACAAGTTTGAAGTATGGCTGTCATCAAAGTCAAAGAGTGCTGCCGCCAGTGGTGGTTTTGCTAACCAACTTTTTTTTACGGCGTACAACAATGAACTCATTTTTTTACTGTAAAAAAATAGATCACTTCTAACTAGTGTGTTCAGTTATAAAATATAAACATTTTAGTACGCTTGAAGAAAAATATCTTTGTTAGATAAAATAACAATATATTATTTGAATGAATTAGATGAAACTTTGCAAGCACCCTGTCAAAACATCGGCACTATTGTACACTAGAGCCATCTAGTTTGCAAATTTCAAACTAGGTGTTTTGTTTGATTTTAAATTCTGTATCTTTAACATTATATTCTAGCAAAAAACTGCATATAACATTTTTTATAGGCCTTAAAAAGATCTTTTATTTAAAATATAATTTTTTGAAATCGGGTTATAAATATGAGATATGCTAAAAAAACCTTTTTTCTGCTTTAAACGCCAATATCTCGAAAACAATGCGGTTTAGGAAAACGTTGTTTATAACATTTTTTGACCAATTTAAAATTATCTTTTATATAAGTCCTAAATTAACCAAATACAATAATAATTGCCTTAATTATAAACAAAAAACGCTAAAAATACGATTTTTACCCTATTTTTACCCCCTTACCCCCAATCGTTTACCCCCAAAATCTAATCATCTCTTTGGAATACGATAAGAAACAATATGCAAAAAACCGCAAGTCGATATCTCATGTAGAAATGGAGTTTACACCCAGACAGACGGAGGCAAATTTTTTTTTTACTGATTTCGACTCAGAATGGTCTAAAACGTCGAGAAATGAGAAAAAAACGTGGTCAAAGATTTTGACTTTTCGGCGAAGATTTCAATACATCGGTACTCTTAGTAGCACTAAGTGCCGATGTAACTGATGAAAATCAGTTACACACTAGGAATTTGTTACCTTAGTAATGTTTACTAAACTTTGGGAGAAATATATGGTTCCATATCGTCTTGTAAATTTCAGAACGTCGTATCTCAAAAAAGACAACTTTACAGGAATGAGAAATAACTCCTTCTCGAATTATTCTTAGGTTGAAAATGTACTTTTTTAATATAAACTTAATACATTTTTAATGATTAACTTACCTTAAATCATTTTATTGTGTATAAAATAAATAAATACAAATAAAAACCTGATGTTTATAGATACGACATTTTGATGCTCAAAATTAATAAAAAAAATTAAGATACGACCTTTGAAACATTATTAGCGGAACGCACCTCTTAATGTAACAAGTAAAAATATTTACCATTAATTCGCCTTTTAAAAGAAAATTTTCACTTTAATAATTTAAACTTCAAAAACTTTTATAAAAGCGTCGCCAAATGCAAAAAGTGCGTTCCAAAATAGTTAGTTAACTAAATTTAAGAGATACGAGGTTTAAAAATTTATTAATTTATAATCATCTAAGATACGACGTTACTATTTTGCTTATATTTTTGTTATTTAAAAAAAATAGCAGGTGAAACTTATTTTTTAGATGTAAATTGATAATGTAAAGCCTTTAAGTGCAAAATCTCAAAATCGAAAAAAATTGAGATACGATGTCCTGAAATTTACAAGACGATATGCAAAAACGTTCTGTATTTACCGCGGTAACAAATTCTGAGTGCACATATCAAGACCCAAGGAGAAATCTCATGAAATTTCATATGGAAATTATAAAACATCATGAAACTTTTTGAAAAATTATGAAATCGTATGAAATCTCATGTAATTTGATGAGTAAGTCCATTTGAAACTTCATCAAGAATTTACAAATGTAAAAAACAATGTATTCTTATAAAAAAACTTGTGGATTTCCTGATTTACTAAAACAAATTTGAAGTTAGTGGGCCCATGGGATAAAATAGTTATTTATATACCAAGGGACTAAACTGGCTGTTTTAGTCCCGCTCCATTAGTGTTTCCTGAGCGAGCGCAGCAGAAATGCAAGGCACTAAAACAGCCAAGTTTAGATACACTATTTTTTGCAGGACCAAACATAATTTAGGTAGGTAGATATAATTAAAATTAAAAACCACGCGTCTAAATTCGGTTATTTTATTTTCGTACTTTAATCAAGATGCCTGTAAATTGCGAAAAGTCAGTTTCATGGCTATCGCGATTTCAGTTGTTTTTTAATATGGTTGACACAAACGTCAAAAAAATGGACGAAGAGGATAAATTTTAAGTTATAACAATGTTATTTTTAAAGGTTTTCTTTGTTAAAATCAAATAATTTGGTTTGAATCGCTAATTTATTACAAAACACCACCAAACCTAATTTTTGAACCAGCAAAGCACATAGTAAGTATAATATTTTAATATTATCAAGGTTGCCGTGATTTTTATTCCCTAGGGAGAAAAACGTCAAGTTTAGTCCCGCAAATGAAAGCGTAAAATTAGGTTTTAGTCTTGGTCGTGCAAAAAATAATTTTTTATAGGGTATATTAAACAATCTGTCGGACAACTTATGGAATTTCAAAACACTTACCAAGTATGGAGTCAGAATTATTCTCATATCATAGTCAGCTGTTGATATTTTTCCTGCTAATACCAACGTTCATGGTCTAACGAGTGAAAGCAAATTCAGACCCCAACTTATACCTTATTATTCTATGGAGTTCCCATAGAATAGTATACCTACAAGTATTGCACGTGCAGGCTGTTGTATATCGCGGTAATTGTAATATATCGTGGTCAGGAATCTATAAAATGCACATAGTCCAAGAGCTGGTATACATTTTCAACAAGTTATTTGCTCACGGCTGAATTTTACATATCTCTTAAAGTACATCTGATTATAATTAACCTATAGGCTATCCAAATCGCCAGCTTTTGGATATGGCTTCTTTGGGTTTCTGGTTCCTGGTTCTAAAAAGGTGCTAAAAACTTATTTTTTGCACGACCAAGACTAAAACCTAATTTTACGCTTTCATTTTCGGGACTAAACTTGCCGTTTTTTTCCCTAGGAAATAAAAATCACGGCAACCTTGATAATATTAAAATATTATACTTACTATGTGCTTTGCTGATTCAAAAATTAGGTTTGGTGGTGTTTTGTAATAAATTAGTGATTCAAACCAATTTATTTGATTTTAACAAAGAAAATCTTTAAAAATAACATTGTTATAACAATTTATACATAACTTAAAATTTATCATCTTCGTACATTTTTTTGACGTTTGTGTCAACCATATTAAAAAACAATTGAAATCGCGATAGCCATGAAACCGACTTTTCGCAATTTATTAAATTACGAAAATAAAACAACCGATTTTAGACGCGTGGTTGTTAATTTTATCTACCTACCTAAATTATGTTTGGTCCTGCAAAAAATAGTGTATATACCTCAGGACTAAACTTGGCTGTTTTAGTCCCTTGCATTTCTGTTTCCCTCGCTCGCTACGCTCGCTCAGGAAACACTAATGCAGCGGGACTAAAACAGCCAGTTTAGTTCCTTGGTATATAAATAACTATTTAACTTACTGTCCTACACTGTCAATTCAGGTCTACAAGGTCGACTGTGTATTTTTTTTTTCATCAATGTAGGGTAGGATCACCGGTTTTAGCCGCATATAGTATTTTTTTTTGAGTATAGCCAAGATATCTGAGAATTTAGCTCAAAATCATCATTTAAATCCGATTCCAATGATAAAAATTAGGACAAAAAATATGTTAATTTTTTATTGTAGCAAAACGAATATAGCGCGCATTTAAAAATGTGATTTTGACAAAAATGTAAAAGAATAATAATTTTAAATACCTATCTAATTCAGGTCAAATTAAATTCGTAAAATATTTATATCAAGTTAAAGGTAAGTAATTAAACAGGTACTTATTTAATATTTTAATAATTTTTTTGCAGAATTTATTCTTTAATTTGCTTGGCAATAACTGGGGCACTAATATTCTTCTCTAGAAAGAGTTTATATTTTTAAGGTATAGTTATTTTTTATATTTTTTAGGTATAGTTATTTTAAATTTGCCGCTAAATACTCCACAAAGTCCGATTTAGACTGAAGCATGTAGCTTGTTTTGAATGTCAAGATAACCAAAATTTATAATTTTTGTTTACTTACTTTGTTTTTATGATGTTTTAATGTAAAAAAAGAGAATTGATAAAGCTGTTGCTAAAAACACTTTTGTATTCCTGTAGAAACAAAATTCGCTTATAAAATCGCTTTTATTCCAATAATTTAGAGGAATAAACCATTGTTTTGTTCTCGTTAATGGTACGTCAACGTTTTACGGTTGTGTAAATTGGGCCTAGTCATTTCGCTTACAACGCATGCGTATCTTACGTTGCTATGGTAATTTCGAGATTTTTTACAAGCGGAAAGGTTTAAAATAACTATACCTTAAAAAAATAAACTTTAGTTATAGCCACAGAACTGGCTAAAACTGTAAGTTTGGCCTTTGATCAAAATTTGCGTTACGTAATACTTGAACGTTCCCTATCCTGCAAGTTTTCACCTAAACTAGCCGGATCTAGAACCTGGAGATTTTTAAAATAGCCTAATTAAAATGTAGTTACTTTAGGATACAGGGTGATCCATAACTGGCATGCCAAAATTTAAGAGGTGATTCTAGATCCAAAAATATAAAAAAAGTTCTTATAAAGGTTGGTCCGGAAATGAGCCCTAAGGGATCTAGGGCCCTTTAAAATTGTAATAAAAATAAGGTTTTTAATTAATAACTCGGGTACCGTTTAAGCTAGAGCGGCGAGCTTTTGCATGTATACTAGTATTAATAAGGGCAATAAGTTTATGTTAATTTATTTTTTTAATTTATCCAGAGGCGTGCCCAGACGGACAAAATATATGAGGCTTAAAACATTTTTGCCCCAAACTTTTCTATGTGTATGTTTTTTGGATTTGTTGTAAAAAATATAGATTTCTAGAGTAAAAATACATATAAAATATCATATAGTGTAACACTGTAGGAGCAACCGTTATCAAAAAAAAAATGCAATTAAGAGGAAGTAACATTTTGTGCCACCAAAAACGTTACTTTTTAAAAGGCTATTACTCCTTTAATATTAAATTTAGGTGTTTTGGTGTATAATACTTTTTTGCTCAGTTTTAAATGAAGAATCACCCTGCAGCATTAAAATTTTATTGGTGCTTTTTTTTGTTCCCCATTCAATACGTCATCTTCGAAGGGCCGTAGCTCCCTTAGGGCTCATTTCCGGACCAACCTTTATAGAAACTTTTTTTCATATTTTTGGATGTAGAATCACCTCTTAAATTTCGGTACGCGAGTTCTGGAACAGCTGTATATTTAAAATTCAATCAGGAGAAAATAAATTTTTGAAAATGTTCGCGAGCACTGCAACTAATACAGTTTTTTTTTTGACAAATAAGGGTTGTTGTATACAATAGTTATAGTTCGTGTAAAAAATTGTTAAACAATGACAAATCTAATTTTATGTTTGTGATGTGGGAATATATTAAAGGTATTAGTAATTTTAATTGTCTACAATGTGAATCAATGTTGGATATTTTTCACTTCCGCCTTGATTTAATATTGCATTTTTATGTTGATTTTGCTTTCCCATTTTAAAAATTTTCAAAATTTCGGAAAGCCTTGTATTCGTGCAAAAATTTTCAATTTTTTTTTTTGCGTATTTTTGCCTTTTATGACGTTTTATGTCGATATAAATTAATTTCAAGCAAAAAAAAATTGTCGATCCGTCGGTCGATCGGTCTGTCCGGGAAATCTTGTGGGCACGATAACTTAAGAACGCTTTAAGCTAGAGAAAATTAGTATATTGGGGTTTTTCAGGTTGCTGAAAGTGAATCTGAAAATAAAAAAATTCTACTACCCCCAGGGGGTAGTTTTCGTGAAAATTGGTATATTTTTAAGGTTGATAAAAGTAAATCTAATAATAAAAAATCCATTTTACGCGCGAAGCTGTAAAATGGGAAAGCTCTTTTACTGGGCAGTGTATTTCTTTAAGGTTCGTAATTAAACAGTTTATATCCTATACCTATTAATAATTATGCGGTGTTATGGAATAACCGTCTAACCCACATTGTGAGATGACAGTAAATTGTTTAACTTTTTCCCTAATAACTTTAAACGTTTTGACTAAAACTCTAAAAATTAAAAAAAAATTTTAAATTTTTTATGTAATAGAACATGTACAAAAGACGAAATCTTTAATTCAATTCCTTTAAAAGATATTGGGTCAAATTTTTTGTAACCTACTGTCATTTCAGAATGTGTGTTAGACGGTTATTGCATAACATCGCCCAATTATCGACAATTACTTGTTTTACTTTAAGTCAGTAAAAATATTTAAATCAGTAGACATTTTTTTTATGGAAACGCGTTTTTTTTAAGTAACTCCTTTTGACCCCTGCCTCATCTCAATTTTCACCAAAAACAATGCCAGCTGTCATTTCACAATGTGTGTTATTGCACCGCCCAATTGTCGACAATGAATTACTCGTTTCATTTTAAATCAGTAAAAATATTTGAATCAGTAAAGACATTTTTTTTAACTTTTGATTTTTGGGGAATAGGGCTTGGGATCTGACTAAAATTGTTATCTAATTTTGCTGTGACTTTTTTAATTTTCTGTTCGAAAACGACGAAAATCCATCGTCGAAACGTCACAGCAAAATTAGATAACAATTTTAGTCAGATCCAAAGCCCTATTCCACAAAAATAAAAAAGTTAAATTATACAAATCGGGCAAAAACTTTCAATTTGACATTTTTTTATGGAAAAACGTTTTTTTTTTTAGTAACCATCTCAATTTTCACCAAAAACAATGCCAGCTGAGAATGTTGGATAAGGAACCTAAAGTCCAAAATTGAATTATTTTAAAGATAAGGCACTGTCGAGTTATCGTAGTCATACATTTTTCCAGTCAGAATGATTTTTTTATCGCGGAAATCAGCTTTTTTACATAATATGGACTATGACCATGATTCATGGTACATACCTAGAACTGCAATAACAACACTGCCAGTTGTACAACTTTGAATTTCAACCAGTCACAAGCCAAAACCTGTGTAATTTAGAAAAAAAATAATTAAAATAATTCTTGGTTTATAGAACTGCGTTTAAATTATATATAAAGACAAAATTTCCCAACGTTTCACCATTTATTGAATTGGCATCTTCAGGGGATAAATACAACAAAAATATTACTTAAAATACAAAAAATTAAATTAATGACATTGACATGAAAAATAAAGGTAAAAAATTAAAAATAAGGTAAATTGAGGTGTTAAGGGAAAGTATTAAGTTTGATATGTGGAAGTGTAAGGCGTAAGTTAAAGTGTATAATTTTTAACTAGGTGGCGTATATGAAATTCTTCATACCCGCCACCCAGTCAAATATGCTTTTTATTTAATGATGTTGTGATCTGTTTTGAAGTTTATTGTTTTAGAGGTAGTGTTAATATAAACCATTTCTAAAAATTTTCGCTTAGATTTTATGGGTTCTTTGTCTAAAATTGATACATTATTAAAATCGAAACAGTGGCCTTTGTCAAAGCGGTGAGTAGCAAGAGCAGTTTTATTTATATTTAGAACATTTTTACAATTTGACATTTGCTGAGCCGTTCTTGACTTTAACCACTGTCCGGTTTCTCCAACGTAAACAGTCCTGCAGTTCTTGCAACTTATTTTATAAATTAGATTAGATCTAAAATCTTTTGCCGTTTTGTCCTTCATTTTATCATAAAGAGTCCCCAAATGAAACCCGTTTGAAGTTACAATTCTACAATCTTCCTTCTTCAAAATATTTATAATTTTGGTACTTAACTGAGAAATAAAAGTAATTTTATAAAACAATTTTTTATTATTGGTAATAGTATTATTATTATTAATAGAAATATTATTATTTATATTAGGAGTATTATTAAACAAAATAGAATTAATTAATTTAATGGGGTAGTGATTTTTTAAAAGAATATCCTTGACTAAATTTAGATTTTTATTGTGAAATCTAGGGTTACGTAAATTTAAAGCTCTGTTTTTCAACATTTTTATCGTATTAATTTTGTAATTTTTACTTTGACTTGAAAAATAATTTAAATACCTGCCCGAAAAAAAGGGCTTTTGATACCAATCTGTAATTACTGATCCATCCTCTTTTCGTATTAATGTCAAATCTAGAAAATTTATTTTATTGTTAACTTCTTTTTCTAATGTGAATTGTAATTTCGAATGAAAACTATTAAAAATGTTTAAAATATTATCTAATTCGTCACCGGGTGTCGCTGGCCTGTAATTGGTTAAAATAAGCTGTCAAAAAGTGTCGTGTCGCGTTAAGAAGTTTTCTGAACGTCGAGAAATGTAAAAAAGCAATAAAGTATTTTCCAAAACTTGTTACTAACGCAGGACTTTCCTAGGGGAAGTAAAACTACTCACCAAATGTAATTGCAAATTAAACTAGATGAAACGTTGCAAGCACTCTGTCAAAACATCGGCACTATTGTAAACTAGAGCCATCTAGTTTGAAAATTTCAAACTAGGTGTTTTGTATGATTTTAAATTCTGTATGTTTAAAACATTATATTCTAGGAAAAAACTGTATATAACATTTTTTATAGGACTTAAAAAGAGCTTTTATTTAAAATATAATTTTTTGAAATCGGGTTATAAATATGTGAGATACGCTAAAAACCTTTTACTGCTTTAAACGCCAATATCTCGAAAACAATGCGTTTTAGGAAAACGTTGTTTATAACATTTTTTGACCAATTTAAAATTATCTTTTATATAAGTGCTAAATTAACCAAATACAATAATAATTGCTTTAATTATAAACAAAAAACGCTAAAAATAGGAGTTTTACCCTATTTTTACCCCCTTACCCCCAATCGTTTACCCCCAAAATCTAATCAGCTCTTCGGAATACGATAAGAAACAATATGCAAAAAACCGCAAGTCGATATCTCATGTAGAAATGGAGTTAGAGAGTTTACACACAGACAGACAGACGGACGCAAAAATTTTTTTTACTGATTTCGACTCAGAATGGTCTAAAACGTCGAGAAATGTAAAAAAAGGGATCAAAGATTTCGACTTTTCGGCGAAGATTTCAATACATCGGCACTCTTAGTAGCACTAAGTGCCGATGTAATTTTTAGAAATTGCAAATATAAACATGTTTTGTTAGCTGTAAAGCCAAAACTTAATTTAGAACTTTATAACCTTTTGTTAGAAAATTTGCATGTTCAAATTATTTTTAATACAGTTATGGAGGTAGGCAATAAAAAAAAATCACACATAAAAAAACAAGTTTTATTTTTGCATTATTTGAAGATATACACATTTTACATATTTGATTTATTATAATGATATTTACATGAAGTGCATTGTCCTTTTAATGCTTTAGTAGTAAGGCAACAGGGGATTTATTAGAAAATATAACAAGCCGTGAAGATATGTATTGCTACGCTTCCCAAATACTTAAAAAAAAATTTAAAAAAAAATGTAAAACAAAACTTAATTAAAATTTTCAATTTAGTTTTATTTTCTTTTTGCGAATCACGAAAAATAAAAATATAACAATGACACCAACTTTCGATTTTTAAATAGGACACCCCATTACATATTTTAGTTCTACGCTTCATTCTGAGAACCAGTATACCAAAAAAGTGACATTTTAAATGTAAATTTATTTAATTTTTAGTTTTTATCATAGGTAGACCACGATTACTTAAAATTACCCGAAATGATCTAGAAAAATAAATTAACACTAAAAACTTTTTTTTAACTTAAATTTGACAGATAAAAATCCTGCCTTCTCTAGTTTTCAAAGTCAGCTTTGTTACTAAAATTACAAAAATATGATTTTTACAGTTTATTTTTATTTATAAAAACGGTTTTATTTGCCATAAATAAAAATAAAAGATAATTTTAGATTCCTTAATGGAGCTCTCTACAACTAGAATTATGAAACAAAAGACGTCTACCCTATCTCTATCTCATTTGTGCTACACTTTCCAGCCAACCAAATAAATACTGTATTTGTTTTTCATACAACAAATACAGTATTTATTTGATTGGCCGGACAGTGTAGCACTGAGCGGCACGAACGAACATAGGTAATGTGAATCTGTAGAATAAGATAATTCTACTAAAATTTAGATGGCGCCAGTAATTTCTTTAATAAAACTAATATAGTTACACTTTTCGCCCGGCCAAGTAAATATTGTATTTGTTCAACAAAGAACAAATACAGAATTTGTTTGGTTGGGTGAAAGTGGGAGTGTATGTAAGTCTTCTATCCTTTTGGGGTAGAACTTTTGTCCCTGTCTAATCTAACGGGAGAAATCGCCATTATGGTACTTTTAAATGGTACCGGTGTACCAATATGGCGCCATTAAAAAAAATGAGTTTTTGAGCAAAAACCATTTGCGCAATCTTTAAAATGGCGCAACTAAGTTATAACTGAAATTTTTAGAGTAAATGAATTTTTCTAGGGTTACTTAAATAATTTCGAGTAATTTTATGTAATCGTGGCCTTTAAATAAAAACAACTGATATCTAAAATGTCACTTTTTGGTAGAATAAAGCGTAGAATTGAAATATGTAAAAAAATATAAGGTGTCCCATTTAAAAATCGAAAGTTGGTGTCATTTCCGGTTAAACCGGAAGTGACTTAAAAGTACTTATGTTAAAAGTTTTATATCAATAAGAGATGTTCCAGATTTGAAATCTCTAACTTTTAAAATAAAGAAAAAAAAAGGGGTGTACCTTGTAACACCCGGTATATAAAAAAAATAAAACTTTAAAAAAAAATTCAGTCGACTATCCACGTGAATGTTAAAAATATTGAAACAAAAGAATTCAAATACGTTGACTCCCTTTTAACTTACTCGGATTAATAATTGAATTAGCTCATGTAGATTAGTTACCAATGATTAGTAATATCATCTTTCTTTTATTTCCAGGTGTCACAAAGAACAGAAGGCAGTGATTCATACAGTCCCCTACCTCATGCATCAACTAGCGTATTCTCTACAACACTGAGTAATAACAACAGAAATCATCAGTGCTATTCATACATTTTGCTCGAAGATATGATTTAAATCGTTCTTCTTCTTCTTCCTTCGATACTCTCGCGTGCTCGGTTTTATTGTGCCAAATTGGAATCCCGCAGTATTTTAAAAATTGTGTTTTTTTGTGATAATAAATTACGAATCGGTTTAACATAGTTTGTGACTGGTTTTGTCAGTTTAAAATGTAAAATAGTGAGGTTTTTATTCGAAAGTGAAAAATCGTGGATGTAATAAATAAAATATGCCGTCGAAAAAGCAATACGATTTGGTGCAAAACGACGACTATGACACTAGGATCCCTTTACATCCAGAAGAAGCTTTCGAGCATGGGATCACGTTTCAAGCCAAGGTTAGTACAATATTTATTTATTTCCATTTCTCTTTGTCTAGGTCATAATAAATATATTTTCCAAGAGTCGCTAAAAAGTCCAGTCAAATAAAGAGAAATTCCTATGTTAAATAATTACACAGGCCCACAAAAGAAAAAAAGAGGTCTGTGCTGGGGTTGAGACCCACCTACTCTTATGTATTTTGGGATGCTGAACACGAATCTGTCATAAAAAAGGCACTTCGTGGGCTTATTTTGTTTCTACACTGAAAAACTGTCTGGACCCACAAAAAAAAGTGGTCTGTGCTGTGGTTAAGACCCACGGATTCTTATGTATTTTGGGATGCTGAACACGAATCTGCCATAAAAAAAGGCACTTCATGTGCTTATTTTGTATCTACTCTGAAAAAACTGTCTGGGCCCACAAAAAAAAAGTGGTCTGTGCTGGGGTTGAGATCCACTTATTCTTATGTATTTTGGGATGCTGAACACGAATCTATCATAAAAAAGGCACTTCATCGGCTCATTTTTTTTCTACACTGAAAAAAACAGCATGGGCCCACAAAAAAAAATAGTCGTCTGTGCCGGGGTTGAGACCCACCTATTCTTATGTATTTTGGGATGCTGAACACAAATCTGTCATAAAAAAGGCACTTCATAGGCTCATTTTTTTTTCTACACTGGAAAATGTCTGGTCTGTGCTGGGGTTTAGACCTACCTATTGCATTATTGCAATAAATGTACACGGGCTAATATTTTAAAGGGTAGTGGTGGATAGTAACAGAACACTCCTGTTAGTTTTGCCTAAGGGATGTACGCTATCTTGAACTTTAGGGGTGAGTGCGGTTATCTCGCTAAATATGCCATAAAAATGTATATAACCAATATACACCATAAAAATGTATATCTTACCATAAAAATGTATATAACCAATTTTGTTAAGGACAAACAAACAATTTTTGTAGGGTTCATTTTTTTTAATATATTAATAACAATCGAGTAAAAATGGTTATGAGAAAACTTGTAGCTCTTGAAAATTTCTATAAGTCTTATATATTATGCATTTTCATAAGTATTTTGTAACGGTTACAGTGTGCGCCGAAAGTCGATTGCGCCATCTGTAACCGTACCATAGTACCTATGAAAATTTATAATATATGAAACTTATAGAGAATTTCAAGAGCTACAAGTTTGCTCATTACCACTTTTAATGTCTGATGAATAATTTGGATGAAAAATGGAAAGAAACAATTTCACCTCCAACATGGCTTTTTATAAATTGACTCGATTGTTATTAATATATTTAAAAAATGTTCTTGTTATTAATATATTAAAAAAATGATCCCAACAAAAATTGTTGGAAATTTCCTCCTTAAAAAAAATGGTAATATGCTTTTTTATCATAAGATGCATATTAAGCAACTTATCCCTAAAATTCAAGATAGCGAACAACCCTTAAGCAAATCACCGGTTGAAAAACTAACAGGAGTGTTCTGTTACCATCCACTACTACCCTTTAAAGTATCAGCCCGTGTACAATTTATTGAAGTTTACATTTATTATTTGACTGGACTAAAAAGAAAACTGTGGTTTCTCTTTAAAAATAAAAATTGGAAAAGTATAGCTTCATACTTTTTATATATTTCTATATAAGAAGCCAAATAAATAATTTATCTCTTTGATTTTTTACGTAAAGACATTTAATATCAAATTTTTTTAATAATTTTGATATATTATATAATTGATATCTATTTCATTATTTTCTGATTTAAAAACTTAAAAAAGGTGAGTAAATTTCTGTCCAGTACCATCCTGAGGATTTTTTTTGGGACTCCCAAAAAATTCCGAAAAAATTTACTATTAATTAAACTGTTAATTAAACATTCGACGTTTTCCCCTGTTAGTAACTAACTAGTTAACTTTGTATGATCAAACCTTAAATATACATATATTATATATTTCTGTTTATAGAACCTCTCATATTTTTTCACATGTTTGTTGTAACATATACGTAATAATGAGTTAATAATACTTTTTATACTCTGCTTAAAAATTTCGGAAGCGAGCACTTTTTTAAATTTTTCGAGATTTCGAGCCATTTTGATTTTTTCTGAGATTTTGTGAAAGCAGATATCGTCGGCTTACAAGTAAAAGGCACTAAGTCACTTTTTTGCAAAAATGGGATTTTAATGGTACTAATTAATTTTTGATGATCTATGTACAGGTAAACCGAACTAACTTCTAGGTGGACTGCCAAGGGAGTTACCCCCTATACAAAACGCAACAATTTGATTTTGATTAAAATTTTATCTGGCAATAGGCACTAAGTCACTTAGTGCACTTAGAGCGTTTTACTTGTAGATTATTTCAAATGTTTCTGCACTAAGCGACTTTCTAAAAAGAGTTAATTTATAAAACTATGATTGCTTGAATCATTTATATGATACAATATCGCGTTATTTATTGTACTGACAAACGCATGCAAGTTTTAACTCATAGATTATTCTAATTTTGCTCTTAAATCCTTTATTACTACATAAATAACAAGAATATAAGAAAAAAAGTAAAGTTCGCGGCAAGTTCGGAAAATAGCCCTTAGAATTGCACCGTGAAGTGTTTTACCATTAATAATGATTAATTATAATTATTGACTTTAGGAGATGCTTCTTTGCCGGCACAGCCGATGGCCTCTGAAAACTATCTTAGTTCTGGCATAGTAAGCAGTTTCATATAATTAATACTAATTAATTTTATTAAAGTCCAAAATGGAAACTTTCTTTAAACAATCAAAAAGTCCAAACCCTTCTTTTAAAAATCTAGTTCCTGAAAAGGTATGTAAACATCTTGTTTTCTACTTTATAGTTATACATTTAATTAATAGAAGGGTTTTAATTTTAAATAGTTGTTTTTTATATTATTTTATTGACTTAGTGATCTTTACTTGTGAGCCGACGTCGTGGGCCTACAAGTAAAAGGCACTAAGTCCATGTCTTTTTTCAAATTTAGTTGAATTAAACTACTTCAATTTTTCTTTATTTAACTGCAAATGGGACATTATTATGTCCAAACATGTCATTGCAATATGCGGTAGTTTTTTTCCAAAAACAATTATTACAAAAATTAAAAAACAACAATGAAAGTTAAATTTGTCAATATCTCAAAACATTGTTTTTGGACTTAGTGCTCTTTACTTGTAAGCCGACGATATATAATTAAACATTTTAAAGAAGATAAATGAAAGTTTTTTTTATGTATTTTATTTTTTTACTTAGATTTATTTTTGTCCTTTCCAAATTTTTAAAGAAATGACGTATTCCGGGTAAACAAACACAAATAAAAGCCAACATTTATGTAAGTATACTTCTTAGAACAGAAAGAAACAAAATTTACTTTGTAATTATTTAATTTACATCACATTCCTAGGAATTAACGCAAATGTTTTTCCTCAATGAAACTACACATTAGATATGTACACTTAAGTATTTTCATTTTGATACACAGATAAAAATTATATCTTGCCAAAAATTAATATCAAGTGAATGCTAACTTTATAAATATCTACATAGATATTTATAAAGTTAACATACATACCTATACACGGTAAAAATAAATTACATTAAATTACATAGTCCGTAAATGGTAATATGTTGCCATAGACCGGAATGGTAAAAATTACATAGTCCGTAATGGTAATGTTTTGCATAGACCGGGACAGTAAAAATTACATAGTACATAATGGTAATATTTTTCATAGACCGGAACGGTAAAAATTACATAGTCCAGAATGGTAATATTTTGTATAGACTTGGAATTTGAAAAAAAATATTTACTACTTAGAAAATGTTTGTTCCAAATTACAAGTCTCTGTGTTAAAGCTTTTTTGAAATATCGTAGCGTAAAGTTCATTTGGTTTTATAAACCAAACGATTTGCACCCTTAATACGAGTATAAACTGCTTACATCTTTCTTTAAAGATCTATTGGTTGATAAAGATCGTAATTTATAATGAATGTAAATTTTAGGCCACAAATAAAGCATTTAAATATCCTACATAAATAATATTTACTTTTTTTACACTTTTAACACTTTAACCTAGCAGCATGCGTCGCTATCTCTCTAACAATAACAACTTATTGTTTATTGGTTATTGTCCAAAGCGCACGCGCGTCTTAAAATAACATAGCCCGACATTGCAAAATCATGTAAAAATATGTAAATCAATGTAAATATATTTTTTTACATTCTTTTACATTATTTTACATTCTTTTACATTCTTTTACATTCTTTTACATTATTTTACATAAATTCATGAATTATGCATAGTCCAGAATAGTAAATTTACTATTCCGTACTATGTAAACTCATGTATTTTTACATTATTTTACATGCAGTTTTTACAGTGTACAGGGTGTTTCAATATTACATAGACAAACTTTAACAGGTGATTCTCCAACTGAAAATGTTTAAAAAACTTTTTATAAACATAGATCCAAAAACGTTTTGACTTTTATTTTTTTATTATTTTTTGCGTTTATTTTATATTTGGTACATGTAATACTTACATATTGAAGTATCAACAAAATAACCCTATTGTGATTAAAAAAATATTTACAGATTGGTATTTTTTGCGGGGTCACGACCCTATTTATCCTCCTAATTTTTTATTGCGGCGGCACTGGCCTTCGTTTTGTAAGATATAATATAAATATAAATTCTTTGGGTTATTTTTTACGTTTTTCTTTCTTGTACTTTTTTAATATCTCGTTTGGATCGCCTGATATTTCAAAATATTATGACTAGCAGGGCTTAACTTTTAACTAGTCTATGAATGGGTCATTCGCTAAATTAAGATTGCTGTGAAACAAATGCTTATTATTTCAGCGTCATTCATTCAGCGTAGATTTTTTGTGAATTTCAGTTTGTCAATAACATTACTTAGTTAAAAAGTTTAACACCCTGTATTTTGGAAACGAAACGTTTTCAGATCTATGATTATAGAAACTTTTTTATATATTTTCACCTGTTAAAGTTTGTAAATATTTTTTTGTTGAATGATTTTTATGTGTGTATATAAATATTTTAATAGAAATATCCTCGGAAATATCTGTCATAAATACATGCATCGTATACGATAATTTCATGAATGAAAAATGCAAATTTACTTTATTTTGCAATAAATAAAAAAGTCGTGAAGATATGTAATGCTACACACTCCATTATACAGGGTGATCAATAACTGCTATGCCAATATTTACGAGGTGATTCTGCATCCAAAAATATCAAAATAAGTTCCTATAAAGGTTGGTCCGCGAGTGAGCCCTAAGGGAGCTACAGCCCTTTAAAAATGTAGTAAAAATAAGGTTTTTAATTAGTAACTCTGGTACCCTTTAAGCTAGAGCGACGAGCTTTTGCATGTGTACTAGTATTACTAAGGGCAATAAGTTTATGTTAATTTATTTTTTTTGAATTTATCCAGAGGCGTCCCTAGACGGAAAAATGTATTAGGCTTAACACATGTTTGCCCCAAACTTTTTTATGTGTACTTATTTCGGATTTTTTGTAAAAAATATGGATACATTAAAAATGTCATATAGTGTAACACTGTAGGAGCAACCGTTTAAAAAAAAATTAAGAGGAAGTAACATTTTGTGCCACCAAAAACGTTACTTTTAAAAGGCTATTACTACTTTAGTATTAAATTTAGGTGTTTTGCTGAAGAATATTTTTTTGCTCAGTTTTAAATGAAGAATCACCCTGTAGCATTAACATTTTATTGATGCTTTTTTTTTATTCCCCATTTAATATGTCATCTTCGAAGGGCCGTAGCTCCCTTAGGGCTCATTTCCGGACCAACCTTTATAGAAACTTTTTTTCTGACGTCGGATTCAGATTCAGCGACCCAAAATACTTAAGAATTAAATAGTCTGGTCTACCGCACTCGAGATTTATTTTTTCTTGAGTGCCCGTGTTATTCGTTCTTGTGTTATCGTGTACACAGAAACGTGACATCACACGGTCATTTTAAAATTTACTTAGTTTTTATGAAACACATTTGTATCCAAAAAATTTTTGTCTAGGACCGTTTTTTGGCGATTTTGGAAAATTCGAAAAACCGTATTATCCGTATAGGATGTTATAGGATACGTATAAGAGTATACTCTTCTAGCGTAAAGGCGCTGTGAGGAGTATAATAGAGACATTCCTATAATTCTTATGAAATTATTCATTGCATAAGTGATCAAATAATAAACAAATTAAATTACTTAAGGCTGTGCCATTTGCAGACATTTTTATGAGATACAATAGTTAATAAATGGAAATTTAAAAACAAATTGAAATGAAAGTTAAATATAGGTGTACCATAAATAAATTTATTCCAAGTTTTTCGCAAATAATAGGCATTAAATTTAAAATGTCTTGTTTTAAATACATATCTTGATTAAATAAACATTTACAATAAATAAAACACGGAAAGATATCTAATGTAATTACAATAACTCATAAGTTATGTGAAAACGATAGAAGTTCAATGGTTCTATCATAGAACCATAACCATCTTAAAAAAGCACACTTAATGTAAATAATTACACCAGTTTACAAGATTTTTACGACCCGCGAATTGAATATTTTTGGGATTTTGACGTGCTGAATCTGAATCTGTAAAAAATATCTATCGGGCCGTTTTCGAAATATTGCTATTTTTGCGAGGGGTTTATTTATTGGACAATCCTTGTACACCTATCCAACAATCTTCTACAATCCTTGATAATTACTTCTTTCACAATCATATGCAATCCTCCACAATCCTTCACAATCATCTACAATCTTCTGAAATCTTCCCACAATCTTTGACAATCTTCATTAAAATTTTGTACAATCTTTTTGACAATCTTTCTTTTTCTCTCGATGCGCAGAAACTACATGCAGTCTGCATTTTCAATATATGAAATATTCTATCCTTTTCTATTTTTGTGGCTTGCTGTCATGGTAACGAGCAGGAAAGTAAAATGCTAAGAAATGGGTTATTTTGCATTTTGATAACTTTATTTGTTTTTGTAGAAATGTTAACTTTTCTATTAGATCGTTTAGTTTTTATTTTTTTATTGATTAACCCATGGACCAGTATTAGGTTTCTTCGTGTGCACAATCATACAAAAGAAAATTTAAACTATCGATTTTCCGCTAGAAATTATTTGTTATCCATTTCAAAATTATTGAATTTATTCCGAAGATCGTGACCGAATCCCATTTGTTAAATTAAAAAAGAATGGATAAATGCGTTCTATGTCTTGCACGTGATAAAACGGACATTATGCTACTCTTGATTGAAATTTCTGTGTTATCGGCCTGATTTTAATCTCGGATATTTAGAGGGATTGTGTTGAGATTAAAATCATTTTTATGGGATTAAATAAAAACAAATTCTAATAAAATAAATAAAGGACAGGGTATAGGATTTCTCAAAATTAAATTATGATATTTAAAATAAATAAACCTAATTTGGGTTCTTGCGCGGACAAGAAAACTTAAGAAATGGATTTTAAAAATTTGTTTAGAATTGTATACAGGGTTATTTAGAAATAAGTTCGAGAAATTTTAGATATAAATCTACGTTAAAAAATATGAAAAAGTTCCTATAAAGGTTAGTCCGGAAATGAGCCCAAAGGGAGCTACGGTCCTCCTAAGGGTACATCTAAAAAGTAGATTTTATTTAATATTTCTGGAACTCTACCACAGTAAAGAATTTTTGCACATGCCTTAAAAAATGTCTTTTTCTACAACCTGACTGCGAAATTTGAACAATAGGGTGGCATTTAAACAAAACATTGTGTTCTTTGAAATGTGGTGCTATAAACTGATTAGTATCTGATAATAATCTCATAGATATTGGAGAAAATTAGGGAAAAATGTATCTTATGGAAAGGGCTAATAATGAGAAGTTGTTAAAGAGAAAGCTAACTTAAAGATATTTTGGAGATTGATCTGAGAGGTAGAAAAAAGGCAGAAGAAGTTCATTAAAATCAAAAACGAAAAAAATAAAAAAAAAATTAAAAAAAAGTTTTTCCAAAAACATTTTTTTTTTTCAAAAAAAGTTTATTTTCTTTTCTTTTCTTTTTACCCCCTTACGCCAATCCGATTTTTACCAAAAACAATCCCAAAAGATCTAGTTTGGATAATCAACTTATCGACACTCCCATGCAACAAGGTTGTAACTCAAGTTAGACCTATTTTGAGTTATTCTCATAAGCAAATCCCTTGAAAAAAGACACACATGGTGGTACTACTCAGATTACTCCACAGGCCATTTTAACCAAAAGTTTACCTAAAAACACTAAAGTAAGAAATTCTAAAAACGAATATTATCAGAAACAAATAATAAATAAATAATAAATACTTATACAGTTTAATAGAGAATTTTATAAGCTTTCAAATGATGTATCACATGCCTTCCTTTTCCACTTCAATCATTTCCCACCCTTAAATAACAAAAAAATATATTTTAGAAATTTAGCTGTTATGAAAAATGACAATATATGAGTTACGGCTTTGTTGCTTGGGGGTATCGTTATGGTCCAAATTTGAATTTAGTCCGAAGCGTTCTTGAGTTATCGTGGTCACAAATTTCCCGGACACACAGACCGACAGACCGAACGACCAACATACAAAATTTTTTTTTGACGGAAATCATATTTTTTGGATATAAAAAGTCCAGAAATTTAAAAAGGCAATGAAAATTTTTCGATTTTTTTTACTAACGCAAGACTTTCCTTGGGGAAAGTAAAAGGATGTGCGGTGTACAAAGGAAAATAATTGGTTAGGGATAAATTGGGATGGAGAGCTGTCACAAACCAGTATTGGGACTGATAACCAGTCATCGGCGAATTTCCAGTGCTTGCATAGGCGCCGCGTCGATTCTAACGTTGACGCGAGGTTTTAAATATTTACATTTTTATTTTCTTCGAAAAACACCGATATATATACATATTTATAGTTAATATGTATAGTCAATATTGTTGTTAGTAACAAATTAGTCGTCAAATGTTTCGATTTAGTGACCTGTATAAAAATTTCCCTCATAATTCGGCAAAATTATTCCGTAAGCCTATCTTTCTGGGTTTATTTTCAACGTTGATGAGTCATAACTGAGTTTATTCCGATTACTGCTGATAACCTGATGCTGTATGTTTTATAGATTTTCAAGGTTTCCGTATCGAAAGAATTCAAATAAACGTTTAATTAATAGTAAACAATTACGCACGTGCTTTTATTTTTTATTATGGCAATGAAAGCATTTTTTGAACTGCCGGTTATCCTGAGAATATAATCCATCTGTGGAAAATCGCATGTAGGGGAGACCGGGACTAGTTGGTCCGTAGTATGATCAAAATACCTAAAAGGCTACAAAGGTGCAAAGCTACAAATTTAGGCTAAATTATGGACACCACTGGTTGGTACACTTTTTACCTTTTTAGGTTTCTCGTTTTTTTCCAGATATCTAAATAAGTAAAAAACTGTACTACACAATACAATTATGTGTTGGTTTTATTTATTTATTTATTTATTTAGTTTATAGTCGTTCTCGGACCTAATTTTAGGTATTTTACACGATAATGTACTGATGTAACTACAACGAATTTTGAATAGATATTCTTAACTATAAGGAGCTACTCTTTTCTATTGTAAAAAAATCTCCAAACATTTTCAACACATAAATTTTGACACCATCATTTTTCCCTCCTTCCTTCAATCCTGCAGCCTTCTTACATCCTTTCAAATCACCCAAACCAAATTTTATATCCAAACCTGCTCCCAAACCATTAATTTTGAAAAAATAATAAAAATTAAAATTCTACTTTGACATTGACTTGCTACACCCGTTATTAAAATCGACCTAAAATAGTATATTCTATAACTAGTATGGAATAGACAATATTCCGCGCGAGCGGAAAGTTTGTCACACGAGCCGGCAGGCGAGTATGACGGTCCCGCGAGCGCGGAATGACTATTCCATACGTGTTGTAGACTATACTTTTTGTTCGACTGCAAATATTAAACACTGTATGGATTTAAACTGCGGACAAGGTTAAAAACAATGTTTTTTGTGACTCGACATTGTAAATGCAACAAAACACATATTTTTAAATAAAGCAATTAATGTTATTTAATAATTTGATCAAATTAGTACTTAAAAAAGATTTTTATTTAATTTTAGCACATATTTACAAATTATAATGCAAAAATTGAAGGTTATGTCAGATTGTTGTGACAGATATCAGGTTTAAATATATAACAATTACAATGCCGATCTCGCTGGCGCAGTTGGTAGTGCGTCCGGCTGCGAACACTGAGATTGTGGGTTCGAGCCCCACATAGAGCATGGATGTATAGTGGTGTAAATAGTTGGTAGATGGAACTACGATCACTAACTGTAATGTGGGTTGCAGGTGAAACTGTAAACACATTCAGGGTGGATGCGAGTTCTGTTGAGGACCGTGCTTCGGAGGGCACGTAAAGATGGCGGTCCCGTCAATTAGGCCATAGCAGCGAAAAACGACGTTAAATGATTAAACAAACAAACAAACAAACAACAATAACAATGATAAAAAACTGGTCAAATATTAAGAAAAACTAATAAACTTTATGTAATTTTAACGCAAAACTTTAAATTGCATTAAATTATTCAATGTTTCATGGAAAAATATATATATTTTTGCTAATTTTGCTACAGTTTTCTTTACTTTTATAAACAAGAGATGGCACTACTCATTCTAACACTTGATACGGAATATTCATACCGTATCTAGAGCTAGAATGGATTCATTCTGTGTTTGAAAAGTTTGTGTATTTGCTTACAATCTAAAGCAGTCGTAGAAAAATAATTTTTTTTCTCAATTTAGGATGCTATGCCATGTGAATGTCGCGTGAAAAGAGGTTGAGTCTCTCTATTGGTCTGTTTGTCAATCTGAACGAAATATCCGAGTTAAAATAAATAAATATTTTAGCGAACGATTCAAGAGCTTTGTAACTTGCATCAAGTCAAATATGCTTAATACTAGGGCGGCAAAACTATTATTTTTGGCAATAAATTTTAATTATTTCTGTCGCTTGGTTTCTAAAGGGACAAGGTCACTTTGTCACACAGCGTTTTCAAAATATTACATCAGAGTTGACGTGAAAAGGCTGCTATTGAAAAAGTGCACTTTTGACATTGGTCCTTTAGGAATCAAGATTTATTTATGGTCATCTACACCAATGTACCAACCATAACCTATACCCAACCAAGCCCAGTCTGCCCTATGCTATTCCACATAAATGCAACTTGTATGCACTTCCTTGATACAATGACACGTTTATAAAGTTTAATGGTTTAATGAATACTGCGCTTATTATATGTAGTTGCTGATTTAATCTAAACAACTGTTAAAATACTAGTCTCTCCAAATAAAAGTGACCCCGTTGATAAAATTAAAATTTATGTGGCAGCAGGAACTATTCTATTAAAGCTAGCCTTAATATAATAATAGGTTTGTTCGTTGGTTCCTGCAAAAACAAATACGGTACTTATTTGTTTGGGTAAAAAGTGTACGTCAGTGCATGACAGTGCAGTCCCAACCAACAAACTATTAGGTTTGTTAGCACCCTCCTTTTTGAGTATTTTTGCCACGCTAAGGGAGATCAGGTGCATTATACCTGGTAAGCTCTAGTAAGCAACTGTACGCTACAGTAAACTGTAGCACTGGTACAGCGTAGGTATCAGGTGTAGCTTCCACCGCCTATTATTACCAGACCGACAAACCACCAAAGGTAGGAAAACCAACCAATCAAAGCAACAGCAAATTAAGTAAAGCTAATTTTTTCCCCAGGCCTATTCGATCAATGAAAAATTCGGCTGCTATTCTGCCGCACCCAGGGGCGGATCCAGGGAGTGCAATGCATGGGTGCAATGCCATCCCCCCCCCCCCAAAGTACCATTTTCCGAGAGACTTGTATACTATTTTATTCACTGTTTTTATTTAAAAATAAAGTACTATTTTTTTGAAACCTAGATGTTTGAATTTAAATGAAGAAAATAATACTATAATATTTTTCTTGCATTTCACAAGAAACGCAGAATCATATAAAACTGAAGTTCTACATACGCGTAACCCAAATAAACAACCACAAAAATCATTTGTTGATAGCTCACAAGGCATCGTTTATAACATTTATTATCCTTTTCAGTCTCAAAACTAAAAAACATTGACTAAAACTGTACATTTAAGTTTATCATGACAACAGCAGTTCAGCCATCTTGATTTAAGCATTAATAATGTAGTTTTATCGGTGGCGCCATCCAGCGGAAAATAGTGATTTAAATTGCAGACCAGTAATAATTAGTTTACTGCTCTCTATTTTTCATTACAGGTCAAGGGACAAGGAATCACGTACTTCCTTCCAAACTTTGCTATCTATTACATATACAGCTGCGAATAAAGGCATATCCACAGGCTCGCTTAAGAACGTAATACATAACAATGCGATGCCGTGATTGGCTTGATGTGCGCCATGTATCTTGTAAGCCAATCACGGCACCGCATTCTTATGTTTTATATTCTTATGCAAACTTCTGGATAGGCCTTAAAACTATTTACTTCATCTCGATAAGAAATCTTTACTATGCTTTCAATATAGTGGGTATGTTAGATTTCATACATTATTGGAACTTGACAGTTATAGTGGTGTAATGTGTCTTTAGAGTGCAATAAAACTTAAGGCCGATTAAGGTTTTATTACCGGCATATAACTTATTTTGCCACTTTAATGGCTCTTATTAACATTTACAAATATAGAATAGAAAACATTAACTAGAAAATTTATTGACATTAGGATATTTTGGTTAAGGCATTTTCTCGTCAAAAATGGCCAAATTTTGCGTTACGTAATACTTGAACGCTCCCTTAGCATATAAAAAAATTATAGTTCATTATTTTTAGCAAGTAAATTGTTTAAATTTTATTAAATCTCGTTTAACAAAGGGAAATGGTGAACATTTTTTGCATTTTTTTAATAAAAATTACTTATTTGGAATAATACTAGTAATATCTGATAAATATTTCATATATTATACAATAAAATCATAGGTCAGTCCGTAATGGGTTAATCTTTAATCAAATTTGTTTAATTTGAGTTGCATATCTCCCCCACTCCAAACACTAATATTAAATATTTTGTTTTAGCTTTTATGTCACGGTGACACAAGGGTGACACGGTCACCCTTAATGATTTGAGAATTAAATAAATAATTTTCGAGCATTTTACAGCTTACGATTTTGGTAGATTTATATCTAAGTATCTAACAGTAAATAGAACAACATCATTATGAAAATATTTTTATATTTCTCTGTAAACAATACCAAATTCGAAAAGGATTACATAAAGTCTTTAAAATGTTTCCTGAATGTTCAGTTATTATCAAACGTAGTCTTACCATTCAAAGTAAAGTGAAATTGAAGTTAGGTTAAATGATCTAACCTAAGATTTAGTGCTTTATAATAATAACTTTATAAACTCGCAACATTTCAGATTTTACATGATAACAATATGGATAGATAGATTTCGCATGTAAACAACGAACTTCTTCTTTAACGAATTTTCAAATTTTTAGATAAAAGTGGACCAGCGCAGACGCAAACGTTCAAAATAAATCAAGTGAGTACGAACTTGGGTAAACTGCTGATGGTCGCGACTACATGCTTCTGGGATAAGCGGTTAGTTGTTAAGTTAAAATTTCAAAAGGAACGTCAAAAGGTGGCTTATAAACTGCTCAAATAAACAACTATTTTTTTTGGGTAAATCAACAAGTGGATATTTCATCTTTTTATATCGTTATTTTTTGCAAAATTTTGGTTCTCATAAAAATTTGAGAATATGTGAAGTTAAGAATTTGAGTGACAAAAACTTTATGCGATAAAATATCACTTTAATTTAATTTTAATAAGATAAATAAATTAGAGCTTTGTTTAGAGTTGTGTGGATGCTGGTCATCAAGTGCTAGTAGTAGAGGGAACCACCGCGGTGGTTTCCTCTACTACTAGCACACACGAGTGCACCGACTTATACTGACTTTCGAACCAGTTTTTATAGGGAGTGTCCGCTTCACTTATGCCTTCGCCAAATTTCAATTATTAATTAACTGAAAAAGGCAAATTGGCGCCGGTGAGAATCGAACTCACGCTAGTTGGCTAGTAGACTTGTCATGTACAGACACCAATCCTCCAATAATGAATGGTTCATATCATAAAACTGTAGCTAATATTGCTTTATTGCTATAATGCTTATTTAAGATTCTTTTTCTATTTTGCAACTCTTATAAGCTTTCTTTTGGGTTGGCAACAGAGAAAAGCCTATCGCTTGAAGTTTTCTGTGCAAATGTCAATGTCACTTTAAAGTTTAATTTTCTACAAAATTTTGTGTTTAGGTTATTTTTTACCGTGTTGAAATTGTGTCTTGGTTAATTGCAGTGAAAAAGAGAAGAGATGACTATAAAATATATCAAAATATAATTTGTTCTTGGAATTTTAAACATGGTGTAAACTGTAATTTTGTGTTTAAGTTATTTTTTACCGTGTTGAAATTGTGTCTTGGTTAATTGCAGTGAAAAAGAGAAGAGATGACTATAAAATATATCAAAATATAATTTGTTCTTGGAATTTTAAACATGGTGTAAACTGTAATGCCAACCCAAAACAAAAATCCCTAAATCAGTCATCAATTTATATGTAAGTTTTTTTTATAATTTTAGAGCAAAACTGAAAAAATTGTATAAAGCACTCTTTTCATAACACGTTTTTAGCGCACGAGTACAATGTATGAAACTAGTACTTTAATATACTAGTACTTTAATATACTATTATGTACTTTAATATACTATTATGTAATGTAACTATTTTGTTGATATTTCGAGGTCACTATTTCTTTAGTTTAGTTACTTTATCTGAAATATTAGATAGCTATTTTGCTGGTTCTGCTTTTCCTGTTGCACCTAGGATTTATCAACATAAAGAACACATTGTTGTAACGTAGTTTCTTGTACTGTTATTTGAAATTTATAATTTTGCCTATTTGAAAGTGCAGTAAATACCTATCAATTATATTTACAATAGTGTAATATTACTGCTTGATAAGTCATGGCATATTTCCCATTAACTGATATACCAGTTATTCTAGAAATATTTTTAATAAAGTAAAGGAAAATGTAATGCATAAGAGATTTGTAATTATAGACCTATGTCTCTTTTCTACTTTTTATTAAAAATTATAAAAGATAACACTATGACAGCCAAACGTAGTCATAGCCACCTTAGTTTAGTATTTAACGAGGTATTTATTTTCAATGGAGATTTCTCCCGTTAGATTAGACAGGGACAAAAGTTCTACCCAAAAAGGATAGAAGACATGCATACACTCCCACTTCCACCCAACCAAACAAATTCTGTATTTGTTCTTTGTTGAACAAATACAATATTTACTTGGCCGGGCGAAAAGTGTAACTATTTATTTTTATTAAAGAAATTACTGGCGCCATCTAAATTTTAGTAGAATTATCTTATTCTACAGATTCACATTAGCTATGTCCGTTCGTGCCTCTCACTGCTACACTTTCCGGCCAACCAAATAAATACTGTATTTGTTGTGTGAAAAACAAATACAGTATTTATTTGGTTGGCTGGAAAGTGTAGCACAAATGAGATAGAGATAGGGTAGACGTCTTTTGTTTCATAATTCTGGTTGTAGAGAGCTCCATTGGTAATGTTTAACAATTTTTATGGACCAAAAATGTACCGTAAATTGAGAGAATTTTTATTTATTATTATTGATTAATTATTTAGGGTTGACGAGAGATTACTGTATTTTTTTCCGAGAAGAGCTTTCTATGATTTATTATGAAGTGTCAATGCCACTATATTGAGTATCGTTAACGCAGATAATATGGTTTTGACGTAGAATATTAACCTATTTGAAAAATCGAAGGAAAATTCAGTCGTAAGATTGCAGATATTCAAATATGTTTTTTTGATTTATTGAGAAAATTTGTTATTTTGATAAATTTCGTTTATCTAGAACAGTTTTTATGACTGCAGTATGAAAATTGATGTAAGTAACACGGAAAGAAATTTTTATTGTGTTTAATCACATATTTATATTATTAGCCCTTTCGCCTCAATTAAGGCGAAATGGCTCAAATTAATAATAATATAAATATATATATATATATATATATATATATACAGCCTGTTCCAGAACTCGCGTACCGAAATTTAAGAGGTGATTCTACATCCAAAAATATGAAAAAAAGTTTTTATAAAGGTTGGTCCGGAAATGAGCCCTAAGGGAGCTACGGCCCTTCGAAGATGACGTATTGAATGGGGAACAAAAAAAAAGCACCAATAAAATTTTAATGCTGCAGGGTGATTCTTCATTTAAAACTGAGCAAAAAAGTATTATACACCACAACACCTAAATTTAATATTAAAGGAGTAATAGCCTTTTAAAAAGTAACGTTTTTGGTGGCACAAAATGTTACTTCCTCTTAATTGCATTTTTTTTTTGATAACGGTTGCTCCTACAGTGTTATACTATATGATATTTTATATGTATTTTTACTCTAGAAATCTATATTTTTTACAACAAATCCAAAAAACATACACATAGAAAAGTTTGGGGCAAAAATGTTTTAAGCCTCATATATTTTGTCCGTCTGGGCACGCCTCTGGATAAATTAAAAAAATAAATTAACATAAACTTATTGCCCTTATTAATACTAGTATACATGCAAAAGCTCGCCGCTCTAGCTTAAACGGTACCCGAGTTATTAATTAAAAACCTTATTTATATTACAATTTTAAAGGGCCCTAGATCCCTTAGGGCTCATTTCCGGACCAACCTTTATAGGAACTTTTTTTATATTTTTGGATCTAGAATCACCTCTTAAATTTTGGCATGCCAGTTATGGATCACCCTGTATACGCCTCAAATAAATTATAGATTTTATATAATCACATATGTGTATCCTTAAGTAGTAATCTATGAATGTGTTTTTAATAATGATCCCAATAAAACAAGACAAATGAATTTCACAAAAAACCATCAAAAAATCTTTTAAAACGAAATTAAATACTATCTATAGTCTGACACATGGTAAGAAACTACGACGAAAGGGTAAGGTAGGTGCAAAAAAACACAGAACACCAACAAAAACCGTTCGGATTAACACGTTCGCTACCAAGAATTTTTGACAAAAACTTCCATTACTTTAACCCTATTTTAAACCCCCAAAATTGCTCCGAAAAAATAAAAAAAGAACGTTGACAAATAGAGAATTTTATAAGCTATAAAATTATTAATGGCATATTTAATACAGCAAGATTTTCGACTCGTACATGAGACATAGGTCTATTTGAAAAATTGTTGTGGCTAATATATGGTAGCGAACGTGTTAAAGCGAATTCAGCCAGTATAAACGTGTACGTAGATTTTATATTTAAATATAATTTCTACCGCATTCTTTCGGTATCTTTAGAACCGTACAGCGTGCAGTCAATTGTCATAGTTGGCCCATGCGCTTTAAACAACGAACTAATAACTCTTCTCTCTAGAATAGGCATATCATTCGTAAAAAGTGATAAAAACGTAGCCAACATATACATTCCTCTGTCTTACTCGCACAGCTTTGTTCTAACAGAAACAACAATAACAGTTACTGGTAATTGTTATTGTTCATGCCTGAATATACCTACTATTTGTTTACAAACAAACCGAGATGTTGGCGATACTTTATATTAACGGTATGCGTATTCTAGAGAGAAGAGTTATTAGCTCGTTGGCTTTAAACTATTCTGTTCAAAAATTCTCACTCGGGGCAATTCGTATTGGAAGAAAAAATGGCTGCGTTTCCGGTTCATGAATAAAATTTAAATTCTAAATACAAATTTTGAAATTCTCACCAAAACGTACACTGTAAAAAATAAACTAAATATTCAGTTTCAGAAGGATGGGAAATCGGAAGTTATTATCAACGAACTAATAACTCTTCTCTCTAGAATAGGAATATCATTCGTAAAAACTGATAAAAACGTAGCCAACATATACATTCCTCTGTCTTACTCGCACAGCTTTGTTCTAACAGAAACAACAATAACAGTTACTGGTAATTGTTATTGTTCATGCCTGAATATACCTACTATTTGTTTACAAACAAACCAAGATGTTGGCGATACTTTATATTAACGGTATGCGTATTCTAGAGAGAAGAGTTATTAGCAAAGACAAGGAAAGACCTTCAAAGCCGTTGCGGGATACTGTGATAAATGTGCCTAGCGCATCTGAGATAAACTTGCACATGCGCACTACTATTGTTGTTTTTGACGAGTATTTTTAACCTTAGTTTTGTGTGTCAAATAAAAATTGTAAAAAATTCAACAAAAAACAATAAATATCTACAAAGAAACGTCGAAATAGTTTTTTAAAATTATTTTATAAGAATTTTTCGAGGTGTGTGAGTTTCGGGATTTTGTACACCTACTATGAGTACACCAGGGATTGGCCCTTTGCTCTTCATAAAGCAACAATACAGGTAAAGTTTAAAGTTATAAACAAATGCAGCAAAAAAACAATTAAAACACAGTAGAAGTCGAAAAATTAACAGAAAAAAACGACGATCTGACAGTACTGACAGTATAAACAAACTACTATTAATTCGTCACCCCAGTATTGGTTTGCCATATCTCTATTTTTAGACATTTTAAGTTTTTTACTGGGGGATTTTTGGAGATAAGACAAATGAATACTGGGGTGATGAATTGTTTTAGGACCGACAGCATTTTACAGCTGATAGAGATGCGTACTGCGCAAGGTCAGATATATTGCGTTACGTCATTTCGCTGCCCCGTTCTGTCACAAAATAATCTTGCGCAGGCTGGACTAATGGTTCTCTTTCCTTCTCTATGGTTATTAGTTCGTTGGCTTTAAACTATTCTGTTCAAAAATTCTCTCTCGGGGCAGGATTCGTATTGGTAGAAGAAATGGCTGCGTTTCCGGTTTATGAATGAAATTCAAATTCTAGATACAAACTCTAAAATTCTCACCGAAACATACACTGTAAAAAATAAACTAAATATTCAGTTTCAGAAAAATCGGAAGTTATTATCAACGAACTAATAACTCTTCTCTCACTTCTAGAGAGAAGAGTTATTAGTTATTATCCTATACAATTCTACTTAATTTTTTGTTAAAAACACGCAACATTTCATGTCCATCCTTAATTATTAAAGTACGTGACTTAAGAACTATATTGTTTTTAACAAAAATTAAAGTACATTTGTATAGGATCATAACTTCCTATTTCCTATCCATTTGTACATAAATGAATATTCAGTTTACTTTTTACAGTGTACCTAATAATGCACTAGTGGTATAGTGGTTATTAGATTCAGTGTCAATGTAAAAATGCCATTTTATTTTTTATTATTATACCTACATGATTTACATTTTAAATGGTGAATCTGTTTTTAAAGATAAATTATGAAAAAAACAAGGATTTGAGAGCTTTTTGATGAGATTTTTAATTAACGTGGCCATAATAAAGCCTGTTTTCTAATCAAGACTGTATAGAAAATTTTCCCATCTAATTTTAATTATTAATTAAATTGAGAATATCCCATTTACTACGAACAATAACTGGGAAAAGATGTCGGGCATATAATTTAACATCGATTAAATTAACACATTTCTATCAAACATAGGATGGGAAGAAAATAAGGAAAAAGCCGAGAAGATTCCAAAAAAAAATATATAAAAATTTTTCATTTTTTTATTTTTCTTTTTGCGAAAAACGAAAAAATAAAAAAAAAATAAAAAAAATCTAAAATTTTCATTTTCATGGCTCATTTGTCTAAAATAGAATTAGTTTGAATGGATAATTGGGGGAGTGAGTATTTGCTCACGGATGCTGGAGTTGCATCTGTCATGAATTGACGATGGGGGCGGGGAAAGAGGTGGGAGGGGGTGAGGAGGGATGGAATAGGGAGGGGAGGGATGTGTGGGTGGCGTAAGACTAGCTCACTGATGCTGGGAATGCATCTGTCCTGAATTGGTGGGTACCATTACTGGTTGAGGAAGTTTTTGATATTTTTGTGGGTGTAGTGGATTTCGTGATCATAATCTAGAAAGTTTGAAATGAGGGGGTTTGTGTGATCTAAATTGTCTTGTATAAAAGACGTGCTGTAGCGGATGATTTCCGTTTTTAGGATGAGCATGTCGAGATCTCTGTGTATTTGGTTGTTCCTCATAAACCAGGGGGCATCGAGGCATATTCTGGGTGCCTTGTTTTGGAAGGCCTGAAGTTTGGCTGAGAGCTTTTTGTTAAGGGTGATTTTGTTCCAGGCTGGGGCTCCGTAGAGGAGTACCGGCTTTAGGGTTTGGTTGTAAAGAAGAAGTTTGTTTTTGATGGATAGGGGGCTCTTTTTACCTATTAAGGGGTAGAGTTTGGAGAGGCTGCAGTTGGTTATTTGGAGGGTGTTTTTGACGTGCTGATCCCAGTAAGATTTTTGGATATTCTAAAAAAAAAATCAAGTTTTATGAAGGGAAGATCCCTATTGTTTTTCAAAGGAATCCCTCAAAACATAAAAAAGTTATGGGGGGTTAAACTTTTTAAAAAAATAAAACTATCACTTTCAAAAAAGAAAATTAAAAAAAAAATGAAAACTTTTTGAAAAAGTTTTTTTTTCGATTTTTTTTTTTGAAAAATGTGTCGTTTTTCAAAAAAAAAGGTTTGGGCTTTTTTCATCGTGTTTAAAAAAATCATGAAATCGGACGGACGGGCGGACGGACTATAAAAAAAACACACAAAAAAGTTTCTTATTTTTTTATAAACCAAATTTATATCCAAGAATTTTCTGTCTAGGACGATTTTTGATTTTTCCAAAAAAAAGTCCAAACCTACCTTATAATTTTTATTATACTACTCTAGCGCAGGCGGTGTGAATAATATAACAAGCCGTGAAGGTATGTAACGCATTCCATTATATATTATTCACAGTAAATGCTATATTGCATTTTCCCAAATATTAAAAAAAATATATTAAAAAAAAATAAAAAAAAGATCTTTTTTTTTGGAAAACGACACATTTAAAAAAAAAAAATCCAAAAAAAAAACTTTTCAAATTTTTTTTTTTTATTTTCTTTTTTTTTAAAGTGATAGTTTTATTTTTTAAAAAAGTTTAACCCCCCATAACTTTTTTATGTTTTGAGGGATTCCTTTTAAAAACAATAGGGATCTTCCCTTCATAAAACTTGATTTTTCCTGAAAATTTCGAGTCGATCGGATAATTCGTTCTGGAGTTATCATAAATATCTCCAAAAATCTTACTGGGATCAGCACGTCAAAAACACCCTCCAAATAGTCAACTGCAGCCTCTTAAAACTCTACCCCTTAATAAGTAAAAAGAGCCCCCTATCCATCAAAAAGAACTTCTTCTTTACAACCAAACCCTAAAGCCGGTACTCCTCTACGGAGCCCCAGCCTGGAACAAAATCACCCTTAACAAAAAGTTCTCAGCCAAACTTCAGGCCTTCCAAAACAAGGCACTCAGAATATGCCTCGATGCCCCCTGGTTCATGAGGAACAAATACACAGAGATCTCGACATGCCCCTCCTAAAAACGGAAATCATCCGCTACAGCACTTCTTTTATACAAGACAATTTAGATCACACAAACCCCCTCATTTCAAACTTTCTAGATTATGATCACGAAATCCACTACACCCACAAAAAGATCAAAAACTTCCTCAACCAGTAATGGTACCCACCAATTCAGGACAGATGCATTCCCAGCATCACTGAGCTAGTCTCACTCTACCCACACATCCCTCCTCATCCCCCTCCCACCTCTTTCCCCGCCCCCATCGCCAATTCATGACAGATGCAACTCCAGCATCAGTGAGCAAATACTCACTCCCCCAATTATCCATTCAAACTAATTCTATTTTAGACAAATGAGCCATAGGCACCGAGCCTGTCTCTTAAAGATCCAATTAAACTACACAGCAGTGTCTACAAAAATCGTGACATCGGACGGACGGACGGACGGACGCATGGACAGACGGACATTTTCAAAGTTTCTTATTTTTTCATGATATATTTGTATCCAAGAATTTTTTGTCTATGACGTTTTTTGACGATTTTGGGAAATTCGAAACTATTATTTATTAACTATTATTCTAGCGCAGGCGCTGTGAATAATATAAGCAAAATTACATTTAACGCGGTTCTTGAGATAACTTGCACTTTCTATCAAACGCTGTTCATGTTCGACCTTCGCGTTCCTTTGTTTAAGATTTTTATTTTATATTAATATTTTTGTGAGCAGATGACATAAAGGGATCCTTATTGTTTTATAGAAAAGATCCAAAAACAACAGTTTTCTGTCCATATGGCGTTTTTTTAATGATCTCACCAAGTTTTTTTCTATTTGAATGGCACTACAGACTCATAATCACACGCTTGCGATTACGGGCACATAAAAGTCCAAACCAAATAAGTGGCACTATAGGCTCATAAATAACAATAAATGTATGCCAAGAACTAAAAAAAAAACTTTTATTACAGGTTTGCCATTTTTTGTACAAAAAAAAACAATATTGCCCCAAATGCATATTTATGCAAAACATAAGGACTAGACAAACATTTCTATACGTTTTTGGGGTCGCTGAATTCGAATCTGGGGTTGGTTTGACTCAGTCAGATCGCATTTCGTTGCCAGCCTCAGAAAAGTAATGAAATGTGTTTCAACTTTCATCACTTTTTTGAGGTTAGCAACGAAATGCGACATGACCCGGCCAAACCAACTCCAGATTCGCATTCAACGTCCCTAAATAAGTATAGAAATGTTTGTCTCGTCTGGGGAAACAGACCTTTCTTTTTGTGTGTGTGCCTGTGTAATTATAATAAACAGGGCTCAGTAGGATCCCTGAATTTTTTTGACGTTTTCTGTCTTCTCTGAAAAAGCCGCAAAACCTCAAACCAAAATTTAGGTACAGAAGGCGCCAAAAAATTGTCCTCTTGTCAAAATTATTAATGTAATTTTTTACTAATTTTGTGCTGTTTAAATACTATTTAAATTAGTTTATATTTATTTAAATGACGTTGTCAAATTAAACTTTTATAGGTTAACTAAATTTACCATAAAAATGCAATATTTTATAACAAAATATAAAACACACTTCACTCCTAAAGTAGAGTGTCCCTCTCAAATGCAACCTTAGGCGTACTACTCTAAACACATGGAAGTAACAGAATATCCAATAAAACTTTTTTATTATTATTTATAAAACACAAAAATGTCGTCGTGCGTCTTGTTTTGCAAGGTATTTTTCTTCATATCGTGTATTACGTGGTCTGGACACCTTAACACGAATTAAAAGTTTTTTCGTCTGAAAAAACAACATTATTCCAGAAATCATTTCTTCCCAAATGCTGCAGAGCAAAATCCAATTTGCTCTTTATGATTATTTAAAAGAAGTGGCTTGCGAGCCGAATAACAATTTTCTAGCTCAGAGTCTTTGATCTGCCGTAGAGCAGTGGGAAGCCGGGAAATTACTTTGTTGCATAGCATGTCTTGCATAATCAAGGGTATTTTCTCTTAGATAGCTAACTAGCTGCTCATCATCTTCAGCACCACTACCTTTTTTCTACCTGAGCCCACAGCCCTGGATATAGTACCTTCAGCCAGCCATTTTGTTCTAATTCTTTTTATTGTTCTTTGACTTACACCAAACTCTAAAGCCAAATCCGAGACATTTCGGTCATTTTCCAGATGAGTTCCAATTCTTAATTTAATGTTTTCATTTAAATGTAGAGATATTATTATTTAAAATATATCAAAATAAAATAATATTTTGTCAATATGACGGTAGTTTTTTTTTGACACTATTGAAATGTCAAGGCACCTTACTTACTTAAAATTAATCTACAGAAATAAACTGGACAATTTTTGTTGCGATTTCTGTATCCTATGGTACTTTTTGCAGTGGTGGAAAAAATATATATTCTGACCTTTTTGACTTTTTACCATTTATTGTAAATATTCTTTATTTTATTTCAATATTATGCTACAGCACACGCGGTTTGTTGAATAAAAGAAAAATTATACAATGAAAAGACCATAATAATGTGCATTATAATGGTGTTTTGATTGTATAATGTTAGTTTGTTTACAATAGTCAGCCACTATAAAAATTTATAGTATAAAATTCATTCATATAATTTATATACATTGGATTATAGATTATAATAGATCAGTTAACCGTCAAAAATTGCATTAAAAATTATAATCGTGTTAGTTTTTTTTATTTCTATTGAAAATAGTGATTATATACCAAGATAGAGAAGACATTTTTTATAGCCGAGCGTATAAAATCCCGAGCTACGTAGCAGCGAAGGATTTAAGAGTGCGAGGCTATAATAGTCTTCTCTGCCGTAGTTTATATATTAGTTTTTTCACTACTAGCACTATTTAACTATTTGTATTCAAATAATAAAATAAATTATTAACAGAAATTATATTTCTTGAAATTTTCATAAAAATCAAGTAGCCTTGATCAATGACATTTGCTCAAATAAATACTTTGAACTGACGTTTAAAAATTTAGTTTTTTTTCTCATTTTTTTCATAATATTTAGCTAATTATTGATTGTATTAATTGGTAATAATTATAATTAATTATATTTAATAAATAAAAAGTTATATTAAGCTATTTTCTTGGGTTTAGTTAGTAAAAATTGCACAAAGAACTGAAACATCTAAAGTAACAAAAATCAATTGTTTATAAAATTTACTCCTACTAGGAGAGAAAAAATTATTATTGCTATAGGTGAAGAAAATTGATTTCACAGTCTGAAAACATGATAAATAATGGTATTTTCTAATTTTCTAGTGAAAAAAGATATTTAAGACGCTTGAGAACACAAAAATAATTAAAATGGCGTTTTACCCCATTTTGATCAAACTACCTCACTTGGGTCTACCAACTATTTTTTGTATATTGTTCAAAAACAATATGCACAATACCGTTTACAGATAACTAGTTCAAAAATAGAGATATCGTACTTAGACAAAAGGACAAACAGACAGAGCGAGTTAAAACACAGAAAAAAGTAATCAATTTTTTTTTAAGTCGGCTCCGATAATTTTCTCAGTAAATAAAGTTTATTATGCTGTTTTCCATGCTATACTCGTGCTTAATATTAAAAAGTTATTGAGCGAGAAGGGAAGATTATAAGATTATAATAACAGATCCTAATGCTGAAGAGCCGTAATTTGCCATAAAGAAATTAATAATAATAATAATAATAATAATAAAGGTCTTTATTAAAATAAGTACAAAAGTTACAAGATTATTTTAACTATTGGGCGAGGTTTAGTTCGGCCGATAGATTTCTTGCTGAGCTTCTCAGGCACAACAAAAAGAGCTACCAGCCGCCTATTCTTCCACCTAACCCAGGGAGAGAATAATGACATAGAAAACAATATTAAATATAAAAAAAAATATATGAACATTTATAAAATATAAATAAATAGAAATAAATACATAAAAAATAAATTGGGTTCAGAATAAGTTTATCAAAAAATAAGGATAAAAACGTATATCAGGTAGATAGAGACTGCAATTGTTTTTGAAATGTTAGCTTAAATAATTGTTTTTTAAAAGCAAGTAAAGATTTAGTATGTTTTAAATTAGCAGATAAGTCATTAAAGAACGTGGCAATGTTGTATGAGAATGACCGTTTATATAGTTCAGAACTGTGTTTAGAGACAGTAAGGGTGCTCTGAAAACGTATATTTATATTGTGAACATCAGATCTATAACGGATTTTTTGGTAAAGATATGGTGGTGATTGGTTAGATATTATCTTAAAAAACAGGCACGCAGAATGTAGATACCTACGGTTTTCCATATTTAGCCAATTTGCTTGGACAAATGTGTGACTTATATGATCATATTTTCTAATACCATATATTAACCTCAAACAGGAGTTTTGTAGTTTCTGTATACGAACCGTATCCGTTCTGGTGAGACAGGGACCATAAACAACATCGCAGTAATTCATCTGAGACAGGACAAGAGATTCACACAACATAGTTTTAGTGCTTTTATTCAAATAGTATCTATTTTGGTAAATAATTCTTAAATTTGAGTAAGCTTTTTGTAAACATCTAGAGACATGTTGAGTGAATCTAAAGTCCGTATCCACGGTCAATCCAAGGTTCTTAGCATTATCTGTATAGGTTATTACTGAGTTACAGCAAGGTCCATATTTAAAAATCGTTGTCTATCATTTTTTCGACCAAATAAAACAACGGTCGACTTACTAGCATTTAAATTCAAGCAATGTTTAACAGAGAGTTCATGAATATTTTTTAGATCAAAATTAAGAGCTCCAACTGCCTGTGGCGCCTCATCAAGTTTAAAGGACAAGGATAACTGGGTATCATCAGCATAAAAGTGGTCCACGCAAGATAAACAAACTAAAGCAAAACATACAATATATATAATAAAAAGAATAGGGCCCAAAATGGAACCCTGTGGAACTCCTGTGAGCATACGTAAAAAACCTGATATTAAATTATCATAAAACACTGCTTGAAATCTATTAGTTAAATAATCAGTTAGCAAGTCAACCGCAGATACAGATAAACCAATAAAATGTAAAATAGACTTTAATATCCTTGGATTGATCGTATCAAATGCCTTACTATAGTCCAAAAGTACCATTAAAGTTAACAGACCCTTATCCGTGGCAGATAAAATATCGTCAGTTATTTTAAGAAGAGCTGTCGCACAACTATAGCCTGGTCTAAATCCAGATTGGGAAGAGGGAATAATTTCGTTAAAATCTAAATGTTGACGTAGTTGTTTTTCAATTATTTTTTCTAGAATTTTGGAAAATGTAGGCAAAATACTAATAGGTCTTATATCGTTTAAGCTAGCAGGTTTGGAGACTTTCGGAAGTGGGATAACTAATGCTTTCTTCCATAAACTTGGAAAAACTGATTTTTTTAAGCAAAAGTTCATAATGTGTGTAATATGGGGGAGAATATGTGGTACACAAAGTTGAATGGTTGATATATTTATACCATCACACCCTGTTGCTTTGCTTTTAATATTAGAAATTATATGCAACACTTCTGTTTCAGTGATTTCCTTAAAGTTTAAAATTGACATATCCTGGTTTTTAATATTATTACTATAATAATTTATAGTCTCTTCATCTGGCACCAATTTAGGTATAGATTGTATAAAATGATTATTAATCATTTCTACATTAGAGAGCTCAGATGGTAAAGACTTAGAACATCGTTTACTCGGTAAGAAATCCAACTTTTTAAGTGTTGACCAGATAGTTTTAGAATTAGAATTTGCACCATTTAGACTAGAATTATAAAAAATCTTTTTTTCCCTCTTAACTGCCAGCGTTACTATATTACGGAGCTCTTTATAATGTTGCCAGTGAGCGATATTTTTAGTTTTTTTATAACGACTAAGTGCTTTGTCTCTTGTTGACATCATATCTCGTAAGGTATCTGTTAACTAGGGTGAATATTTTTTTGTTATCCTGTAAGTTCTAAAAGGAGCATGTTTATCTAATAAAGTGGTTATATTACTATTCACGGGCCGTTTAATGCAAATAGACCAGCAAGCAATATAATTTACATAAAATCGCGGTTTGAGCAGATGCTGCAAAGGCTTAATTGTCGTTTAGTTACAAATTTCGACAAATTAATTTTTCAGACAAGGGCAAATGGCTGTTTTTTAGGTACTCGTCACGGTGTTCATGAAGATTTCAGCATATACAGGTTGATCCATAACCATAACAAAAATATAAAAAAAGTTCCTATAAAGGTTGGTCCGGAAATGAGCCCTAAGGGATCTAGGGCCCTTTAAAATTGTAATAAAAATAAGGTTTTTAATTAATAACTCGGGTACCGTTTAAGCTAGAGCGGCGAGCTTTTGCATGTATATAATAAGGGCAATAAGTTTATGTTAATTTATTTTTTTAATTTATCCAGAGGCGTGCCCAGACGGACAAAATATATGAGGCTTAAAACATTTTTGCCCCAAACTTTTCTATGTGTATGTTTTTTGGATTTGTTGTAAAAAATATAGATTTCTAGAGTAAAAATACATATAAAATATCATATAGTGTAACACTGTAGGAGCAACCGTTATCAAAAAAAAAATGCAATTAAGAGGAAGTAACATTTTGTGCCACCAAAAACGTTACTTTTTAAAAGGCTATTACTCCTTTAATATTAAATTTAGGTGTTTTGGTGTATAATACTTTTTTGCTCAGTTTTAAATGAAGAATCACCCTGCAGCATTAAAATTTTATTGGTGCTTTTTTTTGTTCCCCATTCAATACGTCATCTTCGAAGGGCCGTAGCTCCCTTAGGGCTCATTTCCGGACCAACCTTTATAGAAACTTTTTTTCATATTTTTGGATGTAGAATCACCTCTTAAATTTCGGTACGCGAGTTCTGGAACAGGCTGTAGATAGCACAAGATTACACATTCTACTGTCACGCTGATCCTGGGCAAAAATTAAGTTAAGTAACTTTCCAACGCAAACCAAGAATTAATCCTGTTAGTAGGAGGTGTACACATTATAAAACCATTCACAGTAAAATCTGAGGTACTCGGTTTCGCAAAGGTAAAGGACTTTATGCCTCAGAACGAGGTGTTTATTTATTGGACAATCCTTGTACACCTATCCAACAATCTTCTACAATCCTTCTTTCACAATCATCTGCAATCCTCCAGAATCCTTCACAATCATCTACAATCTTCCACAATCATTTGAAATCTTCCCACAATCTTTAACAATCTTCATTAAAATTTTGTACAATCTTTGTGAGAATCTTTAACAATCTTCCACAATCCTTTGATTCTTACAATCCTTGTACACTTTTATTCAATAAATAAACCCCTCGCCTCAGAAATTACCATAGTTGGCCTATCCAGAAGCTTGCATAAGAACATAAAACATAAGAATGCGATGCCGTGATTGGCTTACAAGATACATGGCGGCACATCAAGCCAATCACGGCAAAGCATGGTTATGTTGTTATACGAGCTTGTGGATATGCCCTTAATAGTTCTCTATTATACTATTCACAGCGCCTGCGCTAGAATAGTATTATACGGTAGTTTTAAATTTCCCAAAACTCGCCAGAAAAAATTCTTGAATACATATGTGTTTCATGAAAAAATGAGAAAGTTTAAAAATGTCTTTCTGCCAGTCTGATGTCACGTTTTGTTTTTCAAAGTAATCCCCCTCAAAACAAAAAAGTTATGGGGGTTAAACTTAAAAAAAAACTACAATTTTCATTTTTTTTAAATTTTTTCTTTTTTCATACAGAAAAAGTTTTTCACATAAGAATCCGAAATTTTTATTTTTTTTTTAAATTTGACACACTAACTGAGTTTGTTTGTGCAGGGTCACATAATATTTTATATTGGGATATCCCACTCATTTTTTGCAAAAGAACTAAAAAATAAACTTGTTTCGTACTTTTAATAGCATTTTATTTTATATGTATACACAAAAAAAAGTTACCGAAATTCAAAGAAAACAAATCCAGAGCGAAATGGGTTAAAATTAGACCAATCGAAACACGTGACTGAAATACATGAAAAAGAGAAATAGTATATTAATTACCAAGTGAGAGAAGTTTAACATTTTTGACCTGCGTCAAATTGCGGGATGAGCGCGCTAACGCGAAGCCCGCAAGATGCGGTCTAAAATGTTAAATCTTCACTCACGTGGAAAATATAGTATTTTTTTACTACCAGTACAATTAATTAGCTATTTATTTATTTATTTTACTAAAATTTAATGACAAAGTTACTTTCTTTAGTTAATTTTTCTTCCCTCTTCAATACAACTTCGCCTACTGATTTTATGGAAACGGAAAACCCCACAGTACCCCACATCTTTGATACAAATTCGCCTCATACAAAACACTCAGAAACTTTAACACACAATAATTTAACAGTAAAAAAGAGAAATAAATATACCAATAACACGGAAAAAAAAATTATAGCTAGGAGCGCTATAACACACATACCAAGCAAATTATAATCGCTTATTATATAAATACAAGGCTTTCTCTTACAATTATGGCAGTCAGTGTAAAAATTTATATGAAATACTTTAATTGTTTAGTGAATAATAAAATATAACAAATAGTATGGCATTTATAGCTTAAATAGATTTAATTATTGTCCGTGCTAATAATTTTTATAATATAATAAAATTTCTGTAAATTTATAATAGTGCCTGTAATAAATATAATCGTGTCTGTAATATATATAATCGTTTCCAATTTATTTTTAACATTTTTAGTTATTGTGTTCCTTATAATCTATAGCTTAAATCACTATAATTTGCCACTGTTACCAAATATCTTATAATGTATAGAGCAGAGCCCACTAATTTCTTTCCGTGAACATCACCTGCTCGTATAAATATGTCTTGCTGAAATTGTACAATTAACTATAATTTTTAAAAGTAGTTTACAAAATTACTAATTACTTTTGTTAAATTTTGTTAATAAATATGTCATTTAAAAAAATTATCAATTTTATTTTAAGGTTATATCAACAAAAAGACCAGATTATTTGTGCTTCGCAAATTTCACAAGGCTTGGAGCAAGGCATATGCAACCTATAAAACATTGTCGTTTTACGAGTTGAATATCTAATATCTAATATAGGGGGGTTGTACCTCTAGTAATCTATGATCTTTACGGTAATCTATGGGTTGTATAATCTATGGTTGAATATTATGGATCAATGATTTTCAATTTTCGAAGTGTTTTTTGTAAAACATGTTTTATAGGTACTAATTTAATTAATAATTTTTAATTTATCATGCAATAAATAAATTTGGTGCCTAAAGACACTTGTAAATAGCACTGTGATTTAAAAATTATGTGAAACGTCAGATGCCAAAACAGCTGAATAAAAATTCATTATTAACCATGGTGCAATTTCATTATTTTTAGAACTTCTGACGTCATAGGTAGAGAAATAATATTTCTACCAATGAAAAGAAGTCATAAAGATGTGCTTTTAGGCTGGTGGTGAAAAAACGTAATATACTATTCACTGTGAAGAGCATACTATGGAATGCAAAGCATTACATATCTTCACGGCTTTTTTGTTTTTGTAAAAGTGTGCCTTTTAGAAACAGACGATAAAATTTAAATCACTAATAACTTTCAACAGTTTCAATCTGCGCTTATAATTATTCTTACTGCAAATACGGATTTTGGCGTTTTGTAAACTACACAAAGCTAATATCCGGAAACACCAAACTTACATTTCTGCTTAAGTTTTAAACGATCTTCAAATTTAATTTTATCCAGTTGGTAATACCAACTGCAATTTATTAGGTTTGGAAATACGTTCTTTATCGCCGCTAAATCTTAATGAATTAACAAATGAAATATGGTTTTACTTTATTATATTTTCCACGTAGCACACTGGTAAAAATAGCATATTATGCACCCAGTATGCGAAAAAATCTTTCGTGTTCGAGACTGAAGTTTTTTTTGTTGAGACTGAGTCAATTATCAGGAATTAAATTAAGCAAATTAACCAATATGCCTGTAAAAATATACAGAATAGTATATTCTATAACTAGTATAGAATAGACAATATTCCGCGAGCGCGGAATGACTATTCCATACGTGTTGTAGACTATACTTTTTCTTCGACTGCACATATGAAACTCTGTATGGCTTTAAACTGCGGACAAGGTTAACAACTGTTTTTTTGTGACTCAACATTGTAAATGCAACAAAACACATATTTTTAAATAAAGCAATTAATGTTATTTAATAATTTTATTAAATCAGTAAAAAAAGATTTTTATTTAATTTTAGCACATATTTACAAATTCTAATGCAAAAATTGAAGGTTATGTCAGATTGTTGTGACAGATATCAGATTTAAACATTTAACAATAGATGAAGCAGTTTTAATTTTTTGAACTAAATTGATAAAAAACTGGTCAAATATTAAGAAAAACTAATAAACTATGTAATTTTAACGCAAAATTTTAAATTGCATTAAATTATACAATATTTCATGGTAAAAATTATATATTTTTGCTAATTTTGCTACAGTTTTCTTTACTTTTATAAACAAGAGATGGCACTACATGTGCTCATTCTAACACTTGATACGGAATATTCATAACGTATCTAGAGCTAGAATGGATTCATTCCGTGTTTAAAAAGTATGTGTATTTGCTTACATTCTAAAGCAGTCGTAGAAAAAAGTAATACTTTCATATGGAAATAATTTCTATCATTTTGCGATGAAAAAAGTATAAAAGTTCGTTTGACATGTTAAAAAATGATCTTTCTAATGGCGATTTCTCCCGTTAGGTTAGACAGGGACAAAAGTTCTACCCAACCCAGACAGCACATGATATCTTAAAGACGTCTTTTTTAGATCTTAATTATGTCTGGACGCCTAAAGACATAAAAATTATATCTTATGGACTTCTTTTTAGGGATGTTTAAAAGATATCTGATTATGATGTCTATAAGATGTCTTTTAAGTATCGGTACAAGACGTCTTAACTTCGATACTCATCGCTAAAAATAAATTAACCACAATCAACTATTAAAAAAATTAAAATTTTTTTAAAAACAAAAAAATAAAAAAAAATTTTTTTCATTTTTTTTTTTAATTTTAACGAAAAAAATTAAAAAAATTAATTTTCAAAAAAAAAAAAAATTTTTAATTTTTTTAAGATCTTTTTTTGACAAACAAATTACCTCTCATTCTAATTCTTATTACGCTTTTTATATCAATACGACCGTACCTAGCAACGTAAATAGGAGGGGGTATTTGTTGTAAAATCGCCTGTGCAAGGCGTCAGTAAGGCGTCTTAAAAAAGATGTCTTAAAGACGTTACCTTTTGTAACATACGACGTCGTTAAGACGTCTTTAAAATGCATATACGGCGAAAACCGACGTTCTTAAGACGCCTTGAATGACGAGTTACAACATCTTTAAGATCTCTTTAAGTCATCTTTGTGCTGTCTGGGAAAAAGGATAGAAGACATACATACACTCCGACCTCCACCCAACCAAACAAATTCTGTATTTGTTCTTTGTTGAACAAATACAATATTTACTTGGCCGGGCGAAAAGTGTAACTATATTATCTTTATTAAAGAAATTACTGGCGCCATCTAAATTTTAGTAGAATTATCTTATTCTACAGATTCACATTAGCTATGTTCGTTCGTGCCGCTCAGTGCTACACTTTCCGGCCAACCAAATAAATACTGTATTTGTTGTATGAAAAACAAATACAGTATTTATTTGGTTGGCTGGAAAGTGTAGCACAAATGAGATAAAGATAGGGTAGACGTCTTTTGTTTCATAATTCTAGTTGTAGAGAGCTCCATTAAACGCGATTCTTCGAATATCGGGAACAATTCACTGTTTTTATTTAGGTTGGTTGTCTAGTAATCCAATCCAATCCAATTCCAGTATGGCTTTTCCCTTTGGGTAGTTGGCCAGTTCGATTTAGTATAATTTTCGGTCTACACAAAACCGTCTCACTCTGTAGTGATGTTTGCCAGACGCCAACTTATAAAAAAATTATCTCTTTGAAATTCATAAAAAAATATCCACATGTACAACGAAATACATTGAATTTAGATTTAACATCACATATTAATAATCACGACTGACTTAAAACTTTACAATTAAACGAACACTTTCACGACATTACATAAAAGAAAATTAATCAAGTCCTGTGCATATCAATGATTTCGATGCTGATGCTGGAATAAATTTGCCAAAGCGGTCACGCCCGTCCCTTACAAAGATCACGCTGCGACTGGGTTGTCAAGTAAATTATTTTCGTAATTATTCCCAGACAAGCTTTATGAAAACAGTAAATGATTCCCACTTTATTCTCAGTCTCTTGTGTAAGTATAATATAATATAAACATTTATTGGTTTATTTGCAAATTACACCATGTCAGGGGGGTAATGGGGGTAATAAAATAATTGCAAAATATGTAGGATCCGCTCAAAGAACTTTTTCCTAAAGAAGGAGCATGATGAAATCTACCGTATGCTTTGTTTGAAGCGTGAACCAACTACGGTGAGGGGCTGGTGGGGAGTAACTATTGTTTACACTTACGCGTAAAGAGAGAAAAAGAATGTGTAAACTCACAGTCTAATGTCGTAAAATGACTGACAGGGGTACAGTGTTGCCGATTACTTTGGATATTTTATTGTAGATTTTAAGAAACATTAGTTCTGTATGAGTTTTATATGAACTAGAAGTTTAATTTTAATAGATTTAAATATACCATATTATTAAACATAATTATAGTAAACACAATAAAGTTTTTTACATTTTTAATTTATGCATAATGATTTGAATTCATGATAAGGTGGAAACTACGCAACATCGCTACTAGGTATCCTGAAAGTCGACTAGCTACATCTACATTTTACACCACGAAGCTGATCGCGTTTCTGTTAGTAAATAAACAAACAAAAAGATGACACATTCGTAAACATTGGTCTGAAATTACTTCTTTAGGTAAAAGTTCTTTGGATCCGCTCCTGTACCATGTACAAACAAACGAATTTGCATATTTTGTTTGTTTGTAATAATTATTTTCAAAATAGATTTAAAATGTTATTTCAATAAAATAAATAAATGACAGTTCAAATTAAGTTATTTTTTATTTTATTTTTAAATGAAGTAGGTGGATGCCAAATTTCGTTTGCTTAAGCTGAAATTTGGCACAGATTTAAATGTTTGTATTTTGCACGATACGCTATATCAAATATATATGATTAAAAAAATCCAATTTTTTTAATTATTTCAGTTTTATATGAAGTGCGCCCCACTTCATTTAAAACTGGAACCGCCCGACCCTAATGTAATTTTTTAAAAAATTGTGTTTTTTGATATGCCTTATTTCACATAGATCAATCCTGCTTCCACTTTAAAGAGATAACTAGCAGGCAGACACAGAAAGAATTCTTAGAAAATAGAATCAGTCGCAGTGGGCGGGTTGCAATGAAACCGGTCCGATACCTGCATCTTCAATTTCAAGGCTCGCAACAGCTGATACAATAAAATAAAAAGTTCAGATTTTAACAGAGCTCTGGTACATTAACCCTAGAAGGGTGACAGCGGTGTCACAGACCGATGACTTCGTAATCCTTGGAATACCGTCGTTCAGAACTCTTAAATTATTTTTCTATTTTGCGACTCTTATAAGCTCATAATCACACGCATTTTGCGTGTTCTTATAGGCCCATAAGAGGTCTGTACTTTTTGTTCTTTTGGGTTGGCAACAGACCTGGACTCTCGCTTGATGTTTTCCGTGCAAATGTCGCTTTAAAGTTAAATTTTCTACAAAATTTTGTGTTTAGGTTATTTTTACCATGTTAAAATTGTGGCTTGGTTAATTGCAGTAAAAAAAAAAGAGATGACTATAAAATATATCAAAATATCATTTGTTCTTAGAATTTTAAACATGGTGTAAACTGTAATGCCAATCCAAAACAAACATCCCTAAATTAACCAAACGAGGCGTCAGCAAAGCAGGTTAATTTTCGAGAGGGCATTTTTTTTGTTTAAAGCGTGTTTAAATGTGAATAAATACAAAAAAATTGAAACAAATTTTAGTTTCAAGCTATTTGTTCTTTGATAAAAAAATCTTTTTGTATAAAAAATCCTGCGTATAGGTATAGTAGGCATTTTTCGATGTGATTGTTTTTTGCTCCTGGCAAATGCAATTTACCTGATAAAAGCTTAATTCCATTTTTCCATCATACGATTGGCACAATATTGGTTTTGGCATAAAAAGAAAATTACATGAATTCGAATCGAAGAGAACACTGGAACAATAAAGCTGAAAATAAGCTCCGTTTGGACTTTTCTGTTTGTGCCGAAAATGAATTTTATAAAAAATAGGTTTTTGTTAATTTTAAAAAGCTGCTTATACAGAGCGGTTCAAAAGTCTCCCCTCCCTTAACTTTTGAACGAGTGGAGTCAAAAATCAAAAATAACATTTTGATATTTTGTTTAGGGAAAACTATCGAGTTGGTTATCATGTCTCAAAAATGTATATAGAAAAATTATAATAATTTTCTGTGACAGTTAAACCTGAAAAAAAAATATTGATGATAAACATGACATACATTTTAAGGCCGACTATAGAGAAGTGTATCAGGGAGGTAAAGGGGGTCGAAAGGGAAGAAGTGACAAAAACCATATTTTCTAAGAACTTCGTTACTAAGTATTATATGCAAAATACACATGCACCAGAAAAAAGATAAAACAAGCCGTGAAGATATGTAATGCTACGCATTCCATTATATACTATTACACAGTAAATATTACATATACACGGTGTATTTGAAATAGCATCGGAAATTTTAACCGATGATTCTACATTATAAAATATGACAAAAAGTTCCTTTAAACATATGTCTTAAAATGCGTCATAAGGGAGCTACGCCCCTTTGAAATTGGCTAAAAAATCGGTTTTTATTTAATAACTCAGAAACCCTTTGAGATATATCAACGAGATTTTGCACGTCAACTAATCCTACCAAGGCCCGTTTTTGTGTGTTATTTTCATGTATTTATTTTAACCAGGGGTGTGCGAAACGAGGGGGGCTTATCAATTTTTTGTCCCAAACTTTTTTCTGTTCTGTCAAAATACATAAAAAAGGTACTCTTGTTGTAATACTGTAGGATTAACCGTTTTCGAGAAAAATGCATTTGAAGGTGAAATTTCACGGTTCGAGGACGTAAAATTAAATACTAAAATGTTGAAAACCAAAATTTTAATGATGCAATGTTCGTTTTTGAGTTATTGTGTCCACAAAAATCGTGACATCAGACGGACGGATGGACGGACAGAGGGACAGTTTCTTATTTTTTTCATGAAACACGTTTGTATCCAAGAATTTTTTGTCTAGGACGGTCTAGGTACGAAACCCTCAATGCCTAAGTCTGATCGCACTTTACCAATTTTATTTATTCATTTGATGTGTAGTGAATTTTTGCAGAATTTCAAACTACTGTGAATTTTGTTCAAGAAACGTTTGTTTGTTCACCAAACCTAATACACACTAGTCTCAAGGATGTAATCAGTCTGGTTCTGAAATCTTTTGAAAGCACGAAAATTAGTTTAATTTAAGATAATTGACAATGAAAACAGTGGTTTAAACAAAATAGCAAACGTATACTGACAATTAAAATCCTCTTAAATGCCGGCTTTTTGGTTTGAAATTGTAATTTATAATTTACCAGAAATTTCAAATTTTCCCGGCTTATAAGGGATTATTAAAAGATAAAGTTATATTAAGTACAGGGAGAAAACAGTTCTTGTAAACACATCCAAAAATTTAGCAGGCACTACCAAAAGTCTATCAGTTCTAAACAAAAAATAATATATTTAATTTTTCTTTTTCAAAAAAGTAAAAAAAAATATTGTTTAAAAAAAAAATAAAATTGGTAGTTTTTATCCCCTTTCAGTCACTTATCCCACTTTGTTTTTCAGCTAAGAACTTTAATTTCCAGTTATCTTGGTTACAAATCCGGACAGACTGACAGAAATTTCTTATTTGCGGATATTTCTGAAGTTTAATGTTCTAAATTTCTTATAGAAAAAATTAATTTCCGGTATACACACTGAACAAACGAATATTTTGAAGTGTTAAAGTTTACAAGTAAAATTATGCACTCGCGTTACACTCAAACTGCTTGACCATTACGCAAAAATATTTCGCATACGCAGTTGCTACAACCAATCACATATTAGCTTCCTTTATTTTTTAACGTTTTTATCAACCAATCATTTAACAATATTTTTGGCCACGTGTTTATTTCTGTCCAATCATATTATAGCTATATTGGGAATTTTCTACTGTAGAAAATTCTAGTGAGAACGCTGTAAATTTCAATTGTAAAATCAATTTCAATATTTATAATATTCATAGAACGGTTCAGAAGTATTACTATTTTCATAACAGACACATTTTAACAGAAATTAATCACCAAGCTATAGCTTTTTTCATTTGAAAATGAAACCGCACGCAAAAGAAACGATTCAATTGTTTTTTTAGCAATTTGATTGGATAGCAATTTGTCATGGATAACTAATAAGACACTAAAAAGAAATACTTTTTGCAATTTAAAATTAAGTATATTTTAATAATTTATTATCATTAGTAACAATCGAATAAAAAATATTGTATAATAGACAAAAAGTTAAATTTCGATTTCGTAGGTTTATTACCCTCGGGCCGGCCCGATCGGCCGGCCCTCGGCTTCTAAAAACCTATTCAATCGAAAAACTTAACTTTTTGCCCTTGTATTATAAATAACTATAATCACAAGCATTAAAGTCTAATCAGACAAAACATAACTGACAACTATTCTAGATTCATAAACTAAATTAAATTGTTTGATATTTACAAATTTAAAAAATCTATATAAAACATTTTACTATTCCTTAAAACGACTTTTGTTTGATTAACGCAGTTGTCCCTCCGAAATGACTGATCGATTTCGTGCTTTTTAGCACTCTTCAGAGCCACATATCGGTAGTAGGGACAACTACGAAAATCAAATCTTTTCCATATATCTCTATATAGAGTTTAAAAATCGTTGTAAGGAAAAGCAAAAACAGCTAGCGACATCTACTGCTAAAAGCAGAGACTGGATAAACCTATCGACAGTCCAAAAAAGGAAGCAGTATTGGTTTCAAGAACCTATTGCACGCTGTCGATAGGGGGCAGATTAATCAATGCCACGGTGGACATTGCCGCCAATTGAATCCTAAACGCTAGGAGGTCACCTTTTACAGTGGTATCTGAATTAATAAACTAAATTAAATTGTTTGATATTTACAAATTTAAAAAATCTATATAAAACATTTTACTATTCCTTAAAACGACTTTTGTTTGATTAACGCAGTCGTCCCTCCGAAGTGACTGATCGATATCGTGCTTTTTAGCACTCTTCAGAGCCACATATCGGTAGTAGGGACAACTACGAAAATCAAATCTTTTCCATATATCTCTATATAGAGTTTAAAAATCGTCGTAAGGAAAAGCAAAAACAGCTAGCGACATCTACTGCTAAAAGCAGAGACTGGATAAACCTATCGACAGTCCAAAAAAGGAAGCAGTATTGGTTTCAAGAACCTATTGCACGCTGTCGATAGGGGGCAGATTAATCAATGCCACGGTGGACATTGCCGCCAACGCTTTTCCTTAAAAAGTCCAAACGATTTTTAAACTCTATATAGAGATATATGGAAAAGATTTGATTTTCGTAGTTGTCCCTACTACCGATATGTGGCTCTGAAGAGTGCTAAAAAGCACGAAATCGATCAGTCACTGGGACGACTGCGTTAATCAAACAAAAGTCGTTTTAAGGAATAGTAAAATGTTTTATATAGATATTCTAGATTCCTTGAGTAAAAATTCATAAAAAATATTATAATGTAACATTGTAGAAGCCGGTTAAAAAAATGTGAGTAAAAAGAAAGGAACATCTTGTTCCACAAAATAAGCTAAAAGTTTTTAAAAGGCTATTACTTCTTTTATATTAAATTTAGGTATTTCGGTGAAGAATACATTTTTACTTAGTTTTAAAAATTGCCCTGCAGCATTAAAATGTCACTGGTCCTTTTTTTGCTCCCCATTCAATATGTCCATATTCGAAGGGTCGTAGCTCCCTTAGAGCTTATTTTCGGACATATGTTCCTGTGTTCGTTTTTATTTTTGGTGATGTAGAATCATCCACAAAATCCGACAAAAGAGTGCAAACACCGTGCAGGTATGTAAAGAATAACAAAATCCTTCTGTTCGGTTTGAATGGAAAGAAATCGAAATCTAAAGTACTGCATTATGAAACATTAATGCAGGTTTTTTAATGAACTTTTGCAATTTCTGCAGCCGCAAATAAAAAGTCTATACAATTCCTCGCTCGTTAACGATGTATTTATCTTTGATTCAGAACAAAAAATATTCAAAACAAGTACACGGAAATGTCATTGATGAAATAGAGATAATTATTTTTTAACCGTTAATATTCAGCCAGTTGAAACGGTTTTATCCGTTTTTTTAAACCAATTATATGCTTATGCTTACATAAAATAATATTCATCTCAGTTATTTGTTATTGTTTTTTAAAAAATAAAAATTATATCCAATTTCGAAAATCAAAAATATTGAGATCCATAATTTAACGTACGTATACTTATAGTGAAGAGGTATTATTTTAAAAAATCAAACTTTTAGTCATCATTCACTTTATTAATAATTTAGGTTAGTTACCGGTTTCGATTATCATCGTCAGACTACAAGAAATTACACAAGTTAGAGATTATTTTAAGAAAAACAAACTTTATCTTACCTAGCCAAAAATATATAAAAATACTATATCCATAAAAGGTCAAAAACAACCATAAGAAAACATTTATAAATTTAAAACACAGTAACGTAACGTCCACTTCAATTTACAAGACAATATAAACATAATATTAACAATAAAATCACAAAACACGTGTTTAAACATACAGTATATAAATAATAAATGTCAAAAATCAAGAGTTTTTTTGAAAATCTATAATCAATATTAGGGATGTTCTAAGCTAAGGTGTGTAAGAAAAAGAAGTAGAAGAAGAAAAGGAAAAGAAAAGCAGAAGAAGGAAAGAAAAAGAAAAGGAAGAGGAAGAAGAATAGGTCTAAGCATTTTAAGGGATGGGTAAAATATTTTTAAACACTATTCAACACAATCCTGAAAAATTGAAATTGAAACATTAAGAAATGTTATTTCTTAAAATTCCAATCTACTTATTGCAATAATTATACACAAATAGATACATAAATGTATGCACATACATAAAACAACCGCAAGTATTACAAGAATAAGCTAAAAAGTGTAGTGTTAGAACGGGGGAACGTAAGCTGTTTATTTAAAATATTTTCAGGATACTTATGAGCAAAACTACTAATCTCTAATTCTTCATAAAGATCCAATTTAACTCCACCATCTTGTATATGTAGAATTTCAAAATTAGAATTCCGCTCGAATGTATGTGTTTCGTCTCTTAGGTGATTTAAAAAATGTGAGAACTTCTTTCCTTCTAAATGTTCGCCCAATCTAACACCAAAAGATCTTCCCGTTTGTCCAATATAAAAACACTCACAAGAGTTACAGTTGATCTTATAAACTCCCGATTTTCACAACTTTTCAATAGGGTCTTTGTTTTTAATTAAGTGGGTTTTAATATTTGAAAGTGGTTTAAATGAGACTTTAAATGAACCTCTAAATAAATTTGCAATACTTTGACTAATTGGACCTATGTAAGGAATTGATATATATTTAATTTCATTTGTGATATTTAACAAAGAAGTGAGGTTGTTGTTAGCCAATTTAATTTGTTTTCTTCTTAATAGTTTGTTTATCAGTTCTGGGTTGTAGCCATTCATGTAAGCAATGTATTTTATTGTATTTAGCTCTGTTTTAAAATCTATAGAGGAAAGAGGTAACGATAGTAAACGATGAATCATACTATGAAATGCAGCCATCTTGTGGTTAAAAGGGCTGTTGGAAGTAAAAGGAATAACATGATCAGTCTGTGTCGGTTTTCTAAAAATGCTGAACGAATGCCTATTGTTAACCCTAGATACAGTCAGATCCAAGAAATTAATCTTATTACTTTCTTCAATTTCAAAGGTTAAATTTATACTATCATTCAAAGTATTTAGAAAATCAAAAAAGACAAAAAATTGCATTAAAGTACCTCTCCAGTATAGTAAAATATCGTCAACATATCGAAGCCAGTACTTTATGAAAAGCAGACATGAATGACCAGAACCAAAAACTAAAGATTCAAAAAAATTCATAAATATTTCTGCCAGTTTTGGACTCATTGGTTCACCCATAGCTAAACCGTCTTTACTTCTATAGTGCTTACCATTAAAAGTGAAGAAATTCTGTTCGGCACAATGCTTGATTAAAGCTTTAAAAGATGATCCTTCATTATCGGATAAGTCGCTGTCAGTTATGAGTTCATCCACCAGACTTAAGACTTTTTTGATTGGAACATTGGTAAACAAATCTTTCACATCCAAACTAACGAAAAAACCTTCCTTACCAAGGTCCAAGTCTTTGACCTTATTAACAAACTCGATTGAGTTCTTGACTGATCTCTTTGGTTTAAAGATATCCAATTTTATAAATGTTTTGTTTAAATACTTCGATAATTTATAAGTGGGAGCATTTACACAACTTACTACCGGTCTGTAGGGTATACCTGCTTTATGTATTTTTGGCAAACAATAGAGTCTTGGGGTTACGGGATTCATTACAGCCAACTTAAGATCGGTATATTTGTTTATAAATGTTTTGTGTGTGTTTATTAATTTAACAGTTTTTCTATTATAGCTAATAGCTGGGTCTATTTTCGGATCGTATTCTTTAAAACCGTTATCTGTCAAGAACTCATTAACCTTGTCAACGTAGTCAGTTTTGTCCAAGACAACCAAACATGAACTTTTATCTGCCTTTGTAAGAAATAAATTTTCGTTTTTTATCTTTAATTTAAGTTGTTTTAAGATTTTATCATCTTCAGTTTTAGACGACGAATTTACTCGACTAAATTCATGTTGTAGTTTTCTTAGGCACCTTAGCTTAGAACATCCCTAATATTGATTATAGATTTTCAAAAAAACTCTTGATTTTTGACATTTATTATTTATATACTGTATGTTTAAACACGTGTTTTGTGATTTTATTGTTAATATTATGTTTATATTGTCTTGTAAATTGAAGTGGACGTTACGTTACTGTGTTTTACATTTATAAATGTTTTCTTATGGTTGTTTTTGACCTTTTATGGATATAGTATTTTTATATATTTTTGGCTAGGTAAGATAAAGTTTGTTTTTCTTAAAATAATCTCTAACTTGTGTAATTTCTTGTAGTCTGACGATGATAATCGAAACCGGTAACTAACCTAAATTATTAATAAAGTGAATGATGACTAAAAGTTTGATTTTTTAAAATAAAAATTATATTGTAAACAAATATTTCAATAGGATTTAAAATTATTAATTACACGTCCCCTTTCTATTTAAAAAAATGTTATCCTTGCCCGCTGTGCCACCAAAAAATCAAATATACACTAAAAAAATGTATTGGGTTGTTTTTTAGGTTTATTATTTTTTAACACGTTCGCTATCGACAACCCACCTGGTGGGTCCATCAACTTATATTCAATGCCGAGAGCTGTAGACTTGAATATAATGCAAAAAAAATATCCGGCACCTGAGATGAGGTCTATTTCTATGGGCGGGAGCGAACGTGTTAAGCAGTCAAAAGTTAAAGGGGGACTTTAGACGCTGTATAGTTCTTATAATCGTTCATAATTGTTTCATAATAGTATATTAAAGTACTAGTTTCATAACATACGTTTTTAGCGCATGAGTACAAGTTTAGAAAACGAGCCGGCAATTTTTTTTAGGAATTAGTGCGTTAAAAACGTGTTATAAAACGAGTACTTTATACAATTTTTTCTATTTTGCTCTAAAATTAAAAAAAAACTTAATTTAAATTGATGACTGATTTAGGGATTTTTGTTTTGGATTGGCATTACAGTTTACACCATGTTTAAAATTTTAAGAACAAATGATATTTTAATATATTTTATAGTCATCTCTTCTCTTTTTTACTGCAATTAACCAAGCCACAATTTTAACATGGTAAAAATAACCTAAACACAAAATTTTGTAGAAAATTAAACTTTAAAGCGACATTGACATTTGCACGGAAAACGTCAAGCGATAGGCCAGGTCTGTTGCCAACTCAAAAGAACAAAAACTACAGACCTCTTATGGGCCTATAAGAACACGCAAAATGCGTGTGATTATGAGCTTATAAGAGTCGCAAAATAGAAAAAAATATATAATTTAATAAACACAGGTCGGATCAAAGTGTTCATTTACCAGGGGCTTGAATTTTTTTAACTTAAGTGTCCTAAAAAGTTAATAAGTATGATCTAACGGCTTTTAAACTTCCATATAAAATTTTTTCTATACTGTATACTATTTATACAATGCAATATCATGTATTATATTTATGTATATATTCTGCTATATGAATTTTAATATCTTTTTTTATTTTGTTCCAGGTATGCTACTTTATATTCCGCAAAAATAATATTGAAATCATAATGCGATATAATATTATCCATAGAAAAAAAATGTAAGTATTACGTAAAAGTTTTGAATAAAATCGTAAATATATTTGTAAATGTATTTTAAATTTTATAGCCGATGGAAATACTGGGCCGGGGGGGGGGGGGTAATGTACGTAAAAGCATCACGGCAGTGAACGTGTTAATGGCGATTTCTCCCGTTAGATTAGACAGGGACAAAAGTTCTACCCAAAAAGGATAGAAGACATACATACACTCCCACTTCCACCCAACCAAACAAATTCTGTATTTGTTCTTTGTTGAACAAGTACAATATTTAATTGGCCGGGCGAAAAGTGTAACTATATTAAAGAAATTACTGGCGTCATCTAAATTTTATTAGAATTATCTTATTCTATAGATTCACATTAGCTATGTTCGTTCGTGTCGCTAAGTGCTACACTTTCCGGCCAACCAAATAAATACTGTATTTGTTGTATGAAAAACAAATACAGTATTTATTTGGTTGGCTGGAAAGTGTAGCACAAATGAGATAGAGATAGGGTAGACGTCTTTTGTTTCATAATTCTAGTTGTAGAGAGCTCCATTACAAATGTACCCTTTGAATTTATTTTTAACTACTACATATTTGTGGTTTCATTACACAATTAAAATAAGCAATGTGATGGGATTACACAATACCTATAATTTACTGTAAATTATTTGCAATAAATCTGAAGAGTTTTCATAAATAATCGTAAAAGCACGTTTTGTAAACACGAAATTTTATCAGTAAAATTAATGCAAAACTGGTGATTTGTTTACCTATTGGTTACTAATTAGGTTTATACATTCAAACATGGACTATTCATAATGAATGTTTAGTTCAAATTAATCCTGTATTTAAAACAGATAGTGCACTGAAAAAAATGACGTTCTTGGCTCAAAGTAGTCGACACTCTTGGCAGTTATTCTCTAATTTAAAAGATGTGCATCTTCAAACAAAAGTATTTATCTTGTCCCAAGAAAAGTGTCGCTTTCGAAATATTTTTAAAATTCTCTTGGACCTGGCGCATTTGAGGCAAAAACCATTTATCTTGTTTTAAGATTGTTAAAAATTAAATAATTTTAAATACTTTGGCCCAAGAATTTTACTTTTATGACAAGACCACTCGCATTTCACACAAGATCAAAGAATTTTAAGTTAAAGAATCAGAAAGATCTTGGTAAGTGAATTATATTTTCATGTTAAGAGAAGGCGCTTTTGGACTTATTCAAGAGGGCGTAGTATTTGGCCTAATTTCATATGCCATTACCGCAAAGGATCCTATTTTCAGTGTGAAATTTTTATTAAATAAATGGGTTTTGTAATGGACAGCAGTCCAATACGTTAGGCAACATAAATTTAGGTCTTCAATACCAAACCCAAAAAGAAAATTCCCTTCCAAAAGATAAAGATAAAGATAAAGATATGTTTATTGCTCCTTCGTTTTTACATGAAAAAATGTCCAGCAAACGTCAATTAAAAATTATTAAATTATACACTGGTACATATAAGTACCTAACATTAAACATTAATAGAATTTACATTACAGTTCAAAAATTCTTCAAGTGTGTAAAACGGGTTATTCGAAAAATAACGTTTAATTTTTTCTTTAAATTTCCGAGGGCCCAGATCAGTAAAAGAACGAGGTAACTTATTGTAGGTTTTGATTCCTAGATACCTGGGTCCCTTTTCAAATCCGGCCGTTTTATGCCTAGGTATGCTAAGAGCATGAGGTTGCCTAGTGTTAATAGAGTTTAGATCCCTATTTGCCACAAATTTTTCCTTATTTTGGTGAACAAAAAGTATCAAATTGTATAAGTACAGTGAATAAACCGTCATTATTTTGTTATCTATAAATAATTGTTTACAGTGACTTCTGTGTTTTGCACCACAGAGCGTTCTGACAATTTTCTTTTGAATAATGAAAATACGATCTAGAAGTGTCGAGCCCCCCCAGATAATTAGACCATATTCAATGTGGCTTTTTATGCTTGCATTGTAAAAAGACAGGAGAAGACTTCTGGAGACGTTTTGTTTTAAATTATATAGTGCATAATGACAGCTGTTTAATTTTTTTGCAATATGGTTTACGTGGACATTCCACGCTACTTTTTCTTCTAGCGAAATTCCAAGTAGTTTAAATTCTGTTACTTGTGGTACTGACTTTTTGTCACAGTAAATAAGGATACTACTGTCATTGTTTAATTTATTAAATTTTAGGATTGCTGATTTTTTTGGGTTTAAAATAAGAGAATTCTGCCTTGACCATGTGGCCATTAAATCTGTTAGAATTTTTAAAAGTTCCAAGAAGTCCTCCCTTGTACAGCATGATATTAATGAAGTATCGTCTGCATATTGGCAAAGCTTAAACCTCTTCTTAAACCTGTCGGGAATGCCATTTAATAAAAATTTTAAAAGGTCATTACTAAAAATTAAAAATAATAATGGGGAGAGAATTGCCCCTTGAGGTGTCCCTCTGCGGATATTTTTTGTGGACGATTTGATTTTAACATTTGCCCGCTCACCTATGTCTGAAGTTAGTTCTACATATTGTTGCCTATTTTTGAGGTAGGAAATAAACCATTCGAGAGTTTTTCCCACTATACCATAGGATTCTAATTTTAAAATAATCAAATCAATGTCAAGGACATCAAACGCCCTTGTCATGTCAAAGAAGAGCCCTGAAACTATACTTTCTCCATTATCTACATTTTCTATTACGTAATCCAAAATTTCAAATAAGGCATAGCTGGTACTTAGCCCAGATCGAAAGCCATAATGGGAGGATGAAAGTAAATTGTACTTGTCAAAGTAGTTAACTAACCGATTACACATAACTTTGTCAATAATTTTTGCAAAGACAGACAGGTTAGATATTTGTCGATAATTAGTTACATCAGTTTTTATCCCTTTTTTGTGAATGACTACTACTTTTGCTTTTTTAAGTTGTTCTGGATATTTACCTTCCTTGAAAGAAGCATTTATCCAACTAGTGACAACTGGGGTTATATTATCTATAATCAAACGTAAAATGTTACAAGGAATTTCGTCGGGGCCCGAGGACCATTTTTTTGAGGTTGCTATCATTGCAGTTTTTACCTCAGTCTCGGTTACCTCTCCACAGAACATGCTATGTGGTGTTTGCCTCTCACAAGTGTAGTTTATAGTTTCAGGGTTCAGACCAGGAATATCCTGTGTAAAAAATGTGTTGAAAATGTCCGCAACCTGCTTGGGGTCACTGACAGTCTCACCATCATATTCAACAGTTATTTTATTTATTTTTTTACTTCTAGTGGGGTCAAGGGTGTCTGAAATTAATTTCCAGGCATTCTTGACAATATTATCATCCTTGTTTAGTAATTTATTGTTATATTCCTTTTTTTTATTTGATAATTCTTTCTTATATTTATTTTTTAATTTAGAATATTGTTTTTTTATTTGATTATTATTGGTGTTTTTCCAAAGCCAGTGTAAATCACTAACCTTTTGTGCCATTTCTTTAAGTTCTTTTGTTATCCACATACCTTTTTTTGGTGTTTTATACTTCACCTTTTCAACTGGAAAACTTTCATTAAATATTTTATAAAATATGTTAAAAAAATTATCAAATTTATCATCTGCTAGAGCTGATCTGTGAACTAAGCCCCAGTCTGCTGTAGCAATAGCTTCAACAAATTTGTTTTTATTATTTTGTGAGAAATCTCTTCGATAAATAAATTTATTAGAACTTTTTGGTTGGCCAGATTTATCTACACTTAGTGATATCACTTTGTGATCAGTGAATTCCGCTGACTTTAGCGAAACACTATAAGTGAACTCACAATTTGTGAAAATATTATCAAGTAGTGCCTTGTACCGAGTTGGTTTATTCACTGTTGGTTTAAGATTAAAACCATTTAGTATATCTAGAAATCTGTTGACATTACGGTGCTTGGTGAGCAAGCAAATGTTAAAGTCTCCACTTAAAAAAATAAATTTACATTTACCTTTGACAAAATTAAGAAGGTTTTCAAGCTTACACAGAAATGTGTCCATGTTACCATTTGGGGCCCGATACATAGATATATATATGCATTTAGCATCATTCAATACAAACTTGCAGCATGTGAATTCAAACACTCTTTCAATACATTTTATTGGGGTATCTAACTCCTCAACTTTAAAATCTGAGCGGGCAAATAGGGAAGTACCTCCTCCAGCTCGTTCTGACCTAAAAAAATTTGAAATATTAACATAATTTTCTAAGCTAAAATGTTTAATTTCGTGATTTTTTAACCACGTTTCACACACTGATAATAAATTAGGATTAAAATTTGATAAAAACAAGTCAAGGTTTAGTTTTTTCTTCCTTACACTTCTACTGTTGATTTGCATGAGGCCTATTGTTGAATGATCTGTTTTGCGGTCGATATTTTTGGTATTTTCGCCTGTTTTGAAAGCGAAAATCTTGGATTGTCACATGTCTAGGCCAACAACCTGGATTCATTATTGCATTGTAGTGCTCTTCAGGTATTTCCACCTTATAGGCTTTGTGTGAACCGTAGGATTTAGTCTCCGTCACAAATATTTTGTTTACATCTTCTTCTTTGAGGTTAAGTTTTGACATAACATGATTTATCATTTTTTCTGGTGTTGTTCGCATGCTAAGGTTGGTAACAAAGAGAGATTTTGTAGGAGGAGCGGGTTCCAAATTACAGGAATCTAGATTACCCGTAACTTTCTTTGTTTGCCGTACGGACTGATGTTTTCTAGGTGTGACGCCCTCTATTATTGAAGATCCAACACCATTGTTATTAGTATGCTCACCGCTAGATGACGCTGAAACATTTGCTGCTGGACGCGGGGCCCCATTTTTGGGGCGTTGGCTCATAATTTCTTGAGCGCTGTTTGAATTTAGGAAGTTACCTGATTCTTTTTTTTGCAAGCTGTCCTTCATATTGCCATTCATTGGTTTTTCTGTCTGTTTGACATGTTTACAGGTGTCGCAAACTGTTATACCAGACTCCAAAACATTTATCTTGAAATGTAAAAGCTGAATAGTCTCTTGAAGACTTTTTATATAATTCTTGAGATTTGGTACCTCCGATGATTGCGATTTATCCATAATCGTGCTGACAGAACTATCATTGTCACTTAGGTTGAGGTTAGAATCTTCGCCGGCTTGGTCCAAGCATTCTTTGCACATGTAATCAGCCTCTTCTGACGAAAGTTGAGTACATCTTAGGTGCACAAAACGTAAACACGATTCGCACTGCAATTTTTTAGCCTTTGTAATACCAGTTTGACACAAAATACACGTTTTTGATGATTTTTGGCTAGATTGACTTGAAAAAGTACCTTCATCGGTCGCCATTTTTAGTAGCGCTTTCTCTTCATATGAAAACATAATTCATTTGCTATAAGACCTTCCTAATTCTTTAATTCAAATTTCTTTGGTCTTGTATGAAATGCTTGAAAGAAACTAAAATTCTAAGTGGCCTTCAGTTAAAGTCAAAATTGTTTCGAATGAAGTGAAGCATCTGATGAAAGAGTTTTTCTTTTATCATAAGAAATTTGTGTCTTGTGTCAAGACAACACAGTAATTGGCACAAAAGTATTTTTCTTAATTCAAAATATCTGCTTATTGTGTCAAAACTCTACGACATTTTAATAAAATTAAGAAATTCTTGATCCTTACTCATATTGGAGTTGATTTAAATAAACCATAGAAAAAATGTTATCTCTCCAAAATATAAATTTATTGTCTATTAAACAAACATTACAGCGACAATTGTTTCGACTTTTTTAACATAAAGTCATTTTCAAGCTACAAATAATGAAAAATTAGGTTGAAAATGGTACAATTCCTTTTAGAAAACCTTACTTTTTAAATTTATAAACAAAATAACTTGAGTACACATTATTAGAAATGTCATACTGACCTTAACTCTATTATTTTTATAAAATCTTAAAAATTTAAACAAAAAGAAAACTACAATAAGTTAAAATAAAATAAATTAATGAAATCTAAAATTTTAAATTGAATAAAAATCTGGGACATCTATCATAAAATAATCCAAACTATACTTCAAACAGACTAAAGGAATTATCTTTAAACTGCAAAAAAGGTAGATAAATATAAAAAAAGAAAAAGATTAATTTATATTTAACTTGGTAATTGGAATAAAATTGAAGAGGTGGCAGCAAATTCACATCAAAAACTCAAAAACAAACCAAAAAGGGAACAAAATTTTTGGAAAAGTTTTTAAACAAAAATATTTACTCCAAAGATTAATGCTCTGTAAGGGGACAGGCAACAATATCCGGTCTAACGTTTAAAACATTATTGTAAACATAAATGTTCAAAAAATCTATTTGTTCATTAACTAACCTATCCCTATGGAACCTTTTGTTGTACAAAATGGCAAATTGTTCTAGCAGATCTGTAACTCTATCGTTCCTCGAAATATGCAAAACGCTTACTTCATTTTCATAGTCATGGTTGTTGCACAACACATGGTTGGCAAAGTTGGACTTATAGTTAAGACCTGCTAGATCAACATTATTTGCACGTAGTAAACGAAAGTGTTCGTTGGTTCTTATACAGATTTTACGATAACTACGGCCTATGTAAAAGCTATCACAGGAACAGGTCAGTTTATAAACGCCGCTCCTTTCCAAAGGATTAATTTTGTCCTTTTTATGGGATAATAGGAGGTTGAGGTTAGAGGGGGCTGAAAAGGACACGGAAATTTTAAATTGAGATAGGAGTTTTTTGATTTTTAAAGAAGGGGGACCTATGTATGGAATACTACAAAAGGATGATGGGTTTAGGGTTGAAATAGGTATAAGGGAGGTGACTTTTGCTAAACTATATTTTAATAAATGCACTGCCCAGTAAAAGAGCTTTCCCATTTTTCACCTCCGCGCGTAAAATGGATTTTTTTATTATCAGATTCACTTTCAGCAACCACCTTAGTATACCAATTTTCACGAAAACTACCCTCTGCCCCTTCGGGGGTGAAGTTAGAATTTTGTTATAATCAGATTCCCTTTCAACAACCTCAAAAAGCCCAATATACCAATTTTCACGAAAACTACCCCTCACCCCTCAAGGGGTGGATTTAGAATATTTTTATTATCAGATTCACTTTCAACAACCTCAAAAACCCCAATAAACCAGTTTTCACGAAAACTACCCCCCACCCTCGGGGGTGAAATTAGGAAAAAAATATTATCAGATTTATATTCGTCGACCACAAAAACCCCTATGTACCAATCTTTACAAAAATATTTAAAAATATTTACCCCCCGACCCCCGTGGGGGTGGAGTTAAAATTTTTTTATTATCAGATTCAATTTCAGCAACCTTGAAAACCCCGATACATCAATTTTCAAATTTTTGTAAAAAAAATGTATTTTTCCTCATTTGCCCCCTTGCCGCACACCAATGTTCACCAAAAACAATCCCGAGCGAGAACTTTTGGTAACATACCTATATGCCAAATTTCAAAAAGTCTCTAGCTTAAAGCGTTCTTAAGTTATCGTGCTCACAAGATTTCCCGGACAGACCGACCGATCGAGCGACAATTTTTTTCTTTGCTCGAAATTGATTTCTATCGACGTAAAACGTCATAAAACGCAAAAATACACACGAATACAAGCCTTTCCGAAATTTTCAAAAAAATTTCAAAATGGGAAAACAAAATATTTCCCGTGGTGCAAAAAAATGAAGGAATTCATGCAAGAGTAACTTCCTTTTACTGAAGAGCCTTCGGTTTTCACTAAAATAAGATGTACAGTACTGTGAAGAGCGTAATAACATTATTGTTGTTTTCTTGTGAACCAGATTTATCTGAAATCGAATGTATATTAAATTAAGTCCTTCGGATAACTGAATTTTCCTGTGCATTTTCTAAATAAATCAATCTAAGTGATCAATGTTTTCTTTGTCGGAATTGAAATTTTCATCAAAGCAAATAAAATTGATGATCAACAATTTTGCTCTGCTCGAAGGTTTTGCATTTACGTTGAATTCGATTTTAAATTGGAAAAATAATCAGAATTTACGGATTTTGTATACAGAGCGGTCCAAAAGTCACCCCTCTTAACTTTTGAACCAGTTGAGATATCGACTTCAAATTTGAAACTTTTAAATAAGACAACTTAAACTATCTTTTAGCATATATTTAATACTTTCAGCTTTTAAAATGTGGGCAGGGGGGCATGGGGGCACATTTTTTTAAATAAAAAGGGGGGTCGTGTAATACATCATTTTAAAGCTTATAAAATTCTCCATTTAACTCCATATTTTAAAATTAAAAAAAAAATTGGGTTTAACATGGGGTTGAAAATGAAAAATTATTAATGTCAAAATTCCTCTAAAAAAAAAAACAAATAATTTTTAAAAAATGCCTAATTTCATCATAAAAAAATGTTAATTATACTTTTAAACTAATTTTAGTTGACATAAATAAAAATTTATAAAAAAAAAATTAAAAAATCGAATGTTTTGGCACAAAAAATTGAAAAATCAAAACCTTAAAAAACATTTTTAAAAAAATTAAAAATGTTAGTTTAAATAGAGAATTTTATAAGTTTTAAAATGATGTATCACACGACCCCCCTTTCCATTTAAAAAAATGTCCCCCCATGCCCCCTATATATCAACTCGTTCAAAAGTTAAAGGGGGGGGGGGTGAATTTTGGACCGCACTGTATATTATATTCCTATAAGGTAATAATATAAGTTAATAATATAATAAACACATTGTGATATCACCAGAACCAAGTATTTCAGAGGGCACATATAGCCATCGGTCCCCCTGGGTCTAACTCCACCACGTGGGTAGTTTTTGTAAAAATTGGTAATTTTTAAGGTTGCTTAAAGTGAATCTGATAATAAAAAATCCATTTCACGCGCGGAGGTGAAAATGGGAAAGCTCCTTTACTGGGCAGTGTATTTTTTTATTCGAAAGGGCCCCTAAAACGCGTTTTTCTGTAGGCAAATTCCAATACCAAATGGGCAAATCATCTCCCATTCAAAATCATTTAAATGCATGTTATCTGAGCAAAGTTTGCGTTTCTTGTTGAACCGTGAGCTAAAACGATTTCAGATAAAAGTTTAAACTGAAATCAGTCAGACATAAAAGTTGGGTAAATTGCGGTCTGCGCAAACAAAATGCCATACTTCAGTAAGCAGAGTAATATAAACATATCTTTACAAAAGAAAATTGATCATCAGCAAATTGTTTTACGGCATTCGGATTTATAAAACTCTCTACAGGTTTATTGGTAGAAAAGTAAGGTTTTACATTTGGTATTATGGATCGAATAATCCAAATTACATCGGCATTTAGTACTACTAAGAGTGCACTAGTGCCGATGTATTGAAATCTTCGCCAAAAAGTCAAAGTCTTTGACCACATTTTTTTCACATTTCTCGACGTTTTAGACCATTCTGAGTCCAAATCAGTAAAAAAAAATTTTCGTCCGTCTGTCTGTCTGTCTGGGTGTAAACTCTCTAACTCCATTTCTACATGAGATATCGACTTGCGGTTTTTTGCATATTGTTTATTATCGTATTCCGAAGAGCTGATTAGATTTTGGGGGTAAACGATTGGGGGTAAGGGGGTAAAAATAGGGTAAAACTCCTATTTTTAGCGTTTTTATTTTTAATTAAGGCAATTATTATTGTATTTGGTTAATTTAGCACTTATATAAAATTTTAAATTGGTCAAAAAACGTTATAAACAACGTTTTCCTAAAACGCATTGTTTTCGAGATATTGGCGTTTAAAGCAGTAAAAGGTTTTTTAGCATATCTCACATATTTATAACCCGATTTCAAAAAATTATATTTTAAATAAAAGCTCTTTTTAAGCCCTATAAAAAATGTTATATACAGTTTATTGCAGGAATATAATGTTTTAAAGATACAGAATTTAAAATCAAACAAAACACCTAGTTTGAAATTTGCAAACTAGATGGCTCTAGTGTACAATAGTGCCGATGTTTTGACAGGGTGCTTGCAACGTTTCATCTAGTTAAATTTCTAATACATACACGGTGTATTTTTACTACCTAGTATCTTAAAGGGTTCATTAGTTCAAAAGTCGTAGTTCCCCCTTAACCCATTTTTAGACATATATTTATAGAAAATATGAAGAAAAGTTCCTATATGATTTATATATAAATAAATGATGTTTAGGGGGAGCTGCTACCCTTTATAAGTGGCTAAAAAACAGTTTTTATTTAATAACTAACGAACCCTTTAAGATATAGCAACGAGATTTTTGCTCGTGATCCAATATTAATAAGGCCTATCTTCATATGTTATTTTTGTGTCGTTATTTTATCCAGGGATGTTCGAAACGGGGGGATTTATCAGTTTTTTGCCCCAAACTTCTTTTTGTGTAACTTTTTTTGTATGTTTTTTAATACTACTACTAGAATAGTATTCCTTAGGTAAAAACACATAAAAAAGGTACTTTTGTTGTAGTACGGTAGGATTAACCGTTTTCGAGCAAAATTAATTTGAAGGTAAAATTTTACGTTTTTAGGAAGACAAATTTAACATTAAAAAAAAAATTGAATGATACATAGTGAATGTACAAAAACAAAAACAAAACAAAAAGTTCCTATATGATTTATATATAAATAAGTGATGTTTAGGGGGAGCTGCGACCCTTTATAAGTGGCTAAAAAACAGTTTTTATTTAATAACTAACGAACCCTTTAAGATATAGAAACGAGATTTTTGCTCGTGATCCAATATTAATAAGGCCTATCTTCATATGTTATTTTTGTGTCGTTATTTTATCCAGGGATGTTCGAAACGGGGGGATTTATCAGTTTTTTGCCCCAAACTTCTTTTTGTGTAACTTTTTTTGTATGTTTTTTAATACTACTACTAGAATAGTATTCCTTAGGTAAAAACACATAAAAAAGGTACTTTTGTTGTAGTAGGGTAGGATTAACCGTTTTCGAGCAAAATTAATTTGGAGGTAAAATTTTACGTTTTTAGGAAGACAAATTTAACATTTAAAAAAAATTTGAATGATACATAGTGAATGTACATCAAAAACTAAGAATAAATCTTCACAACTTTTTTTCTTAGTTTTTCATGTAAAATCACCCTTTAATTTTGAAAGGCTTAAGATATTAATAAAATTGGTCGAGTTTTGGGATATAAGGCAAAAAGAAAACAACGCCAAAAAGTCCAAACCAAACGGACAGTTTCGTTTATTCTTTGTAAACATTCTTAGTGTTGATTAAAGCGTAAAAGGCATTTTAGTCATAGACTTTTTGAATGTTAACATATAGTCAAATATAGACCAGATAAAAACATAAATAAAAATATAAACAACCATTTAAAAAACGCCACCCACTACGGTAAAATCAGTCAAAACTGATTATCTTATCTGGTCTAAGTCCAAACCAAACTAAATTTTTTAAACGTCAGTTCAAAGTATTTATTTTAGCAATTTCCATTGATCAAGGCTACTTGATTTTTATAAAAATTTCAAGAAATATAATGTCTGTTAATAATTTATTTTATTATTTGAATAAAAATAGTTAAATAGTGCTAGTAGTGAAAAAACTAATATGTAAACTACGGTAGAGAAGACTATTATAGCCTCGCACTCTTAAATCCCTTGATGCTACGTAGCTCGGGATTTAATACGCTCGGCTATAAAAAATGCCTTCTCTACCTTGGTATATAATAACTATTCTATAATTTAATTAATTATTTTGCCACAAATTCTACGATGTAAATTTGGGAAATTAATTTTCAAATCCCTTGAAAGTATAAAACCGAAACTAGTTTGTATATTAAATTTTGGTACTCGCAAAATAGATTAAGTCTTAAAGTTTCAGACTATTTAACAACTATTTATTATATACACGGAGAAGATCGTTAATTTTTACAAAAAAAAACTACAGTATAAAAGAGAAAAAGATACAAGTCGCTTGCAAAACAACTTTACACTACGATATTTCAAGAAATCTTTGACATAGAGACTTTAAATTTGGAACAAACTTTGTTTACTACTTAGAAAATCTTTGTTCCAAATTTCAAATAACTGGGTCAAAGCGTTTTTGAAATATCGTAGTGTAAACTTGTTTTACAAGCGACTTGCATCTTTTTCTCCTCTATAAAGACTCGATAATCAGGATCTTTGTTATCCGAATGAGGCGGTAATCCGAACGATAAAATTCGGACAAAAAATAAGTACCATACTTTATAGTCCGAATTTTATCGTTCGGATTAGCGCATAATTCGGATTACCGAAGATCCGGATTATCGAGTCTCTACTGTATTGTTTTTTCTACATTATGAAGAAATATTTTAAATTTTGGCGAAGGCGCGATAATATAAAACAATAAATATAACATTGGCTTTTTTTATTATTATGATTAGCAATAGTGAGCTTTTATATAAACAAAATTGATATGTAAGCTGTATTTTTACGTTTCTCGACGCTTTGTGTTTAAATAAACTGATTTCAGCAAAAATGCCTCTCCACAGCTTTTGGCTGTCCTGAAAGATTCTTGCTTACTATGACTTTAGAACCCTAGGTTCCTTACTTAATGCTCTCCACTGGGAATAAAAAAAATCTGTATGGGGCCCGGCCGGCCAGGGTGAAGTGTTAAAAACTGTTTTTTCGAAAAACATTTTTTATTTTTTATTTTTTTTCGTGAATCAGAGTGGAAAATATAATTTTTCTTCAAGTGCACTAATATATTCATATTTTATAACTGAACACACTAGATAGAAGTGATCGATTTTTTTACAGTAAAAAAATGAGTTCATTTTTGTACGCCGTAAAAAAAAGTTAGTTAGCAAAACCGCCACCGGCGGCAGAAATCTTTGATTTTGATGACAGCCATACTTCACAGATATTTCTTTGTTATGTAAACAGGTCGTTAACTCGAGATTCTGTACAAAAACGTGTGAAATTGATTTAAAATGATTGAAGAAGAATATATATATATATATATATTAGGGTGCTTTTTTTTTTCGACATTTTTTTTTTCCGGTCCCATCACGAAATTTTGTTGGAAGTACCCTAAAAAAAATTCTCTCAAAATTTTAGCCCTTAATATTAATATTAAGTAGTTAACCAAGGCATGTAAAGATTTCCCATTGAAAATACACGTAAACTTTGATTTTTTTTTTCTTTAAATTTCTATAGCTTAGCGGCATTTTATGGCATCGCTTCGTCCATAGACAGGTATTTCTCCAAATTGAATGCTCTACAAAAGTGCCCATTGCGGCATAATCATAATTCGTACTGGTGAGGTAGTTTGGGCCACCAAACCCAATTTTTTCATAAAATTTACGTTTTTCTGTATTTATCTCGTAATTGACAAGAGCTAAAAAAAATATTCAAATGATAAACTTGTAGGAAATTTAATTTCCTACAAAAATGGTCCTTGGCACTAAATCGCTAACATCAATATTTCTTGAGATATTAAATTTTAAAGTTTTTGTTATTTCAAATTATTATCGAGTATCACGTCAAATTATAAAAAATCGTTATTTCATTATACATCATTATCTCAATAAATATTGATGTTACCTATTTAGTGCCAAGCACCATTTTTGTAGGAAATTGAATTTCCTACAAGTTTGTCATTTAAATATTTTTTGTAGCTCTTGTCAATTACGAGATAAGGACAAAAAAACGTAAATTTTATGAAAAAATTGGGTTTGGTGGCCCAAACTACCTCACCAGTACGAGTTATGATTTTGATTTTGAGAAATACCTGTCTATGGACGAAGCGATGCCATAAAATGCCGCTAAGCTATAGAAATTTAAAGAAAAAAAAATCAAAGTTTACGTGTATTTTCAATGGGAAATCTTTACATGCCTTGGTCCACTACTTAATATTAATATTAAGGGCTAAAATTATGAGGGTTTTTTTTAGGGTACTTCCAACAAAATTTCGTGATGGGACCAAAAAAAAAATAGTCGAAAAAAAAAGCACCCTAATATATATGGATTGTACACCTACAAATCTCACCGAAATTCCAAATGCTACATAAAAACAAATACCATAAAAATCTCGAAAATTGTACGATTCAGCCTACAAGAAATTTTTGAAATGGGCTAAGGAAGGTTTAAGTTTATTCCGAAAGTGTTTTATTGCCATATTTTAGTAAAAAACATATTCTATTATTGAATAAATTAAATGCAAAATTTTTTATAAAAAATAATATTTAGAACCCTTGAAGAAAAAATAGTATGTTTCACTCAGAGGAAAAGTGCTTTTTTTTACTCGTCTTCGCGTCGTCCGTAAATTCTACAGACTAGTATAAAAGGCTTCACTTTTTCTCTTAGCAAAACAATACATGAGTATTTTTATTTTTATCTTATTCAATTTTAAGTAAATATCTCCTGAGAATACTTATACCTAAAAATGGGAATTTTGTAAAGATAACACAGGTTTACAAAAAAAAAGTCGGGACTATTTGACCGGACCATGGTATTCCTAGGTATTTTGGCGCCCTGAATCAGATCCCGGGGTCAGTTTTGCCCCATCACGTCAGGAAAACGAGATTTTAAGGTCATTTGAGGTCAAAATGGTGATTTTTTGGGAGCGGCCCCGGGACAATATCTCAAGCGACCTGTTAACTTCACGGGTAACTGTGCATGTCTTGAATACTTCCCAAAAAATCACCATTTTGACCTCCAAATGACCTTGAAATCTCGTTTTCCTGACGTGATGGGGCAAAACTGACCCCGGGATCTGATTCAGGGCGCCAAAATACCTAGGAATACCATGGTCCGGTCAAATAGTCCTGACTTTTTTTTTTGTAAACCTGTGTAATCGTAGGAAAATTTATTTTTTCAAGACGACACTATATTTCCATTTACTTTTACAACCACTTATCTGATCATCGTTTAAAAGCCTAACCGTGTCTCATAAATAATGATTTGGGGTAGGCCCAAGTGCCATTATTTTCCTTGCCTTCGGTATTAGTCACTGAACTACCCTAAACTCCCTTAGAAACTGATAGGAAGATTGTTTAATTCAAGAGATTAGAACAAGTTTCCAATACGGACAAAGATATGTAATGCTTTGAAGTCGATAGTATACTACAGTGCGGTCCAAAAGTCACCCCTGCCCCCCCCCCTCCCTTTAACTTTTGAACGAGTTGAGATTTCTACTTCAAATTTAGAACTCTTAAATAAGACAACTTAAACTATCTTTTAGCGTATATTTGATATTTTCAGCTCTTAAAATGTGGGCAGGGGGGCATGGGGGGGACATTTTTTTAAAAGGAAAGGGGGGTCGTGTGATACATCATTTTAAAGCTTATAAAATTCTCTATTTAAACTAACATTTTTAAATTTTTAAAAAATGTTTTTTAAGGTTTTGATTTTTCAAATTTTTGTGCTAAAACATTCGATTTTTTAAGTTTTTTTTTATCAATTTTTATTTATGTCAACTAAAATTAGTTTAAAAGTATAATTAACATTTTTTTATGAAGAAATTAGGCATTTTTAAAAAATTATTTGTTTTTTAGAGGAATTTTGACATTAATACCCATTTTCAACCCCATTTTAAACCCATTTTTTTTTTAAATTAAAAATATGGAGTTAAATGGATAATTTTATAAGCTTTAAAATGATGTATTACACGACCCCCCTTTCCATTTAAAAAAATGTGCCCCGATGTCCCCCTGTCCACACTTTAAGAGCTGAAAGTATTAAATATATACTAAAAGATAATTTAAGTTGTCTTATTTAAAAGTTCCAAAGTTAAGAGGGGGGGTGACTTTTGGACCGCTATGTATACTGGAAATTCAATAAAACCTGCAGTGACTCATACCTCTGCTGCTTTCGTATAAGGGGTCCGCCTTTGCGAAGCTTCTACGAAATTACGCGAGTCGCACCCGACCTGGTATTATCTTCGCCAAGTCCAAACCAAGCGGTTTTTTGAATATTGTTTCTTATCATATTTCGAAGAGCTGATTAGATTTTGGGGGTAAACGATTGGGGGTAAGGCGTAAAACGCTTATTTCATTAGGCAACAAATCGCAACTTTTTTTTTTGCCCGGATCGGAAAGTTAATTCGAGGGCGTAGAATCCGAATCCAGCACCTGAAATTTTTGAGATATAAGTTCAGGTAATAATGACGTTTTTTTCAAAATCTTTTAAAAAAGAGTAGAATTTTGAAAATTTCGGTTGGTCGATCGGTCTGTCCGGGAAATCTTGTGGCCACGATAACTTAAGAACGTTTTAAGCTAGAGACTTGAAATTTGGCATAAAGGTATGTTACCAAAAGTTCTCGCTCGGGATTGTTTTTGGTGAACAATGGGGTTTGGACTTTTTTTAGAAGAAATTTGAAAATTGTTATATAGGGGGTTCTAACGTTGCTGAAATTGAATCTGATAATAAAATTTGTCTAACTCCACCCCCGAGGGGGTGAGGGGGTAAATATTTTTAAATATTTTCAATATTTTCTTCAAAATTGGTATATAGGGGTTTTTGGAGTCGACGAATATGAATCTGATAATAAATTTTTTCCAATTTCACCCCCTGAGGGGAGGGGTAGTTTTTGTGTAAACTGGTATATTGGGGTTTTTGAGGTTGCTGAAAGTGAATCTGATTTAAAAAAATTCTAACTCCATCCCCAAAGGGGCGAGGGGGGGCTAGTTCTCGTGAAAATTGGTATATTGGGGTTTTACAGGTTGCTGAAAGTGAATCTGGTAATGAAAAATTCTAACTCCACCAGATAAGGGTCGGGGGGTAGTTTTCGTGAAAATTGTTATATTTTTAAGGTTGCTAAAAGTGAATCTGATAATAAAAAATCCATTTTACGCGCGGAGGTGAAAAATGGGAAAGCTGTTTTACTGGGCAGTGTATTTATATCTGCAACAAGTATCTAATACTTTAGATTATAATTTTATTCTTTCTCTGTGTGAAGATCGAACATTTTGTTTCCAAACATTTTATACTTTTCTCTCTCTAGGACTGCGAAGAGCCTAACAAAACCTTATTCCTCCTTTGCTGGAGGTAAAGGACCTCCACTGATTGTTAAATTGTATGATCGAAGTGTGTACTGGAAAATCTGATTAAACTCCTTATCTAACAGAAATGTTAGATAGTAAAGATGAAAAAAAAACAAGCCGTGAAGATATGTAATGCTACGCGTTCCATCATATATTATTCACAGTAAATGGTGTAGTGCATTTACCCAAATACTTTTTGAAAAAACAAAAAAAAAATAAAAAAAATAAATATTTTTTTTAAAAAAAGGTATTCTTTTGAAAAGCGAAAAATAAAAAAAATATATTAAAAAAAATCGAAATTTTTATTTAAATTTTCTTTTTGCGAAAAACGAAAAAAATTTGAAAAAAACAAAAAAAATTAAAAAAAAAATTCAAATTTTATTTTATTTTCTTTTTGCAAAAAACAAAAAAAAAATAAAAAAAGTTTTTTGAAAATTATATTTTTTTTTATTTTTTTTTTTAAGTTTAACTCCCCACAACTTTTTTGTTTTTGTGGGGATTACTTTCAAAATTGGTAGAATTGATCCTTGATAATAAAAGTAACTTTTCCTGAAAAAGTTACGTTAATCGGAATTTTCTTTCAGTTTTTTTCGATTTTTTAAAAAATTTAACCTCATAACTTTTTTGTTTTTTGAGGGGATTGCTTTCAAAAACAATAAAGATCTTCCCCTCACAGAACTTGATTTTTCCTGAAAATTTCAAGTCGATCGGATTATTTGTTCTTGAGTTATCGTGACAAAAATCAGACGGACAGCCGGACATTTATTCGAAACTACCGTATAACATTATTCTAGCGCAGGCACTCTGTATAATATAACAGATAACAGATGAAAAATCAGTTTGCGACTTAGCTTTTAGTGCACGAGAGAAAAGCTCACTCGAGTGTACTAAAAGCCACACGCAAACAAATTTCGTATACTATTTTATCTGGGTTCGACTGTGAGAGCCCAAAGTTAAAAAAAAACGAAAAAATTAAAACTGATTACATTGACAGTTACTTGAAAATAGCCAAAAGTATGTACTGTCAGAATGGAAAAAGAAAAGCCTTCGGCTTTCATAAAATCTTCAAAAAGCACTAGTGCTTGAATATTAACATTAATAAACATACATGTGTGCTTAATACTAAGTAGAACTTTTTTGATTTATTTTTTTGTCTTGTGAATCTATTGTTTACTTAAATCCCTTTTCGTTCGTTCGTTTGTTCTGTATAAAAATATAACACTGTGCCTCATGTTATTTTTGGGTTAGTTAGGGAAAGGGTTGCCAACTCTGAATCATGAAAATAAAGGACATACGTCTCAAAAAAACAAAAAAAACGAAACCACTTGGGTTTTTTAAATTTTTTAATATAAAATTACTTATTTTCGCAAAATATCGTAATTAGAGGCAAATAAAATAACATACTCCTTCCGGAATTGTAATTCCAAAGCTTTGTATGCGAGACTGATAGCGATGTGACCGACGCAGGTGGGCAGAGCTTTAAGTCCAAAAAAAAAAAAGTCCAAACTCCCTAACCCGTCTACTTTTAAGGGACAACTTTGCAATTTGATTTAAATTGTATGATCTTTAAAAATAGTTACAAGTGACACATGGACCTACAATAAATTATTATAAATAAATGTCCACATTTTTTAAGATCAGTCGTAAATTTAAAGGGCATTTAGCGTCTTTTAAGGGTTTTACAAAGGACAAAGGACATAAGTAAAAAATAAAGGACTATCCTTTGAAATAAAGGACGGTTGGTAACCCTAGTAGGGAAGATTCTAACTGTTTCATTGACCCTTCTTTATTTTTTTCCAAACATAGTTTTTCTTTCAACTTATTTACAAGTCGCTAAAATTTTAAAACTTTACATTGTAATTAACATAGACTAACTAAATTTATGTTTTACCTAATGAACATTGTACAATGTACATATCTTTTAAAATAAAAAAAAATAAAATAAAATATTTAGACAATTGTAATTGCAATAAAGATGGTTATAAAATATACAGGGTTATTCAGAAATAAGTTCGAGAAATTTAAGAGGCGATTCTACGTTAAAAAATATGAAAAAAAGTTCCTATAAAGGCTGGTCCGGAAATGAGCCGTAAGGAAGCTGCCGGCCTTTCGAAGATGGAGATATTGAATGGGGAACAAAAAAAGTACCAATAATATTTTAATGCTGCAGGGCGATTCTTCATTTCAAACTAAGCAAAAAAATATTATTCACCAAAACACCTAATTTAATATTAAAGGAGTTATAGCCTTTTAAAAAGTAACATTTTTAGTGGCACAAAATGTTTCTTCCTCCTAATTGCATTTTTTTTTGAAAACGGTTGTTCCTACAGAGTTACACTATATGGCATTTTTTATGCATTTTTACTGAAGGCATCTATATTTATTACAAAAAGTCTAAAAAAAAATAAACATAAAAAAGTTTGGGGTAAAAATGTGTTAAGCTTCAAATATTTTGTCCGTCTAGGCACGCCTCTGGATAAATTCAAAAAAATAAATTAACATTATTGCCCTTATTAATACTAGTATACCTGCAAAAGCTCGTCACTCTAGTTTAAAGGGTACAAGAGTTATAATTAAAAACCTTATTTTTATTACAATTTTAAAGAGCCGTAGCTCCCTTAGGACTCATTTCCGGACCAACCTTTATAGGAACTTTTTTTCATATTTTTAAACGTAGAATCAGCTTTTAAATTTTTCGAACTTATTTCTGAATAACCCTGTATATTTAGATAAAATCTGCTTTTTAAAACAGATTAGATAAAATCTGCTTAAAAGCAAAAAATAATATTAGTTTAAAGCTTAAAAAAAGTGACGTCGCCCAATAAAAGTGATTCATTTTAAATTATGCTCTTTAATTAAATAGTGTACAGTTAACTCCACAAAAAACTCAAGTTTTAAATATGCCAAAATGTACACTTTATTGATTATAATCAATAATAATAATTAATAATAAAATAATTATTTTATAGTACAACTAGGATTTTAAGATTTATTTGATGCATTTCCAATTTATAACTATAATAAATAATTTTAACAAATATTGTCAACATTGACAATCGCATAGTTTGTAAACAGTTATTCAATTTATACAATAAATTTTCAATCTTGCGTTTTTTTTTTGGATTCAAGTGTACGAATGCGAAGATCCTTTTTTAGCAAACAATTCGAGTTCCAATAATTCAAAGCCATATGTCACTTAGTTGTTTTTCGCCATCCTGTTCAATCGAACCAAAAACCAAAATTGAATTATCCCATCTTCTAAAAGAGAGAGATTTATTTCCAGAAAACATTGCCATCTGCAGAGCGTTATTAATGGCACAGACGGAGTAAAAAGTGGACATTAAAGCTTTAATTAAAACAGGGCTTTAAAATTCATTCGTCGCATGCACAGTGATCAAAATTTTAATAGCTACTAGTAATATACTGGTAGCAGGGCCGTAGCTAGGGGGGGATAAGCCCTCCTGCCCTTTGGCTCCCCCCTGTCGTTTTCGCTGGTATTTTTTAAGTCACCTACCTTTGGGCGCCAACTTTTTTTTGCAAGGGGTCCAAGTTTGGTAGAAACCGTCAGGGACAAAGATTTTTTTCATAGGTATTTTTTTGGGCGCCAATTTTGGTTGAAACCGTCAGGGACACAGTTCTTTTTTTTGAGGGTGCCACCCTGGGGGCTGAACCCCACCTAGATTTTTTTCTGGTGTCCGTCTGTCCGTCTGTCTGTCTGTCCGTCCGATGTCACGTTTTTTGTGGACACGATAACTCAATAACGGATAATCCGATCAACTTGAACTTTTCAGGAAAAATCAAGCACTATGAAGGGAAGATTTCTATTGTTTTTGAAAGTAATCCCCACAAAAACCAAAAAGTTATGGAGCGTAACACTTTTAAAAAAAGCGAAAAATGGCAGAAAGAAAATTTTGATTAAGGTAATTGTCCGGGGGCCCACGCCCAGTAGGTTTTTTTTATTACCTCACCGTTGAGACTTTGTATATATGTTCTTTATTTCCAGTCAAACAACTTCTTATATAAGAAAATTCTCGGTAGCGGGGCGTATTTTTTGGGTCCAACCCTTAATTTTAAGGCCTCCCACAACGCAAAAGTCCAAACTATGTTAGGTTAGTTCTGCCGTGCTAAGCTGAAAGGTCCTATCTACATAGGTTTAACATATACAGAAAGGACCTTTCAGCTTAGCAAGGCAGATCGTTTAATAAAAATATTTAAAATCAAGTGGTAATCTTGTCCGACAAAAATTTTCTGGCAATACCATTGTGGGACGCCCTAAAGTTAAGGGTTGTTCTACCTACCGAGAATTTTCTTATACAAGAAGTTGTTTAAATGGACATAAAGAACACCTCAACGGTGAGGTAATAAAAAAAATCTACTTGGTGTGGGCTTCCAGACTTTTTCAGGGAAAATTACTTTATTCCAATGATCAATTCTACAAATTTTGAATGTAATCCCCATAAAAACAAATAAAATATAGGATGTTAAACTTAAAAAAAATTTAAAAAACTATCATTTTCAAAAACATTTTTTTTTCACAAATTTTTCGTTTTTTAACCCCTTCGCTCCTGTAGGGACATATGTGTCCCAGCAGATATTTAAAAATACCTTTCGCTCCTGTAGGGACATATATGTCCCAGCAGATGTTCAACAAATCCTATAGCCAAAAAGAACATTTAAAATGCGCAGGGGAAATTGGACCGCACGGTATAACTAACTGTAGCACAATATGGTTCAAGAAAGCAGATATCATTAAAAAAGTATGTAAATATTATCCCAAAAAATCTCGATAGATAGTTTTTTACATAGCCAGTAAACAATATGACTAGACACTTTTTGTTATATTTTACTTTTGTTATAAAAGCACCAAAAATAATTAATTTTACGCATGATTAATGGCTCACAGACTATAAAATGCGTTTATTATCGACGACTTTATCGTAATTGTAAAACAAACTAATGACTAAATTACTGACGATTAAAAAACAATGAGTACGGGAAAACGGGGTAAAAATATATGAGAACAATCTTAATTTGTTTTATGTAATAAAAATAAAAAAGGTCTAATGTTTGCAAAGTATTTATTCTAAAGTTTTAAAGAAATTTTTACCTTTAGTACCGCCTACCAAATTATTTTTAGTAGATCTATACAAAACTTTACATATCTATCAAATGGTTTTTATTCGATAAAGGTACTTTTTGTATGATGAATCTGTAAGAAAAGTTTGATTTTTCATATATAGCGAAAAGTAAAATAGTCGATGTTAATTAGTTCATTTATATTAAAACTGACGACATTTATACTCAAAATAAAAAAATAGCATATGATACACGGGCGATTACGGTTGCCAACCTCGCTTTCCGAGCTTGGTCGGCATTCTCCGTAATCGCTTTTAAAACAGTATTTTTCGTTCTTGTATCATAAATAACAATTTTTCTGCTTAGTTAAAACGTCCTAACTAACATTTTCGGCATATACCGGTTGTTCTTTGCCATATTTATCAATTATGTAGGGTTCCCACCAGTCAGGGATATCAGGGAAGTCAGGGAAATTTAAATTAAAACCTATAAGTCAGGGAATATGGCCATTTATTCAAAAAATTAGGCAACAGCAATGTTAGTTATGACGTTTTAACTAAGGAGGGCAGTTTCAAGAGTCATTCAAAAGTTTCAAAATAATTTTTATTAGTTTAAAGAAAATGAACTGTTTTTTTTAATTACATAAATGTATATCGGCTTCCAGAAAGTAAAATTACACTAATGTCATTGTTAAACTTTGGAGAGATTTCAGAAATGTTTTTTTTTTCTTGTCTTTACTTATAGACCTAACCACAGGTTTTGATTGTGCCGACAATAACTTTAATGCAACGTTGCCTTTAAACACTTAACACTTTTCTATCTTTCTTTTATATACCGTATAATATAAGTTACTTGTCTTGTATTTTTATTTATAATATTAATTTTAATTTTTAAATTAGAATTAAAATTCAAATTAATGGTGAATAAAAAAATTGGGGGAAGGATTAAATTCTGTATTTTGAGTGCGCTCTAATTAGCTAATTAAACTTAATTAAGAAATAATTTGGCTTTTATTATTTAATTTGTTTCGCATAAAACGAATCCATCCCAAGCTAATTGAATTTTGTTCAATCTATTAGTATGTTAATAAAGTTAGACATTAAAATTTAACTGTTAAAATTAGTCAACCGATTTGCAGTCGAAGTATTATGTTTTATCGTCAATATTTAATAATTAAGCGAGTCAGTAAAAAGTTGCCATAACTTCCTATATGTATGATATTTCTCTTAAAGTAATGATTTCTTGCGTCACCCATTATCAAAGTCTTTTTGTAAGCCAATGAAAACAGCTTAAGGCATTTCTCTTATATTTAATTGTTTTATTTGTTGAAATTTCTCTCGACTACTGATTATATTTTCCTCATATTTTCTTATAAAATTACTTCTTACTTACTCTAATTAGTTCATAAATGTAGCCAGAAGTTATTACTCCATATTCAACACAGCGCGTAATCTTTAGAAGAGTATAATACGGTAGTTTCGAAATTTCCAAAATTAGATAATAATATGATATTATATCCCCTCCTAGATGCGCCTTGAGTCCACGTCAAACCGAAATGTTTTCATTTCTATATCCAGGTAGATTTCACCTTCCCGCTTCTGGTCACCACCCACCGCTATAGTGGTATGTTGACAAATATGTTATCCTTCACCTCCTCGCAACCTCACCGCTATAGTGGTTTGTTTACAATTGGCTTTGTATATGTTCTACATAAAACAAATCAACATTAATGCCATATCTATGTATACAGGGTGTATTTGAAATAGCGTAGGAAATTTTAACAGGTGATTCTACATCATAAAATATGACAAAAAGTTCCTATAAACATATGTCTAAAAATGCGTCATAAGGGAGCTACGCCCCTTTGAAATTGGCTAAAAAAATCGGTTTTTATTTAATAACTCAGGAACCCTTTGAGATATATTAACGAGGTTTTGCACGTGAATTAATCCTAATAAGGCCCATCTTTGTAAGCCATTTTCACGTACTTATTTAAACCAGGGGTGTGCGAAACGGGGGGCCTTATCAGTTTTTTGTCCTAAACTTTTTTCTGTATAATTTTTTTGCAATTTTATTTTTGAAATATGATTCCTCAGGTCAAAATACATAAAAAAGGTACTCTTGTGGTAATACTGTAGGATTAACCGTTTTCGAGAAAAGTTCATTTGAAGGTGAAAAATCACGGTTCGAGGACGAAAAATTAAATACTAAAATGTCAAAAACCAAAAATTTAATGATGCAATGTTATTCTACATCAAAAACTAAGAAAAAAAGTTTCCATACATGTAGGTCGAAAAAACGCTTTTAAAGCTACCATAGCCCTTTAAAAATGGTGCATATTTAGGAGACCATAGCTCCATTAGGATTCATTTTTGGAAGTATCTGTATATGAGGTTTTTTTCTTAGTTTTTAATGTACATTCGCCCTGCATAATTAAAATTTTGGTTTTCAACATTTTAGTATTTAATTTTTCGTCCT